>CM046345.1:15425172-16080218 GCA_025403435.1 Artocarpus heterophyllus | reverse complement strand
TGACTCAAAATAATCATAACCCAAATCATAATCATTTTTAAAACATTTCAAAATCATTAAACATTGAAAACTAGAGTTAAAGTACAATTTTCTAAATTCACAATCGGCCTACCAAATACCCTAAACTGGCCTATCGAACACCCTGAACTGGCCTACCGAACATCCAGACTGGCCTACCGAACTGCTATAGTTCGGCCTGTCGAAGATATGAATCCGACCTACCGAACTTCTTGAATCTAGCATGTCGAAGATCAAGTTCGACCTGCCAAACTAGCAAAATCTAGGGACCCAAGACTTTGAGTTTCGGCATCCCTGAACTCAAAAATTCAAATTAAAACATGTTTTCTCAATCCCAAAGCATAAAAACCATATAGAAAGCATAGAAAATCATAGTAGAACAAATTTAAATCATTTTTCCTAAATTTAAACTCAATTTCACAATAGATTTAAAAATCAAAGGAACTATCAAAACTTGATTAAATCAATTTTTGTTCAAATAAAGCTTAAATCCATGATAAAATAAGTCATATAAGCTTATATTTAACATTATCTAAGCTCACCAAACTTCGGATTGCAAAATGCATAAAAATTAAAACCGAAAATCAAAATTTTGGAGAGAAAAAGGGCTAACCTCAAATCAACCATTTTGAAGAGGAATTTTGGCTTCAAGCTTATTTCTTGGCTTTAAATCAACGAGAATAAAGCTCGGAATTTGGAATTTTTTGCAAAGAAGAGGGAGAGAGAGATTTGCATAGAGAGAGACACGAGAGAGACGGGGAAGAGAGAAAAAGAGGGAGAGCATGAAAGAAAAAGGAAAGAAAAGAAAAATGAGGAAGAGAGAGAAAAGTGAGAGAAATCAAGGGCATTTTTGACATTATGGGGAAAATGTAAGATAAAAATATCATTTGGTATTTTAAACGTAAAAATCAAATTTTAAATATAACAAATGCAATAAAATCTTCAAATGACTAAAATTAACAAAAACATTTACACTGGTACACTTAATAATTAAACTTAACATAACTAACCTTACTTTGAAATTCAAAGGCTTTTATGAGTCTTGAAAACACTTTTAATATTTACTTCATTATTTCCCTCAACTTGGATACTAAGATTGACTTCAAATTTAGTTGTTTTACAATGGGTTAAATGGTCATACTAGAACCATTGTTGATATTGCTACGAGAGGCAATAGCCTAATGAGCATTGCATAATAATAAAAAAAAGTTGCCAGAATTCATGAGGTAGACCTAATTACTGCTTTTACAACATAGATTTCAGCTTTATCCAACCAATTAGCAACTTGGACCACAAAAGCAGCCTCACCAAAGGTAGAATCTATTGTAGCATCGAGATAGCTCTTTGCCAACTTACTATCATATGGGGCTTCACAACCGTGAGAACTCTTCTTATGGTAATAATCAAAATATACAACTTCCTTTCGGTTTTGAAAGTTAAGTAAGTGAGAAAAAGCCATCCTTGGAAGGCCTTTTGAGCACTTTCATTGTGGAGACAAGGGCTAGATTCAACAAGAATGAAGCGCTGTTGAATAATCTTGAAGTAGGTAAAAGTCCCTTGAAGAGGGAAACTATGCAATTGGCTACAACTATCAATTCTTAAAAAAGGAGGCAGTTTCCATACGACACAAAAGTGAATCTAAAGGAGCAATGCAATGCCATCATATTAAGGAGTGGGAAAAAATTGACATGCCAAGGCCAAAGATCCCGAAAACGCCTTCATCCTCCACCATGCCATCCTAAGATCAACAAGAGTAAAAAACAATAAGTTTAAAAAGAAGATTGAAGTTGAGATATCAGAGGAGGCTAAAAAGCTTTATGCTATTTTATTTCCTGACAATCCTCTGATTCTTACTACACCACTTCCATATCCTCAACGATTCTATAAGAAGAAGCTAGATGAACAATTTGCTAAGTTTCTTGATGTGTTTAAGAAGTTGCATGTTAACATTCCTTTCGGCATAGAAGCTTTAGCACAAATTCCTAGCTATGACAACTTCATGAAGTGGGTGCTCTTCAACAAGAAGAAATTGAAAGAGTATGAGACTGTTGCACTTGCTAAGAAGTGCAGTGTTATCTTGCATAAAAGCTTTCGCACAAAGTAAAAGATCCAGAGAGATTTCATATATCTTGTACTATTGGCTCTTATAATTACGATAATGTTTTATTTGACTTAGGCACAAGTATGAACTTAATGCCACTCTCTCTATTTTGAAAGTTGGGATTAGAAATAATTAAGTCCAATGCCGTGTCACTTCAATACCGATTCAAGTAGTCAGATAGAGTCTTCTAACACTTGCTGTGTTTTTTGGCCTTGCTACACTTTGAACTCATCTATGTTTAGCAAGTTGGAGTCTAAACTTGAAAATCCATACAATTATTGTCTAATAGATGACGGACAGCAACAAATAAATAGACTGACCCATGATTTTTGAACAAAATTATATGCATGAAGTTTTTCTTTAGTTGGTAAGTTATACCTTAAATGTCTTGATTTTGATATTTGGGTCCTAATTGTTGTTTATTAGTTGATGTCCATTGCTGATTAGATTATATCGTCAATGGTTATCAAATTTAGGGTTTTAAATATCAAAATTGTGAGTTCATAATCTAACTTATGACTAAAAGTTTAAGAAGACATACCAATGCAAACACTCAAACTTTTATGATTATGTATATATAATGGATTCACTTGTAAGGATGTAATTATTGCTTATTCTATCAAAAAATAATATTTTCTTTAATACGCGCGTACACACAAATTTCATTTTCTCCTAACATCTTAATTGTATGAATAAAATTAATGGAAAAGATACAAAATACGCACTACTTAATTAACCTTCATAACAAACCAATATTATTGTGGTTTTGTTGGGGCACCCATCTAATTAATTTCTTCACCTCCCTTTTCTAAATACCCTACTTACATATTTTTGAATGATTTAATTTACTTATTATACACCTTTATAGTTCCGAAATTACCCTTAACATTTTTATATGATTATTATTTAATAACATTTTTATAAGATTATTATTTATCAACCAACTTTAATTTTATATGAAATTTGACACCTAAGATTTCGCAACGATTAGATACTTTTGCAGATGATAATCGATTTTCTGGTTAATTAATACATTACCAGATGTTTTTTTCATACTTTCCGCATTCAGTTCTAGCTATTTCTACACCTTTTAATCGACCTAAACATCATATACCCTTTTTTTCATTATTAATGGATTATCCTTTGTATTCTTATTTCTCTATCTGGAAATTAAAATTTTTTTGCTGTTAAAGTTTTAGGTGTAAAGCCCTTCTTCGTACATAAAAAAAAATATTTTTGCTATTACATTTAATAATTTAACTAAAGAATTGGGTCCTCTTTGTAGCCACAGTATTATTTTTTTAATGTTGATGAAACATTAAAAATAGAAACAATTCTCAGTAGGAAGACTTCTCCTCTCTTTGTTGGACTTTTTTTTTTTTGCTTTACTTGATGATTTTCTACTGGAGTTTATTTTTTTTCTTTTGCAACGCTGATTTTAGGCCTTTTCTTACTAATTATACCTTATCCAACCAATTGAACTGAATATAATGAAGGGGTTCGCAAAGTATGGGAAAATTCTTGTCACAAGAAATTAAAAGTAAATAAATTCGGAGAAATGGTGGTACACAATACACTTAAAATATTGATATTTTTTTTTTTTGTCAGTGTTAAAGCTTATGCAGAAAATCTGTAATGAAGAGGAAAGTTTTATAAGAAATTCTTTGCCCTACAATGCAGCAAATTACGTGATAATAAATACTTGATTGCGTATTTTGAAGGCCTACGCAATATAATTAACGTGAGTAATCTAGTGATGCCGTATTTCACAATATCATTATGTCCTTATTTTTCACTAAATTTTAAAGCGTTTACATAAATGTTTTATCGATGTGTCTGTAATATCTGTATATCTTTGTAATATGTATACATACAAATTTAGTATTCAAATCACTTGTACAACTTTGGCAGCAGCAAGAGCCAGAAATTTTTGGAGTGGGGGCACTACGAACAATATGAATACAATATTTTATTGAATAGACATATAGTTATATATTTTCATCATAATTAAGTGGGAGTACAATTATAATTTTTTTGTTAATAAAATAAAGAAAAAATATCTTTCAATTATTTAATGGCGCATGGTAAGTATATATTTAAAATTTTTGAAAATTGTTTAGGGTTAAAGATTAATTTTCAAAATTGAGTGCAGTACTGCCGCCCACTCAATTACATTTGCCTCCGCCGGTGAATTGTTGTGTTTAAAACGTATATCTAATTAAATCATGCCTTTGAAATATTTTTTAAACTTTTTTGTGATTTATTGTTTGAGATCATTAAATGACATGCAAATTTAAGGTTGGTTAGATATCATGTCGGATACAAAGAAATAGGAGAAGTGATCTGAATCTATACATTCATGCATCTATCTACGGCTAAGAAGCAGACACGTGTACGCTGTAATATGATGTTACTTTCATTGGTAGCTGTTCGATTCTTGAACTTTAACGTGAATCCGGTGGATATTGCAAGAAGTTTCTATAAATATGTACCAACAGATATTACACAATTTTCCAAGGCCTTTCAAAAAAAAAATTTGAAAAACTGTTGCAACAAAAACATAAAAAATGTCGCTATTATCTTTACCGCGTAGGAATACTTGTTTGATAATGATTCAATGAAAGCCACAGTAAAAAACCTGGCTTCAAGTGAAACTGAGTCAAAGCGACCTATAACTAATACATATATACATACATACAAAATATATATGTGTATATATATATAGAAACAACTTTTATACACAGAGTACAAAACAAGCACAATAGCGTTATTCAGGGGTTTCCATTTCTCTCTCACGGATTACCCTTTTGTTTAACTTACATATCCCTTTTAGGAGCCTAAACACGCAGTCTCCTTTTAGAGGGTTAGCTCACCTCTTAACCAAGACGGGAAATAAGGTCTAGAAAGAGGAAAAAAAAAATTGTGCAAGAGAGAATAGAGGGGGAAAGAGAGAGAGAGAGAGAGAGAGAGAGAGAGAGAGAGAGAGAGAGAGAGACAGAGATCATCATATCTAAAATGGGAAGAGGAAAGGTAGAACTGAAGAGGATAGAGAACAAAATCAACAGGCAAGTGACATTTTCCAAGAGAAGAAATGGGCTTCTCAAGAAAGCTTATGAGCTCTCAGTTCTCTGTGATGCTGAAGTTGCCCTTATTATCTTCTCTAACCGTGGCAAGCTTTATGAGTTCTGTAGCGGCTCTAGGTATATTTTATAATTATAATAATCATAATATTATTACACTGCTAATAAACATCTGTCTTCTCTCTCTTTCTCTCTCCTCTCTCTCTCTCTACACATGCATATACATTTTACACATGCACAAAACATGAAAAATATTGTTCTTTTAAGCTCATTTTGTCCAAGATCTGTGGTTTTCTCAACTGGGTTTTTGTTTACGGAGGCACAGTGAGAGAAAAAGGATGTGTTTTTCTTCTCCCATTTCATGTTCTGTTGATTTTTCTCATAAAAAATCAGACTACAGGCTTTGATCTTCTATAATGAAAGCTTTAAGATCCATTAATTTTTCTTTCTTTCTTAATATATATATTTTCATAATACGATTCTAAATTATCCCTTGCTTTTTTGACTAATAATAAATCTATCCTTAATTGAAGTTTTAAAGACCGGATTTTTTTCATTGTTGTTGTTGGTTTTTTTTTTTTTTTTCAATTTTTTGGGTTGATTTAAAACACAATCAGTGACCATTAATTAACGGTAGTACTACTGTCATGGTTTCACTACTGTTATGATCCGGGCAGAGATGTTATGTATGATATGCAATAAAAGAGTTTTTTTTAGAGAGAGAGAGAGAGAGAGAAAGAGAGATCTTTTCTTTCTGTCTTGGCTTCTAAAGCTGCAAATCCATACAAAAAAAAGAAGCTCCGTAAACCTGTTTTTCGTTAAAGGGTTTTTTCTTTGTTTTCTCCCATAATAATTCATCCAAATTTTTATGCTTTTGCTCCAAAAAAAATTGTTTTTTACCCTTTCCATAATACCATCGAAGAGTCACAGATCTAATATTTAAAACCTTAATAATCCCTTTGTTTTGTTCTCTGTTGCTTTTTGGAGGGTTTTGTTATATTATATTATATTTTATTGTTCTTTTTTTATGGTTTTAAGTTTGGGGAATTTCTCCTTGGATTGTACTTGATCCCGAGAGATTTCTAGATCTGGAAAAATGCCACCATAAAGAGTCTACTACATATATAAATTTATACATTTCTGAAAAACTTAAAATGAAAATTATGCTGGATCAGAAAAAATGAAAATTATGCCCAAATATTAGAAACCAATAGACTTCAGATTTGTTTATTTGTCGATTTATAAACGTGAGTTATGTTGAAGCAAAAAACAAAAAAAAATTGAGTTATGCATTCAACTATATTATGTATGTATATATATATATATATGTATCTGTATATGTATGTATATATTACAGCCTAGGGTTTAAATCTTAGGTTCACTTGATTTGAAGAACCTCTTTTTTTTGGTATTTCTTTTCATAGTTTTTCTGTGAGTTTTATATGATTAATTTCCTTGTCTGGTAATTTCTAATCTGCCAAACAACTGTGGTTCATTTTATATAATTATTTATAAAAAAAATAAATCTATAAATTTTAAAAGGTAATAAGTATGAAAAATCTTGTATGTGGTTAATTGGTTCAGGTTTTTGTTTTTATAATGGAAAAACGGTCCAGTTCTTAACAATTTTTTTCCTTCAAATCTGGTTGTGCCGATTATTCTAGTGCACAACCATTCTGAAAAATTCACATTTTATTTTCTGGTTTGTGTTGTGTTTGAACAGTTTAATTGAAGCAGATTATTCCATCTTTTTTCTTTCTTTTTTTTTTTTGTTTTTGAAAAGATTCTATGTTTTTCTTGTTCTACTAATGAATGAGTTTATTATCTATTATGCACATAGTATATTACAATAATCTAATTAAGCACAATTACAAAGACGCCAGTGATTTTCTCTAATCATTTATAAAGAAAAAAGTTACAATAACCTAAACTCAGAATATGTACTCCACATAACAATTTTTATATTAAATCAAGAGCTAGTTTACTGACTATTTGCCATATGTGAATGAGTCTAGAGGAAATATAACAATCGTTGTCATTTTTTTTATCATAGGAAATTAGCAGAAAATTGTTGTGACTTTTAAAACTAAGAAAACTTGTGAATAACATATTCAGGGCATAAACTAGGAAAAACAAGGTTATTCAAATTCTATAAATGTCCTAATTTTAGCTCCCAAAACACGCATTAATATGCAAGAAAGATGTTTTATCCAATGTCTAGATGCTAATTAAGTGCATTTTTGCTAGAGGGCATATATATATATATATATATATATATGTTTGTATGTTTGTTTACGTATGGCTTTGTCTAATTACTCATTATTAAAGGTTCTATAATTTTTTATTGTTGCCTTTTAAGTCATCAAAGTCCTTTACAAAGCTATGACTGAGGTGTTAAAACATATGCCAAATAAGCTAAATACTATATACGCTATACAAATTTCCATATCTGTCTTTCTTTTTTATATAGAACTGAAAGATCTGTGCATTGTGTGCACAAAAAGAAAATAATAATAAAAATATATATGGTAATGGTCTTTCTTTCTTTCTTTCTTTTTCTTTCTTGTTTTTTAGCAAAGAAATCTCATTAATGTGAAAACTCTTCATAATTACATAATTAATAGGAAGCCTTGTGTCCTCTTGAAAGTATAAGATAGGAGGTACAATGTAATAATGCAATTTTTTTTTTTTTGGGATGTTTAGTAGCCATAAAGATATTTTCACGTATTGGATTTTCTTATTTCCTTCTCGTTTTTTTTACTTTTAAATATATATTTAATTATCAAATAAAGATGGCATGTCCTCACAAGGTTTGCATATATAATATGGTGAGTGACACTTTTCCTCGAGGAAGACAATAATAGTTAAGAATTAGCTTGATCTTTCTATATAACAAAATATTAATCTTATTAGCTCGTCAGTAAATAATGTGTTTGTGCGTGGATATATATGTATATGTATATGTATATGTACTTTTATATGTATATATGATTAATATTAGTCATTCTTTGGAGATCCTCACTTCTCAAGCCACTATGATCTTGACCAATTATGTGTACATCTTATCTTAAGAGCATGTATAACAGGAAGTGAAAAAATTATGTGAATGATATTCGAAAAAGTCTTTTTGTAAACTAGCTGAAGGGAGGAGATAATTTTTTGTTGACAATCTTGTAAGCTTTTTGTGATCTGTTGATCTGACTACGGACAAAAGTTATACAATTGATATATGCGTTGAAGCCGACTGGTATCTATGCTTTCTTTGTTTTTTTTTTTTTTTAGCATTTATTTTTGAGAAATTTTAACAGTAAGAACTATCCTTCTTCACTGCAAGCAGATAATGCTATTTCAATTATTAGAGGAATTGTTAAAGTCTATTCTATAAATAAGAAGAGTTTTATGTTATTTGCTATAAATTTTAACATGAACAGACGTATATTAGACTGTTAAAAAATTAAAAAATTAATTCAATGATTGAAACAACAATTCCAAATAACAACGAAAAGGGTAGCTTCTATCATCAAAATTTTCTTATTTTAGTGAAAATCACAGTAAGCAACTTCTCTTGGAAATGTAAATTTTTTTTCTCCCTCAATAAGTGGACTAGTGTTCCAAGAACCCCTATTCTCTATCTATATTTTTTTCTTATTTTTATTTGGTTAGCCATTTGATTGTGACACATCTTCATAGTTGATAAAGTTTTAGGGCATTATAAAAGTGAGAGAAATAAAGATACTATCAGTTAGTACTGTCGACAGAAAAATGAATTCTTTTTGCTGCATGCATATCATACTTCATAGAAAGTACCACTCTAACAAGAACTACATACATACATATATATCTATATATATATATATATATTATATCTTTGTGAATTTTTTTGTTCTTCAAACAATTATCATATGAGGATATGATTTATGAAACTGTAACATAGATTTTATATATGTGCGTTGTGAATATATATGTATGGTGAAATGCTGATGAAAACTGAAGGGTACAAAGATAATAGATAAAGCATGGTCATGGATAAGGATGTCTTGATCATTTTTCCCGAGAATATTGGAGCTCACAGATCTGTTACAAGGATCTATTTTCTTAATTTATCTATTCATTCTTTTATTTATTTGATTAATACAAGTATAAAGAACTTTGAGTGTTATATACCTTCTTTCCCCACATTAATCCTCTCTCCTTATATCCTCATTAAGACAGTACTAAATTCTATTATATAAATTTCAGTAAATCTTGATCTAATGATTTTTTTTTTTTTTTGGGTCACCTTGTGAATTAGCATGATCAAAACACTTGAAAAGTACCAGAAGTACAGTCATGGTTCACTCGAGGCAAACCAACCTATAAACGACACTCAGGTACGTAGATTCAGATTTTTACCTTGTTAGCTTTCTCCTGGCAACCAAATAAATATCACAATGTCATGCTTTAACGTGATATCAAGTCCGTTCGGAGGAGCTTTGCTTTTGCTTTTAGATAGTAAAAGAAGAGAAATAAAAGTTGCGGCACCTCTCAATCAGTATTCAAAGCCACATAATTCTTAAAAGAACTAAATGAGACAAAATAATTTTTGATTTTCTAATAAACAATGAAAATTCTAGAATGAAGTTTATAATGTCCTACTGAAACTCCAATAAAAGTTTCAAAATCTATCTAGAAAAGCTTTTTTGAGGAGCCACATTTGATGTAACAAACATCACAATTTCATGATCAAGAAATGTCATGTTTTAATGTCATATCATCATTGTTACTCACCGTTATGGAGTAAATTGCATTGTTGCATCCCAAATTATTTGTTTTTTGTGTAATATACCTTAGACTTTCAATCTTGATAAAATACACTCTAAATTTAGAAATCATTGACAATTGAGGTCCAATAGTTAACGAGCTTTAAAAGGCTTCAATGGTTTTGATCACAAGATTAGCAACATGAGTTCTTTTAAGGGCAAATCTCATCGTTTAAAAAAAAATTAAACCTTAACATGAAATAAAGAAATGAACGGACATTAAAAGTAGCTATTGCATCTTAATATCCACTAATTTCAAAGTTTGGTATATTTTTATCAATCTTGAAAGTTCGAGATCTATTATGCAAAAAGTGAAGAGTTCATGATGCAACAATGTAATTTACTCCACCGTTACATAATGCTGATTATGTTTTATGAGGTTATTACTGTTACATATGTTTCATCCAACATATTTGTATAATATTATGTTGCTTCTCTTGCATTGCATTGCAAATATATATATAATACGAGAACCCTACAATCTTAGTGAGAAGTATAGCTTTACTAATATTGATCTCAAATTAGCAGAGCAGCTATCAGGACTATTTGAAGCTAAAAGCAAGAGTAGAGGTCCTACAGCGTTCTCAGAGGTAAAAATACACTTTTAACATATGCAATAACCTCTACATATATACACACACACACAAACATACATACATACATGTATGTATGTGTATATATACGTTGCATGTCTGTCTCTAATCTTACTGTTAGTTTCTAGTTATATGCAAGTTTATTAATTTTGAGGGTACATTTATATTGTACGTATAATGATTAATAAGTTTGTTTGTCAATTAAATTCAAAAGTCATAAGAAAACAATTTTTCGAATATGTATATTTCTGTGCTGTAAAATATATTTTCCTTAATTCTGCAGAAACCTTCTTGGGGAAGATCTTGGACCCTTAAGTTCAAAGGAGCTTGAGCATCTTGAAAATCAACTCGAGACCTCCTTGACGCATATTAGGTCCACAAGGGTGAGAACTTTTTCTTTATTATCAATTATGTTTTCTAAAATGAATGTAATTATGAGTTTAAAGAAATAGTGCCATGCATATTATATTCTTGAAGTTTCCAATGATACATAATAAATAGTATTTTCTTTTGAAAGTTGTCAATGTTGGATTGAAATTCCCTGATCAACTTTGGTGTGTTTTATTAGTAGTATGTCCAATTAATATATTTCTGTCACGTGGTTTAAATTTGGAACTATCAAATTCTGTTCACAATTTCATGACATGACTCAAGAAAATTTCTGCTTAATTACATGAATATAAAATCTAGTTGAATAGAAAATGAAACATCCAAAATAACATATAATATAAAAATCAGGAACCAAAATGATCAAACTAACTTTAATAGTTAAAAAACAAATGACATTATAACTAGAATTGCTTCAACTAACTAGGGTGTCTGAGAGCATAGGTTAGACCAATGATTTGAAACAATTTTAGTTGAAAATATTGTAACATGTAAAAGTTTCACACTGTAACACAGTTTTTATTGACATTATAATATATGAAAGCTTTATACTATAGCAAATAAAATATTTAGTTCTAATTTATGTTACCAAACACGAACGTAACAGTTATGTTGTGCATATATTACAAGACATAGACCTTGGTAAAAGTGGTGACGAGCATGGAAGAAGAAAGCTTCAACCGTGGGCTGGGTCAGCAATTAGGATGTGAAGCCCAGTGAATCTTGGCATTTTTCTTGGTCTTTCTCCGGAAAGGACACACAATAATAGGCCACCTTTAGACGATTGGACTTGGTCAAAATTAAAACTGACGTTTCTGTTAGATTATATTTCAGTTTCCACTTGATGAACCAACACTAAAAGACCAATGTTGTCATCCCCCCTGAAAAAGAGCAGTGTACTGAAACAGTTAGCTCAAGAATTAAAGTTCAAGGTCAGTTCTTTAGCAGAACAAGGACATCCTACTAAAGCCTAATATTTGTCCTGAACAAAACCCACATTCCAAAAGTTCAAACCCAGCTAGTAGCTACGTACCTTAATGTAGGTATAGGGTGTAATCTGTAAATAACTTCATATTTTCTGTCATTTTGAAAATTTGACATGCATGTCCTGATTGGTTTTTGACAACACTTTTCAGACTCAGTCCATGCTTGACCAGTTAGCTGATCTTCAACAAAGGGTATGTGTTTTTCATTTCTACATTATTTACGTTCCTATGTTATACATATGATTATATATACGTATACTAGCCGTATTTTTATTGCAGGAACACGCTCTACTTGAAGCCAATAGAGTCTTGAGAAGGAAGGTACCAGCTCCTAACACTGCCTTCTTTTTTTTTTTCTTCCCCTCTTTTTTCTTGCTTTGATGTTCTAACCAAGGGGCAGATGCCCCCCTCAAGGGACACCGTTAAATTGTCGCCCCCAGATATTTTTTATTTTTTATTTTTATTTTTTATCTTTTCCTTCATACTTTTCTCATATTTCATAAATTTTGGCCTTTAAATATACCTATATTCCATAATTTTTATAAAGAATATTTCACTTACACTCTTAAGCTTTAGTTTTAAGTATACACTTTGTTCAAATTCAACTTCAAACAAAGTAAAAATCAACTACACTACTGCTTGAGTTCTTAGTTTTATAGACTTTAAACTTTCAAATTTGATTTAAAAAAAAAAAAAAAACTTGGATACATTGCTACTGCATAAGTTCTTATCAAATGATCAAAGACCTGGATCATTTGGAACAAGAAAAATAAAAAACAATAGATTTAAAAAAATAAAAGAGGTAAAAGAGACATATTTAGTTCAAAATTTTGATTGAGTTCATGCTATCCCCTTCAAAAACTCCCCACTAGCTAGTCTTGACTCACTTCATAGAAGGCCAACATAAATACAAAAAGTATTTGTACATAAAACAATACAACTAGTATTTCCAGCCCGTTTGTTCAAACCTTTTACTATAATGTTTTTCTTTCATAAAAAAATTATATTTCTGTTCAATTTTTTGTTAACTTTAAAATTTCTCACCTTTTAAGTTCAGCTCCTGCTACCATTTTTCCTGCGTCTTGCGTTTTGGCATGTCTGCTTTTGCATACATAGAATAGTCCCAGCACCAGTGATTCTAAGATGCTACACTTTTTTGCTTTCTCACTTAGCCACAAAGGACCACGGAGGACCCAAAATCCTGTTATTTTTATGCACAACCTTTTTGGTACATATTATTAATTTATTAATTAAATGTCTTTTTATCCTACATATTATTAATTTATTAATTAAATGTCTTTTTATCCTTGAATATAAACTTTTTTTATTAAGGAAGTTCATCAATCTAAAATATTTTGTTACATGGTCTTAATTAAATGTTATGTTGTGATCATAATCAGTTGGAAGAAAGCAGTGCTCAGGTTCCACTTCGACTGGCGTGGGAAGCTGCAGGGGAACAGGAAATTCCGTACACCTGCCATCCCTCTCAGGCAGAAGGGTTCTTTCAACCCCTGGGAAGCAATCTGCCTATGCAAATTGGGTACCCTCTCACTTCCTTAACAAATTAACAAACGCCTAAAACACACATATATACATCGGGAAATTTGACAAAAGGGCACCCAAAAAGTTAAATTGGAGAAATGGTCTTTTTTTTTTGCACCAAAAAATAAACCTTTTAGGACAGAAAAACTGCTTCAACTTTTTTTCAGAAAGATGAGAAAAAAAATTAGAGCAAGGAAAATAAACCTCAACATGATGGAAAAAAACTGAAACAATTTTTCTGTCCAAAAGACTTAATTTTTTATGCAAAAAAAAAAAAAGGACATTTCTTAAAAAAAAAAATTGTCCTGAAAGCCTTTTATCAAATCCCCCATATGTAATGTTTCCAAAAAAAAAAAAAAAAAAGAAGTTGACGATTCTCGAACGCCACTTTTCCTCTCAGTTATAAGTTTTTAACGACCGTAGACTTTTGAGAAATTAATGACGGGAGCATGAGCCGTTTTTTCTGTTTCAAATGCGGTCCTTGAAATTCTGTATGTGGCTCAGATTTAGTCTAGATAATACAACCAATTCCTTTTCTTAGTTAAAAAAAGAAAGAAAAAGATAGAAATTGTTTTTTCTTCAAACACCAAAAAAAAAAAAAAATTGTTACTAGGGTTAATGAGACAATTAACCTAATTACATTTATTGAATTGAAATATGACTCTAATTTATAAAAATTCTACAAATGTCTTATAATAATATCATTAAAATTATTTATATATAATTATACAGTATAATATATAATATCATTAAGATAATTACTATATTATTAAAGATATTTTTAAGATATTCTAAATATTATATTAGATTTTAATTTTATAACAATAATTTAGAACACATTGTAATTTTTTCTTCCTTCTTTTGGTTGTTTGCAGCTACAATTCTGTTGGCCCAGATGAGATGGACGTTGGAGGCCCGGCCCAAAGTTTTAATGGGTTTCCCCAGGGTTGGATGGTTTGACTGGCCTTCGGCCTTGAATGTCAAGGTTTTGAGGAAATAAAAAAGTGTACCCGAATTTTATTTGATTAAGTTTGTTTCTTTTGATTGTGGTCCGTTTTGTATGAAACTTGTAATAATTATGATTGAAGACAATAAGTAGTAACTACGAACTGTATTTGACATAAGGGACCAATATTATTGTATTTATTTTCCAACCCCCAATTGAGCCTTTTTTATGGTGTATGGTATGCTATTATATAGTGCTAAATTAACATTTGGTCTCTTTGCATTGTTTACTCTATATAAATCATTGTTCTTTTGTTGGTAAGCAATTTTTAATCTTTTTATACTAGGTTTCATTTTACCAATTGAAAAATAACAATCTTCTTATCATTTCATTTAATATATGTTATTCAACTTACTCAAGCTACTTTTTATCGGTTTTGGTAAAAAAAAAAAAAATGAAATTGATGACTTCTATTGTAGGATTGTTCATTTGAGCAAACGATTGATTATTCTGATTTAATATAATATTTAGTGTGCAGATAAAACGATTTAGTACATATTGAATTTGTTTAAATTTGTAAGGACGGCACTTGTGGGTCGATTGTTTTTTAGTAAATACAAAATACATGATCCAAAGACTATTTGTTAGTGTATGTAACTTATGAATTTGAGTTTTATGGTAATTTAAATTGTTTTAATGTTTTAAGTCTAAAGTTTGTCCCAAACAAGCTAAAAGCATATAAGTTGCAAAGATTGAAACATGTCTTATATGATATAGGTGTAGTTTTAATGGCTGTATTTGTAAAGGGCACTATTACTATTATTGGTTTGATATAATAAATCTGACGGTCGTATGAAATAGAAGTTGATAAAAAAATTTATGATAATTAATACAGTTAAATTCTTATTACGCTATCTCATTAATTTTTATTAAAATATACCCTTTTTGAATATGTGACAATTAAAGACGTAATAATTGAAAACAAATATATATATATATATATATGTATATGTATATAGGTCTAAAATATAGCGTTTAGGCTAAACCAAAAATCAATGAAAAATGAAATGTGGACTATCCTTATAATTGTAATTAAGATGCACATATGTTTATAATTGAATCAGTAATCGCTATGGTAATATAACCATTAAAAACTCATCCATATAAATATATTGATTTATTCAATTTTTTCCATTTAAAAAATATTGATATGAAATTAAAATAAATTTGTTAAATAAAAGATGCCTTTATATTTTTTTAAAAATTAAACAGATAAAATTGATTGACAAATTAAAGCTAAAAATATATAATTATGTAATTAACTCATATATATAGGTATTGTTTTACCTGTTAGTAGAGAGATTGTAATATATTCCTCAAATGTTTAAAGTCAATTATCACATATAATCAGTGACTAGTGTCGTGGTGCTGAGATTCAACATATTACACTACCGAGGACAGAGGAGTTGGAGCCCGCCCGATTTTGCTGATATGGAAGAGTGATGACACCGTGTTATTTTGAACCTTTGTATTAATTGGTTGTATTCTTTCATTTGAAAGTAACAACATGTTGTGAATAAACATATTTGTTGTAATAGATATATTAATTAGCAAAAGTACACCTTTACGTAAAAGGTTAATAATTTACAATAGTTTGTGTTTATAAAGACAACTTTTATGTGTTTATTAATACTTTAGAATTTTTAAATTTCATAATCTTATTTTAAAATATTATATTATTATTTGATATGATGTTTAAAATTTGTTATATCATAGAAATAATTTATCGCAAAACCCGTTAACAAACTTTTAAGATGGAAACAAATAAAATCTTTAAAAAATATTACTACAGTTCTCAACTCCTATTTCCAAATTTTGTCACTGTTATTTTCAAATTTCTAATCATATTCTTTAACATTTCCTTTGTCCATAGGCTATGGCACATTAGACCGGCTTCTATAGGAACCAGTGCATCAGTAAAAGACAAAAAAAAATTAACCGGTCGTTAGATCAGATCGATAGAGAAATGAAAAGGCTCACGCTTGACTTGACTAAATGCAACACAGGCAATGATCATGCTTTAGGCTTTGAGGAGCCTAGGCTGTAGGCTCTACACCTAATAATATCTCGCACCAGTCTCCTGCAGGCTTAAACATATGCTATTCAAATTATTTGAAAGCATATTTTATTGGTAAAAAGTCCATACATTACTCAGTTTGTAAGACCTAGTTCTTAAAGTACCTTACATGAGGTTGTGCTAGAATTTCTTACGTAATTATTACATCATCATTTCTAAAATTAACCTTGTTGTGTACAATATTAGGGAGTATATGTGATTAGCATCAAAGGTGTGTTTGTTTCGTGGTTTGAATTATTTTGCTATAGTATTTTTTTTTATAAAAATTTAAATCTTCAGTCAAATACTCTATTCAAATACTTGAACCAAACAAGCTCTAAATCAACAATTTTTGCTCCAATTTGTATCATTCAACGTGTAGTCATTTTTTGCCTCCAATTAGTATCATCGGATTTTTAAAAGAACCCATTCTTATTGCCTACCTAACAAAATAAAAATTTTTAAATATTGCATGACTTTCAATATACTTATCCATGCTACACTTAAAAAAGTTGGGTTGTACTATTACTTATTCTATATGTTTAAATTGTGTCACACTTATATAAATGTGACATTTAATAAAAATTTCTTAGCAAATTGAATCACAAGCTCTAAAATTAAGTTTACAATCTATAAAGAAAGGCGTGCGTTAACTAAAAGATAATTTTTGCCAATGAACTAGTAGAAAAGTTATTTTGAGGACTGTTTTTGAAAGAAAAATATTACTTCGAAGGCTTAAATGATGTACTTGATATCGAGGGAGCACATGAGAATAGTTCAATGGTATATTACTAACATTAATCCTGGAAAACATGAATAAAAAAGAAACAAAAAATGGGGATTTCATCTTAAGAAGAATGTGAAAAAAAAGAGTAGGACAGAGATAGATAGATAGGTAGAGAGAGAGAGAGAGAGATTCGGTTGTTCTTTCAGTGCACAACATAAAAATACACTAACCTCACCTTGGTGAGGCTTTTAAACGAACACGCAACAAAATGGTCACTCCATATAATCACATTGCAAAACAAAGATAACCATTTGAACCAAGCCTACTCCAATAGTTATCAAAGACTATTCCACGTGGATTCATCATGATCTAGTGGTTGTGATGGGAGGTGGATCTAGTGCGTTAGGAGTTGATATTTTGAGAACGCAACTAGACATGTTTGGACACAAAATTATCACTTCTACCCACTTGAGAAAACTATTTGTCTATTTCTCTTGCTACAATGGATTCAACTTCTTCAGGGACAGCCCAATTGTTTTTCCACTTCCAAAGGCCACCAACCGTTCAAATCTCGACACAGAAACATGCTTAAAAACCATGTTATGCAAAAGTTGTTTTGGTTGAATGTAGCCAAAGGGGGGTTAGTCAAATGGATGTTTCATATATTTCTAATCTCACCAAATACATCATTGCTAGAAGCGACCCTTTTGTTTTTCTTTGCTTCTTGCATCTTAATAAGCACTTTCATGCATCAAAAATTATTAAGCTAATAGTGTCTTTATATGTAAAGTTTTCCATCAGAAAATGCAGTTTGATTACCTAATTTTATAAAGAGAAATTATAAGACTAGGTATAACACATTATACTTATGTGATATATCGGTCTAAATTGAAGTAATTTTTTTTTGGGACTGAAAAAGATACCCGTCGGTGGGTAATCGTCTTCCAGGTGTCAAATTTGTAAACAAAAAGTGATTTTCATCGGACCAAATAGATTCAAAATGTATACTACTAGTGGGATTGCCACTTGATAAGTCTCCTAAATTGATTACTTGTCTTTCTTTTTCTAATAAATTTTATCTTTTTATATAGTTGGAATTACCATCAATACTCCGCCAAATTTTACTAACAATGCTTGTTTTGTTTGAACAAACTGACAGATTATTATTGATTCTTAAAAGGAGTTACCTTTTATACTAAAATAGAAACTACAGCACACACCAAGGAAAAAAAATATGAAAAAATAAAAATTCCATTAACACATACTTAATAATGCTTATTTTGTTTAAACAAACTGGTTTTTAACTTTTCCTCAAAAAATCTTACCAATGGCTTATTTTTTAAAAGTTTAAAACTATCAGAATGGTCTTAAATGACAACATTAAAAACAATCCTTTGTTTTTTTTTTTCTTGCTCATGACAATCAAATATATATTGATTTTTTATAAAGTTTTTGTTAGAAAATACATCCAGATAAACCTCCGGAACTTAGATCTTTGTTTCATTTTACTTCTCACCTTAAAAGGTGTTTGGGAGTATTACTTCAAATCATTAGTATGAACCAATTTGATTAAAAATATTAGAACATGTAAGAGTTTTATATTGTAATTTATTTTTTCTTGATACTATAGCATGTTAGAGTTTTACACTGTAGCAACTAACTAGTTAAACTCAGAATGCCAAACACACTTTTTAAAAGTCTCTTTTGCTCACCCCTAAACTTCACAATGTTACAATTTTTTTTCTCCCTCCATTACTTAAATTGATAAAATAAAATAAATAAAAAAACTGAGATGGAACGAAATGTGAAATGGCAGATTGTACAAATCTCCCCAAATTTTGGTCTTTTAGTTTTCCCTAAAATGCTAAGATGGAACGAAATTTGAAATGACAGATTTTACAAATGCCTTCAGATTTTGGTCAGTCGAGTGGGGTTGAATAATTGTATATTATATTTAGAGTAAATAACTCGATTAGTCCATATCTTTTTTAAAAAGGTGTAATTTAATTTTCAACTTTTTTTTTATTTAATTGAGTCTAACATTTTCAAAAGGTGCAATTTGGTTCTTAATTGTTAATTTTAGATAAAAAAATTGTTAAATATTATTTTTAATTAAAATTATTAAATTATTTTTTAAAATAATTATTACATTAAAAATTAAAGATAAATCATAATCATTAATTCACAAACACACCAAATAACAACAATTGATTTGATATTCACCCAAAAAATAAAAACCAGCAAAAAAGTAAAAAAAAAAAAAAAAAAAAACCCAAAATCAGGCCCCTTTCTCGTCGTTCACCCCCCTGCCCACCCTCCCCTCTCGTGTCAATGACCACACCACCACTCCCTCCCACGCCAGCGACCCCAAAATCGCCCCCTCCCATGCTGGCGAACCCATTCCTCAAAACCAAAACCAATCAAAACCCAAAAAAGAACCTACAAATTGAACTCTGGTGCCCCCTCTGCTCCAACCTCTTCCCTTGGAGGGCCTTCGATCTCCCTCCTCGAACTCTCCCTCTGCCCCCCATCGACAATCTGTGATCTGCGCTTCGTCAAGGGTATTTTCGTCGGGGTCTACCTTCCCCCACATTGGGTCTGCCTTCCCATGTTGCCAGTGCGATTGAGCCCCATCCCCGTCGCACCCAGACCACCACAACCACGAAGACCCCTTACTTTGTCGCCCTCACCCCCATCCCCATCTCCCTCTCTCTCTCTTCTCGTCCTCAAGGAAGTTTTCAAGTTTTTTTTTTTGTTGCTTTTAATTTATTTTTTTAAGTTTTAAGTTTATATTTATTTTATGTTTCTAATTTTGATTTTTTTAAAATATATTATGTATATTATTAAAATACTTTTACCAAAGTAGCTAAATTTTTTCCCGTCTAAAATTAAATTATAAAAAAATAAATTATACCTTTTTAAAAAGGTTAGACTTAGTTAAATAAAAAAAAAATTAAAAACTAAATCGTATCTTTTTAAAAAAGATTAAGGATCAACTAAATTATTTATCTTACATTTATCCTAATTGTTTAATAAATTTGCCTATAATTTATAGGTTTTTGTTTTTTTTATAAAAAATTTAAAATCTATTCAAACCTTTATTTAAACCAACGACCAAATCGGACAATTGCTTTAGGTGCGAGAAAAAATTCATTATAGTTGACGCCCTTTCTGCTGCATAGGGAAAAGGTTTAACCATGAAAGCTACAAGAAGGTCATGAACCTACAACATGTAAGTCAAGTTTTGTCTTCAACTCTTGGTGTTGAAAAAAAAAAAAAAAAACAACTCTTGATAAATTCTTGAAAATCATTATGATGTGATTAGAATGTCTAGAAACTTTTGGTAGAAGCCAAAAGGAGTCGAGGAAAGAGAAGAACTGACAACCGATAGGTAAAAGTGATGATGGAATTAAATAAAGGGAGTATTGGACTATTTTTTATTTTGAAAATGAATATTAGACAATTTTAATGTCAGAGCTAATTTAATGTTAACATTAAGAAATATGAAAATGGCATATTAATATGTTACTTTTATTTTCGTTTGAATATATAATATTATTTTAAATATTATATTACTTTTGTCATAACATTAAGTTTGGTAATTTGAATTACCAGTTGCAAGAATATATATAAATATTGAAATAATTTAAAAATATTAATATTGTAATGATTAAATAAAAAAATAATTATCTCAATCAATATTAATCAAATATAAAAAAATAAGACATATACTATATTTAGTACCAAATTTACCACCAACTCCAAGTATAGCACCAAGAATAGTAATGCATAAAAGTGATTTTTCTACGTAAATGCTAAATTTTAATATTGATGCACTGCTTTAACCCTACATCAAAGATGCTCTAATTAAATATCTTTGTATTTTATTAAATCAAAAACTAAATACTTTAGCATTTAAATAATACTAAATTTTTGCCTTGATACTTTAAGAAAAAGTCCTATGATTTGTTTTCTTTTTTCTAATATAATACTAGCTATTCTTAAGATAAGATCTCCCCTTTTAACTTATTTCACTCTTGCCAGTTGGGCTAACATCAGTCGACACTCTATATCCAATTTCAGAGATATCTCTTTTGCTACTCATTTTTTTTGGTTTTTGGTGTCACCAGTCTCTTAACTAATTATCTTTGTGTTTACCTTTTAAAAAAATTATATTTTATTAAATTAGTAGGTTGATATTTTAGCGTTTAAATAATATTGAGCTTGTGACTTGCACTTGAGAAAAGAAAAAAAAAAATTTCTCTAAATACTCTATCCGTTTTTAGAAACTTATTAATTAAAATATTAAAAACATTCTATTTTTTCAGTATCACTAGTCTTTGAATTAAACATCAAAAGAATTAAAGCTAAGCATAGTAAGCTAACGTGTGGGGCTACATCGTTCCCTTCCCAACAAGAGTAGTAACAAGAACCACACAAAGCTAAAGACAATATATAATTAATATCGTTAATTACTGACGCCTCCACTGCATGAGCATTAGGACTTAGAACAGCCTGAACAACGTTAACTGCATCGACTCATTTACCCTTTTCCCGAGTCCCCACTGCTGAGCCAATCTCTTATGGTGCGTTTGGTACGAGTGTTTGAGTAGAGTATTTGAATGAAAATTTAAATTTTTATGAGAAAAAATACTGTAACAAAATGATTTAAACCGTGATTTAAAAATCGAAACAAACACACTCTTACCTTCCCAGATGGTTAAACATTCGTCAACACGAGGGTTATACCGCCCTTTGATTTGAAGTGCCGCTGAAGCACAAACTGCCCCCACATTTTCTCATGATCAGACGATTACCTTACATTGTGTGCTATGTACGTAATCTGTTTCGTCCACAATTTTATGTTTGTTATAATTTTTAGTCTTTTTGTATCTTGTTCGAGAGTACAGGGAGTTTTACTATTATTTTTTTTTTTAAAAAGAATGTGAACTAAGTTGCGGACAAAATGAACAATTAAAGTGAGATTGTGATAAATTTTGGGGACCCTTTGTACGATTCATATTTACTTGACACCAAAAACATCTTTTCTAAGAGGAAGAGATAATTGCGTGGTCCATCCAAAAAAAAGGAGAGAGACAATTCACTTGACAAAACAACAACAAAAAATCCTTTTATTTTCGTAAAATTATAACCCGTCATTCACAAAATTTTAACCTTAATTTTATATATCGTGTATTTTTTAAACTAAATTTTACTGTTTTATTAATAATAAAATAATAATTTTATAAGATTAATTAGAATTACTCAAACATTAAAAGATACCCTCTCCCTGGATAGAGCTAAGAAAGAGCATATTTAATGGGTTCCTTTCCTTTCCTTCCGTGTTTGCAGTAGGAGTAGCTTTGCTTTCGGCCTTATCCTCAAGCCTCACTGCCCACCGTACCTCTTTCGACCAGGCATGGCACAAACGTTGTTATGAACAAGACAAGATACTTTAGCTTTCCATGTAATTCCATGTAGTTTGGGGTGGGCCACAGCCCATGTGAAAGCCTTCAATGACAGTCACGTGGTAGTGCTGCTAAAGTGCACCAAAGAAACAAAAGAAGAAGAAAGGAATAATTGGAGAAATGGACCGTCTCAATATTTCCTTTCGAAAATTTGGCACGACCTCAATATTTATTCCTAGCATATATTCTGTTCTTTGTTAATTCTTAATTTGAAAATTCTTCTAGAGTATTTTTTATTAGTTACTTAAATTATTAATTTCAAAATTACTCCTTTTATAATTAATATACAAACGGACTCTCTTGAATAAAAATACCATCGACAAGCATCAAAACTCTAGTTGACGTCAAAGGTGGCTCAACCTCAATGGAGTCCCAACCAAAGGTTGGCCCTAAATTTGACTGCACATAACCTTATTTGTTAACGATAGGCATTTCGACATCTACTAGGGTGTTTAAGAGTATTAGATTGAGCCAATTGGTTAAAAATAATGTGACATATGATAGATTTACATTATAGCGATTAAAAATTTTGATTAAAACTGATTTTGTCAAAAAAAGTAATATAGTCAAACTCCTAAAACGAATTTGCTCATGAGAGGATGAAGTTATAGCCCCATGAGAATAAAGAGTATAACTCAAAGCAGCAGAGGTTATGAAAAAAAAAAAAGAAAAAGAAAAAAGAAAAGAGAAACGGGGAGGTGGTTTGGATTTTGTCTTTTTTATTTTTTTACTTTACAACTAATAAAAAATTATGAAAAAAGTGACAATCTTGTATTTTTAAGAAAATATTTAAAATAAGATATCGAGCTAATTTTTTAAGGAAAAAAACATAAACACACACCAACTTTTAGTGTACCATCTTTGGCGAAAATATTTTTAAGAAAAGTAACAAAGTATTTATTTTGCGCTTGTAAACATCTCTTGATACTGCCACACAAATGTATAATTTTTTGCGTAGTTATTTCTCACTTTCTTTTAACTGTGCTTGCTTACTCTGACTGTCTGTCTGCGTGTGAATTCCACCGTGTGGGTGGCACCTTCTGGTCCTACAACGTGGGAAAAGAGCCACCTGAAAGTATCTTACAACATTCAATCTGCAAAATACGTTAATATAAACTTATAATTACAAAATTAGCAACCAGCACGAAATGTAGAATCTATTAATCATAAATTGTCAGTATTTTATGGTTAATTTTTTGGAAGCTGTAATAATAAAATAAACATTTTTGTCTTACCAGTAGGCACTATTATTTTAACTTTTAGATTTGCTTTTTAATAGTATGATCTATAAATATCTATATTAAAAATTTGTAACGCGTGATGTAAAATAATTTCTAATCGTATATCATAGTATTGAAAAGTTAATTTAATAGTCAAAATTAGTGCCTACCGATAAAGTAAAAATACCTATCCAACCACAAGTTTTTCAAATTTTTTATATAATTAACACTTTAAAAATTCTATGAACTTTTGATTCCTATTTTTTTTTTCTAATCACTTTAATATGTACATTTTTAAAGACTGGTTATCAACTCCAATGATTTATAGGTTAAATTTTTAGGAATTGCATGACTAATTTAGGGACTAAATTATCAATAACATAATTTAAAATCTTTTCTTATAAATAACCAAAATTTATATTTAATCCAAAGTTATCAAAAACTTTCTATTTTGATAATCATAATAAATTTTGGTTAGAATACATAAAATGATTGTTAATGTTATAGATTAACTACCCATATAAAAATCACATATCAACGCCTATCAAAAAAATTAACAAAGTTATTAATGAGAGTGATTTACAATAAATTTGTTAGTCTAGGTGTAAGTTATCAAAATTGAAAGTTCAAGGAAAAAATTACAAATAGCAACAAGTTCAAGGGACAATGATGTAAAAAAGACTTATTCATTTTCAGTGCTATTAAACCATTTCCAATGTAAACACCAAAACAAATGTTATATTTATCACTAAAAAGAGTAAAAATGACACAATCGGTATCCTATTCTATTTTATGCTCCATGCATATATGGGGGTGTTTGATATGTAGTAATCCTTAGGTTGGGAATGGGAACTTGCAAGATTCTCATGTTTGGTAAAAGATTTATGATTTTTAGATTTACGAGAAACTTAATCCAATAGGATTCACTTTACCCTATTTTGGGATTGTCGAGGCTCTTTCATCGTAGGCCTTTACACGTGGAGGGTGCAGACTTTGTGGCTTCTTTCTATTGGCTCGAGTGCTGTCTGGTAAGAGCTGAAGTGGCTACTCGTTGGGTGACAAAAGCTAGTCAATTTTGTGGCAGTTGCTTCAGCATTGAGAATGACCGAAACAGGTTGTTTTAGGCTCATCTTATGGTGGCCCTGGCTGGGGTTATGGCTAGACCTAAGTAGCCCAAAGATGGTCACACCGAGGGGTGAGAACAATTTTGGACCTACTGGGGATGGTAACTTTGCTAAAAGAGACCTTTGAGCAGGCATATAGTGTAGGAGAGGAAAGTGAATAATTCTGGAGGAATTTCCTATATACCCAATGGTAATGGGATGCCCATTTGGTGGAAATAGGATGCCTTTAACAAAATAGTGTAATTTGACGGTCCTATGGGAAGAAGTAGCTCGATAGAAGAATGCCTACGATGGGTGGGGTAGTTTATGGCTTAGAGAGAGGCTTTATATAGAGAAAATCTAACAACCCATTAATGGTGGCTTTGGTTCTCCTTATACATGGTGGGTTATTTGGGTTGTGAAAAGACTTTTTTTTAGGGTGATTTGGTGATAATTTCGAGTCCCAATGAGGTTGAGTAAGTGTCTTGGGTTTTCTTGAAACTCACAAGAAAATATAGAGTTTTGGCGCTTTTTGATGAGTAGAGATGGTGGATTCTGTAACGCTCGAGCATTTTTAATACATTAAAAATGCAATAAGTTAAGGATTATGTAAGACGAAAATACAGTTTAAGGAAAAAAATACTGTATAATAACATAAAAAAATATACAATATTAAAATAATACAATGTAAGAAAATACACTGATAAAGTTATGCAGTATAAAAATTACACTGTAAAAGTAATACAGTGTAAGAATTAGGTTGTTTAAGGTTAAGCAGTATAGAAATTAGACTATTTAAGTTAAAGCAGTATATGAATAATACCGTTTGATGAATATGAATGAATAAGAAATGTTGTAATAGTAAAGAAAATATACCGATTGTATAAAAAAAATACTGTCAGTATAAATTTAGACTGTATAAAGTTAGATAATATTGGAATTATATTATGTGATGGATGTGGATAAGTATTGGAGGTTATGGGACCTCATGAACTGTATGAAAAAGAATACCAACAGTATAGAAAAAATACTGTCAGTATAAACTTAGACTGCATAACAAATTTGGTGGGCACTCAATGGATTTTGATTGGACCACCACACCATGAAATGTGGCCCAATCACATTTGGCCATCAAAGTAACCTAATTGATTACCAAGATGATGACTCATCACCTTTTTATTTAAAAAAAAAGAAAAAAAAGTTGAATTGGCTCATTATATAAGAGACCAAATAATGGTCTCCACGGTGGGGAAAGGAAGCGTGAAAAGGAAAGGAAAGAAGGAAAGAAAGAAAGGAAAAGAAAGAAAGGAAGAAAGGAAGAAAAAAAAAGCTATATTCTTTCCAAGGAAAACCGATTCCTCTCTTATGCCTCTCTCAATCAAACTTTGGTGATTTTGGTCTTTATGTTGGAAACAAAGTGCGCAGCGGAATTTTAAAAATTTTTCATCAGAGTATTTTCCAAAATACAAGTATGACATGTTATATGTATAAATTAAACAGATCTTACTAACCTCAGTGTGCCGAAGAACCTCCGCGACCTGTGTAGAGAAGTAACGTTCCAGAAGAGCCTCAACCAACTGGTCTTCTTTGCTATTCTCTATCCACAACCGGAGTGAGTGTGGGCTCACACGTACAGCTCTTCCACCGGTGACTCTCCTTCCAACCAATAGAGAGAACCCAAAGCTAGTGTTCGTGATTTGCGAACAAAAGCTCTCAGGGAGTTTTTAGATGCTCACTAGAAGAGTATCACTCTTAATCTCTCAAATTGATCTGAGTAAATCATTAGACTCACTCCCTTTTTATACCTATTGGTCCTTGGGGTCAGTCCATATCAGATTAGGTCTCAAAAATCGAAATAGAATCAAGTTCGGATCAATATCTGATAAGATACGCGTGAAAAACGCGTAATCTTAGCTGTCGCGGTCGGCATGCCGAACTGTGAGATAGGCAGGCCGAACTGGCCAGTTCGGCAGGCCGAACTTTCTGATCGGCAGGCCGAACTGCCGAGAAAAAATCTCCGCGAATCTTTTATTTTCCACCCGAGATTCTAAAGGATAAAGTCTCAGTTTTGATTCAAATAGCCCAATAGAAAAGATATCTGATCAAAACAAACTCTATCAAGATAATCTCTAAGAAAATAAATCAATTCAAATAATTCTACAAGTTTATCTTGTTCTAATTGTTCAAAATTAAAACAACCGATAAACAGACAAGAATTATCCGAACGCCATAATTCAACAAGTTCATCTTGAACTAATTTCTTACATAATTAATTCAACCGATAAACAGACATGAATTATTTGATTCTTATAAATTTTAAACCAATCTGATAAATCCGACATAAGTCACCAATTATTGGAAAAGCACGCCGTGTCGTTACAGGACTTTGTGAGCTAGCAAAGGGGACCAAAATGGACCTATAAAGTTCAAGCTCATGATAATTATGAAACCCAATATCCCAGATATATATTTCACAATTATCAACTCCAACGCTACTCCACTAAAAGCTTGGAGCTGCACTCTCGAACTTTACAGAATTACGAAGCTCGTGTAGCTAAGTCTCCATGACATATCATAGTGTATCGCATCCCCATATGATCATCCATAATCGGCTTAAGGACAAGTTCTGTCTTACCTTCCCGATTATTTTTATCTTACGTTCCATTGTCTCACCATTAGAAAACTTACCATCCAAAGATAGTATACCATTCGGTTACACCTATGTATCCAAATGGTTGAGCGCTCCAGTTTTCCAATTACAGGACAACGCATATAAGAGGATATCATTACTCCTAAAGAGGAGCTATGGATTCCATATCTATGAATAACAAGTCTACGCTATCAAGAGTCATGCCTCCAACGTACCGGCATGCATGCCACTATAGAGATGTGGGAGTCACCCATTGGTACATCAAAAGACACAAGTCGAGACAACGGGCCCATTATTCATCTCAGGATTAAGATACAATACAAACGACTGTCTAAAGTGAATCGATTTGCCAAGACAGAATTATTAATCCAAATCAATTCACTTTATGTCCCGATCCAACACATCGTCACCTATGACAACGCGCCAATGTTTCTATTCACGGAGTCCAACTCCGATGGCCAAGACAAACCATCTCCCAAAAGGGATATAGACAACATAACAATCTTTACATGAATAAAGCGCCCAACTTTATTCCCTCGATTGCGGATCATATATTTTAGACCATCACCTTAAGAGTCGTGTCTACCGCATAATCATCCCATCATATGCCCAACTCTTAAGGTTTAGACTGACAGTCTCAGACTACTGTTTGCTTATCATACATTCAACGAATATGAACGTAAAGAGGACAATATTTGGTATATATAAATGAATAAATTCTTTATTGATAAAAATGTCTCCAAAAACGTATTACATTTTTACTCCTTAGAGCATACATGTCTAACAATCTCCCACTTGCACTAAGTGAGTAAATACTGCAAATTTCGCATCCCCATAGCTTCCACATGCCTTTCGAAGACTCTCCCAGAAAGTGTCTTCGTAAATGGATCAGCTAAATTGTCCTCTGACGCGATCTTGCACACCGTGACATGCCCGCTCTCAACGAAGTCCTTTATCACATGATACTTCCGATCAATATGCTTACTCTTCTTGTGAAATCTTGGTTCCTTAGCATTAGCTACCGCCGCACTGTTATCACAGTACAGTGATACCGCTTTATCCATACCAGGAACTACCTCAAGATCCCCAAGGAACTTGCGGAGCCACACTGCTTCTTTCGAAGCATCACTAGCCGCCACATACTCGGCCTCCATCGTTGAATCCGAAGTGCAATCTTGCTTCGCACTTCTCCAACTGATGGCACCGCCACCCAGAGTAAACACAAACCCTGAAGTCGATTTCCTAGAATCCAGGCAGGATTGAAAATCCGAATCAGTGTATCCTAGAGGAGTTAAATCCTCACCCGAATACACAAGCATATACCCTCGAGTCCTTCTCAGGTACTTGAAAATATGCTTTACCGCAACCCAATGGTTCGGTCCTGGATCCGCCTGAAATCGACTCACAATCCCGACCGCATAGCTAATATCCGGTCGAGTGCAAAGCATGGCATACATGAGACTACCCACTGCCGAAGCATAAGGCACCTTCTTCATGTATTCTCTTTCTTCATAAGACTTTGGAGAGTCTTTCTTAGAAAGAGTAATTCCAGACCTAGATGGTTGCCCACCTTTCTTGGAATCCTGCATTGCAAACCTCCTGAGAATTTTATCTATGTAGCCGGCCTGTGACAAAGCTATCATTTTGTTCTTCCTATCCCGCAAGATCTGGATACCGAGAACAAAATTAGCCTCACCCAAGTCCTTCATGTCAAACTGCTTGGTCAACCATAATTTGACCGATGACAACGCCCCAACGTCATTGCCAATTAGCAGAATGTCATCTACATAGAGTAGTAGAAAAACCACCTTCCCATTCTTAATGTGTTTGTAAACACATGGTTCATCCACATTTTGTGAGAACCCATAAGTCTTGATCACTTGATCAAATCTTATGTTCCAAGAACGAGAAGCCTGCTTAAGTCCATAAATAGACTTTAGCAACTTACAAACCTTACCCTCTTGACCCGCGACCTTGAACCCGTCTGGTTGTTCCAAATAAATGGACTCATCAAGATAGCCATTTAGAAAAGCCGTCTTGACATCCATCTGCCAAATCTCGTAGTCGAGAGCGGCAGCTATGGACAAGAGAATCCGGATGGACTTAAGCATGGCTACAGGCGAAAAGGTTTCCTCATAATCGATTCCTTCCTTTTGCGTATAACCCTTAGCTACCAGTCTAGCCTTAAAGGTTTCGACCTTTCCATCCACTCCTCTTTTCCTCTTGTAGATCCACTTACATCCTATGGGTTTTACCCCTTCGGGAAGATCCACAAGCTCCCAGACTCGATTAGTCTCCATAGACTTCATCTCAATGTTCATGGCCTCTGTCCAGAGTCTTGAATCAACATCCTCCATAGCTTCTGCGTAAGTATAAGGATCCCTGTCATGTTCATCCGGTTCAGCCAAAAAGACCTCCCCATTGAACATATACCTCTCAGGTTGACGCCCGATCCTCCCACTACGCCGAAGCCCCTGTGGTTGTTGTTCAGGTTTGTTTGGTTTTTCTACACCGATCGGAATGGTTTCGTTCGGAACCTCCGGAGTAAACGGATTACCCCTCAACTCCTCAAGCACCACTTTGCTTTGAGGTTTAAAGTCGTTCATGTAACTCTCCTCAAGGAAAGTTGCATTAGTTGAAACCACGACTTTATTTTCCTTTGGGTTATAAAAATAACCCCCTTTAGTCCCTTTTGGATATCCTACAAACACGCAAACTTCTGAACGTGCTTCCAACTTATTCGGATCCTTAAACAGGACATGAGCTGGACATCCCCATATGCGAATATGGTTTAAGGATGTCTTCCGTCTTGTCCACAACTCGTGAGGAGTTTTAGGGACCGATTTTGAAGGCACATTGTTCAAAAGATAACATGCGGTTTGTAGTGCATATCCCCAAAAGGATAAAGGCAATGATGAATAACTCATCATGGACCGAATCATGTCCAACAAAGTCCTATTCCTTCTCTCCGCTACGCCATTCTGCTGCGGAGTGCCCGGCGCAGTCAAATGGGATAAAATCCCATTCTCTAACAAGTGTCCCAAGAACTCATCAGAAAGGTATTCCCCACCTCGATCAGATCGAAGTGCCTTTATGGGTCTACCCAATTGCTTTTCCACTTCAGCCCGAAACTCCCTGAACTTATCATAAGTTTCGCTTTTGTGGTGCATTAGGTACACATACCCATATCTTGAGTAATCGTCAATAAAAGTGACGAAGTACTCATACCCTCCTCGTGCCCGGATGTTCATCGGTCCGCAAACATCACTATGCACAAGTTCTAGAACCCCTTCGGCCCTATTGCCCTTAGACCCGTATGGTCTTTTGGTCATTTTACCCTCCAAACAAGACTCACATTGAGGTATAGATTCCACCTTTAAGTGACTTAAAGGTCCATCCCTTACCAACCTTTGAATCCTATTCAGGTTAATATGGCCAAGGCGCAAATGCCAAAGATAAGTCTTATTAGAGTGAGAAGTTTTAAGTCTTTTTGAGTCATTATCATTTATCTCAGCATTAAGCAATAAGTCCATCTTAGGTTTGATAAAATATAGATTATTTTGCATCCATCCAGAACAGATAAAAGATTTGTTTTTACGAATCACCACTTTTTCATTAAAAGATACCACGTAGGAGTCTTTAAATAAAGAAGATACAGAAATTAAATTCCTTTTAAATTTAGGAACATAAAAACAATCTCGCAAAATTAAACTCCTATAATTATCAAAACAAAGATGGACATCTCCCACTGCTTCCGCTGAGACCAAGGATCCATCGCCCATCCGAAGCGTTAAGTCTTCACGAAGTAGACTTCTCGTTTCTTTGAATCCCTGCAGAGAAACACAAACATGATTAGTTGCACCAGAATCTATGACCCAAATGTCACTGGATTCCTCAACCAAACAAGTTTCTAAATATAGAAGATCACACCTACCTCCCTTGGAAAGGAAGTCCTTGCAATGCTTCTTTATATGCCCGACCTTACCACAAAAGAAGCACTTAAGCTTCTTTGGGTTCTTCTTCTTCTTCTTCTTGCTCTTGGTAGCAATAGGAATAGAAGACTTCCCACTCTTGGCCCGTTGTTTCTTTCCATTCCCAGAGTTAGGATTGGAACCAGAAGCAGCTACCATATTGGCCTCTCCACCAGCAGGAGACTCCCTGATCAGCAGTTCAAACTCTTGTAACTGTTTCATCAGTTCTGTCAAGGTCATATCCCGTCTATTGCTTAGATTAAAAGTAGCTCTAAACGGAATAAATTCCTTAGACAGAGTCTCAAAGACCATAGTCATCTGAGTTTCAGCATCGATGTCGGCTCCATTGGTTTGAGCCTCAGCGAGGTAACCCATGACCAACATCATGTGCTCCTTTACAGATGTCCCCGGTCTCTGTCTACAGTTTAAGAGTTTCCGAAGCGCCCCTTGCCGCTTTGTTATGGCCTGGCCTCCAAACATGTCCTCAAGATTATCCAAGATCTGCTTCGCAGTCTCATAATCCTGATGTTGAGCCTGCAGCACGTTATTCATGCTAGCCATAACATAGCAGCGGGCCTGATCATTAGCATCTTTCCAGCGTTCGTACGCTTGGAATTGCTCATTACTTGAGTCTCCCGTAGGCTCGGGAGGACAAGGAGTTGTCAGTACATATTTCAGTTTCTCAAAGGATAGGACGATGTCCAGGTTCCGTTTTCAATCATTATAGTTCTCACCGGTTAATTGGTTTTTGTCGAGTATCGATGATAAAGCGTTTTTAGACATTTTCAATCTACAATAAAGAATCATATACCAAACATAAGCAAACATATTTAATAATTTAGTAAGATAACACAATCATGTAAAATCATACAAATGTGTTTATGTGTCAAAACCTTGAAAATATCACAACCTTACAACGATAATTCCCAACTCAGAATTCAACAAGCTCCTAGGGGAGTCATGCCAAATTCAATCAGGAACACGGATCCCCTCCTGATTAATATATGCCATCCAGGACCCGTATGATCCAGCATATACTAATAATCGTTTCTTTGGCCATTAATTTTATTAACAGAGCTCCTAGGGGAGGTTAATAATAAAATTAACGTGAGTGTATAACCACCGTTTCAATATTTTATCCATGATTTATAATCACCACCTAGGGGTGTGCAACCATAAATCATACTAAAATACCTTATCCTTTTAGAGATCCAATCTGGTACATGATAGAAATCCCTTCCTAGGGGTTGGGACCATCATGTTCTTCCTATGGACCAACGATGGAGGCCTTAGGTTCTCTCTTCGAAAACCTTCTCCCACTCAATCTTTTGAAGTCAAGGTTTTATTTTAAAATTATGCATGAACAATTTTAATATGAGCGGCACTCCCTATTCTATATGACATGTTATCAATATACATGGTAAATCATATTATAATGCAGACAAGCAAAGCAATCAAGCAAAGCTACAAGCATAATAATAATGACCGTAATATTATGGTTCCACCCTAGAGAATAGAAAAAATAAGATTACAAGAGAATAATCGAGACATTTATCGATTCTTCATCCTTGAATCCTCAAGCTGTATCCTTCTTCATGTAATATCCAGCTTTAAGTCCTCAATCCCGTATGAATCGAACACTTCATATTTCCGGTCATATCCAAATTTAATGTTTCTCAGAATCGTCCCAAAAATAAAATTAAAACTACACCAAAAATTGCACCTTTTCTGGACACCTGGATGCTCTCTGTCGGCAGGCCGATCTAGGTGATCGGTCTGCCGATCATTGTGGTTCGGCCTGCCGAACATGAAGGTTCGGCCTGCCGGCAGAGCACCAAAATTTCTGCCCCACTGTCGGCCTGCCGGACCGTATGTCCGGCCTGCCGATCTGTGATCTTCGGCCTGCCGAACTGTGAGGTCCGGCATGCCGACCGAGCAGAAAACACTCAATCCAGAAAATACAATTTTAATGCAATTCATCAATTTTATTTTCAACAATTCAAAAACATAAAATTAGAGACTCAGGAAATACCTGGAGACGCCATCATCAATCTTTGAGTTCCGACTTCTCGTTCCGTCTTCTCCGAATAATTATTTAATTACAAAATTCTTACAAATTAAAAAAATTAAATAATTCCTAGACGGAGATGATAGTCCGCCATCTAATTACATGAAAAACCTAGATACACATTCTAACCTCTAAGGAACCATAACCGGTATTAATTAATTAATAAATAATTAAACAACAATTTAATCAACCATAATTAATTAATAAACATTCACCACATAATCCATGACAACATATATATTATATAGAAACCTAGAGTGCCATCTCTTTATAAAATTCAATTCAAGCATAGGAGAGATTAAGATCACAAAATTTATGCATATAACATGATCACAAACTTGCAAATTTATGTAAAAACCTGGGCTCTGATACCAATTGTTGGAAACAAAGTGCGCAGCGGAATTTTAAAAATTTTTCATCAGAGTATTTTCCAAAATACAAGTATGACATGTTATATGTATAAATTAAACAGATCTTACTAACCTCAGTGTGCCGAAGAACCTCCGCGACCTGTGTAGAGAAGTAACGTTCCAGAAGAGCCTCAACCAACTGGTCTTCTTTGCTATTCTCTATCCACAACCGGAGTGAGTGTGGGCTCACACGTACAGCTCTTCCACCGGTGACTCTCCTTCCAACCAATAGAGAGAACCCAAAGCTAGTGTTCGTGATTTGCGAACAAAAGCTCTCAGGGAGTTTTTAGATGCTCACTAGAAGAGTATCACTCTTAATCTCTCAAATTGATCTGAGTAAATCATTAGACTCACTCCCTTTTTATACCTATTGGTCCTTGGGGTCAGTCCATATCAGATTAGGTCTCAAAAATCGAAATAGAATCAAGTTCGGATCAATATCTGATAAGATACGCGTGAAAAACGCGTAATCTTAGCTGTCGCGGTCGGCATGCCGAACTGTGAGATAGGCAGGCCGAACTGGCCAGTTCGGCAGGCCGAACTTTCTGATCGGCAGGCCGAACTGCCGAGAAAAAATCTCCGCGAATCTTTTATTTTCCACCCGAGATTCTAAAGGATAAAGTCTCAGTTTTGATTCAAATAGCCCAATAGAAAAGATATCTGATCAAAACAAACTCTATCAAGATAATCTCTAAGAAAATAAATCAATTCAAATAATTCTACAAGTTTATCTTGTTCTAATTGTTCAAAATTAAAACAACCGATAAACAGACAAGAATTATCCGAACGCCATAATTCAACAAGTTCATCTTGAACTAATTTCTTACATAATTAATTCAACCAATAAACAGACATGAATTATTTGATTCTTATAAATTTTAAACCAATCTGATAAATCCGACATAAGTCACCAATTATTGGAAAAGCACGCCGTGTCGTTACAGGACTTTGTGAGCTAGCAAAGGGGACCAAAATGGACCTATAAAGTTCAAGCTCATGATAATTATGAAACCCAATATCCCAGATATATATTTCACAATTATCAACTCCAACGCTACTCCACTAAAAGCTTGGAGCTGCACTCTCGAACTTTACAGAATTACGAAGCTCGTGTAGCTAAGTCTCCATGACATATCATAGTGTATCGCATCCCCATATGATCATCCATAATCGGCTTAAGGACAAGTTCTGTCTTACCTTCCCGATTATTTTTATCTTACGTTCCATTGTCTCACCATTAGAAAACTTACCATCCAAAGATAGTATACCATTCGGTTACACCTATGTATCCAAATGGTTGAGCGCTCCAGTTTTCCAATTACAGGACAACGCATATAAGAGGATATCATTACTCCTAAAGAGGAGCTATGGATTCCATATCTATGAATAACAAGTCTACGCTATCAAGAGTCATGCCTCCAACGTACCGGCATGCATGCCACTATAGAGATGTGGGAGTCACCCATTGGTACATCAAAAGACACAAGTCGAGACAACGGGCCCATTATTCATCTCAGGATTAAGATACAATACAAACGACTGTCTAAAGTGAATCGATTTGCCAAGACAGAATTATTAATCCAAATCAATTCACTTTATGTCCCGATCCAACACATCGTCACCTATGACAACGCGCCAATGTTTCTATTCACGGAGTCCAACTCCGATGGCCAAGACAAACCATCTCCCAAAAGGGATATAGACAACATAACAATCTTTACATGAATAAAGCGCCCAACTTTATTCCCTCGATTGCGGATCATATATTTTAGACCATCACCTTAAGAGTCGTGTCTACCGCATAATCATCCCATCATATGCCCAACTCTTAAGGTTTAGACTGACAGTCTCAGACTACTGTTTGCTTATCATACATTCAACGAATATGAACGTAAAGAGGACAATATTTGGTATATATAAATGAATAAATTCTTTATTGATAAAAATGTCTCCAAAAACGTATTACATTTTTACTCCTTAGAGCATACATGTCTAACACTTTAATCATCTAAGGAAGCATGGTTAAGAATTCTAGAGGAAGATTAAGGAGTTTTAAGGTAAAACTCAAAACTTTCTCTATTGTGAACAATGGTTTTTGTGCAAGTTTTGATGAAATTTTTTATGGTGAGGTATGGGCTTGATGTCAAGGGAATTTGAAAGCTTTTAAGTGGTAAAGAATGAAGACAAGCACTTTGCATGGATTAGGTAAAATCCTAGACTTTTTAATTAAGCTAAAGTTTATGCTTTATTATGCACACCAAGTGTTTAATCTATGTTATGAGCTAAGGAATGTAAAATGGACAATATGACATAGTTATTTTATGTTATATGTTGATGGTGATGATGATGGAAAAAAAAAAGTAAGGGTTTTGGTGAAATTCCAAAAAAGGACTAAATTGCAAAGAAAAAATGTATTTTTGACGGAATTAAAATCAGCCAAAAAGTCCCCCTAAATGTTGAAATTTCAAAAAAGTTACAACATGAAAGTTGTAGAATTCATTGAAACTATGAGGACAGTATAGACAGTTTTCTAAAATTCTGCTCGGTTTAGAAGTTATGAATTTTACAAAATTTTGGGTACAAAATTTCAAGAAATGAAAACATTATGAAATTTTTAAAATTTGACCATGGTGCTTTTGTAAGTTTTATTCCTTGTGAGAAACTGAGCGTTTTGGTATAAAGTGGTCATTTTTGGTTATGAGGGCAAAAATGTAAATATTTTTGTTTGTTGGGCCAAACCCGTAAAATTATGTAAAAACTGGGTTTTTACTAGGGATCATTGGTTTCCTACACTGCTGTAGGTAGTAAATATCATAGATGCTAAGTTTTTAAGAAATTAAAGTTTAGTTAAGGAAAAAAAGATTAAGGGCAAAATGGTCATTTGTAAAAATGGTCAAAACGGACCGAAACGCCCGCTGTCGGGAAACATTCCTTAGTGGGAATTTTTCTATATTATGTAAGTAATGAAATGGTAAAATTAAGCAATGAGTGTAATAAGTTACAAAAATTGACGAAAAAACCGCCAAGGGTAAAATCATCATTATCAAAGGAACGGCTAGAACGAAGTCGAACACTCCGATTTAGCATAACATTTTTAGACAGAAAATGTTCCATAATACGTTAGGTTACGACACCGTCATGTGTGACGAGACATTTAATAAGATATGTTCAAGTAAACGAAAGGTAACCCGGTAGGTTATAAAGTCGAGTAAAGAAGGAGGTACCCCAATGGGTAACTAAGCTAAGTAGAAAGAATGGTAACCCGATGGTTATATAATTAAGCAAAGGGAAAGGTAACTCAGTGGGTTACAAAATTAAGTAAAGAGAAAGGTAAACCAATATTATACCAAGTTAAGTAAAAAGGAATGAATGTTTAATGTTTACATTTTATTATCAATCGAGTGGATTGATAAAAAGAAAGTTAATTAATGAGTCGGCTATCATTTGATCAGGATACAAGAGGCCAACTAATGAAAGGAAAAGGAACGGAATAGAGAACGTTAGAGCATAGTTTGGGTAATTAAGTTTCAAACTTCACCTATAGCATGAAGTAAATGATTTTTAAATATTTATGTATACGTTTACAAATGAGTTTGCAATTATTAAGCAAGTTTCTTTTAAAGTATATTTGCATTTATTATGCAAAAAGTTTTAAAGATTCAAAGCAAGATTTGCAATGAATTTGAAACTGTTATGTTTAAAGTCTATTTACATGTTGATATGCATAATGTTTTTAAAAGTTCAAGTTATGATTTTCAATGTATTTGAAGTATGGTTGCATGTGAAATGCACAAAGTTTGAAAGAGTACAAGTTATGATTTGCAAAATGTGTTTGCGTTATATGTTGCATTTATTATGCAATAAGTTTCAAAAAACAAGTTATGATTTGCAAAATGTGTTTGTGTTTTGTGTTGCATTTGTTATGCAATAAGTTGCATTTATTATGCGATAGGTTTTACAGTACAAGCTATGATTTGCAAGTGTGTTTGCATATGATGTGATTGCATTTGATATGCTCACTAAAGTTAATAAGAAGGTAACGAAAAGATAAAAAGAAAGTGTCGTACCAGCCTCTTTGCTGTGAGATAATGAAAGTAAGTTAAAGTTTGACCTCCTAGATATGAGGTACATGACCTCGATGTTCGATAGTCTCAAGTCTTCTACAAGGGAAGCATCATGTTTATGATCTCATGATTAAAGATGTTGGTATGAACACTAAAGTAAGATAAGGAAAGATAAAGAACAAGGATAAAAAGTTAAAGTAAGATAAGGAAAGATAAGGTACAAAGATAGAAAGTTAAAGCAAGAAAAGAATAATCATAAGACGCTCATAATCGAAAGTTCATAATTGAGCATAAATGGAGACATATATTTTGATTTTGCTTATTTTTCTTGTTAGAAAACATTGTTATGTTATGAAAAACATTCCTCAAAATGTTTTATGTTAAATGTGTATGAAAACATTTTCATGGTTACAAGAAAAGGTTTATAAATGACGCTTTATGAAAAGCATTTTGAGGATTGCTGTATGTTAAATGTTTTATGAAAAGCGTTTATGAAAAATATTTTAGAAACGTTTATGAAAAATGTTATAAGAGAAAGTTTTTTATGAGAAAAGTTTTTAAAGTATGTTTTAAATGATTTGTGAGAATATGTTTGAACTTACTGAGCGAAAGCTCATTAAAAGTTTCTTCATGCTGTAGGTAGTTTTATGGGTGATCAGTAGGACCCGTTAGAAGAGCTGGGTGTTATGGAGGGCAGATGCGAAAATTTAGGTATGGATGCCACCATAGTAAGTTTCCGTTGTATAAAGAAAATATTTTCCCACTATTTGATACAATGTTTTCAATGTTGGAAAAAGAGTGTGCAGCGAAATTTTTAAAAAATAATGACAGTATACCATTTGGTTACACCTATGTATCCAAATGGTTGAGCGCTCCAGTTTTTCAATTACAAGATAACGCATATAAGAGTATATCATTACTCCTAAAGAGGAGCTATGAATTCCATATCTATGAATAACAAGTCTACGCTATCAAGAGTCATGCCTCCAACGTACCGACATGCATACCACTATTAAGATGTGGGTGTCACCCTTTGGTACATCAAAAGACACAAGTCAAGACAACGGGCCCACTATTTATCTCAAGATTAAGATACAACACAAATGATTGTCTAAAGTGAATCGATTTGCCGAGACAGAATTATTAATCTAAATCAATTCACTTTATGTCCCGATCCAACACATCGTCACCTATGACAACGTGCCAATGTTTCTATTCACGGATTCCACCTCCGATGGTCAAGACAAACCATCTCCCTAAAGGGATATGTACAATATAACAATCTTTGCATGAATAAAGTGCCAAACTTTATTCCCTTGATTGCGGATCGTATGATTTAAACTATCACCTTAAGAATCGTGTCTTCCGCATAATTCGTCCATCATATGCCCAATTCTTAAGGTTTAGACCGACAGTCTCAGACTATTGTTTGCTTAACATACATTCAACGAATATGAACATAAAGAGGACAAGATTTGGTACATAAATAACGAATAAATTCTTTATTGATAAAAATGTCTCCAAAAACTTATTACATTTTTACTCCTTAGGGCATACATATCTAACAATCTCCCACTTGCAGTAAGTGAGTAAATATGACAAATCTTGCATCCCCATAGCTTCCACATGCCTCTAAAGACTCTCCCAGTAAGTGTCTTCGTAAATTGATCAGCTAAATTGTCCTCTGATACGATCTTGCACATTGTGACATGCCCACCCTCAATGAAGTCCTTTATCACATGATACTTTCGATCAATATGCTTACTCTTCTTGTGAAATCTTGGTTCCTTAGCATTAGCTACCGCCGTATTGTTATCACAGTACAGTGATACCGCCTTATCCACACCAGGAATAACCTCAAGAACTTGCAGAGCCATATTGCTTCTTTTGAAGCATCACTAGCTGCCACATACTCGGCCTCCATCGTTAAATCCGAAGTGCAATCTTGCTTAGCACTTCTCCAACTAATGGCACCGCCGCCCAGAGTAAACACAAAACCCGAAGTAGATTTCCTAGAATCCAGGCAGGATTGAAAATCTGAATCAGTATATCCTAGAGGAGTCAGGTCCTCACCCGAAGATACAAGCATATACCCTCGAGTCTTTCTCAGGTACTTGAAAATATGCTTGACCGCAACCCAATGGTTTGGTCCTAGATCCGCCTGAAATCGACTAACAATCCTAACCGCATAGCTAATATCTAGTCGTGTGCAAAGCATGACATACATGAGACTACCCACTGCCGAAGCATAAGGCACCTTCTTCATGTATTCTCTTTCTTCATAAGACTTTGGAGAGTCTTTCTTAGAAAGAGTAATTCCTGACCTAGATGGTTGCCCACCTTTCTCAAAATCCTGCATTGCAAACCTCCTCAGAATTTTATCTATGTAGCCGGCTTGAGACAAAGCTATCATTTTGTTCTTTCTATCCTGAAAGATCTAGATACCGAGAACAAATTTAGCCTTACCCAAGTCCTTCATGTCAAACTACTTGGTTAACCATAATTTGACCGATGACAACGCCCCAATGTCATTGTCAATTAGCAGAATGTCATCTACATAGAGTAGTAGAAAAACTACATTCCCATCCTTAATGTGTTTGTAAACACATGGTTCATCCACATTTTGTGAGAACCCACAAGTCTTGATCACCTGATCAAATCTTATGTTCCAAGAACGAGAAGCCTACTTAAGTCCATAAATTGACTTCAACAGCTTACAAACCTTACCCTCTTGACCCGTGACCTTGAACCCATCTGGCTGTTCCATATAAATGGACTCATCAAGATACCCATTTAAAAAAGTCGTCTTGACATCCATCTGCCAAATCTCGTAGTTGAGAGCGGCAGCTATGGACAAGAGAATCTGGATGGACTTAAGCATAGCTATAGGCGAAAAGGTTTCCTCATAATCGATTCCTTCCTTTTGCATATAACCCATAGCTACCAGTCTAGCCTTAAAGGTTTCAACCTTTCCATCCACTCCTCTTTTCCTCTTGTAGATCCACTTACACCCTATAGGTTTTACCCCTTAGGGAAGATCCACAAGCTCCTAGACCTGATTAGTCTCTATAGACTTCATCTTTGTGTTCATGGCCTCTGTCCAGAGTTTTGAATCAACATCCTATATAGCTTCTGCGTAAGTATAAGGATCCTTGTCATGTTCATCTGGTTCAGCCAAGAAGACCTCCCCATTGAACATATACCTCTCAGGTTAACGACCGATCCTCTCACTACGTTGAAGCCCCTGAGGTTGTTGTTTAGGTTTGTTTGATTTTTCTACACTGATCGGAATGGTTTCTGATGAGGACATCATTAGCACAAGCAAGAGCACATGGGATGAGACATATTAAGATCCAATTCAAGTTTCCATTGGTCCAGTTATGAGAGCTCATGCGAAGAAGTTTAAAGAAATGCTTATTGGGCTGATTCAAGCAACTTGGGCTCAAGTTGTTGCATGGAGGGCCATTGAGGGAATTGTATGTGACATCCAAACCAACAAATGCATGATTCAAGTTCTAGAAGGGATCGAGTAATCATGTTTACATAATCAACAAGTGATTAGCACCATATGGCTGCAAATGATCAAGCCACTTTCCATTTCAGTTACTTTCCCATTTTAAGGCCACAAATGGCGAAAAGAATCAGCTATTTTACCATTTTATTGTCTAGTTTCCTTTTCTTTTTTTAGAAAACATGCGTTTCTTTTATTTCCTATTATTATAAGGCTTTTAAGCCACTAAGGGAACTTACCTTATTTGCTTTAGATTAGACCCTTTTTTTGGTAATTGATTTGCCCAAAATTCCATGGGCAATTAGGAGCTGAAAATTCATAAAGGGGAAACCCTTATATATTGTACCGAATTTCAATCAATGGACATAAGTTTTTACACATAATTTGAGGTTTTAATTCTCAACTATTCCTAAACAAACTATTCGAACTTATGGAAAAATTCTGTGGCGTTCATAGACTTATTAATCAGTCCATCCATAGCTGGTTGTGGCGTCCTCACATACCAAGGTTCATGCTTCTAATTAGGCATTGGGTCGCAATTTCATTCAAAACCGATTATGAATTTTGATCTTGGAGACCAATTTTGGTTAGGGTAGCGTCAGTTCTTGGCGGGGTTCGTATCATTTGGTATCAGAGCCGAACCTCTGCTAGTCGGTGGGCGTATGTACAAAGGTTCCCTGCCGCTCGTGTGGGTTAACGACAGAGTTGGCATAAGGAAGTACAGTCTAAAAGGGTCAGGAATGATGTGTCCCACATCAGTTAGAGAGCGTGGTCTTGGGTATTATATATATGGGTTCACAATCCTCCCCTCATGAGCTAGCTTTTGGGGTGGAGTTAGGTGGGTTCATATCATATGGTATCAAAGCGAGGTTCTAATTAGGTTTTGCTTATCCGTTCCCTTAGTTTATGTTTGTTTCAGTTATTCGTGAGTCTTGATTTCCATTATCAAAGTCAGGTTAAAAAAAATTAGTCAAATTTAGAGTCGTAAAAAAAAAAAAAGATCCAAAAAGAAAAGAAAGAAAGGAAAAAAAAAAAGGAAAAGAAGAAAAACAAGAGGATTAAAAAAAAAAAAAAAAGAGTCTGGGAACCTTCCTTAATTTTTTTTTAATTCTTGTTATTCATGGTTTAAAGAATCCAAAATTGAATTCCCTGTAAAGACTAAAAATTTTTTGCTCAAATTTCGTTCCTTTTGGGTGTGATTTCTGAAAGCCTAAATTATCTATGCCTGTTATATTCTTGTTTCTAATCTAAGCCTCCTTGGTAATCTATTTGTGAATTGTCAAGAAAATTTTGATATTAATTTGACTAGTTTTATAGGAACTGAGTGGGAATTAACGAGTGGAAAAAGGCATAGAGGCGAGAGCATTAGAGTGGACAAAAGCCAAAAGTATTGAGTGCAAACACGAGTGAAATTGAGTGAACCATTTCACGAGTGAAACACAAAAGGGAGTGTGGTAAGGTCCTTTGCATTGTTTCTTACTTTGTTTTGCAAAAAAAAAAAATGTCAAACAACAGCAAGAACACTATTGAGGGTACCTTTAGTGCAGTAGATCCAAAACTCCTTATGGAAGTGATGATAGGGGAGATGAGGCAATTGTTGAGGGGAGAGTTAGGACAGCTTCATGAGAGGATAGACTAGATAGAAGACGCACGTGTGGAACGGCCACAACATGTTCCTCATGCGTGTAGGCGGGAAAGGGTTCCGGTTAGAGGAGAGGTTAATGACTACTACGGGATTGATAGGGAAGAGTTTGACAAAGGAGAAGATTCAGCAGGTAGTCACCGAAGATTTGGATAGGATAGAGGTGTTAGGAACCGGAAAAATGATAGTTTGAGAGGCATAAAAATGAAGATACCATCATTTCAAGGCAAATCCAATCTAGAAGCGTACCTAGAGTGGGAGAAGAAAATGGAGTTTGTCTTTGACTGCCACAACTATTCCGAGGTGAAGAAGGTAAAGCTAGCTCTAATTGAATTTTTTGATTATGCTGTTACCTAGTGGGATCAGCTTGTTATAAATAGGAGACGAAATAGAGAGCGACTTATCGAGTCATGGGAAGAGATGAAGACCGTGATGAGGAAGCGATTTGTACCAACTTACTACTACCGGGAGTTGTACAACAAACTACAAAATCTTAAGCAAGGCAACCAGAGTGTGGAGGAGTACTATAAGGAGATGGAGGTTATGATGATCCAGGCAAATATAGAGGAGGATCGGGAGGCTACAATGGCAAGGTTTTTGGCGGGCTTGAACCGAGATATTCACAATGCCGTTGAGTTACAACATTATGCGGAGTTGGAGGACATGGTGCACATGGCTATCAAAATTGAGAATCAACTTATGAGGAGGGGCAATAACACACGTCCCAGCCAAAACCCGAGTACATCCGCTTGGAAAATGAACCAATGGAAGAAGGATGAGAAGCAACCCAACACCAAGCCAAAGACCAAGCAAAAACAAGAGGTGGCCAGCCATGGGAATCAAGGTAAATCTGATTCTTCCACTACTCAGAATCGTGATATTAAATGTTTTAAATGTCAAGACAGGGGTCACATAGCAAGCCAATGTCCGAACAAATGAGCTATGGTGATGCGGGACAATGGAGAGATTGAAACCGACGAGGATTCGGACAATGATTCTATGCCTTCATTAGAGGATGTCGACGATGAGGAGTGCGCTGTCCAAGGAGAATTGTTGGTTACAATGAGAGCTTTAAGTGTGCAAGCCAAAGAAGAAGATGAAGAGGTGCAACGGGAAAACATCTTCCACACTAGGTGTCACATCCAAAACAAGGTATGTAGTGTGATTATTGATGGTGGGAGTTGTACTAATGTTGCTAGCACAACCATGGTAGAGAAGTTAAGGCTGCCAACAAGTAAGCATCCTCACCCATATAAATTGTAATGATTAAATGATAGTGGTGAGGTAAAGGTGCATAAGCAAGTGTTAGTTTCTTTTCACATTGGAAGATATGAAGATGAAGTTTTGTGTGATGTGGTTACGATGCAAGCTGGGCACTTGTTATTAGGCAGGCCATGGCAATTTGATCAGCGAGTTAAACATGATGGTTTCACCAACAAGTACTCATTTGTTGACAATCAAAAAATGATCACTCTTGTTCCGTTAACACCAAAACAGGTCTATGAAGACCAAGTGAGTTTACAGAGAGAAAGTGATAAAAAAAATGAAGAGTGGAGAAAAATCAAGAGTGGGAGTGCAAAGAGAGAGTTCGACCAGTGAGAGAAAAAAAGAAGAGATGGCCAAGAAAAAGGAGAGCAAAGAGAGCAAGGGAGAGAAAATTGAGAGGGCTAAAAAGAATTCACAATCTGCCAATGAGAGAAAAGCAGAGAGAAAAACAAACTTCTATGCTAGAGGCAGTGAAATTAAAAGGGCCTTGTTTTCAAATCAGCCAATGATTGTACTTTTGTACAAAGAGGCGCTTTTAAACACTAACGAACTTGACCCTACATTGCCTAGTTCTATTGTTTCTCTGTTACAGGAATTCGAGGATGTATTTCTGGATGAGGTGCCTGATGGTTTGCCACCAATTCGGGGAATAGAACATCAAATTGATTTTGTACCTGGCGCTTCCATTCCAAACCGACCGGCTTATAGAAAAAGGGGACAAAGGAGCTTCAAAGACAGGTCAGCGAGTTGATGAAAAAGGGGTACGTGAGAGAAAGTATGAACCCGTGTGCCGTTCCAGTCTTACTCGTGCCTAAAAAGGATGGTATATGAAGGATGTGCATAGATTGCAAAACCATTAACAATATCACGGTAAAGTATCGCCATCCTATTCCTCGTTTAGATGATATGTTGGATGAATTGCATGGTGCTTCTGTGTTCTCAAAAATTGATTTGAAAAATGGATACCATCAAATACGCATGAAAGAGGGTGATGATTGGAAAACTGCCTTTAAGACAAAATATGGACTGTATGAGTGGTTAGTAATGCCATTTGGTTTAATTAATGCTCCAAGTACATTTATGTGTTTAATGAATCATGTATTACATGCATTTATTAGCAGGTTTGTTGTTGTGTATTTTGATGATATACTCATTTATAGCAAAGACATGGACCAACATGTAGTGCATTTAAAATCTGGTTTGGATGTGCTTAGAAAGGAGAAGTTGTATGCTAACCTCAAGAAGTGTACCTTTTGCACAGATAAGCTTGTGTTTCTTGGTTTGTTGTTAGTGCTCAAGGTATACAGGTTGATGAAGAAAAGGTGCGAGCCATCCAGGAGTGGCCGAGTCCAACTAGTGTGGGAAACGTATGGAGTTTTCATGGACTTGCTAGTTTCTACCGACGGTTTGTGAAAGATTTCAGAACTATAGTTGCACCACTGACTGAAGTGATTAAGAAGAACATTGGGTTTAGATGGGGAGACGAGCAAGAAAAGGCATTTTAGTTAATCAAGGAGAAGTTGACTAATGCTCCATTGTTATCTTTACCTAATTTTTCCAAAACTTTTGAGATTGAATGTGATGCTTCAGGTGTTGGAATTGGTGCTGTTTTAATGCAGGAAGGGAGACCAGTAGCATATTTCAATGAAAAGCTGAATGGGGCAACTCTTAATTACCCAACTTATGATAAAGAGATGTATGCATTGGTTCAGGCATTAGAGACGTGGCAACACTACCTATGGCCTAAGGAGTTTGTGATTCACACCGATCATGAGTCCCTGAAACACTTAAAGGGCCAACACAAGCTGAACAAGAGGCATGCTCGTTGGGTGGAATTCATAGAGACATTTTTGTCTGTCATTCGCTACAAGCAAGGTAAGGAAAACATCGTTGCCGATGCGCTTTCTCGCAGGTATGTCTTAATCTCAACTCTTAATGCTAAACTACTGGGTTTTGAACATATTAAAGAGTTATATGCTGATGACCGTGACTTTAGTACTGAGTGTCAAGCTTGTGAGAGATTTGCTAGTGGTAAGTATTTTAGGCATGAGGGATACTTGTTTCGGGAAAATAAATTATGTGTGCCTAATTGCTCATTAAGAGATTTGCTAGTGAGAGAATCCCATGAGGGAGGATTGATGGGACCTTTTGGAGTAATGAAGACTTTGACGGTGTTGCAAGAACACTTCTATTGGCCACATATGAAACGAGATGTTGAGAGGCTTTGTGGTAAATGTGTAACTTGTAGGCAGGCTAAATCAAGAGTGTAGCCCCACGGTTTGTACACTCCTTTACCAATACCTAGTGAACCCTGGACTGATATTTTGATGGATTTTATGTTAGGTTTGCCTAGGTCTAAACGGGGAAGAGACTCGATATTTGTGGTAGTGGATAGGTTTTCCAAGATGGCCCATTTTATTCCATGTCACAAGACAGATGATGCCTCCAATGTTGCTGATTTGTTCTTTAGGGAAATTGTGAGACTTCATGGTATGCCTAGGACAATTGTTTCTGATAGGGACACCAAGTTCTTAAGCTACTTTTGGAAGACTTTGTGGGCTAAGTTAGGGACTAAGCTATTGTTTTCAACTACTTGTCACCCTCAAACCGATGGTCAAACAGAAGTTGTGAATAGAACCTTGTCTACTTTGTTGCAGCCTGTCATTAAAAAGAACATCAAAACTTGGGAGGAATGTTTACGACATGTTGAGTTTGCTTATAATCAATCTGTTCATTCTGCTACTCAATTTTCACCGTTTGAAATTGTTTATGGTTTTAATCCTTTAACTTCTTTGGATTTAATGCCATTACCTTTGTCTGAGCATGTGAATTTAGATGGAAAAAGAAAAGCTGACCTGCTAAAGAATACCAACAAGTGCTTTCTCTATGGCAAAGAAGGGCACTATGCTAGAAACTGCTTCTCCAATCCCTAAAACCAGAATAACTAGAATCAGGAAAGGTCTTAGGGAACCCAGCCTCATGCAGTCCAAGCACAGATTGAAGGCCCTAGTGTCAGTCAGGGACGCTTGAAAGCTCCGGAACCTAGTGGACTAATTTATGCTTACATGAAGGAGGATGATGCAGGAATGTCGTCAGTGGTAACAGGTCAGTTTTTTGTTGCCAATACTAATACCTATGTTTTGTTTGACTCTGGAGCAACGCATTCATTTGCCTCGCTTAAGTTTGCTAAACGGTTAGGGAATGAATGGGATATAATAGAACAACTTTTAAAACTGCACTTCCTTCTAGGGAGGTATTAAGTCTGAATATTAGTTACGTCACGTACCCATCACCCTTTGTGGAAGGAAATTGTATATTGATTTAATCATAATTGATATACAAGATTATGATGTCATCCTAGGAATGGATTTCTTGGGAAAGTACACGGCCAAGATTAACTATAGACATCATAAGGTTACATTCTGACCTTCTGGAAGTGAGAAGTTCGTGTATTCAGGAAAGGTTCCTAAGGCTCCAAAGGTACTAATTTCGACACTTAAGGCGAGAAGGATGTTGGAAAGTGGATGCATCGGCTATGTGGTGAACTTAGTAAGCAAGCCACAAGAAGCTCAGTTAGGACCAGAGAATGTCCCTATAGTAAAATAGTTTACTGATATGTTTCCAGACGAGTTGCTAGGCTTGCCGCCGGAACGGGAAATCTCGTTCGAAATTGCGTTGACACCAGGTACAACCCCAATTTTTAAGACGCCATATCGAATGGCTCCAAGGGAACTTAAGGAACTTCAGGCGCAACTAAAGGAATTATTGGACAAGGGGTTCATCCGACCAAGTCATTCCCTATGGGGAGCGACTGTATTATTTGTCAAGAAGAAAGATGGAACGTTACGAATGTACGTTGATTATCGAGAACTAAACAGAGTCACAATTAAGAATAAGTATCCACTTCCAAGAATTGATGACTTATTTGATCAATTGAAAGGAGCGTCAGCATTCTCGAAGATCGATCTACGCTCTGGATATCATTAACTTCGGGTTAAAGAGGAGGACATGCCAAAGACGGCGTTTCAAACGCGGTATGGGCATTATGAGTTTTGTGTCATGCCATTTGGACTAACTAATGCCCCGTCAGCATTTATGAATCTTATGAACCAGATTTTTAAGGGCTACATCGATAAGTTTGTCATAGTCTTTATTAATGATATCCCGATATACTCAAGAACGCCAGAGGAACATGCAGAGCTCCTGAGGATTGTACTACAATTATTGAGAAGGCATCAATTGTATGCCAAGTTCTTAAAATGTGAGTTTTGCTGGAGAAGGTCCATTTCCTAGGACATGTGGTGACACGAGATGGAGTATCCATTGATCCCACCAAAGTGGAAGCGGTGAATAAATGGCCTACACCGAAATTAGAAGTTTCTTCGGTTTAGTAGGCTACTATCGACGTTTTGTGGAACAATTTTCCTGACTTGCAGCACCACTCACTGCACTTACACGGAAAGCAGCAAAGTATGAATGGACTAAGAAGTGTGAGGAAAGTTTCAAAGAGTTAAAGAGACAACTCACGAGTGCCCTGGTACTGGCTATACCAGATTCGAACATAGGAAACTATGTGATTTATAGTGATGCATCAAAGACAGGCTTGAGATCCATTCTTATGCAAAATGAAAAAGTTATTACGTACGCATCCTGACAGCTGAAGGATCATGAAAGGAATTATCCAACGCATGACTTGGAGTTAGCAGCAGTCGTGTTTGCATTAAAAATTTAGTGTCATTATTTATATGGAGCTAAATGCGAGATATATACAGATCATTAGAGTCTGAAATATATCTTCACACAAAAGGAGCTTAACATGAGACAGTGAAGGTGGCTAGAGTTGGTTAAAGACTGCGACTGTGAAATTCTGTATCACCTGGGAAAGGCTAACTGAGTAGCCGATGTCCTTAGTAGTAGAGCAATGTCTTCGCTTGCAATGATACAATTAATGCCAAAACCCCTTCAGAAGGACTTGATGGAAGCGGGAATAGAGCTAATCAATGGAAGATTGGCCCATTTGTCTTTTCGACCAGCTATCTTGGAGAACTTAAAAGAGCTATAAGAAGCAGATTCATCGCTACTTAAAACTAGAAATGAGGTCCTTGAGAACAAAGAAACATAATTTAGCATCTTAGAAGATGGCATTCTCCATTATAAGGGCAGAATCTGCATCCCCAATGATGAAAGATTAAAGAAGCAAGTATTAGAATAAGCTCACGAAGCACCCTACGTGGCTCATCCAGGAGCTACTAAAATGTACCAAGATTTGAAATAGCACTATTAGTGGCCCGGAATGAAGAACAATGTTGCACAGTTTGTCGCCAAATGCCTTACATGCCAAAGGGTAAAAGCTGAGCATCAACGACCAACAGGCGAATTACAAAAAATTGAAAATCCTAAATGGAAATGGGACCAGATAACTATAGATCTGGTGATTGGGCTACCTAGAACTACTGGTGGATATGATGTTATATGGGTAATTGTCGATAGATTGACAAAATCAGCTCACTCCTTACCCATTAAACTCAGTAGTTCTATAGAAAGACTAGCTGAACTACATGTAGCCCAGATAGTTAGATATCATAGAGTTTTGAAATCTATCATTTCTGATCGAGATGGCTGGTTTACTTGTAAGTTCTGGAGGAGTGTTCACCGAGCTATGGGAATGAAGCTGACATTTAGTATAGCTTTTCACCCCCAAATTGATGGTCAATCTGAAAGCACTATTCAAAGCCTAAAAGATATGCTAAGAGCCTACGTGCTAGATTTCAAAGGAGGATGGGATAAAAAGCTACCATTGATCGAATTTGCCTATAATAACAGTTATCAAGCTTCCATAGGAATAGCTCCTTATAAAGCTCTTTATGAAAGAAGATGTAGATCGCCATTGCATTGGTATGAAACGGGAGAAAAGATATTGTCGACAACGGATTTTGTGCAAAGGACGACGGAGGATGTGAAATTATTCATCAACGAATGGAAACTGCCTTTAGTCGTCAAAAGAGTTACACAGATTGGCGATGAAGACCCCTGGAATTCCAAGTAGGGGATCTAGTCTTCTTGAAGGTGACATCGATGAAAGGAGTAATCAGGTTTGGAAAGAAAGGAAAGCTTGGCCCAAGATACATTAGACCATTTGAAATCTTAGAACGGGTAGGCAATGTAGCATATAAGTTGGCCTTACCCTCTGATCTAGCATCGATACACAATGTATTTCATATATCCATGCTAAAGAAGTATGTATCGGATCCTTCGTATGTTCTACAGCCAGAGAAAATTGACGTGCAAGAAAACCTGTCATATGAAGAAAAACTAGTTCAAATCTTAGCACGAGAAGAAAAGGAATTAAGGAATAAAAAGATACCTTTCGTCAAAGTATTATGGCGTAACCAATGTAACACCCACCTATTTTTATGTAACGGATCATGCTAAGTTAGTAACGACGTTAAGTAATTTTATTAATAATTTATGATATATGTTATGATTTATGATTTTAATGTTACTAACTATTTATTCTAAGTGTTATGACAGGTGACAATCGCAAGGAATCGATGTGCTCAAGTGTTCATGTTAATTTTAATGTATGTTTATTTATGGTGCAATGATGACTTGAATGCTATAATGTTGATGTATTGCATTTTAAGGGCATTTCGGCAGGCCAGACTTTCAAGTTCGGCAGGTCGAAAAGTCTTCCAAGAATCGGCAAACCAAACTTTGTGGAATCTGCAGGCCGATGTGGGGAATCGGTAGGCCGATGACAGCTGACGAGCAGTCAGCAGAAATCTCTCCAAATTTGTGATTGAGATGATTACAATGATTGGATGGTTTAATGTGGTTAATTGACATATTCATGGATTAATTTCCTCATTTAAGGAAATGAAATCATTGACTTTTATTGATTGAATGTAATTGTTAATGGCTTCCTATTTTTAGAGGGCAAATTATGGTAATATGAGATGATTTGTTTGACTTTCCCTCTTTTCTCTCCATTCTCCATGCGAATTAATCCAAGATTAGTTAGAAAATATCTAACATAATTGAGGGCATTGAAATCTTCTTTTACGTTATCCTCATTCACGTAAACGCTCGCTCTCTCTCTCTTTAATCTTCAGAGACGTTTCTTTTCTCTTCTCTCTTCTTCTTCACGTTTTTCTCTTCCTTTTCCTCTAAATTCCTCTATTATTATTTGAAAAATATATTGAGTTTCCATTGGGGTTAAGTTCAAGGATTTTGAGAAGAAATTTTTAAGGTAAGAACTCATTTTTTCGGTAATTCTCAAAAGCATTTCTCCTCCTCAATCCGTCTGTCGTAACTTTGTCTAGGTATTTTATTTTTTTCTGAATTTTTAATATGATATTCATATGTTGTTATGTTAATGTTCTTTCAAGTTTCAAGTCATTTCGATTTTTCTAAATTAAGTTATGAATTTTCTACCCTTTACCACTCATAGTAAAATGTTGTTGTTTGGTTATGATGCATGAAAATGTGATTTTTTTTCAAGGGGTAAATGTGCCTTGTTTGCTATGAAATTTCGTAAGAATGTTCATGTATATGTTATTTTATGGACTACAAAGTTTGGTAATGTTTTGATGAGTGAATTATGTGTTATGAAATTTCTATCGAGACTAGGTCAAGAAACTATTTTAACAATGTTAATACTGGACTTTTTGTTTTATGTGATGTTTTATATGTTTAAATGATTTTATTGATGATAAAATAATTTTATGATGTTGAAATATATGTTAGAAAGATGTTAGTATGAATTTTTAAATTAAACTATATGAGTTTTTAATTGTTAGAAAATGTTTTCTAAAGATTACTCACTACCTTATTATTGTTGGCAGATTTCATGTTTGAAATGTATGGTTTGTTTTTAGATACTTAATGTAATTTTTATAACTAAAGAAAAATTATGGTAATATGTTTATGTATTAACTTTACCCCTGTTAAGTATGGTGTCTAAAGTATGTGTATGGATGCATGTTATGAATTATGTTCTTATGAGATGAATGTATATGTGATGTAATATGAATGGATGTTATATTTTATGATAATAAGTATTAATTTTATTTTGTATCTTTAAATGAATAAATGGCATGAACACGCAAAGGAACGAACACATCGAGACTGTGGCATCGTCACCAATACATATAAGGTTAAGTAAGCTAGCTTCTAAGGTACATTCTCACCTGCAACATGATGTGTTTTAAAAGGTTTGATGTTATGTTCATGATGATATTTATGATGATTTCCTTAAAGGATCTCTTATGAAATATTTTTATGATTTAAAGTTATGCATGTTTGATTATGGCAAATTTCAAAGCATAAAAGTTATGTATATATGTATCACCTAATAAGTGTTGCACACCAATGTTATGATATGACACGATATGATATCATGTTTGGTTTAGGATTAGCTACCATTCTCCTCTTATAACGGCGCGCCTACGATGATGATTATGGTGCAACACTTGGGCCCTTAAGATAAAAAGGAATAAGTTTTAATATGGTCAATGTAATGAAAGATATGTTTCTATAAAAATGTGCTTACTGCACTATTACGTTATGATAATGATGATGATGATGGTGATGATGTTTATGAAATGTTTTAAAATTGTGAGAATTATATGTACTTACTAAGCTTTAGCTTATTCAAGTTTATATCATGTTGCAGATAAGGGTAAGAAAGTCATGGATTAGGCGGAGGACATGAGAAGACGTGTGAGCGTAAGGAAGATGAATTGTAACCGGAAGAACGCCAATGAAGCAAATTTTATGATTTAAGTTATGGTTTATTATTTGAACATATTTTATGATAAGTTTTAAAGAATACAAGAACTATATTTTAATATTTTATTTTATCATTTTAAGAATTTGATCTTCCGCATTTTGAAAGAAAAATGAATTTGTCTTAAAATTAAGTTTTCTAAAAGTTTTTGTTTTGTCTCGGACGGCCTGCCGAGCATTATTGGTCGGTATGCTTATGTAAGAATGTTCGGCCTGCCGACCTTATTTTTGGTCTGAAGAACTTTGAAAGTTTTTAAGCCCTGTTTTGCAGAGCCTCTGCCGCCCTACCGGTTGACTATGTTCGGCCTGTCAACCATGTTCGGCCTATCGACCATGTTCGGCCTGCCGAAGTCTCCAGTTCGGTCTGCCGAACTGTGGGGGCAAATAATTTTAAATGATGTGATGTTTCATAAGTTATGATTTTACTATTTGGTATATTTACTTTATTAAAGGAAGTTTATGATCAATTTAATATTCAATTGAATTATTATAGTATGGATAAAGTGAATGAATGTTGTAAAAAAAATGTGTATGTATGGATCCTGGTTACGTTTTCCTTAACTACATTTACAATTAAAGTTTCAAATAAGTTTTGTACTTAAAGTTTATCTTAAAGTTTCAAAATAAGTATGTAATGTATGAATGTAACGACATCTGTGATGTCCGTAAGGGGGGCGTTACAACCAACAAGTAGAAGAAGCAACATAGGAACGAGAGGATGAAATGAGGAAAACCTACCCCGAATTGTTCAAATTTTCAAGAACGAAAATTTCTAAGAAGGGTAGATTATAATGACCAGAAAAATTCATTAATAAAACCTATTACTTAATTGGGTTTAATAAATAAATTTACCCTTAAAAAATTGTAATTTTTGTAAAATTACGATAATATAAATAATAAGCCGTATTAAATGAAAATTTCACGGTAATGTTGGATATTTATAATATAGATTTTATGAGTTTAATTACTTAAAAATTTGTAAATAATATTCATAAAATGAATTTTTTATCACAATTAATTGTAAAATTGTGATACAAATACATGGGTACTTAGAATACAAATATGATATAGAGTCTGTTAGACATGTATGCTCTAAGGAGTAAAAATGTAATACGTTTTTGGAGACATTTTTATCAATAAAGAATTTATTCATTTATATATACCAAATATTGTCCTCTTTACGTTCATATTTGTTGAATGTATGATAAGCAAACAGTAGTCTGAGACTGTCAGTCTAAACCTTAAGAGTTGGGCATATGATGGGATGATTATGCGGTAGACACGACTCTTAAGGTGATGGTCTAAAATATATGATCCGCAATCGAGGGAATAAAGTTGGGCGCTTTATTCATGTAAAGATTGTTATGTTGTCTATATCCCTTTTGGGAGATGGTTTGTCTTGGCCATCGGAGTTGGACTCCGTGAATAGAAACATTGGCGCGTTGTCATAGGTGACGATGTGTTGGATCGGGACATAAAGTGAATTGATTTGGATTAATAATTCTGTCTTGGCAAATCGATTCACTTTAGACAATCATTTGTATTGTATCTTAATCCTAAGATGAATAATGGGCCCGTTGTCTCGATTTGTGTCTTTTGATGTACCAATGGGTGACTCCCACATCTCTATAGTGGCATGCATGCCGGTACGTTGGAGGCATGACTCTTGGTAGCGTAGACTTGTTATTCATAGATATGGAATCCATAGCTCCTCTTTAGGAGTAATGATATCCTCTTATATGCGTTGTCCTGTAATTGGAAAACTGGAGCGCTCAACCATTTAGATACATAGGTGTAACCGAATGGTATACTATCTTTGGATGGTAAGTTTTCTAATGGTGAGACAATGGAACGTAAGATAAAAATAATCGGGAAGGTAAGACAGAACTTGTCCTTAAGCCGATTATGGATGATCATATAGGGATGCGATACACTATGATATGTCATGGAGACTTAGCTACACGAGCTTCGTAATTCTATAAAGTTCGAGAGTGCAGCTCCAAGCTTTTAGTGGAGTAGCGTTGGAGTTGATAATTGTGAAATGTATATCTGGGATATTGGGTTTCATAATTATCATGAGCTTGAACTTTATAGGTCCATTTTGGTCCCCTTTGCTAACTCACAAAATCCTGTAACGACACGGCGTGCTTTTCCAATAATTGGTGACTTATGTCGGATTTATCAGATTGGTTTAAAATTTATAAGAATCAAATAATTCATGTCTGTTTATCGGTTGAATTAATTATGTAAGAAATTAGTTCAAGATGAACTTGTTGAATTATGGCGTTCGGATAATTCTTGTCTGTTTATCGGTTGTTTTAATTTTGGACAATTAGAACAAGATAAACTTGTAGAATTATTGTGAATTGATTTATTTTCTTAGAGATTATCTTGATAAAGTTTGTTTTGATCAGATATCTTTTCTATTGGGCTATTTGAATCAAAACTGAGACTTTATCCTTTAGAATCTCGGGTGAAAAATAAAAGATTTGCGGAGATTTTTTCTCGGCAGTTCGGCATGCCGGATGACGTGTTCGGCCTGCCGAACTGGTCAGTTCGGCCTGCCTATCACACAGTTCGGCATGCCGACCGCGACAGTTAAGATTACGCGTTTTTCACGCGTATCTTATCAGATATTGATCCGAACTTGATTCTGTTTCGATTTTTGAGACCTAATCTGATATGGACTGACCCCAAGGACCAATAGGTATAAAAAGGGAGTGAGTCTAATGATTTACTCAGATCAATTTGAGAGATTAAGAGTGATACTCTTCTAGTGAGCATCTGAAAACTCCCTGAGAGCTTTTGTTCACAAATTACGAACACTAGCTTTGGGTTCTCTCTATTGGTTGGAAGGAGAGTCATCGGTGGAAGAGCTGTACGTGTGAGCCCACACTCACTCCGGTTGTGGATAGAGAATAGCAAAGAAGACCAGTTGGTTGAGGCTCTTCTGGAACGTTACTTCTCTACACAGGTCGCGGAGGTTCTTCGGCACACTGAGGTTAGTAAGATCTGTTTAATTTATACATATAACATGTCAAACTTGTGTTTTGGAAAATACTCTGATGAAAAATTTTAAAATTCCGCTGCGCACTTTGTTTCCAACAATTGGTATCAGAGCCGAGGTTTTTACATAAATTTGCAAGTTTGTGATCATGTTATATGCATAAATTTTGTGATCTTAATCTCTCCAATGCTTGAATTAAATTTTATAGAGAGATGGCACTCTAGGTTTCTATATAATATATATGTTGTCATGGATTATATGGTGAATGTTTATTAATTGATTATGGTTGATTAAATTGTTGTTTAATTATTAATTAATTAATACCGGTTATGGTTCCTTAGAGGTTAGAATGTGTATCTAGGTTTTTCATGTAATTAGATGGCGGACTATCATCTCCGTCTAGAAATTATTATTTAATTTTTAATTTGTAAGAATTTTGTAATTAAATAATTATTCGGAGAAGACGGAACAAGAAGTCGGAACTTAAAGATAGATGATGGCGCCTCCAGGTATTTCCTGAGTCTCTAATTTTATGTTTTTTAATTGTTGAAAATAAAATTGATGAATTGTAGTAAAATTGTATTTTCTGGATTGAGGGTTTTCTGCTCGGTCGGCATGCCGGACCTCACAGTTCAGCAGGCCGAAGGTCACAGATCGGCAGGCCGGACGTACGGTCCGGCAGGCCGACAGTGGGGCAGAAATTTTGGTGCTCTGCCGGCAGGCCGAACCTTCATGTTCGGCAGGCCGAACCTCCATGATCGGTAGGCCGATCACCTAGATCGGCCTGCCGACCGAGAGCTGCCAGGTGTCCAGAAAAGGTGCAATTTTTCAAGTGCAGTTTTAATTTTATTTTTGGGACGATTCTGAGAAACATTAAATTTGGATATGACCGGAAATATGAAGTGTTCGATTCATACGGGATTGAGGACTTGAAGATGGATATTACATGAAGAAGGATACAGCTTGAGGATTCAAGGATGAAGAATCGATAAATGTATCGATAAATGTCTCGATTATTCTCTTGTAATCTTAGTTTTTCTATTCTCTAGGGTGGAACCATAATATTACGGTTATTATTATTATTATGCTTGTAGCTTTGCTTGATTGCTTTGCTTGTCTGCATTATAATATGATTTACCATGTATATTGATAACATGTCATATAGAATAGGGAGTGCCGCTCATATTAAAATTGTTCATGCATAATTTTAAAATAAAACCTTGACTTCAAAAGATTGAGTGGGAGAAGGTTTTCGAAGAGAGAACCTAAGGCCTCCATCGTTGGTCCATAGGAAGAACATGATGGTCCCAACCCCTAGGAAGGGATTTCTATCATGTACCAGATTGGATCTCTGAAAGGATAAGGTATTTTAGTATGATTTATGATTGCACACCCCTAGGTGGTGATTATAAATCATGGATAAAATATTAAAACGGTGGTTATACACTCACGTTAATTTTATTATTAACCTCCCCTAGGAGCTCTGTTAATAAAATTAATGGCCAAAGAAACGATTATTAGTATATGCTGGATCATACGGGTCCTGGATGGCATATATTAATCAGGAGGGGATCCGTGTTCCTGATTGAATTTGGCATGACTCCCCTAGGAGCTTGTTGAATTCTGAGTTGGGAATTATCGTTGTAAGGTTGTGATATTTTCAAGGTTTTGACACATAAACACATTTGTATGATTTTACATGATTGTGTTATCTTACTAAATTATTATATATGTTTGCTTATGATTGGTATATGATTCTTTATTGTAGATTGAAAATGTCTAAACACGCTTTATCATCGATACTTGACAAAAACCAATTAACCGGTGAGAACTATAATGATTGGAAACGGAACCTGGACATCGTCCTTTCCTTTGAGAAACTGAAATATGTTCTGACAACTCCTTGTCCTCTCGAGCCTACGGGAGACTCAAGTAATGAGCAATTCCAAGCGTACGACCGCTGGAAAGATGCTAATGATCAGGCCCGCTGCTATGTTATGGCTAGCATGAATAACGTGCTGTAGGCTCAACATCAGGATTATGAGACTGCGAAGCAGATCTTGGATAATCTTGAGGACATGTTTGGAGGCCAGGCCATAACAAAGCGGCAAGGGGCGCTTCGGAAACTCTTAAACTGTAGACAGAGACCGGGGACATCTGTAAAGGAGCACATGATGTTGGTCATGGGTTACCTCGCTGAGGCTCAAACCAATGGAGCCGACATCGATGCTGAAACTCAGATGACTATGGTCTTTGAGACTCTGTCTAAGGAATTTATTCCGTTTAGAGCTACTTTTAATCTAAGCAATAGACGGGATATGACCTTGACAGAACTGATGAAACAGTTACAAGAGTTTGAACTGCTGATCAGGGAGTCTCCTGCTGGTGGAGAGGCCAATATGGTAGCTGCTTCTGGTTCCAATCCTAACTCTGGGAATGGAAAGAAGCAACGAGCCAAAAGTAGGAAGTCTTCTATTCCTATTGCTACCAAGAGCAAGAAGAAGAAGAAGAAGAACCCAAAGAAGCTTAAGTGCTTCTTTTGTGGTAAGGTCGGACATATAAAGAAGCATTGCAAGGACTTCCTTTCCAAGGGAGGTAGGTGTGATCTTCTATATTTAGAAACTTGTTTGGTTGAGGAATCTAGTGACATTTGGGTCATAGATTCCGGTGCAACTAATCATGTTTGTGTTTCTCTGCAGGGATTCAAAGAAACGAGAAGTCTACTTCATGAAGACTTAACGCTTCGGATGGGCGATGGATCCTTGGTCTCAGCGGAAGCAGTGGGAGATATCCATCTTTATTTTGATAATTATAGGAGTTTAATTTTGCGAGATTGTTTTTATGTTCCTAAATTTAAAAGGAATTTAATTTCTGTATCTTCTTTATTTAAAGACTCCTACGTGGTATCTTTTAATGAAAAGTGGTGATTCGTAAAAACAAATCTTTTATCTGTTCTGGATGGATGCAAAATAATCTATATTTTATCAAACCTAAGATGGACCTATTGCTTAATGCTGAGATAAATGATAATGACTCAAAAAGACTTAAAACTTCTCACTCTAATAAGACTTATCTTTGGCATTTGCGCCTTGGCCATATTAACCTAAATAGGATTCAAAGGTTGGTAAGGGATGGACCTTTAAGTCACTTAAAGGTGGAATCTATACCTCAATGTGAGTCTTGTTTGGAGGGTAAAATGACCAAAAGACCATACGGGTCTAAGGGCAATAGGGCCGAAGGGGTTCTAGAACTTGTGCATAGTGATGTTTGCGGACCGATGAACATCCGGGCACGAGGAGTGTATGAGTACTTCGTTACTTTTATTGACGATTACTCAAGATATGGGTATGTATACCTAATGCACCACAAAAGTGAAACTTATGATAAGTTCAGGGAGTTTCGGGCTGAAGTGGAAAAGCAATTGGGTAGACCCATAAAGGCACTTCGATATGATCGAGGTGGGGAATACCTTTCTGATGAGTTCTTGGGACACTTGTTAGAGAATGGGATTTTATCCCATTTGACTGCGCCGGGCACTCCGCAGCAGAATGGCGTAGCAGAGAGAAGGAATAGGACTTTGTTGGACATGATTCGGTCCATGATGAGTTATTCATCATTGCCTTTATCCTTTTGGGGATATGCACTACAAACCGCATGTTATCTTTTGAACAATGTGCCTTCAAAATCGGTCCCTAAAACTCCTCACGAGTTGTGGACAAGACGGAAGACATCCTTAAACCATATTCGCATATGGGTTTGTCCAGCTCATGTCCTGTTTAAGGATCCGAATAAGTTGGAAGCACGTTCAGAAGTTTGCGTGTTTGTAGGATATCCAAAAGGGACTAAAGGGGGTTATTTTTATAACCCAAAGGAAAATAAAGTCGTGGTTTCAACTAATGCAACTTTCCTTGAGGAGAGTTACATGAACAACTTTAAACCTCAAAGCAAAGTGGTGCTTGAGGAGTTGAGGGGTAATCCGTTTACTCCGGAGGTTCCAAACGAAACCATTCCGATCGGTGTAGAAAAACCAAACAAAACAAACCTGAACAACAACCTCAGGGGCTTCGGCGTAGTGGGAGGATCGGGCGTCAACCTGAGAGGTATATGTTCAATGGGGAGGTCTTTTTGGCTGAACCGGATGAACATGACAGGGATCCTTATACTTACACAGAAGGTATGGAGGATGTTGATTCAAGACTCTGGACAGAGGCCATGAACATTGAGATGAAGTCTATGGAGACTAATCGGGTCTGGGAGCTTGTGGATCTTCCCGAAGGGGTAAAACCCATAGGGTGTAAGTGGATCTACAAGAGGAAAAGAGGAGTGGATGGAAAGGTCGAAACCTTTAAGGCTAGACTGGTAGCTAAGGGTTATACGCAAAAGGAAGGAATCGATTATGAGGAAACCTTTTCGCCTGTAGCCATGCTTAAGTCCATCCGGATTCTCTTGTCCATAGCTGCCGCTCTCGACTACGAGATTTGGCAGATGGATGTCAAGACGGCTTTTCTGAATGGCTATCTTGATGAGTCCATTTATATGGAACAACCAGACGGGTTCAAGGTCACGGGTCAAGAGGGTAAGGTTTGTAAGCTGCTAAAGTCAATTTATGGACTTAAGCAGGCTTCTCGTTCTTGGAACATAAGATTTGATCAAGTGATCAAGACTTATGGGTTCTCACAAAATGTGGATGAACCATGTGTTTACAAACACATTAAGAATGGGAAGGTGGTTTTTCTACTACTCTATGTAGATGACATTCTGCTAATTGGCAATGACGTTGGGGCGTTGTCATCGGTCAAATTATGGTTGACCAAGCAGTTTGACAAGAAGGACTTGGGTGAGGCTAATTTTGTTCTCGGTATCCAGATCTTTCGGGATAGGAAGAACAAAATGATAGCTTTGTCACAGGCCAGCTACATAGATAAAATTCTCAGGAGGTTTGCAATGCAGGATTCCAAGAAAGGTGGGCAACCATCTAGGTCTGGAATTACTCTTTCTAAGAAAGACTCTCCAAAGTCTTATGAAGAAAGAGAATACATGAAGAAGGTACCTTATGCTTCGGCAGTGGGTAGTCTCATGTATGCCATGCTTTGCACTCGACCGGATATTAGCTATGCGGTCAGGATTGTGAGTCGATTTCAGGCGGATCCAGGACCGAACCATTGGGTTGCGGTAAAGCATATTTTCAAGTACCTAAGAAGGACTCGAGGGTATATGCTTGTGTATTCAGGTGAGGATTTAACTCCCCTAGGATACACTGATTCGGATTTTCAATCCTGCCTGGATTCTAGGAAATCGACATCGGGGTTTGTGTTTACTCTGGGTGGCGGTGCCATCAGTTGGAGAAGTGCGAAGCAAGATTGCACTTCGGATTCAACGATGGAGGCCGAGTATGTGGCGGCTAGTGATGCTTCAAAAGAAGCAGTGTGGCTCCGCAAGTTCCTTGGGGATCTTGAGGTAGTTCCTGGTGTGGATAACGCGGTATCACTGTACTGTGATAACAGTGCGGCGGTAGCTAATGCTAAGGAACCAAGATTTCACAAGAAGAGTAAGCATATTGATCGGAAGTATCATGTGATAAAGGACTTCGTTGAGAGCGGGCATGTCACGGTGTGCAAGATCGTGTCAGAGGACAATTTAGCTGATCCATTTACGAAGACACTTTCTGGGAGAGTCTTCGAAAGGCATGTGGAAGCTGTGGGGATGCGAAATTTGCAGTATTTACTCACTTAGTGCAAGTGGGAGATTGTTAGACATGTATGCTCTAAGGAGTAAAAATGTAATACGTTTTTGGAGACATTTTTATCAATAAAGAATTTATTCATTTATATATACCAAATATTGTCCTCTTTACGTTCATATTTGTTGAATGTATGATAAGCAAACAGTAGTCTGAGACTGTCAGTCTAAACCTTAAGAGTTGGGCATATGATGGGATGATTATGCGGTAGACACGACTCTTAAGGTGATGGTCTAAAATATATGATCCGCAATCGAGGGAATAAAGTTGGGCGCTTTATTCATGTAAAGATTGTTATGTTGTCTATATCCCTTTTGGGAGATGGTTTGTCTTGGCCATCGGAGTTGGACTCCGTGAATAGAAACATTGGCGCGTTGTCATAGGTGACGATGTGTTGGATCGGGACATAAAGTGAATTGATTTGGATTAATAATTCTGTCTTGGCAAATCGATTCACTTTAGACAATCATTTGTATTGTATCTTAATCCTAAGATGAATAATGGGCCCGTTGTCTCGATTTGTGTCTTTTGATGTACCAATGGGTGACTCCCACATCTCTATAGTGGCATGCATGCCGGTACGTTGGAGGCATGACTCTTGGTAGCGTAGACTTGTTATTCATAGATATGGAATCCATAGCTCCTCTTTAGGAGTAATGATATCCTCTTATATGCGTTGTCCTGTAATTGGAAAACTGGAGCGCTCAACCATTTGGATACATAGGTGTAACCGAATGGTATACTATCTTTGGATGGTAAGTTTTCTAATGGTGAGACAATGGAACGTAAGATAAAAATAATCGGGAAGGTAAGACAGAACTTGTCCTTAAGCCGATTATGGATGATCATATGGGGATGCGATACACTATGATATGTCATGGAGACTTAGCTACACGAGCTTCGTAATTCTATAAAGTTCGAGAGTGTAGCTCCAAGCTTTTAGTGGAGTAGCGTTGGAGTTGATAATTGTGAAATGTATATCTGGGATATTGGGTTTCATAATTATCATGAGCTTGAACTTTATAGGTCCATTTTGGTCCCCTTTGCTAGCTCACAAAATCCTGTAACGACACGGCGTGCTTTTCCAATAATTGGTGACTTATGTCGGATTTATCAGATTGGTTTAAAATTTATAAGAATCAAATAATTCATGTCTGTTTATCGGTTGAATTAATTATGTAAGAAATTAGTTCAAGATGAACTTGTTGAATTATGGCGTTCGGATAATTCTTGTCTGTTTATCGGTTGTTTTAATTTTGGACAATTAGAACAAGATAAACTTGTAGAATTATTGTGAATTGATTTATTTTCTTAGAGATTATCTTGATAAAGTTTGTTTTGATCAGATATCTTTTCTATTGGGCTATTTGAATCAAAACTGAGACTTTATCCTTTAGAATCTCGGGTGAAAAATAAAAGATTTGCGGAGATTTTTTCTCGGCAGTTCGGCATGTCGGATGACGTGTTCGGCCTGCCGAACTGGTCAGTTCGGCCTGCCTATCACACAGTTCGGCATGCCGACCGCGACAGTTAAGATTACGCGTTTTTCACGCGTATCTTATCAGATATTGATCCGAACTTGATTCTGTTTCGATTTTTGAGACCTAATCTGATATGGACTGACCCCAAGGACCAATAGGTATAAAAAGGGAGTGAGTCTAATGATTTACTCAGATCAATTTGAGAGATTAAGAGTGATACTCTTCTAGTGAGCATCTGAAAACTCCTTGAGAGCTTTTGTTCACAAATTACGAACACTAGCTTTGGGTTCTCTCTATTGGTTGGAAGGAGAGTCACCGGTGGAAGAGCTGTACGTGTGAGGCCACACTCACTCCGGTTGTGGATAGAGAATAGCAAAGAAGACCAGTTGGTTGAGGCTCTTCTGGAACGTTACTTCTCTACACAGGTCGCGGAGGTTCTTCGGCACACTGAGGTTAGTAAGATCTGTTTAATTTATACATATAACATGTCAAACTTGTGTTTTGGAAAATACTCTGATGAAAAATTTTAAAATTCCGCTGCGCACTTTGTTTCCAACAGAGTCCACCGAGACCTAACTTAGTATACTGCTAAGTATGAAAAAAGTTACGTTTGGCCTCTAAAAAAGAACCAAAGGTAAGAAAAATAGTTTACACAATCTAAGGATATGAGATGACACTGATTTGACTATGACAGTATAGGAAAAATACTATGTAGTGAAAAATTACACAGTATAAATTTTTAACTCCACAAAGTGGACACTCCTTGGTTTTCTATTGGGCCACATGTCTAGAAAAGTGGCCCAATCACCTTGTGCCACCTAGGGGTATACTCATGGATTACCATGAGTCACCAAAAAGAGATAAGGAAGCATTAAATGTGATTTTATCCAAAAAAATATCTTCCTTCTTCCACCTCTAGTTCTGGCAGCCATTAGGGGAGATCTCCAAAATTTTCCTCAAGCCCTAAAGCTTGCAAAAACAACCCCACTTAAGTTCAAGAGGCAAAAATCCAAGAAAGTTTAACAAATTTTAAGGTAAAATCTAACTTTTTTTTCAAGATTTCAAGGGATTTTTCATGGGTTAAGAAAGAAAATTAACCCAAGGTGTTTTTGCATGAAAATGACCTCTAGGAAGGAGTTTCAAAAAGCTTTGGAAAGCTAGAAATCAAAAGGTGCTATTTGGCGTAAGTTTTGATTTTAAAGTTTTGAAATTTTATGATTTTTGTTTTTGATTTTTATTTTCTCAAAAGCATATGGGTTCTTGAATTAGTTTTGGTTGAAACCCATGGAAATATGAATTATGGCAGGTTGTGAATGTGAAAGTTGAGGTTTAAATGTTGAAAATGATAGTTTGTGTAAAAAGTACTATTTTTGCAATTTTAGTGCTTGTTTTGCCAAAGTGTTGCTTGATGTGGTAAATGATTCCAACAAAGGTTGAAATTGTTTATACATGGGTAGATTTATAGCTCTAAAACATATTTTCATCAAAATACCCTAAAGACTAAATTGAAGGAAAAAGTTTTCCCTCGGTAGATTTGAAAAAAGCCCAAAAAACCCCTGTACAGTGAGATTTTGGGAAAAGTTAAAACACAAAGGTTGTAGATCTTGATGAAACTATTAGAAATTGTAGACGGTTCATTGAAAAACTCAACCGTTTGTGAGTTTTTGATTTTTCAAGAATTTATCAAAAGTGAAAAAATGTTAAAATTGTAAAAATGTTATTTTTCAAAATGATTTAAGGTATGGTACTTTGAAAAAAATGTTCCTTATGAAAAATAGAACATTTTGATGTAAAGAGATAAATTTTAGTCTTGGCGGCAAAATCGTTAAAATTTTCAGTTCAGGGACTAAACTGTAAAGTTTTATGAAAATAGGGCATAAATGAGAAATAAAGAGATTTGAATCACTAGAGTGTTGTTTTAAAATTAGTATGTGGTTATTTTTTTAAAAATAACGAAATCGAGTTCGGATAGGTTAGTGAACCCACGGAGGGCAAAATCGTCATTTTTGCTCAAATAACCCGAACCACTCTGAAACGTTCCAAATGGGAAAAAGATGGTTCAAAAGGTTCTCGTCCTTCGTTAGAAACGATAGGGTAGAGTTAGAACCAGTGGTTCTTATAGTTGTCTATAATAATGCAACTCAATTTATTAACTAACGGATGTTTTATATCAAAACATAGTGAAATTTGGCCAATGGCTTTGTAATTGGCCAACAAGATCCTAGGAATCTAGGAGAAGGGAAATCGAGGTTAAGTTACCCGACATTCACATCAAGTAAGTACCCATCCCACCTACAGTATGAAATTGTTGGCGTAGAGTGCGAAATATGTATATGTATACCTGTGTGTATATCAAGGTGTATACTTGTATGTATGCAATGGTATGAATATTTATAAATATGAAGGTGTATACTTGTGAGTATATGGAATAGATACTGGAGTGTATATTATGACATGTACCTGAGTGTATATGATGATGTGTACCTGTGTGTACATTATGTTACGTACCTGTGAGTACATTATGTCATATACATGTGCGTATATTAATGTGCATCAGTGTGTATATAAAGTATGTACCTGTGTATATTATGTCATATAAGAGCATTTATGTTATGTATAACATGTGATCATCACTTCATGCATGGTATGATAACCATAATAAGTGAGTTGGTAAGCAAATCACCAAAAGTTAAGAAAAGTGTCGTACCGACTCCTGACTCAAGGGGAGTTTAAGGATTACAGAATGGTCACGGTGTTACGTAGACCTAAGTGTGCAATGGTATGAACACTTGGGCCCTAGTTAAAGATAAGAAATAATGAAGATAAGGAAGGATTATAAGAAAGCATAATGGGGCCATGCATTTTATTGAATGTGCATGTGGGTTTATATGGGACTTACTGGGCGTAAGCTCACTAAGTATTTCATGATACAGGTATTCCGACAAAAAGGTCAGAGTAATTGTATTGATGAGCTGACGGAGGGATGATTAGTGTGCAGGCTGGGTATAGTTTTCACCATAGTATGTTTTCGCTGTATTGTATTTTAGGATATTTTGAAAGTAATATTTGATAAACTATATTGCAAAGGAAAGATGGTTATGTAAATGCAAATATATGTTTGAATTTCAGAAGTTGTTTGACCAGTATATATAAAATATTTATAAAAAAAAAAAATTCTAAATTTTTGCCTATTAGTAAGTAAGAAAAATTTTTATCGCAGCCCGAAAAGGTGGGTTGTGACACGTGATTTGTGAATAATAGCTCTCAGGGGAGTTTCAGAGACTCATAGAATAGAATGCTCATTGTTGATCTCTCAACTGATCTTAATAACTTATGAGTCTCACTCCTTATTTATAGGGTTCGTCCTCAGGTTGGTCCTTATTAGATAAGGCCTCAAAAATTCGAATCTGGATCGATATTTGATCAAAACGCGTAAAACACACGTGATCAGATCATCGTTCAATTGGCAGGCCAAACTGGCAGATCAGCCTGCTGAACTTACTTCATCGGCAGACCGAACTTGAAGATCGGCCCTTCAAACTTACAAATATTTTATTTTTCGTCCAAGATTCTTTAGATAAAGCCTCAGTTTTAAATCAAATAACCTAATACAGAAGTTATCCGATTAAAACAACAATATCTAGATAATCTCTAGGAAAATAAATATTCTCGACAATTTAACAAGTTTATCTTGAATTAATTTTTCACAAAATTAATTCAACTGATAAACAGATATGAATTATCTGATCCTATCAAATTTTAACCAATATGATAATTTAACATAAGTCACCAATTTATTAGAAAAGCATGCCGTATCGTTATAGGATTTATTATGAGCTAGCAAAGGGGACCTGATTGATCTATATAGTTTAAGCTCTTGATAATTATGAAACTCAATATCCTAGATATACATTTCATAATTATCAACTCTAATGCTACTTCATTGAAAGCTTAGAGCTGCATTTTCAAACTATATAGAATTACGAAGCCCAAATAACTAAGTATCCATGACATATCATAATGTATCGTATCCCCATAGGATATCCATAATATGCTTAAGGATAAGTTTCATCTTACCTTCTTGGTTATTTTTCTCTTACTGTACAAGGACAATATACCATTCAGTTACACCTATGTATCTAAATGGTTGAGCGCTCCAGTCTTCCAATTACAAGATAACTCATATAAGAGGATATCATCAACTCCTAAAGAAGAACTATAGATTTCGTATCTATGAATAACAAGTCTCTATTATCAAGAGTCATGTCTTCAACGTATCGGTATACATACCATCATAAATTGTGGATGTCACCCTTTTGTACATCAAAAGACATAAGTCAAGATAATGGGCCCACTATTCATCTCAAGATTAAGATACTACACATATGATTGTCTAAAGTGAATTGATTTTCCAAGACAGAATTATTATTCCAAATTAATTACACTTTATGTCCTGATCCAGTATATCATCACCTATGACAATGTACCAATGTTTCTATTCATGGGTCTACCTTCGATGGTCAAGACAAACCATCTCTTGTTGGGGATATAAATAATATAACAATCTTTGTATGAATAAAGCACCCAACTTTATTCCTTCGATTGCAGATCTTATGATTTAGATCGTTACCTTTAGAATCATGTCTTCTGCATAATCTGTCCATCACATGCCTGATTCTAAAGGCTTAGACCGATAATCTTAGACTTTTGTTTGCTTATCATATATTCAACAAATATGAACGTAAAGAGGACAACAATTTGGCATATGAATAATAAATAAATTCTTTATTGATAAAAATGTCTCCAAAAACATATTACATTTTTATTCCTTAGGGCATACATGTTTTGCAATCTCCCACATGTACTAAGTGAGCAAATATGACAAATCTCGCATCCCCATAGCTTTCACGTGCCTCTCAAAAACTCTCGCAGTTAGTGTCTTTGTGAATAGATAAGCTAAATTGTCTTCGGATGTGATTTTGCATATAACAACATGCCTAGCCTCTACAAAGTCCTTTATCACATGATACTTCTGATCAATATGCTTACCCTTCTTGTGGAACCTTGGTTCCTTAGCATTATCTATTACCGTAACGTTATCATAATACAGTGATACCCCCTTATCCATACTAAGAACAACCTCAAGATCCCTAAGGAACTTGTGGAGCCAGTCTGCTTCTTTCGAAGCATCATTAGCTATCATATACTCGGCCTCCATCATTGAATCCAAAGTGCAATCTTGCTTGACACTTCTGCAAACAATGGCATTGTTGCCTAAAGTAAACACAAAACTAGTGGTCGATCTTCTTGAATCAAACAAGATTGAAAATCTGAATCCGTGTATCCTAGAGGTGTTAAATCCTCACTCAAATACACAAGCATATACCCTGAGTCCTTATTAGGTACTTAAAATATGCTTGACCACAATCCAGTGATTCGGTCTGAGATCCGCCTAAAGTCAACTTACTATCCCAATCAGATAACTAATATTCGGTCGTGTGCAAAGCATGGCATATATAAGACTACCCACTGCCAAAATATAAGGCACCGTCTTCATGTATTCTTTTTCCTCATCAGACTTTGGTGAGCCTTTGTTAAAAAGAGTAATTCCAGACCTATATGGTTGCCCACCTTCCTTGGAATCCTGCATTGCATACCTTTGAAGATTTTTTTCTATGTAGCCTGCTTAGGATAAAGCTATCATTTTGTTTTTCCTATCTTGAAAAATCTAGATACCAAGAACAAAATTAGCTTCGCCTAAGTCTTTCATGTCAAACTGCTTGGTCAATTATAATTTGACCGATGACAATACCCCAATGTCATTGCCAATTATCAGAATGTCATCTACATAAAGTAGTAAAAAACCACATTTTCATCTTTAATGTGTTTGTAAACACATGGTTTGTCCATATTTTGTGTGAACCCATAAGTCTTTATCACTTGATCAAATCTTATGTTCCAATAACAAGAAGCCTACTTAAGTCCATAAATTGACTTTAGCAGCTTACAAACCTTACCCTCCTGACCTTTAGCCTTGAACTCGTCTGGCTGTTCCATATAAATGGACTCATCAAGATAGCCATTTAGAAAGGCCATCTTGATATCCATCTATCAAATCTTAAAGTTGAGAGCTACAGCTATGGACAAGAGAATACGGATGGACTTAAGCATGGCTACAAGCGAAGAGGTTTCCTCGTAATCGATTCTTTCCTTTTGTGTGTATCCCTTAGCTACCAGTCTAGCCTTATAGGTTTTGACTTTTCCATGCACTCCTTTCTTCTTCTTATAGATCCATTTATACCCTATGGGTTTTAGCCCTTCAAGAAGATCTATAACCTGCCAGACCCTATTAGTCTCCATAAACTTCATCTCTATGTTCATGGCCTTTGTCCAGAGTTTTGAATCAACATCCTCCATAGCCTCTTCGTAAGTGTAAGAATTCTTGTCATGTTCAATCAGTTCAACCAAGAAGGCCTCAGATTGAACATATACCTCTCAGATTGACGCCCAATCCTCCCATTACGTCGAAGCCCCTTAGGTTGTTGTTCAGGTTTGGTTGGTTTTTTACACTGATTGGAATGGTTTCATTCAGAAGCCTCGGAGTTTTCGAATCACTCTCTAACTCCTCAAACACCACTTTGCTTCAAGGTTTAAAGTTGTCCATGTAACTTTCCTCAAGGAAAGTTGTATTAGTTGAAATCACGAGTTTATTTCCTTTGGGCTATAGAAATAACCCCCTTTAGTCCCTTCTGGATATCCTACAAACACATAAACTTTTGAACGTGCTTTCAATTTATTTGCTTCCTTAAAGATGACATGAGCCGGACATCCCCATATGCGAATATCGTTTAAGGATGTCTTTTTCCCCGTCCATAACTCAAGGAGTTTTAGGAACCAATTTTAAAGGCTCATTGTTCAAAAGATAACATATGGTTTGTAATGCATATCTCCAAAAGGATAAAGGCAATGATTAGTATCTCATCATAGACCTGACCATATCCAACAAAGTCCTATTTCTTCTCTCAACTATGCCATTCTGCTACGGAGTGCCCAGAATAGTCAAATGGGATAGGATCCTATTCTCTAATAAGTATCCCAAGAATTCATCAGAAAGGCATTCTCCACATCGATTGGATTGAAGTGCCTTTATGGGTCTACCCAATTACTTTTTCACTTCAGCCTGAAACTCTCTGAACTTTTCATAAGTTTTGCTTTTGTGTACATTAGGTACACATACCCATACCTTGAGTAATCGTCAATAAAAATGACGAATTACTTATGCCTTCCTCTTGTAAGATGTTCATAGGTTCGCAAACATTGCTATGCATAAGTTCTAAAACCTCTTCGGCCCTTTTGCCCTTAGACCCAAATAGTCTTTTGGTCATTTTATCCTCCAAACAAGATTCACATTGAGGTATAGATTCCACCTTTAAGGGACTTAAAGGTCCATCCTTTACCAACCTTTGAATCATATTCAGGTTAATATGACCTAATTGCAAGTGCCAAAGATAAGTCTTATTAGAGTGAGAAGTTTTAAGTCTTTTAGAGTTATTATCATTAACCTTAGTATTCAGCAATAAGTCCATATTAGGTTTGATAAAATATAGATTGTTTTGCATCCATTCATTACTAGATAAAAGATTTATTTTTACGAATCACCGCTTTATTATTAAAGGAAACTACATAAGAGTCCTTAAACAAACAAGCTATAAAAATTAAATTCCTTTTAAGTTTAGGAACATAAAAACAATCTCACAAAAATAAACTCCTATAATTATCAAAGTAAAGATGGACGTCTCCCACTGCTTCAGCCAACACTAAGGATTCATAGCCCATTTGAAGCGTGAAGTCTTCATATAGCAGACTTCTTGTTTCTTTGAACCTTTATAGAGAAATACAAGCATGATTAGTTGCTCTAGAATCTATGACCTAAGTGTCATTGGATTCCTCAACTAAATAAGTTTCAACAACCAGAAAATCACACATACCTCCTCAAGAAGGAAAGTCCTTGCAATTCTTCTTTATGTGTCCAACCTTCCCACAAAAAAAGCACTTAAGCTCTTCGAGTTCTTCTTTTTCTTCTTCTTACTCTTGCCATTTGTAGGAATAAAAGACTTCTCGTTCTTGGCCCGTTGCTTTTCTCCATTCCAAGGGTTGGGATTGGAACTAGATGTAGCTGCCAAGTTGGCCTCGCCACCTGCAGGAGTTCCATGATCATATGTTTGAACCGCCTGTAACTTCTTCATCAACTCAGTCAAGGTCATATCCTGTCTATTACTTAAATTAAATGTAGCTCTAAATGGAATAAACTCCTTAGATAGAGTCTCAAAAACCATAGTCATCTGAGTTTCAGCATTAGTTTGAGCCTCAACGAGGTAACTTATGACTAACATCATATGCTCCTTTATAGATGTCCCTGGCTTTTGTTTGTAGTTTTGAAGTTTTTGAAGCGCCCTTTGCCACTTTGTTAGGGCTTGGCCTCCAAACATGTCTTCAAGGTTATCCAAGATCTGCCTAGCAGTCTCATAATCTTCATGTTGATCCTGTAGCATATTATTCATGCTGGCCATAACATAACAACGAGCTTGATCATTAGCATCCTTCCAGTAATCATACGCTTGGATTTGCTCATTAGTTGAATCTCCCGTAGGCTTAGGAGGACATGGAGTTGTCAGCATAAATTTTAGTTTCCCAAAGGATAGGACGAAGTTCAGGTTCAGTTTCTAATCATTATAATTCTTACCGGTTAATTGGTTTTTGTCAAGTATCAAAGATAACACAACCTTACAACGATAATTGGTTAAGATAACACAACCTTATATAATGTGTTTATGTGTTAAAATCTTAAAATATCACAACCTTACAACGATAATTCTCAACTCAAAATTCAACAAGCTGCCTAGGGGAAACTTGCCAAATTCAATTAGGAACATAGATTCCCTCCTGCTTAATATATGCCATCCAGGACCCGTATGATCCAACATATATTAATAATCGTTTATTTGGCCGTTAATTTTATTAATAGAGCTCCTAGGGGAGATTAATAATAAAATTAACATGAGTGTATAACCATCATTTCAATATTATTCATGATTTATAATCACCACCTAGGGATGTGCAACGATAAATCATGCTAAAATATCTTATCCTCTCGGAGATCCAACCCGGTACATGATGAAGTCCCTTCCTAGGGGTTGGAATGACTATTTGCTACCTATGGACCAATGATGGAGGCCATAGGTCCTCTATTCAAAAACCTTCTCCCACTCAATATTTTAAAATCAAGGTTTTATTTTAAGAACATGCATGAATAATTTTTAATAAGCGGCACTCCCTATTCTATATGATAGGTTATCAACATACATGGCAAATCATATTATAATGCAGACAAGCAAAGCAATCATGCAAAGTTTCAAGTAAAATAATAATAAATAGCCATAATACTATGGTCCCACCCTAGAGATAAGAAAATAGAGATTACAAGAGATAAATCAAAACATATTATCGATTCTTCATCCTTGAATCTTCAATTGTATCATTCTTCATGCATTATCCATCTTCAAGTCATCAATCCCGCATGGATCGAATACTCCATATTTTTGGTCATAATCCAAATTTAATGTTTCTTAGATTTGTCCGAAAAATAAATCAAAACTACGCTAAAAAACACACCTTCTCTAAAAATTCACAGCTCTCTGCTGGTATGCCGATTTATGAAATCGGCCTATCGGTCATGATCCTACGGCTTATCGAACCTCACAGTTCAGCTTGTCGGCCATGACAACTTGGCCTGCCGTAGAATTTTGCTCCTTGGACGACCTGCTGATCCTAGAGTTTCGACCTACTGAACAATGACCAGAGCAGATATCACTATTTCTACAAAAATATAGTTTTTATGTAGTTTTGCAATCTTATTTTCAACAATTCAAAAACATAAAATTAGAGACTTAGAAAATACCTGTTGTTGATGCTTATCGTTGCCCGGCGTCGGATCAACACCCACGTGCGGCTGCGCACGGTCTGACCTCTCCTTGGGCTAGCCTCTGCCCGAAAGTGCACACCTGCAAGAGGAGGGATGCTTCGGAAAAGATAGAGGGGTTAGTCAATAGACAAGGGCTCTCCAATGCTCAAGGCAGGTATTGTTGGAAACAAAGTGCGCAGCGGAATTTTAAATTTTTTTTCATCAGAGTAATTTTCAAAACACAAGTTTGACATGTTATATGTATAAATTAAACAGATCTTACTAACCTCAATGTGCCGAAGAATCTCCGCGATCCGTGTAGAGAAGTAACGTTCCAAAAGAGCCTCAACCAACTGGTCTTCTTTGCTATTCTCTATCCACAACCGGAGTGAGTGTGGGCTCACACGTACAGCTCTTCCACCGGTGACTCTCCTTCCAACCAACAGAGAGAACCCAAAGCTAGTGCTCGTGATTTGTGAACAAAAGCTCTCAGGGAGTTTTTCAGATGCTCACTAGAAGAGTATCACTCTTAATCTCTCAAATTGATCTCTATTGATCTCTGTAAATCATGAGACTCACTCCCTTTATATAGCTATTGGTCCTGGGGTCAGTCCATATCAGATTAGGTCTCAAAAACTCGAAACAGAATCAAGTTCGGATCAATATCTGATAAGATCCGCGTGAAAACGCGTAATCTTATCTACCGCTGATCGGTAGGCCGAAAAGGCCAGTTCGGCAGGCCGAACACGTCATCCGGCAAGCCGAACTCCCGAGAAAAAATCTCCGTGAATCTTTTATTTTCCACCCGAGATTCTAAACGATAAAGTCTCAGTTTTGATTCAAATAACCCAATAGAGAAGTTATTTGATCCAAACAAACTTTATCAAGATAATCTCTAGGAAAATAAATCAATTCACAATAATTCTACAAGTTTATCTTGTTCTAATTTTGTCTAAAATTAAAACAACCGATAAACAGACAAGAATTATCTGATCGCAATAATTCAACAAGTTTATCTTGAACTAATTTCTTACAAAATTAATTCAACCGATAAACAAACATGAATTATTTGATTCTTACAAATTTTAAACCAATCTGATAAATCCGACATAAGTCACCAATTATTGGAAAAGCACGTCGTGTCGTTACAGGATTTTGTGAGCTAGCAAAGGGGACCAAAATGGACCTATAAAGTTCAAGCTCATGATAATTATGAAACCCAATATCCCAGATATACATTTCACAATTATCAACTCCAACGCTACTCCACTAAAAGCTTGGAGCTGCACTCTCGAAATAGCTAAGTCTCCATGACATATCATAGTGTATCGTATCCCCATATGATTATCCATAAACGGCTTAAGGACAAGTTCTGTCTTACCTTTCCGATTATTTTTATCTTACGTTCCATTGTCTCACCATTAGAAAACTTACCATCCAAAGATAGTATACCATTCGGTTACACCTATGTATCCAAATGGTTGAGCGCTCCAGATTTCCAATTACAGGACAACGCATATAAGAGGATATCATTACTCCTAAAGAGGAGCTATGGATTCCATATCTATGAATAACAAGTCTTCGATATCAAGAGTCATGCCTCCAACGTACCGGCATGCATACCACTATAGAGATGTGGGAGTCACCCATTGGTACATCAAAAGACACAAGTCGAGATAACGGGCCCACTATTCATCTCAGGATTAAGATACAATACAAATGATTGTCTAAAGTGAATCGATTTGCCAAGACAGAATTATTAATCCAAATCAATTCACTTTATGTCCCGATCTAACACATCGTCACCTATGACAAAGTGCCAATGTTTCTATTCACGGAGTCCAACTCCGATGGTCAAGACAAACCATCTCCCATAAGGGATATAGACAACATAACAATCTTTATATGAATAAAGCGCCCAACTTTATTCCCTCGATTGTGGATCATATGTTTTCGACCATCACCTTAAGAATCGTGTCTTCCGCATAATCAGCCCATCATATGCCCAATTCTTAAGGTTTAGACTGACAGTCTCAGACTACTATTTGCTTATCATACATTCAACAAATATGAACGTAAAGAGGACAAGATTTGGTATATATAAATGAATAAATTCTTTATTTATAAAAATATATCCAAAAATGTATTACATTTTTATTCCTTAGGGCATACATGTCTAACAATCTCCCACTTGCACTAAGTGAGTAAATACAGCAAATTTTGCATCCCCATAGCTTCCACATGCCTCTCAAAGACTCTCCCAGTAAGTGTCTTCGTAAATGGATCAGCTAAATTGTCCTCTGACGCGATCTTGCATACCGTGACATGCCCGCCCTCAACGAAGTCCTTTATCACATGATACTTATGATCAATATGCTTACTCTTCTTGTGAAATCTTGGTTCCTTAGCATTAGCTACCGCCGTACTGTTATCATAGTACAGTGATACCGCCTTATCCATACTAGGAACTACCTCAAGATCCCCAAGAAACTTGCGGAGCCACACTGCTTCTTTCGAAGCATCACTAGCTACCACATACTCGGCCTCCATCATTGAATCCGAAGTGCAAACTTGGTTCGTACTTCTCGAACTGATGGCACCGCCACCCAGAGTAAACACAAACGCCGAAGTCGATTTCCTAGAATCCAGACAGGATTGAAAATCCGAATCAGTGTATCCTAGAGGAGTCAAGTCCTCACCCAAATACACAAGCATATACCCTCGAGTCCTTCTTAGGTACTTGAAAATATGCTTTACCGCAACCCAATGGTTCGGTCCTGGATCCGCCTGAAATCGACTTATAATCCCGACCGCATAGTTAATATCCGGTCGAGTGCAAAGCATGACATACATGAGACTACCTACTGCCGAAGCATAAGGCACCTTCTTCATGTATTCTCTTTCTTCATAAGACTTTGGAGAGTCTTTCTTAGAAAGAGTAATTCCAGACCTAGATGGTTGCCCACCTTTCTTGGAATCCTGCATTGCAAACCTCCTGAGAATTTTATCTATGTAGCCGGCCTGTGACAAAGCTATCATTTTGTTCTTCCTATCCCGAATGATCTGGATACCGAGAACAAAATTAGCCTCACCCAAGTCCTTCATGTGAAACTGCTTGGTCAACCATAATTTGACCGATGACAACGCCCCAACATCATTGCCAATTAGCAGAATGTCATCTACATTGAACAGTAGAAAAACCACTTTCCTATCCTTAATGTGTTTGTAAACACATGGTTCATCCATGTTTTGTGAGAACCCATAAGTCTTGATCACTTGATCAAATCTTATGTTCCAAGAACGAGAAGCCTGCTTAAGTCCATAAATTGACTTTAGCAGCTTACAAACCTTCCCCTCTTGACCCGCGACCTTGAACCCGTCTGGTTGTTCCATATAAATGGACTCATCAAGATAGCCATTCAGAAAAGCCGTCTTGACATCCATCTGTCAAATCTCGTAGTCGAGAGCGGCAGCTATGGACTTAAGCATGGCTACAGGCGAAAAGGTTTCCTTATAATCGATTCCTTCCTTTTGCATATAACCCTTAGCTACCAGTCTAGCCTTAAAGCTTTCAACCTTTCCATCCACTCCTCTTTTCCTCTTGTAGATCCATTTACACCCTATGGGTGTTACCCCTTCGGGAAGATCCACAAGCTCCCAGACCTGATTAATCTCCATAGGCTTCATCTCTATGTTCATGGCCTCTGTCCAGAGTCTTGAATCAACATCCTCCATAGCTTCTGCGTAAGTATAAGGATCCCTGTCATGTTCATCTGGTTCAGCCAAAAAGACCTCCCCATTGAACATATACCTCGCAGGTTGATGTCCGATCCTCCCACTACACCGAAGCCCCTGTGGTTGTTGTTCAGGTTTGTTTGGTTTTTCTACACTGATCGAAATGGTTTCGTTCGGAACCTCCGGAGTGAACGAATCACCCCTTAACTCCTCAAGCACCACTTTGCTTCGAGGTTTAAAGTCGTCCATGTAACTCTCCTCAAGGAAAGTTACATTAGTTAAAACCACAACTTTATTGTCCTTAGGGTTATAAAAATAACCCCCTTTAGTCCCTTTTGGATATCCTATAAACACACAAACTTCCGAACGTGCTTCCAACTTATTCGGATCCTTAAACAGGACATGAGCTGGACATCCCCATATGCGAATATGGTTTAAGGATGTCTTCTGTCTTGTCCACAACTCGTGAGGAGTTTTAGGGACCGATTTTGAAGGCACATTGTTCAAAAAATAACATGCGGTTTGTAGTGCATATCCCCAAATGGATAAAGGCAATGATGAATAACTCATCATGGACCAAATCATGCCCAACAAAGTCCTATTCCTTCTCTCCGCTACGCCATTCTGCTACGGAGTGCCTGACGCAGTCAAATGGGATAAAATCCCATTCTTTAACAAGTGTCCCAAGAACTCATCAGAAAGGTATTCCCCACCTCGATCAGATCGAAGTGCCTTTATGGGTCTACCCAATTGCTTTTCCACTTCAGCCTGAAACTCCCTGAACTTATCATAAGTTTCGCTTTTGTGGTGCATTAGGTACACATACCCATATCTAGAGTAATCATCAATAAAAGTGATGAAGTACTCATACCCTTCTCGTGCTCGGATGTTCATTGGTCCACAAACATCATTATGCACACGTTCTAGAACCCCTTCGGCCCTATTGCCCTTAGACCCGTATGGTCTTTTGGTCATTTTACCCTCCAAACAAGATTCACATTGAGGTATAGATTCCACCTTTAAGTGACTTAAAGGTCCATCCCTTACCAACCTTTGAATCCTATTCAGGTTAATATGGCCAAGGTGCAAATGGCAAAGATAAGTCTTATTAGAGTGAGAACTTTTAAGTCTTTTTGAGTCATTATCATTTATCTCAGCATTAACCAATAAGTCCATCTTAGGTTTGATAATATATAGATTATTTTGCATCCATCCAGAACAGATAAAAGATTTGTTTTTACGAATCACCACTTTTTCATTAAAAGATACCACGTAGGAGTCTTTAAATAAAGAAGATACAGAAATTAAATTCCTTTTAAATTTAGGAACATAAAAACAGTCTCACAAAATTAAATTCCTATAATTATCAAAATAAAGATGGACATCTCCCACTACTTCTGCTGAGACCAAGGATCCATCGCCCATCCGAAGCGTTAAGTCTTCATGAAGTAGACTACTCGTTTCTTTGAATCCCTGTAGAGAAACACAAATACGATTAGTTGCACCGGAATCTATGACCTAGATGTTACTGGATTCCTCAACCAAACAAGTTTCTAAATATAGAATATCACACCTACCTCCCTTGGAAAGGAAGTCCTTGCAATGCTTCTTTATATGCCCGACCTTACCACATAAGAAGCACTTAAGCTTCTTTGGGTTCTTCTTCTTCTTCTTCTTGCTCTTGGTAGTAGCAGGAATAGAAGACTTCCCACTCTTGGCCCGTTGCTTCTTTCCATTCCCAGAGTTAGGATTGGAACCAGAAGCAGCTACCATATTGGCCTCACCACCAGCAGGAGACTCCCTGATCAACAGTTCAAACTCTTGTAACTGTTTCATCAGTTCTGTCAAGGTCATATCCTGTCTATTGCTTAAATTAAAAGTAGCTCTAAACGGAATAAATTCTTTAGACAGAGTCTCAAAGACCATAGTCATCTGAGTTTCAGCATCGATATCGGCTCCATTGGTTTGAGCCTCAGCGAGGTAACCTATGACCAACATCATGTGCTCCTTTACAGATGTCCCCGGTCTCTGTCTACAGTTTAAGAGTTTTCAAGGCGCCCCTTGCCGCTTCGTTATGGCCTGGCCTCTGAACATATCCTCAAGATTATCCAAGATCTGCTTCGCAGTCTCATAATCCTGATGTTGAGCCTGCAGCACGTTGTTCATGCTAGCCATAACATAACAGCGGGCCTAATCATTAGCATCTTTCCAGCGGTCATACGCTTGGAATTGCTCATTACTTGAGTCTCCCGTAGGCTCGGGAGGACAAGGAGTTGTCAGAACATATTTCAGTTTCTCAAAGGAAAGGACGATGTCCAGGTTCCATTTCCAATCATTATTAATATATGCCATCCAGGACCCGTATGATCCAGCATATACTAATAATCGTTTCTTTGGCCATTAATTTTATTAACAGAGCTCCTAGGGGAGGTTAATAATAAAATTAACGTGAGTGTATAACCACCGTTTCAATATTTTATCTATGATTTATAATCACCACCTAGGGGTGTGCAACCATAAATCATACTAAAATACCTTATCCTTTTAGAGATCCAATCTGGTACATGATAGAAATCCCTTCCTAGGAGATGGGACCACCATGTTCTTCCTATGGACCAACGATGAAGGCCTTAGGTCCTCTCTTCGAAAACCTTCTCCCACTCGACCTTTTGAAGTTAAGGTTTTATTTTAAAATTATGCATGAACAATTTTAATATGAGCGGCACTCCCTATTCTATATGACATGTTATCAATATACATGGTAAATCATATTATAATGCAGACAAGCAAAGCTACAAGCAAAATAATAATAACCGTAATATTATGGTTCCACCCTAGAGAAGAGAAAAACAAGATTACAAGAGAATAATCGAGACATTATTCGATTCTTCATCCTTGAATCCTCAAGCTGTATCCTTCTTCATGTAATATCCATTTTCAAGTCTTCAATCCCGTATGAATCGAATAGTTCATATTTCCGGTCATATCCAAATTTAATGTTTCTCAGAATCATCTCAAAAATAAAATTAAAACTGCACCGAAAAAATTGCACCTTTTCTAGACACTCGGCAGCTCTCGGTCGGCAGGCCGATTTGGGTGATCGGCCTGCTGGTCTTGCTCCATCGGCCTGCCGATCTGAAACATCGGCCTGCCGATCTATGCAGGTTCGGCCTGCCGAACTGAAACTTCGGCTTGCCGGCAGAGCACCAAATTTTCTGCCCCACTGTCGGCCTGCCGGACCATACGTCCGGCCTACCGATCCGTGATCTTCGGCCTGCCGAACTGTGATGTCTGGCATGCCGACCGAGTAGAAAACCCTTAATCCAGAAAATACAATTTTAATGCAATTCATCAATTTTATTTTCAACAATTCAAAAACATAAAATTAGAGACTCAGAAAATACCTGGAGGCGCCATCATTAATCTTCAAGATCCGACTTCTCGATCCGTCTTCTCCGGATAATTATTTGATTACAAATTCTTACAAATTAAAAATTAAATAACAATTCCTAGACGGAGATGATAGTCCATCAACTAATTACATGAAAAACCTAGATACACATTCTAACCTCTAAGGAACCATAACCGGTATTAATTAATTAATTAATAAATAAACAATGATTTAATCAACCATAATTAATTAATAAATATTCACCACATAATCCATGGCAACATATATATTATATAGAAACCTAGAGTGCCATCTCTCTATAAAATTCAATTCAAGCATATGAGAGATTAAGATCATAAAATTTATACATATAACATGATCACAAACTTGCAAATTTATGTAAAAACCTTGGCTCTGATACCAATTGTTGGAAACAAAGTGCGCAGCAGAATTTTAAAAAAATTTTCATCAGAGTAATTTCCAAAACACAAGTTTGACATGTTATATATATAAATTAAACAGATCTTACTAACCTCAGTGTGCCGAAGAACCTCCGCGATCCGTGTAGAGAAGTAACGTTCCAGAAGAGCCTCAACCAACTGGTCTTCTTTGCTATTCTCTATCCACAACCGGAGTGAGTATGGGCTCACACGTACAGCTCTTCCACCGGTGACTCTCCTTCCAACCAACAGAGAGAACCCAAAGCTAGTGCTCGTGATTTGTGAACAAAAGCTCTCAGGGAGTTTTTCAGATACTCACTAGAAGAGTATCACTCTTAATCTCTCAAATTGATCTCTGTAAATCATGAGACTCACTCCCTTTATATAGCTATTGGTCCTGGGGTCAGTCCATATCAGATTAGGTCTCAAAAACTCGAAACAGAATCAAGTTTGGATCAATATCTGATAAGATCTGCGTGAAAACGCGTAATCTTATCAACCGCTGATCGGCAGGCCGAACACGTCATCCGGCAGGCTGAACTCCCGAGAAAAAAATCTCCGTGAATCTTTTATTTTCCAGCCGAGATTCTAAAGGATAAAGTCTCAGTTTTGATTCAAATAACCTAATAGAGAAGTTATCTGATCAAAGCAAACTTTATCAAGATAATCTCTAGGAAAATAAATCAATTCACAATAATTCTACAAGTTTATCTTGTTCTAATTTTGTCCAAAATTAAAACAACCAATAAACAGACAAGAATTATCTTATCGCAATAATTCAACAAGTTTATCTTTAACTAATTTCTTACAAAATTAATTCAACCGATAAACAGACATGAATTATTTGATTTTTACAAATTTTAAACCAATCTGATAAATCCGACATAAGTCACCAATTATTGGAAAAGCACGCCGTGTCGTTACAGGATTTTGTGAACTAGCAAAGGGGACCAAAATGGACCTATAAAGTTCAAGCTCATGATAATTATGAAACCCAATATCCCAGATATACATTTCACAATTATCAACTCCAACGCTACTCCACTAAAAGCTTGGAGCTGCACTCTCGAACTTTATAGAATTACGAAGCTCGTGTTAGCTAAGTCTCCATGACATATCATAGTATATCGCATCCCCATATGATTATCCATAAGCGGCTTAAGGACAAGTTCTGTCTTACCTTCCCGATTATTTTTATCTTACGTTCCATTGTCTCACCATTAGAAAACTTACCATCCAAAGATAGTATACCATTCGGTTACACCTATGTATCCAAATGGTTGAGCGCTCCAATTTTCCAATTACAGGACAACGCATATAAGAGGATATCATTACTCCTAAAGAGGAGCTATGGATTCCATATCTATGAATAATAAGTCTACGCTATCAAGAGTCATGCCTCCAATGTACCGGCATGCATACCACTATAGAGATGTGGGAGTCACCCATTGGTACATCAAAAGACACAAGTTGAGATAACAGGCCCACTATTCATCTCAAGATTAAGATACAATACAAATGACTGTCTAAAGTGAATTGATTTGCCAAGACAGAATTATTAATCCAAATCAATTCACTTTATGTCCCGATCCAACACATCGTCACCTATGACAACGTGCCAATGTTTCTATTCATGGAGTCCAACTCCGATGGTCAAGACAAACCATCTCCCATAAGGGATATAAACAACATAACAATCTTTACATGAATAAAGCGCCCAACTTTATTCCCTCAATTGTGGATCATATGTTTTAGACCGTCACCTTAAGAATCATGTCTTCCGCATAATCAGCCCATCATATGCCCAATTCTTAAGGTTTAGACTGACACTCTCAGACTACTGTTTGCTTATCATACATTCAACAAATATGAACATAAAGAGGACAAGATTTGGTATATATAAATGAATAAATTCTTTATTGATAAAAATGTCTCCAAAAACATATTACATTTTTACTCCTTAGGGCATACATGTCTAACAGGTATTGCTTGGTAGAGGTCGGCAGCTAGTTGGGTGTGTAGAAGAAGTCTCTCTCTAGAATGCCATAAATGCATCCTATTTATAGGCCACCACTTGGATCGGGTGTAAGGTGGGTTTTGCCCACCACCCGGGTGTCACATCAAGCTGTGTCAGGTAGTAGGTAACAAGTGTCCTGTCCATCGTCCAATAGATTAGACTCTATCAGACGGTGATGTATCTGCCTTGTGTTGGCCTATAATGGCGAGTAGTGGTCTATTTATGAGTAATGTTGGTCCGACCCGAGATACCATACATCCCAAGGTGGCAGCCTTCTTGGGGTGAGGCCTTGGATGCTTGAGAGGCACCTCGGGAAGACGTATAAAGCATCGGGGGCCGATAGCAAGCTTCTTGGGGGGTCTACCAAGCTTAATAGCCGACCACCAAAGTTAAGGTCCTCGGTGATGGCGTCGAGCTTACCCTCAACATTAGCCCCCTAGTTCACCTGGTCGATGTCCGGCTGGGTGGACTATGCCGAGTGGGTGAGGTTGGCTTAGAGGAGGAAGGCCGAACAACACTTCGAAGCGGGGTGAGGTGAAAAGATGTGCGAATCAGACGGGGGACGCGTGTCGCATCGCAGCCGTCTGTGCGCCTGTTAGGCGTATTAATTGTGCCCCCTGGGTTTTCGCGTTCGAGTTTCCCGCCCAAAATGGCTATAAATGGGCCACCCTCTTTGTAATTTGCACTTCATTTTCAAAAATTTTACACCCGAAGAGTTTTAGCTGTCGAGCTCAAGTTATATAGCCGAGGATCGTATCTCCCGAGCTACCGAGAACCCTAGCAGGTAATTTCCCTTGAGTGAAAATGAGTGATTTGTTCGATTCCCAGAACATAGAGGTTTCTTGGTCGGACAGTAGCGCGGAGAGTAGTAGCTCTTCTTCTATCCAGTTCAACGCCGAAGTAGCATCCCCAAGACGGGACGGGGCCAGCTGGCTGGAGAAAATCCTAAGGGTCGATTCCCAGACGGTACCTGAACAGGAATTTTTAAACATGCTGGACAGGCGTAGGCTCATTAGGCCATCCAGGGAGCAAGACCCTTATATAGGGGCGGCTACAGCGGGCTCATCCCGAGTTCTTCCAAGGGATAGGGCCGAGCTTCGGGCCCACGAGGATGCTCCAAGCACCTCTAGTCGGAATGCTGGGGCCCCCATCCAAGTCACGGGGGTGATCACGGTTGACATCTCTGATGAGGAGCATGCAGCCGAGGTGGCAGAGGCAGAGTAGCTGAAGATGGAGCAGGAGGTCCAGGTTACCCGCGTTTGGGTTGTGACAGCATATCGGGTAAGCCGACCCGGGCAAACCTCGACGACAGGCTATAAGAGTGCTATCACGGAGTCGCGGTTAGAGAACCTACGCGCTGAGTATGGCATCCCAGACGATGTGATTCTCACCATCCCTGGTGAGGGAGATTCACCCTTGGACGCGCCGGAGGGATTCATCACGCTCTATGCCGAGTTTTTCAGGGCCGGGCTGCGTCTACCATTGCACCACTTTCTCCGCCGGGCACTCAACGACTTCAACGTGTGCCCGGCCCAATTGAACCCGAACACTATAGGTCGCTGATCGGGATGTACATTCTATGGAAGTACCACCGGAGTACCGAGATGCCGCTGGAGGCCTTCAAACAAGTATTTAAGATGAAGAAGCTTCCTCAGCAGTCTGGCTGGTACTACTTCACCGGCTTCCAGAAGGATTTTATCATGGGCAACCCCGACTCGGACAAGTTATGGAAGTACGAGTGGTTCTACGCTGGGGGAAACTTTCTAGCCTGAGCCGGTGAGACCGTCCTAGAGGATCAGCAAGTGCCGAGGTCGTTCGAGCAGGGGCACGTTCGGACCAAGCGTTCTTGGGCACCGAGCCGCGTAATCAAGATAGTGGATGAGCTGTTTGAGAAGCCAGAATCTACCAAACAACAGTCCTTCCTTCTGAGGAAGGACACCTTATCCGGTTACGGCTGGTTTGGGGAGTCCAGCAGTCTTCCCCGAGCTGTCCGTCCTGCCCGTGCAGCCGGGCAGGTTACAATTGCTCGTCTGAGTGCCGCGAATGTTCCGGGGCCAAGCACTTCCCGGTCTGGGTGGCTGACGAGGGAGCCTTCTACGTCCAGTTCTGAGGACTCATCCAGTGGCTCCTTCGATTCGGGGCCACCTGTAGCCGATGAGGACCTCGAGGACATGATTAGGTTCCTATACCCGTCTCGCCAACTCCGGATTAGAGGTCAGCCTGGAACTTTATTTTTTATGTCATCTCCCGACCTCGCTTTGACTTTGCATTTTCTTGTGCAGAAATGATGGCACCGACCTCCCACACCGACAGACGCGCCCAGATGGCCAATTTAAGGAAGCAGAAGGGCAAGGCAGTCGACACCGAGAGAAAGCCTAAGCGCACGCCGAGGCCCAAGCTTCCAACCCGTACCGGGCAGGTTTTCACATCAGTCCATGTCCCGCCACCTCTGCCACAACCGATCAGAGCCTTGTCAGAGGGCACTCCAGCAGGCGAGGCTGCCAAAGGCTCGTCTGAGGACGTGCAGAGAAGGCGTCTGAACTACCACGGGGTCGTTCTAGAACGCCTCGGAGATGCAGTTCCTCAGGATGATTTCTTCATGAAACCCGGGGGGAGGACTTCCAGAGTCTTTGCAACACGGCCTTCCGAGCCGCCGCCTCTGTAAGTACCCGAGCTTACCAATAGTTGGATTGCTTTTATCACATTGCCGAGGACTGACTCCTTTTCTTACAGGTAAGCGTCGTTCTGCACATGGTGCACTCCACCGGAATAAGGGAGGTCCACAAAGAGAAGGAGATGCACAAGAAGACCATCCTTCGGATGCAGGATTCCAACAAGAAGTTCCATGATAAGAGCATTGAGCTAGACTGAGCGAATGAATCCCTCTCACACGTCGAGGAGGAAGCCCAGAAGGCAAAGGCCGAGGCTTAGGAGGCAGCAAGGCGGCTCAGAGAGGCGGAGGATAAAGTTGCACGGCTTGAGGGGCAGCTCACAACCCTGTAAGTGGAGCACCAACACCTTGTTGCCGAGCTCCCTGGCCGCCTGGCTGGTGCGGTCGAAGAATTTAAAACATCCCCGGAGTATGCCGATTTCTACTACCACGGCATGACAGACCTCTACGAGTACCTGATCGAGAAGCACCCCAGGCAGCGGGATTCGACTGGTCGGTCATCGTTGAGCCCGACCAAGACGATGTCGAGCAACAGCGGGGTGAAGAGGACGAGGTTGTCGTGGTAGATGGTAATGATGACGGGGATGAACAGAGCACCGTAAGAGGCAGAGGCGAGGATGCGGTTGGGGGCGAGACCCAGGCCGATTGAACTTGTATATATATATATATTTTTTTGTATTCGGGCTCGGAGGTGTCCAGTTTTCTTGTACCTCCCTGACAAATAAAGACTTCCCATTTTGCTCTTATTGGATTTTTGCATGTAGTTTTGTTTTGCTTTACATCCCACATTATTTTCTAAGTGCAAGTGTACTCGGGTTAATAGTCTTAGCTTTAGGGGCACCTCGATGAGAGGTATTCTTCAGACATCCGGTTACTGTCATCTAGTGTCAAGTAACCATTATTGTCCAAGTTAGGTGCTTCTCAGGGAGGATGCCAGGTTGGGAACCAGATATCTCGACAGCTAGAGTTGGCTCGAGTTTGCCTTGTCCGTTCAGTTAATTCGATCATGTAAGTTTCAATCTCAGCTCAGTGTCGAGTTGTCCGAGCAGAGGTGAATAGCACCTCTGTTTTTAGTTAATCCGAGTAGTTATCCTTCTCTGCTTGGTTAAGCAGGTTTAGGTTTCTCATCTCTGTTGGGTAGAGCATAGCATGTATGACCACCCTTACCATGTTGCCCCCTTAGACTTGCTTAAGCTTTAAAGAAGCTTTACAAGTGTAGGACTCGTCAGGTACAGGACTGTGCCAAGCAACTTAAAGGGTTTTCTGTACGGCGATAGACCTATGGTCGGTATACCGACTAGCCCCTCAGCCCGGTTTAATAAGGATGACTCTCCCTTAGTAGGAGTTATTGTCTTGTCCTCCGAGCTAGAGCTGTGGCATCTTGGATTTACTTTTCCTTTAAACACATTACTTAGGTGGAATGGTATAGGAAAGTTGTACTCTATTAATGTGATATGTACATGGATTTTCCTAGCCCTGTTCAGCAGGTCTAGTTACAAAAGAATTATGGCCAAAGGTCTAAAAGGAGTCTGGCTCTGAATTTTAACAATAGAATCTTTTTAAGAGTTCGGCATTCCATGGATGTTCGAGCTGATTTCCCTCCATATCGGTCAACCTGTACGTGCCTGGTCGTACGATGTCTTCGACTCTAAACGGACCTTCCCACTTCGGACCAAAGGACCCGAGACCAGGTTGTTGAACCATGACCTTCTTCAACACCAAGTCACCAACCTTAAAGCTTCTGGGCTGAACACTTTTATTGTAATACCGAGCTACCACCTGGTTCCGAGCTGCGTTACGAATCACCGCCATCATTTCTCTTTTCTTCGAGAAGGTCAAGCTCGGCCATCATCAGCTCCGCGTTTGGTGTCTCCACGTAATGTTCAACTCTAAAGCTCGACAAACCTACTTCGGCTGGGATGACAGCCTCTGCCTCGTAAACGAGGGAAAATGGTGTTTCATCGATCGCTGTTCGGGTGGTTGTTTGGTATGCCCAGAGCACCTAAGGGAGTTCGTCAATCCATGCACCCTTAAGCCCCTCGAGTTTTTTCTTCAGGTTGTCTTTGATTGTTTTGTTCACGGCTTCAACCTGGCCGTTACTCTACGGATAGCTCGGGGAGGAAAAGACCTTCTTAATACCGAGCTTCTCGCATAGACGGCGTAGACCAGATGATTCAAACTGTTTGGCATTATCGGTCACAAGGGTGTGCGGGATCCCAAATCGACAAATGATGTTCTTCCACACGAAGTTGGTACACTTAGCTTCGGTCATGTTGGTATAGGTTTCAACTTCGATCCACTTCGTAAGATAGTCAGTTGCCACGATGTAGTACCTGAATTGCGATCGGGCCGTTGAGAGGGGTTCGATCAAGTCGATGGCCCACTTTGCGAATGGCCATGTCGAGGTTACTGGATTGAGGGGCCCGACGTGGGAGCCGAGAATTCTAGCATACTATTGGCATTTGAGGCATTTTCGAGCAAAGTTCCTGCAGTCTTGCTGCATGGTAGGCCAATAGTATTCCTATCGGAGGCACTTTTGGGCCAAAGAGCGTCCTCCAAAATGATTGCCGCATAGACCTTCGTGGATTTCGCTCATCAGATACTCGGCCTCCTTGGGGTCTAAGCATCTCAAGCATGGCGTAGTGTAGCCTCGTCGGTATAACTTCTCACCGATCATAGAATACCAGGCCGAGCAGTTACGTACCCGACGTGCTTCTTCTCGGTCGTCTGGCAACTCGGCTGTGGTCAGGTATCGGATGATTGGGTCCATTTAGGTACTTTTTGAATCCTCGGTCAGGTTTAGGACCTCCTTAAAGATGCTCGGCTCGGACAATCTTTCGATGGGGACAGACGTCAAGTCACTTCCTCCCAATCCAGAAGCTAGTCGGGCAAGCACGTCGGCTTCTACGTTTTCTGACCGGGGGATCTGCTTAAAAGAATAGGACTTAAATTTCCCAAGCAGTCATTTTGCCTTCTTTAAATATGCCGCCATCGAGTCTGCTTGGGCCTGAAATTCTCCGATGACCTACTACACCACCAGCATTGAGTCACTGTAGATGGTGAGGTGGTTGGCGCTGAGATCTCGGGCGATTCAGAGTCTGGCCAGTAGAGCTTCATACTCCACCTCATTGTTAGAGGCCTTGAAGTCGAACCAGAGGGCATAGATGACCTTGTACCCGTCCAGGCTTGTTAAAATTAGCCCGGCCCCCGATCTGTCGACATAGGTAGAGCCGTCGACGTACAGTGTCCAGTCCGGCCCCAAGGAGAGGCTGCCTTCGCTGGAGCTTGGTGTATTGGGCTCTTCAATGGGTGACTTCTCAATTTGTGGAGTCGCCTTGCCGGCCTCCGTGAATTCGACAATGAAATTCGCCAGGACTTAAGCTCTTATTGCCGTTCTCGGCACGAATTGCACATCGTATTGGCCTAGCTCAACCGACCACTTGGCCATTCGGCCCAATATCTCCGTGCTTTGAAAAACCTACCGGAGAGGGAACTTGGTCGGGACCTTAATGGTATGGCCTTGGTAATATGGTCGCAACTTCTGGACCGATGTTATTAAGGCGAAAGCCAGCTTCTCTAGTGGTGGGTATCGCTCCTTTGTACCTTGAAATGCGTGGCTGGTATAATAAACGGGTCTTTGGATCCCGTCTTCATCTCGGACCAAGACCGAGCTAACAGCTTTCTCTGACATGGCTAAATAGGCGGTTAAAGCTTCACCGGGCAAAGGTTTGGACAGGAGCGGGGGCGTAGCCAGGTAAGTCTTCAAGCTTTGAAAAGCTTCTTCACACTCCGTACTCCACTCAAACCTCCCCTTAAGTGCCTTGAAAAAAGGGTGGCACTTGTCGGTAGCCCGGGAGACAAACCTTGACGGGGCAGCCACCATGCCAATGAGCTGTTGTACGTCCTTCACAGTCCGAGGAGAATGCATGTCGATAATTGCTTGGGCTTTCGTCGGGTTGACCTCGATTCCTCATTGATTGACCAAAAATCTGAGGAATTTGCCTGAGCTGACGCCAAAGGCGCATTTCGTCGGGTTGAGTTGCATCCCATATTCCTAGAGAATGTCGAAGCTAGCTCGGATGTCAGCCATGTGGTCTTTTGCTTGGATAGACTTTACTAACATGTCATCCACGTAGACCTCCATAGTTTTCCCGATCAACCGAGCAAACATCTTATTGACGAGGCGTTGGTAAGTAGCCTCGACGTTCTTCAGGCCAAACGGCATCACGACGTAACAGTACAAGCCCTGGTCGGTGACGAAGGAGGTCTTGACTTGGTCTTCCTCGGCCATCCTTATCTGATTGTACCCGGAGTATGCATCCATAAAGCTTAGAAGCTCGTGGTCGGCCGTGGCATCGACGAGCTGGTCTATCCAAGGAAGTGGGAAGCAGTCTTTCGGGTCGGCCTTGTTGAGATCGGTGTAGTCAATGCAGACCCGCCATTTGTCGTTCGCCTTCTTGACGAGGACAACATTCGCTAACCATTTCGGGAATTTGACCTCTCTGATGAATCCAGCCTTGAGGAGTTTCTGGACTTCGTTGTTGATTGCAGCATATCTCTCTAGGTTAAAGGCCCTCCATTTTTGTATCACCGGCCTGTGGCCAGGTTGTACATTGAGCCGATGGCTGATAATGCTCGGATCAATGTCGGGAATGTCCTCATGGGACCACGCGAAAACATCACGATATTCAGAAAGAAGGCATTCCAGGTCGCATCTGTGATCCGAGTTGGACTATGCATTCAGGCCTTTCAGGATCTAGGGAGAACGGCACTAAGTCTTTGACCGGAGTGGCCCTTACCTCTTCCTCGGGCAACTTGAGGTCCAGGTCTGCCAACATCTTCGGCGTCGGGTCGGTTAGAAGATCGGTCTCGTCGACCGAATAGACAGCCAGGATGCCATGGTGTAGAGCAGAGGCTACTCAAACAGCACTAGCGTAACAAGTCTGAGAGTCCGCCTGGGATGAGCGTATCACTTCAACGCCACCATCGGTCAGGAATTTCATGGCCAGATGGTATGTTGAAACAATGGCCTTCAAGCCGTTCAGCGTCGGCCGACCGATGATGATATTGTACTGGGAGAGTTTGTCGACAACTAAAAAGTCGACTTCCCGAGTAATCCTGGTGGCTCCTTCTCCAAAAGTCACCAGTAAACTGACTTTTTTGGTTGCTCGGACACATTCCCCCGCGAAGCCATAAAGCGACGTCCGGACTAGGATCAAGGGGGCGTTACTTATCTTCAGTCTGTCAAAAGCCTGTTTGAAGAGGATGTCAGCCAAACTGCCGTTGTCGATTAAGACACGCCGCACTATATTGTTGGCGATGGGTAGTTCGCATACCAGGGCATCGTTGTGGGGGTGCATCAATCGATCTGCTTCCTCCTCGGTGAAAGTGATCGGGGTGTCTTCTTGACGACATATCTTGTTGATGTGCCCAGACATGTTTATGAATTCACCCCGCTCGATCCGCCGAGCTTCTCTGACGTAAGATCACCGCCCACTCGATGTGTCCCCAGTAACAGGCCCACCAAATATCATGTGAACAATATTTAGGGGATCCAAGGTGTTTCCACTGTCGGTCCTGGGTCGGTTCTGTACGTCTCGACCCAACGAATCGTTCCTTCCCGACGTAGGCCTTGGGGTTATAACCCGCTTCACAAATTCCTGTAAAAGACTTTCTCGGACCAGTCTTTCTATCTGGTCCTTCAACTGGATGCATTCCCGAGTAGTATGCCCAACATCCTTATGGAACTCAAAAAACTTTGACTGATTCCGCTTCACCCTGCTCCCTCGGAGCTTGGGTGGTGGTGTTAGCAAATTTTTGCCACTAACCTGGGCAAGCACCTCATCGATGGTCGCCACCAATGGTGTGTAGCTTTGAAACTTACTGGTCGGCCCCTTTGGCTTCTCGGATTTCTCTTTCTTCTGCTTCTTGGCATGCTTGGCACTGCTCTGTTTCGGTGCCTTTTTCTGCTTCTTATCCTTCTTTGTGCTGCTCGGGCCAGCCTCTTCCTGACGGCTTTTCATGTATTCGGCAGCGTCCGCGTGTCTCTGGGCATACTCGAGCATTTGGAAAAATGTGCTCGGTTGTTCGAAGGCCAAGGACCAGGTTAGCTTTTCGTCTCGAAGACCCCCTACAAAAATGTGCTTGAGGGTCTTGTCTTCGATGTGCTTGACCTCAAGAGCTGCCCAGATGAACCGGTTAATGTAATCCCTGACGCTGCCGTCTCCCTGCTTAACAGCATACAAGCATGTTATCTCTTTCCTCCGCATTTTGGCGGTGGAAAATGCCAAAGAGAAGGCATCAGCCAGATGCCGAAAAGAAGAAATTGATCCAGGCTCAAGTCGTCGGAACCACTGTCGAGCCGGCTCGGTAAGAGTGAGTGAGAAGGCTTTGCACATCGCCACATCGCTGGCGTTCTGTAGTAGCATGTGTCCCTAGAAGAGTTCGACATGCTCATCAGCATCTGTGGTCCCATCATAAGACTTGATCTGCAGGACCTTAAACTTTGGCGGCATGGGCGCCCGCATTATGTTATCCGGAAAAGGTGGGTCCTGAGCTCCTGTCTCATCTAGACCAAATCTATAATTCTAGATCTCGTCGATTTGTCGCTGTAGTGCCTGGAACGTCGGCTATTAGTGTCTTTAGGCAGTTCGACCCTGTAGGGTACTCCGCCCTCAACACGACCTCCAGCTCCAACGTGGCGGTTTCTGTTTACTCCCTGAGACCCGAGCTGGTCAAACACCGAGGCTCGGGAACCTTGCGGTGAGGGGACACGGGCAGCTTGGCGCGCAAGACGACGTTCCTGAACTATTTTATCATCAGCTAGGATTCCTCTGGTGGATCCTACAGACTGCTCGGATTGGGCTTCTTCAAGGTTGGCTGCACTTCGCTCTATCCGACCCCCAGCCTGGTCAACCTGGGCTGGGGGCAGCAGGGCTGGTGTGGCCTGACGCTGAGCCTGCTGCGCGAGCTGTTGAGTCAGGATCCGGACCGCGTCTGTAAGTTCTCAGATCAGATCTTGGGCGGCTGGGGCATCCACCGGCTCTGCCCTCGCTGTGCTTCCTTGCCCCCCGGACCGAGATTTCGCGGTCCGAGGATAACCCCTAGGCCAGCCTGTGGCTGGTTGCCTATTTCTTGCATCGCCCGACCCCTCCTGGCAGGCTGTGTCATCTCTGGCGTTACCTCAGTCGTCATCTCGGGAGTCAGAGGTGATGTAGCTTAAGTTTGGATAAAGGCATAAGGGCCCTCCTTCTAGCGCCAAAATACTGATGCTTACCGTTGTCTGGCGTCAAATCAATACCCACGTGCTGCTGCGCACGGTCTGACCTCTCCTTGGGCTCGCCTCTGCCCGGAAGTGCACACCTGCAAGAGGAGGGATGCTTCGGAAAAGATAGAGGGGTTAGTCAATAGACAAGGGCTCTCTGATGCTCAAGGCAGGTATTGCTCGGCAGAGGTCGGCAGCTAGTTGGGTGTGTAGAAGAAGTCTCTCTCCAGAATGCCATAAATGCATCCTATTTATAGGCCACCACTGGGATCAGGTGTAAGGTGGGTTTTGCCCACCACCCGGGTGTCACATCAAGGTGTGTTAGGCAGTAGGTAACAAGTGTTGTGTCCATCGCCCAGTGGATTGGACTCTATCAGACGACGATGTATCTGCCTTGTGTTGGCCTATAATGGTGAGTAGTGGTCTATTTATAAGTAATGTTGGTCAGACCCGAGCTACCGTACATCCCGAGGTGGCAGCCTTCTTGGGGCGAGACCTTGGATGCCTGAGAGGCACCTCGGAAAGAAGTATAAAGCGTCGGAGGCTGATAGCAAGCTTCCTGGGGGGTCTGCTGAGCTTAATAGCCGACCACCAAAGTTAAGGTCCTTGGTGGTGGCGCCGAGTTTACCCTCAACACCCGTGAAACGCTATCATCCTTATTCTAGATTTGCCTTCTAGATCCGTCTTGTCTGAATGATCATTTAATTACAAAATTTTTACAAATTTAAAATTAAATAATAATTCCTAGACGGTAATGATAGACCGTCATCTAATTACATGAAAAATCTAGACGCACATTCTAAACTTTAAAGAACCATAACGGGCATAAATTAATTAATTAATAAAAATTAAATAATAATTTCATCAACCATAATTAATTAATAAAAATTTACCATATAATCTATGACAACATAAATATATAGAAACCCTAGAGTGTCAACTCTCTAAAAAATTAAATTAAAGCATAGAAGAAATCAAGATCACATAATTTACACATATAGTCTAATCAAAAACTCGTAAATTTATGTAAAAACCATGGCTCTGATACCAATTATTAGAAAATAGTACGCAACAAAAATTTTAAAATTTTTGAACTAGAGTATTTTCTAAAACACAAGTTTGACACGCTATATGCATAAATTTACCAGATCTTACTAATCTCGTATGCCGAAGTGTTGAAAAAATAGTACGCAGTAAAATTTTAAAAATTTTATATCAGAGTATTATCCAAAACACAAGTTTGACATGCTATATGCATAAATTAACCAGATCTTACTAACATTTGAATGCCGAAGAACTCCCGCAATCTGTGAAGAGAAGTAATGTTCCAAAACAGCCTCAACCAATTGGCCTTCTTTTCTATTCTCTATCCACGATCGGAGTGAGTGTGGCCTCACACGTACAGCTTTTCCTCCAGGTGACTCTCATTCTAACCAATTAAGAGAACCCAAAGCTAGTGTTCGTGATTTGTAAACAAGAGCTCTCAGGGAGTTTCAGATTCTCAATAGCAAAGTATCACTATTAATCTCTCAATTGATCTGAATAACTTATGAGACTCACTCTTTTTTTATAGAGGTTGGATCAAGGGTCAGTTCTTATCAAATAAGGTCTTAAAAATTTGAATCAAAATCAAATTCAGATCAATATCTGATGAAATTCGCGTAAAATCACGTGATCTTTTTTTCACGCATCGACAGGGCGAACTTACCCCATCGGCAAGCCAAACTTGAGGATCGGTATACCGACCTGTCAAAAAAAATTTTCAGCGAATCTTTAATTTTTCACCCGAGATTCTATAGGATAAAGTCTCAGTTTTAATTCAAATAACCCAATAGAGAAGTTATCTAATTAAAACAACTTTATCTAGATAATCTCTAGAAAAATAAATGAATTCCTAATAATTCTATAAGTTTATCTTGATTTAATTTATTCAAAATTAAATCAACTGATAAATAGATGAGAATTATCCGATCTCAATAATTCAACAAGTTTATCTTGAATTAATTTTATCACAAAATTAATTCAACCGATAAACAGACATGAATTATTTGATTCTTTCAAATTTCAACTAATCTAATAAATTTGACATAAGTCACCAATTATTAAAAAAGCACGCCGTATCGTTACAAGATGTTATGAGCTAGCAAAGGGGACCAAATGGACCTATATAGTTCAAGCTCCTGATAATTACGAAACCCAATATCCCATATATACATTTCATAATTATCAACTCCAACGCTACTCCACTAAAAGCTTGGAGCTGCACTCTCGAACTACATAGAATTACGAAGCCCGTATAGCTAAGTCTCTATAACATATCATAATGTATCGTATCCCTATAGGATTATGCATAACCGACTTAAGGATAAGCTCTGTCTTACCTTCTCGATTATTTTTATCTTACGTTCCATTATCTCACCATCGGAAAGCTTACCATCCAAAGACAGTATACCATTCGATTACACCTATGTATCCAAATGGTTGAGCGCTCTAGTTTTTCAATTATAGGATAACGCATAAAAGAGGATATCACTACTCCTAAAGAGTAGCTATGGATTCCATATCTATGAATAACCGATCTACGCAATCAAGAGTCACGCCTCCAATATCCCGGCATGCATACCACTATTAAGATAAACACATGGATCGAAGTGCCTTTATGGGTTTACCTAAATGCTTTTCCACTTCAGCCCGAAACTCTCTGAACTTGTCAAAAGTTTCGCTTTTGTGGTGCATCAGGTACACATAACTCTATCTTGATTAATCGTCAATAAAAGTAACAAAATACTCATACCTTCCTCGTGCTTGGATGTTCATCGGTCCGTAAACAGCACTATGTACAAGTTCTAAAACCCCTTAGGCCCTATTGCCTTTAGACCCGAATGGTCATTTGGTCATTTTACCCTCCAAACAAGATTCACATTGAGGTATAGATTTTACTTTTAAGTGACTTAAAGGTCTATCCCTTACCAACTTTTGAATCCTATTCAAGTTAATATGACCAAGGCACAAATGCCAAAGATAAGTCTTATTAGAGTGAGAATTTTTAAGTCTTTTAGAGTTATTATCATTCATCTCAGCATTAAGCAGTAAGTCCATCTTAGGTTTGATAAAATATAGATTATTTTACATCCATCTAGAACAGATAAAAGATTTATTTTTACAAATCATCACTTTATCATTAAAAGAAACCAAAGAAGAGTCTTTAAATAAACAAGTTATAGAAATTAAATTCCTTTTAAATTTAAGAACATAAAAACAATCTTGCAAAATTAAATTCCTATAACTATCAAAATAAAGATAGACATCTCTCACTGCTTCTACTAAGACCAAGGATTCATTGCCCATCTGAAGCATGAAGTCTTCATGTAGCAGACTTCTCGTTTCTTTGAACCCCTGTAGAGAAACACAAACATGATTAGGTGCACCGGAATCTATGACCAAAATATCACTAGAGTCCTCAACCAAATAAGTTTCTAAATACAGAAGATCACACCTACCTCCTTTGAAAAGGAAGACCTTGTAATACTTCTTGATGTGCTCGACCTTCCCATAGAAGAAGCACTTAATCTTCTTTGGGTTCTTGTTCTTCTTTTTCTTGCTCTTAGTGCTAGCAGGAATAGAAGACTTCCTATTCTTGGCCTGTTGCTTCTTTCCATTCCCAGAGTTGGGATTGGAACCGAAAGTAGCTACCATGTTGGCTTCTCCGCCTACAGGAGACTCCCTGATCAACAGTTTGAACTCCTGTAACTGTTTCATTAATTCTGTTAAGGTCATATCCCACCTATTGCTTAAATTAAATGTAGCTCTAAACAGAATAAATTCCTTTGATAGAGTCTCAAAGACCATAGTCATTTGAGTTTCAACATTGATGTTCGCTCCATTGGTTTGAGCCTCAGTGAGGTAACCCATGACCAACATCATGTACTCCTTTACAGATGTCCCCGACCTCTGCTTACAGTTAAGAAGTTTCTGAAGCGCCCTTGTCGCTTTATTATGGCCTGGCCTCCAAACATATCTTCAAGATTATCCAAGATCTGCTTCGTAGTCTCATAATCTTCATGTTGAGCCTGTAGCACGTTATTCATGTTGGCCATAACATAGCAGTGAGCCTAATCATTTACATCTTTCCAGTGATCGTACGCTTGGAATTGCTCATTGGTGGAATCTCCCATAGGTTCAGGAGGATAAGGGGTTGCCAGCACAAATTTTAGTTTCTGAAAGGATAGGACGATGTTTAGGTTTTTTTTCTAATCATTATAATTCTTACCAGTTAATTGATTTTTGTCAAGTATCAAAGATAAAGCATTTTTAGACATTTTTATTCTACAGTAAAAAATCATATACCAAACATAAGCAAACATACCATCATAATTTAGTAAGATAACACAATCATATAAAACATATAATGTGTTTATGAGTTAAAACTTTGAAAATATCACAACCTTACAACGATAATTCTCAACTCAGAATTCAACAAGCTTCCTAGGGGAGACTTGCCAAATTCAATTAGGAACACGGATTCTCTCCTGATTAATATATGCCATCCAAGACCCGTATGATCCAACATATATTAATAATCGTTTTTCTGGCCATTAATTCTATTAACAGAGCTCCTAGGGGAGGTTAATAATAAAATTAACGTGAGTGTATAACCTGTTAGACATGTATGCTCTAAGGAGTAAAAATGTAATACGTTTTTGGAGACATTTTTATCAATAAAGAATTTATTCATTTATATATACCAAATATTGTCCTCTTTACGTTCATATTTGTTGAATGTATGATAAGCAAACAGTAGTCTGAGACTGTCAGTCTAAACCTTAAGAGTTGGGCATATGATGGGATGATTATGCGGTAGACACGACTCTTAAGGTGATGGTCTAAAATATATGATCCGCAATCGAGGGAATAAAGTTGGGCGCTTTATTCATGTAAAGATTGTTATGTTGTCTATATCCCTTTTGGGAGATGGTTTGTCTTAGCCATCGGAGTTGGACTCCGTGAATAGAAACATTGGCGCGTTGTCATAGGTGACGATGTGTTGGATCGGGACATAAAGTGAATTGATTTGGATTAATAATTCTGTCTTGTCAAATCGATTCACTTTAGACAATCATTTGTATTGTATCTTAATCCTGAGATGAATAATGGGCCCGTTGTCTCGACTTGTGTCTTTTGATGTACCAATGGGTGACTCCCACATCTCTATAGTGGCATGCATGCCGGTACGTTGGAGGCATGACTCTTGGTAGCGTAGACTTGTTATTCATAGATATGGAATCCATAGCTCCTCTTTAGGAGTAATGATATCCTCTTATATGCGTTGTCCTGTAATTGGAAAACTGGAGCGCTCAACCATTTGGATACATAGGTGTAACCGAATGGTATACTATCTTTGGATGGTAAGTTTTCTAATGGTGAGACAATGGAACGTAAGATAAAAATAATCGGGAAGGTAAGACAGAACTTGTCCTTAAGCCGATTATGGATGATCATATGGGGATGCGATACACTATGATATGTCATGGAGACTTAGCTACACGAGCTTCGTAATTCTATAAAGTTCGAGAGTGCAGCTCCAAGCTTTTAGTGGAGTAGCGTTGGAGTTGATAATTGTGAAATGTATATCTGGGATATTGGGTTTCATAGTTATCATGAGCTTGAACTTTATAGGTCCATTTTGGTCCCCTTTGCTAGCTCACAAAATCCTGTAACGACACGGCGTGCTTTTCCAATAATTGGTGACTTATGTCGGATTTATCAGATTGGTTTAAAATTTATAAGAATCAAATAATTCATGTCTGTTTATCGGTTGAATTAATTATATAAGAAATTAGTTCAAGATGAACTTGTTGAATTATGGCGTTCGGATAATTCTTGTCTGTTTATCGGTTGTTTTAATTTTGGACAATTAGAACAAGATAAACTTGTAGAATTATTGTGAATTGATTTATTTTCTTAGAGATTATCTTGATAAAGTTTGTTTTGATCAGATATCTTTTCTATTGGGCTATTTGAATCAAAACTGAGACTTTATCCTTTAGAATCTCGGGTGGAAAATAAAAGATTCGCGGAGATTTTTTCTCGGCAGTTCGGCATGCCGGATGACGTGTTCGGCCTGCCGAACTGGCCAGTTCGGCCTGCCTATCTCACAGTTCGGCATGCCGACCGCGACAGCTAAGATTACGCGTTTTTCACGCGTATCTTATCAGATATTGATCCGAACTTGATTCAATTTCGATTTTTGAGACCTAATCTGATATGGACTGACCCCAAGGACCAATAGGTATAAAAAGGGAGTGAGTCTAATGATTTACTCAGATCAATTTGAGAGATTAAGAGTGATACTCTTCTAGTGAGCATCTGAAAACTCCCTGAGAGCTTTTGTTCACAAATCACGAACACTAGCTTTGGGTTCTCTCTATTGGTCGGAAGGAGAGTCACCGGTGGAAGAGCTGTACGTGTGAGCCCACACTCACTCCGGTTGTGGATAGAGAATAGCAAAGAAGACCAGTTGGTTGAGGCTCTTCTGGAACGTTACTTCTCTACACAGGTCGCGGAGGTTCTTCGGCATACTGAGGTTAGTAAGATCTGTTTAATTTATACATATAACATGTCAAACTTGTGTTTTGGAAAATACTCTGATGAAAAATTTTTAAAATTCCGCTGCGCACTTTGTTTCCAACAATTGGTATCAGAGCCGAGGTTTTTACATAAATTTGCAAGTTTGTGATCATGTTATATGCATAAATTTTGTGATCTTAATCTCTCCAATGCTTGAATTAAATTTTATAGAGAGATGGCACTCTAGGTTTCTATATAATATATATGTTGTCATGGATTATATGGTGAATGTTTATTAATTAATTATGGTTGATTAAATTGTTGTTTAATTATTTATTAATTAATTAACACCGGTTATGGTTCCTTAGAGGTTAGAATGTGTATCTAGGTTTTTCATGTAATTAGATGGCGGACTATCATCTCCGTCTAGGAATTATTATTTAATTTGTAAGAATTTTGTAATTAAATAATTATTCGGAGAAGACGGAACGAGAAGTCGGATCTTGAAGATAGATGATGGCGCCTCCAGGTATTTCCTGAGTCTCTAATTTTGTGTTTTTGAATTGTTGAAAATAAAATTGATGAATTGCATTAAAATTGTATTTTCTGGATTGAGTGTTTTCTGCTCGGTCGGCATGCCGGACCTCACAGTTCGGCAGGCCGAAGGTCACAGATCGGCAGGCCGGACGTACGGTCCGGCAGGCCGACAGTGGGGCAGAAATTTTGGTGCTCTGCCGGCAGGCCGAACCTTCATGTTCGGCAGGCCGAACCACCATGATCGGCAGACCGATCACCTAGATCGGCCTACCGACAGAGAGCATCCAGGTGTCCAGAAAAGGTGCAATTTTTGGTGCAGTTTTAATTTTATTTTTGGGACGATTCTGAGAAACATTAAATTTGGATATGACCGGAAATATGAAGTGTTCGATTCATACGGGATTGAGGACTTGAAGATGGATATTACATGAAGAAGGATACAGCTTGAGGATTCAAGGATGAAGAATCGATAAATGTCTCGATTATTCTCTTGTAATCTTAGTTTTTCTATTCTCTAGGGTGGAACCATAATATTACGGTTATTATTATTATGCTTGTAGCTTTGCTTGATTGCTTTGCTTGTCTGCATTATAATATGATTTACCATGTATATTGATAACATGTCATATAGAATAGGGAGTGCCGCTCATATTAAAATTGTTCATGCATAATTTTAAAATAAAACCTTGACTTCAAAAGATTGAGTGGGAGAAGGTTTTCGAAGAGAGAACCTAAGGCCTCCATCGTTGGTCCATAGGAAGAACATGATGGTCCCAACCCCTAGGAAGGGATTTCTATTATGTACCAGATTGGATCTCTAAAAGGATAAGGTATTTTAGTATGATTTATGGTTGCACACCCCTAGGTGGTGATTATAAATCATGGATAAAATATTGAAACGGTGGTTATACACTCACGTTAATTTTATTATTAACCTCCCCTAGGAGCTCTGTTAATAAAATTAATGGCCAAAGAAACGATTATTAGTATATGCTGGATCATACGGGTCCTGGATGGCATATATTAATCAGGAGGGGATCCGTGTTCCTGATTGAATTTGGCATGACTCCCCTAGGAGCTTGTTGAATTCTGAGTTGGGAATTATCGTTGTAAGGTTGTGATATTTTCAAGGTTTTGACACATAAACACATTTGTATGATTTTACATGATTGTGTTATCTTACTAAATTATTAAATATGTTTGCTTATGTTTGGTATATGATTCTTTATTGTAGATTGAAAATGTCTAAAAACGCTTTATCATCGATACTTGACAAAAACCAATTAACCGGTGAGAACTATAATGATTGGAAACGGAACCTGGACATCGTCCTATCCTTTGAGAAACTGAAATATGTACTGACAACTCCTTGTCCTCCCGAGCCTACGGGAGACTCAAGTAATGAGCAATTCCAAGCGTACGAACGCTGGAAAGATGCTAATGATCAGGCCCGCTGCTATGTTATGGCTAGCATGAATAACGTGCTGCAGGCTCAACATCAGGATTATGAGACTGCGAAGCAGATCTTGGATAATCTTGAGGACATGTTTGGAGGCCAGGCCATAACAAAGCGGCAAGGGGCGCTTCGGAAACTCTTAAACTGTAGACAGAGACCGGGGACATCTGTAAAGGAGCACATGATGTTGGTCATGGGTTACCTCGCTGAGGCTCAAACCAATGGAGCCGACATCGATGCTGAAACTCAGATGACTATGGTCTTTGAGACTCTGTCTAAGGAATTTATTCCGTTTAGAGCTACTTTTAATCTAAGCAATAGACGGGATATGACCTTGACAGAACTGATGAAACAGTTACAAGAGTTTGAACTGCTGATCAGGGAGTCTCCTGCTGGTGGAGAGGCCAATATGGTAGCTGCTTCTGGTTCCAATCCTAACTCTGGGAATGGAAAGAAACAACGGGCCAAGAGTGGGAAGTCTTCTATTCCTATTGCTACCAAGAGCAAGAAGAAGAAGAAGAAGAACCCAAAGAAGCTTAAGTGCTTCTTTTGTGGTAAGGTCGGGCATATAAAGAAGCATTGCAAGGACTTCCTTTCCAAGGGAGGTAGGTGTGATCTTCTATATTTAGAAACTTGTTTGGTTGAGGAATCCAGTGACATTTGGGTCATAGATTCTGGTGCAACTAATCATGTTTGTGTTTCTCTGCAGGGATTCAAAGAAACGAGAAGTCTACTTCGTGAAGACTTAACGCTTCGGATGGGCGATGGATCCTTGGTCTCAGCGGAAGCAGTGGGAGATGTCCATCTTTATTTTGATAATTATAGGAGTTTAATTTTGCGAGATTGTTTTTATGTTCCTAAATTTAAAAGGAATTTAATTTCTGTATCTTCTTTATTTAAAGACTCCTACGTGGTATCTTTTAATGAAAAAGTGGTGATTCGTAAAAACAAATCTTTTATCTGTTCTGGATGGATGCAAAATAATCTATATTTTATCAAACCTAAGATGGACTTGTTGCTTAATGCTGAGATAAATGATAATAACTCAAAAAGACTTAAAACTTCTCACTCTAATAAGACTTATCTTTGGCATTTGCGCCTTGGCCATATTAACCTAAATAGGATTCAAAGGTTGGTAAGGGATGGACCTTTAAGTCACTTAAAGGTGGAATCTATACCTCAATGTGAATCTTGTTTGGAGGGTAAAATGACCAAAAGACCATACGGGTCTAAGGGCAATAGGGCCGAAGGGGTTCTAGAACTTGTGCATAGTGATGTTTGCGGACCGATGAACATCCGGGCACGAGGAGGGTATGAGTACTTCGTCACTTTTATTGACGATTACTCAAGATATGGGTATGTGTACCTAATGCACCACAAAAGCGAAACTTATGATAAGTTCAGGGAGTTTCGGGCTGAAGTGGAAAAGCAATTGGGTAGACCCATAAAGGCACTTCGATCAGATCGAGGTGGAGAATACCTTTCTGATGAGTTCTTGGGACACTTGTTAGAGAATGGGATTTTATCCCATTTGACTGCGCCGGGCACTCCGCAGCAGAATGGCGTAGCGGAGAGAAGGAATAGGACTTTGTTGGACATGATTCGGTCCATGATGAGTTATTCATCATTGCCTTTATCCTTTTGGGGATATGCACTACAAACCGCATGTTATCTTTTGAACAATGTGCCTTCAAAATCGGTCCCTAAAACTCCTCACGAGTTGTGGACAAGACGGAAGACATCCTTAAACCATATTCGCATATGGGGATGTCCAGCTCATGTCCTGTTTAAGGATCCGAATAAGTTGGAAGCACGTTCAGAAGTTTGCGTGTTTGTAGGATATCCAAAAGGGACTAAAGGGGGTTATTTTTATAACCCAAAGGAAAATAAAGTCGTGGTTTCAACTAATGCAACTTTCCTTGAGGAGAGTTACATGAACGACTTTAAACCTCAAAGCAAAGTGGTGCTTGAGGAGTTGAGGGGTAATCCGTTTACTCCGGAGGTTCCGAACGAAACCATTCCGATCGGTGTAGAAAAACCAAACAAACCTGAACAACAACCTCAGGGGCTTCGGCGTAGTGGGAGGATCGGGCGTCAACCTGAGAGGTATATGTTCAATGGGGAGGTCTTTTTGGCTGAACCGGATGAACAAGACAGGGATCCTTATACTTACGCAGAAGCTATGGAGGATGTTGATTCAAGACTCTGGACAGAGGCCATGAACATTGAGATGAAGTCTATGGAGACTAATCGTGTCTGGGAGCTTGTGGATCTTCCCGAAGGGGTAAAACCCATAGGGTGTAAGTGGATCTACAAGAGGAAAAGAGGAGTGGATGGAAAGGTCGAAACCTTTAAGGCTAGACTGGTAGCTAAGGGTTATACGCAAAAGGAAGGAATCGATTATGAGGAAACCTTTTCGCCTGTAGCCATGCTTAAGTCCATCCGGATTCTCTTGTCCATAGCTGCCGCTCTCGACTACGAGATTTGGCAGATGGATGTCAAGACGGCTTTTCTGAATGGCTATCTTGATGAGTCCATTTATATGGAACAACCAGACGGGTTCAAGGTCACGGGTCAAGAGGGTAAGGTTTGTAAGTTGCTAAAGTCTATTTATGGACTTAAGCAGGCTTCTCGTTCTTGGAACATAAGATTTGATCAAGTGATCAAGACTTATGGGTTCTCACAAAATGTGGATGAACCATGTGTTTACAAACACATTAAGAATGGGAAGGTGGTTTTTCTACTACTCTATGTAGATGACATTCTGCTAATTGGCAATGACGATGGGGCATTGTCATCGGTCAAATTATGGTTGACCAAGCAGTTTGACATGAAGGACTTGGGTGAGGCTAATTTTGTTCTCGGTATCCAGATCTTTCGGGATAGGAAGAACAAAATGATAGCTTTGTCACAGGCCGGGTACATAGATAAAATTCTCAGGAGGTTTGCAATGCAGGATTCCAAGAAAGGTGGGCAACCATCTAGGTCTGGAATTACTCTTTCTAAGAAAGACTCTCCAAAGTCTTATGAAGAAAGAGAATACATGAAGAAGGTGCCTTATGCTTCGGCAGTAGGTAGTCTCATGTATGCCATGCTTTGCACTCGACCAGATATTAGCTATGCGGTCGGGATTGTGAGTCGATTTCAGGCGGATCCAGGACCAAACCATTGGGTTGCGGTAAAGCATATTTTCAAGTACCTGAGAAGGACTCGTGAGTATATGCTTGTGTATTCGGGTGAGGATTTAACTCCTCTAGGATACACTGATTCGGATTTTCAATCCTGCCTGGATTCTAGGAAATCGACTTCAGGGTTTGTGTTTACTCTAGGTGGCGGTGCCATCAGTTGGAGAAGTGCGAAGCAAGATTGCACTTCGGATTCAACGATGGAGGCCGAGTATGTGGCGGCTAGTGATGCTTCGAAAGAAGCAGTGTGGCTCCGCAAGTTCCTTGGGGATCTTGAGGTAGTTCCTGGTATGGATAAAGCGGTATCACTGTACTGTGATAACAGTGCGGCGGTAGCTAATGCTAAGGAACCAAGATTTCACAAGAAGAGTAAGCATATTGATCGGAAGTATCATGTGATAAAGGACTTCGTTGAGAGCGGGCATGTCACGGTGTGCAAGATCGCGTCAGAGGACAATTTAGCTGATCCATTTACGAAGACACTTTCTGGGAGAGTCTTCGAAAGGCATGTGGAAGCTATGGGGATGCGAAATTTGCAGTATTTACTCACTTAGTGCAAGTGGGAGATTGTTAGACATGTATGCTCTAAGGAGTAAAAATGTAATACGTTTTTGGAGACATTTTTATCAATAAAGAATTTATTCATTTATATATACCAAATATTGTCCTCTTTACGTTCATATTTGTTGAATGTATGATAAGCAAACAGTAGTCTGAGACTGTCAGTCTAAACCTTAAGAGTTGGGCATATGATGGGATGATTATGCGGTAGACACGACTCTTAAGGTGATGGTCTAAAATATATGATCCGCAATCGAGGGAATAAAGTTGGGCGCTTTATTCATGTAAAGATTGTTATGTTGTCTATATCCCTTTTGGGAGATGGTTTGTCTTAGCCATCGGAGTTGGACTCCGTGAATAGAAACATTGGCGCGTTGTCATAGGTGACGATGTGTTGGATCGGGACATAAAGTGAATTGATTTGGATTAATAATTCTGTCTTGTCAAATCGATTCACTTTAGACAATCATTTGTATTGTATCTTAATCCTGAGATGAATAATGGGCCCGTTGTCTCGACTTGTGTCTTTTGATGTACCAATGGGTGACTCCCACATCTCTATAGTGGCATGCATGCCGGTACGTTGGAGGCATGACTCTTGGTAGCGTAGACTTGTTATTCATAGATATGGAATCCATAGCTCCTCTTTAGGAGTAATGATATCCTCTTATATGCGTTGTCCTGTAATTGGAAAACTGGAGCGCTCAACCATTTGGATACATAGGTGTAACCGAATGGTATACTATCTTTGGATGGTAAGTTTTCTAATGGTGAGACAATGGAACGTAAGATAAAAATAATCGGGAAGGTAAGACAGAACTTGTCCTTAAGCCGATTATGGATGATCATATGGGGATGCGATACACTATGATATGTCATGGAGACTTAGCTACACGAGCTTCGTAATTCTATAAAGTTCGAGAGTGCAGCTCCAAGCTTTTAGTGGAGTAGCGTTGGAGTTGATAATTGTGAAATGTATATCTGGGATATTGGGTTTCATAGTTATCATGAGCTTGAACTTTATAGGTCCATTTTGGTCCCCTTTGCTAGCTCACAAAATCCTGTAACGACACGGCGTGCTTTTCCAATAATTGGTGACTTATGTCGGATTTATCAGATTGGTTTAAAATTTATAAGAATCAAATAATTCATGTCTGTTTATCGGTTGAATTAATTATATAAGAAATTAGTTCAAGATGAACTTGTTGAATTATGGCGTTCGGATAATTCTTGTCTGTTTATCGGTTGTTTTAATTTTGGACAATTAGAACAAGATAAACTTGTAGAATTATTGTGAATTGATTTATTTTCTTAGAGATTATCTTGATAAAGTTTGTTTTGATCAGATATCTTTTCTATTGGGCTATTTGAATCAAAACTGAGACTTTATCCTTTAGAATCTCGGGTGGAAAATAAAAGATTCGCGGAGATTTTTTCTCGGCAGTTCGGCATGCCGGATGACGTGTTCGGCCTGCCGAACTGGCCAGTTCGGCCTGCCTATCTCACAGTTCGGCATGCCGACCGCGACAGCTAAGATTACGCGTTTTTCACGCGTATCTTATCAGATATTGATCCGAACTTGATTCAATTTCGATTTTTGAGACCTAATCTGATATGGACTGACCCCAAGGACCAATAGGTATAAAAAGGGAGTGAGTCTAATGATTTACTCAGATCAATTTGAGAGATTAAGAGTGATACTCTTCTAGTGAGCATCTGAAAACTCCCTGAGAGCTTTTGTTCACAAATCACGAACACTAGCTTTGGGTTCTCTCTATTGGTCGGAAGGAGAGTCACCGGTGGAAGAGCTGTACGTGTGAGCCCACACTCACTCCGGTTGTGGATAGAGAATAGCAAAGAAGACCAGTTGGTTGAGGCTCTTCTGGAACGTTACTTCTCTACACAGGTCGCGGAGGTTCTTCGGCATACTGAGGTTAGTAAGATCTGTTTAATTTATACATATAACATGTCAAACTTGTGTTTTGGAAAATACTCTGATGAAAAATTTTTAAAATTCCGCTGCGCACTTTGTTTCCAACATAACCATCGTTTCAATATTTTATCCATGATTTATAATCACCACCTAGGGGTGTGCAACCATAAATCATGCTAAAATACCTTATTCTCTCAGAGATCCAATCTGGTACATGATAGAAATCCCTTCCTAAGGATTGAGACCACCATGTTCTTCCTATGGACCAACGATAGAGGCCGTAAGTCTTCTCTTCGAAAACCTTCTCCCGCTCAATCTTTTGAAATCAAGGTTTTATTTTAAGAACATGCATGAACAATTTTAATATGAGCGGCACTCCCTATTCTATATGACATGTTATCAATATACATGGCAAATGATATTATAATACAGACAAGCAAAGCTACAAGAAAAATAATAAATAACCGTAATATTATGGTTCCACTATAGATAATAGAAACCAAAGATTACAAGGGAATAATCGAAACATATTATCGACTCTTCATCATTGAATTCTCAGGTTATATTCCTCTTCAAGTAATGTCCATCTTCAAGTCTTCAATCCCATATGAATCAAATACTTCATATTTTTAGTCATATCCAAATTTAATGTTTCTCAGAATTGTCCCAAAAATAAAATTAAAACTACATTGAAAAATTGCACCTTTTTCGAAAAAATTTCCAACTCTCTGTCGGCAAGCCGATTTGGGTGATTGGCCTGCCGGTCATGACCCATCGGCCTATCGATTTATGACAGATTGGCCTGCCAAACTAGAAGTTCGGCCTGCTGCCAGAGCCACCTAATTTTTTCCCACTGTCGGCCTACCGAACCTCACGTTCGGCCTGCCGAACTGGATGGTTCGGCATGCCGACCGAGCAGAAATCACTCTTTTCAGAAAATATAATTTTTAATGTAATTTATCAATTTTATTTTCAACAATTCAAAAACATAAAATTAGAGACACAAGAAATACTTGGGAGCGCCATCATCTATCTTCTAGATCCACCTTCTAGATCCGTCTTCTCCGAATAATTATTTAATTACAAAATTTTTACAAATTTAAAATTAAATAATAATTCCTATACGGAGATGATAGTCCACCATCTAATTACATGAAAAACCTAGATACATATTCTAACCTCTAAGGAACCATAACCGGTATAAAGTAATTAATTAATAAATAATTAAATAACCATTTAATCAACCATAATTAATTAATAAATATTCACCACATAATTCATGACAACATAAAAATATAAAGAGACCTAAAGTGCCAACTCTCTATAAAATTAAATTTAAGCATAGGAGAGATTAAGATCACAAAATGTATACATATAGTATAATCACAAACTCGTAAATTTATGTAAAAATTATGGCTCTGATACCAATTATTGAAAAAATAGTATGCAACAGAATTTTAAAAATTTTATATCAGAGTATTTTCTAAAACACAAGTTTGACATGCCATGTGCATAAATTAACTAGATCTTACTAACCTTTAAATGCCGAAGAACTCCCGCAATCTGTAAAGAGAAGTAACGTTTTAGAACAACCTCAACCAACTGGTCTTCTTTGCTATTCTCTATCCACGATCGGAGTGAGTGTGGGCTCACACGTACAGCTCTTCCTCCAAGTGACTCTCCTTCCAACCAATTGAGAAAACCCAAAGCTAGTGTTCATGATTTGTGAACAAGAGCTCTTAGAAAGTATCACTCTTAATCTTTCAATTGATCTGAATAACTTATGAGACTCACTCCCTATTTATAGAGGTTGGGTCTAGGGTCAGTCCTTATCAGATAGGGTCTCAAAAATTCGAATCAAAATCAAATTCAGATCAATATCTGATGAAATATGCGTAAAAATGTGTGATCTTTGTTCCGCGTATCGGCAGGGTAATTTGCCTAATCGACAGGCCGAACTTAACCAACCGGTAGGCCAAACTTGAGGATTGGCATGCCGAACTATCAAAAAAAATCTCAGCGAATCTTTTATTTTCCACCCAAGATTATATAGAATAAAGTCTCAATTTTATTTCAAATAACCCAATAGAGAAGTTATCTAATTAAAATAACTTTATCTAGATAATCTCTAGAAAAATAAATGAATTCCTAATAATTCTACAAGTTTATCTTGATTTAATTTATTCAAAATTAAATCAACCGATAAACAGACAAGAATTATCCGATCCCAATAATTCAACAAGTTTATCTTGAATTAATTTTATCACAAAATTAATTCAACTGATAAACAGACATGAATTGTTTGATTCTTTCAAATTTCAACCAATCTAATAAATCTGACATAAGCCATCAATTATTGAAAAAACACGTCGTATCGTTACAGGAAGTTGTGAGCTAACAAAGGGGACCAAATGGACCTATATAGTTTAAGCTCCTGATAATTACGAAACCTAATATCCCAGATATACATTTCATAATTATCAACTCCAACGCTACTCCACTAAAAGCTTGGAGCTGTACTCTCAAACTACATAGAATCACGAAGCCCGTATAGCTAAGTCTCCATGACATATCATAATGTATCATATCCTCATAGGATTATCCATAACCGGCTTAAGGACAAGCTCTGTCTTACCTTCCCGATTATTTTTATCTTACGTTCCATTATCTCACCATCAAAAAACTTACCATCTAAAGACAGTATACCATTCAGTTACACCTATGTATCCAAATAGTTGAGTGCTCTAGTTTTTCAATTACAGGATAACTCATATAAGAGGATATCACTACTCCTAAAGAGGAGCTATGGATTTCATATCTATGAATAACAGGTCTACGCTATCAAGAGTCACGCCTCTAACGTATCGGCATGCATACTACTATTAAGACGTGGGTGTCACCCTTTGGTACATCAAAAGACACAAGTCAAGACAACGGACCCACTATTTATCTCAAGATTAAGACACAATACAAATGATTGTCTAAAGTGAATCGATTTGTCGAGACAGAATTATTAATCTAAATCAATTCACTTTATGTTCCGTCCAACACATCGTCACCAATGACAATCTGTCAATGTTTCTATTCATAGAGTCCACCTCCGATAGTCAAGACAAATCATCTCCTAATAGGGATATAGACAATATAACAATCTTTACATGAATAAAGCGCCCAACTTTATTCCCTCGATTGTGAATCTTATGATTTAGACCGCCACCTTAAGAATCATGTCTTCCGTATAATCTGTCCATCATATGCCAAATTCTTAAAGGTTTAGACTGACAGTTTCAGACTATTGTTTGCTTAATATACATTCAACAAATATAAACATAAAAAGGACAAGATTTCGTATATAAACAATAAATAAATTCTTTATTGATAAAAATGTCTCCAAAAACTTATTACATTTTTACTCCTTAAGGCATACATGTCTAACACGAAGAACTCCCATGATCAGTGTAGAGAAGAACGTTTCAAAAGAGCCTTAACCAACTGGTCTTCTTTGCTATTCTTTATCCACGATAGGAGTGTGTGTAGGCGCACGTCGTACAGCTCTTCTAAGTGACTCTCATTCCAACCAATTGAGAAAACCTAGAACTAATGTTTGTAATCTGTGAACAATAGCACTCATGGGTGTTTCAAAGACTCACAGAATAGAGTGCTCACTCTTGATCTCTTAGATAATCTCAATAACTTATGAGTCTTACTCCCTATTTATAGATTTTGTCCTCAGGTTGGTCCTTGTCAGATAAGGCCTCAAAAATTTGAATCTAGATCGATATCTGATAAAAATGCGTAAAAACGCGTGATCAGATTATCGTTTGGTCGACAAGCCAATCTATACTCAGCTTCTGTTATAGAATCAGCAACGGTGTCTTGCTTTGAACTTCTCCAACTCATTGCACCTCCATTCAAACAGAACACATAACCTGACTACGATCGAAAGTCATCCTTGTGAGATTGGAAGCTGGCATCTGTGTAACCATTTACAACAAGCTAATCTTCCTTTCCTCTATATAACAAGAATGCATCCTCAGTTTTGCTCAAATATTTAAAGATATTCTTGACTGTTGTCCAGTAACTTTCACCTGGATCTTATTGGTATCTACTGGTTATGCTTAAGGCATATGAGACATCAAGTCGAGTACATAATATTGCATACATGATAGATCCAATGGCAGAAGCATATGGAAACTTATTCATGCGGTCTCGCTCATCCTGTGTCATTGGACATTGAGTCTTGCTGAGACTAATTCCATGTGTCATTGGCAAGAATTCCCTCTTGGAATCTTGCATACTAAACCTTTTCAATGCCTTGTCAATGTATGTACTTTGACTTAGGCCAATAAGCCTCTTAGATCTATCCCTATAGATCTTAATGCCTAGAATATAGGTACCTTCACCTAAGTCTTTCATTGAGAAACAATTCCCTAACCATGATTTAACATTTTGTAGAGTAGTGATATCATTTCCAATGAGTAATATGTCATCAACATATGGCACTATTCTAACCAAGATTTTTAGTTGCTATAATTTAAAGTTCTCATATGTTAGAGTGATTTATAAAAAATAAACTATAGTATAAAGCTCAACATGCTATAGTTTTCAGTTCAAAAGTTTAAGTTCTAACTATACTTTTTAAACACTTAATTAGACATGATAGAGTAATCAAAATACTTTTATATTATGTATCAAATCTTAATTATTTCCTAGTTTCATTAACAATCTAACAAAAGAGTTTTTTTGGTTAATTTTTTATAATTTGTAGGAGACGTATGTTACGTTTTATATTTGGAGGACATAGTGTTACAAAAGATTATAATTTAAGAATAATTTTTGTGATTAATCCTCTCTATTGTCATTATTGGCATCAACTAAAAAAACTGTACATCAAAGTTACATATATTGTATATGAATATATATGTTCCCGAATTTTCTAGAGCAACAAAAAAAAAAAAAAAAGAAGAAAGAGAGAAAGAAAAGAAAAACCTTCCACTCCGTACAACCCATAAGAAGCCAAAAACAGGAAAAGAAAAGAAAAAACAAAAGAAAAAGAAAAAAGAAAAAAAGAAAAAGCCGGAGTCAAGAAAAGTTGTGTGGCCTCAAGTGATAGCACATCACATACAAAAGCCGATTACAGTGGTCCCAGCCAATCAGAAATCGACAACGTTTTAGACCAAACCGCTCCGGTTGTTCAATACCGCCCTATCTCGTCCACGGGCGGTTTCCAAGTTTCTATATAAATACATATTATTGTCGCCCAAAAATATCCTTAACATAACACAAGAACAATAAGAAAAATAATAATAATATATATGTGTATGTGTGTGTGTATATATATATATATTATAATATTGCTCTTTAAGCATTGAAGGGGGAAGAGAAAGTTATTTGTCTTTTTTGTTTTCATCTCTCTTTCTCGGCGAGATAAATTTTCTGGGAAAATTTTGGTGGTGGGAAAATTATGGGGAGAGGAAGAGTGCAGCTGAAGAGGATCGAGAACAAGATCAACCGGCAGGTGACATTCTCGAAGAGGCGCTCCGGATTGCTCAAGAAAGCACACGAGATCTCCGTTCTCTGCGATGCCGAGGTCGCTCTCATCGTCTTCTCCACCAAAGGCAAGCTCTTCGAATACTCCTCCAATTCGTGGTATGATAATTTCGTTTTCCTTTCCTTTCCTTTACTTTCTTTTCCTTTCTTTCTCTACTGCTAATTTTCTATTTCATTTTCTTGAGAAAATTCTAGGTATTACTTGTGCGATTTTTCTAGCCTCGTAGTTAGTTTAGTTGATTTCTTCCGCGTGAATTATCGTTGTGACTTTCCGTTCCGTCCTGGTTTCTGTTTCATTTTCTTGGGAAAATTCTACTCTTTCTGGTTGCTTGTGATGTTTCTATTTATGCGATTTAGAAGTTGTGTAGCTATATTTTTAGTTGATTTCTTCTGTGCTGTGGTGTTTTTGAGTGAATTTTCTCACGATTTTCTGTGTATATTTATTTGTTTTTCCTTTTTATTTTATGGTTTATTAATCGGATTTATTAGATTATAAACGGTGAAAAAAACTGCATTTTGATTTCCCTTTTTTTTGGGTCGCTTCTGTTGATTTTGATTGTAATAACTTTCATGCAGGTTAGTTCGTTGTTTCGTCAAGTTATTTAGTACTTCCCCAAAGGGGGATGAGAGAGATAGTTTATTAACAGCATAAAGGAGTTTGTTTTCCAAAAATGGAAAATTTCAAAAATAGAGATAGAATTCTATCTATACTAAGGTCCTTTATTTTATTTATTTATTTTTTTTTTTGAGTACTATTTCAAGCATTTCGCGTGAACTCACTTCCTCAATCGGTTTAAGATTTTTTTTTAAATATAAGATAAGGATTAATATCATATAGCTTTCCCATTATTTTTTAGTACATATAAATAATATATATCTCAGTGTGTGTGTGTTAGTACTAATTGATGGAACTTGATCAAACAGTTGGACGGGCTAGATCAAACCTTAAAAACCTAAGTTAAAAAACTGGTAATATAATTCAGTGCTATGTAACATATATATATATATATATATATATAGCCAATATGCACACATAAGCTATATTGTTTTTGGCTTTTGGAATGAAATTTCAAATATCAGAGCACATCAACTTTGTGTAGACCGCGTGGGGAGCACCGTAAATTGTTATAGAGACTGTTTCAAACGACATAAAGCAAACATCGTGCAATGTTTTGAAAATGGTGGTACATAAGGAAATATTTAGAGCAATTATATATTTGTTTATTTAACTTCTAATGCTCTCATTTGTTTTGAATGTATAAGGTATGTCCGTTTTTCTTCAGAATGGTATTATACATTTTTACCTCTTGACATTATTATTATTATTATTATTATTATTTTTGTACTTGTTAAGTTACAGCGGAGTAATATTTTTTGACGCTTTCCAATATTTAATCTGGGGATAAGGCTACTTTCATTGAAAAGTCACTCTCTTGTCCTTTCTTTCTCCCTTATTCAGTTTAATATTAGCTTTAATTTGTCAATCTTTTCTATGTTTTGTAAAACTTATCAAGGTTGTGATTTTGTATGGTTAGTCAAATTTACGCTTGAAATGGTCAGTATATATAGCTGATCATCATATCTTTCTAAATAACAGCGTTTTTTGTTTCGAAATGTGAAGAATCTATTTAAATATTGTCTTAAAATATCTTCTCACTTCATTTCAATTAATAAAGTAAAATAAAAAATAAAAAATAAAAATAAAAATAAAAATAAAAACCTTAACGCAAGCAAGCATTCATTTTGCAAATTGTAGAATGTCTTGCAGTTTTATTTGGGGAAGATAACTAATAATTTTAAGGGGAACAAAGATAGCTTTTTGATGTTTAACATATTTTACTATTTAATTATGTCCACCTCCATGTTCATTGTAATTGATAACTGTGTTCTAAAACATTTCAAAGTCGTCACTCATTTGTTATAACTTGTTTCCTTCATATTCTTTTTCCCCAATAGGTAAAGTTGTAGATATTTATAGATCAGGGGAACGATACATAATAATAAGTTTTATGATGTGGATTAACAACTTTTTGACCGTTTCAACGGCAAAAGTTTCAGTGGATAAGAAATATACAATAAAAATATACAGTAAATCTTGTCTCGCTAACCTTTTTCTATATTTCTTTCATACATTGGACATGTTCTTTCTCTGTGTGTGTGTGTGTGATTTTCTTTAATTTTCTTTTTGTTGCTTCATTTTATGGCTGCCTTAATCGATAGCTTGTCAGATTTGGCAGCTTTTATTTAATGGGACTTAAGTGGCAATATAAGTAATCATTTAAAATATCTATATTTTGCTTAAAAACACAATGTATGATGTGCTTCTGGATCGATATATATGATTCTTCGTACTGGTCGTTTGATATATATATTCTCATGTCTGGTACTCTTTTTTGTTTTCATTTTGTATGATAAAAGCGATCTATAGATTGCTTCAAATTGTTTTTAATCTCGTTCTATTCGTATTTTTGTTTTTATTGACTACTCAAATTCAAATATGTTGGTTGAACTTGAGGGAGCTTCAGATAATTTCAGTGGGCATAGCGTTCATTGTTTCGAATACATTTTATATCTAAATTTTTTTTGTTATTGTAAGGATCCGCACATGTATTTGGTATGATATTGTTTATTTTGGGTCTAAGTTCCCACAATTTTACTCTTGGATTTTACTCTAAAAGATCTCGTACCGTTGAAAAATGGTGTCCTTACTTATGACCATTTTCAGACGATATAAAACTGTACAATCTATATTTCTTGGCCTTTTTTGCTCTAAAAGAACTATGGTTGTTGCGGTTATAAGGAAAAATACTAATTAGATGACTGCATGGGGATCAACTTGGAATACATGGTATTTATTGCTTCTCTGATTTTGATCAAAAATTCTTTGCACATGTTTTATTCACGGCTAGAACTGTCAAGGTCAAAGACAGTTTTGTTGGAGAATCAGAGTTTAAAAACATGTAGCGCACATGATTAAGAACAAATAGATTGGACCGAAAAATTATTAGCTCCAAATAACTAGAAGCACACAAGCTACAAAAGCATAATAGAAAGGTACAAGTTTAGAAGATAGTCGTGGCATAAAGAGCACGTGATTAAGGTTAATAGATGCGAAGAAGACACTAGATACTTTGATGGAATAGTCATAAGAATGAAATGACAATTCCAAAAATTTATAGCTATTTTTATGTTTGGTTGGATAAAGAAACTTAAGAATAGTTATTCCTACGGAATTTTTATTCTACCAAAATGTTGGAATAGTCATTCCTAAAATATATTAGTAGAATGATCATTTCATTTTAAAATTGATATTAATTAATATTTTTTCTGCTTAAATTGCACCAACTTAATGTTGTATTATCTACTTTATTAAATTCTTTTTTCACTATTTTTATACATATACATAATTTAATTAAATCTGTTGCAACTCACTTATTACATTTGACGATAGGATGACGTCGCTTGTATATTTTTTACACAGTTTATTTATTTTTATAAAAATTATGTTCATCGTTTTTATTATGGCGTATAATACAAAATTAATTATTTCAAAGTTAAAAATCAAAGGAAATATCACTTGAGAACAAAAGAAGCCAAATAAAAAAAAAACACTTTAGAATATATATTAATTTAGTTTTAAAACATTATCAAAGATATCGAATAGGTGTTTTTGTCAAACGGTTATTATTCCATTACGTTCAAGTGACTAGCCAAGTATTATAATTCTCAACAAACAGTAGAATTATAATAAATCATTCAATCTATTCCTTTTCTCATTGCATGACATTCTAGAATGAGCCTAAGCAACATAATGATATTTTACATTTTTCTGCAGATTTCACGTCTGTAATTCAATGTAATAAATAGGTTTGTTAATTGCGCAAATATATCTTTTAAGTTAATCTTCTCAATTTATCCTTATTTTTCAGAAACTACATAAGTATTATTTAGATTTGTAAAACTTTGTTCAATTTGAAACTTTGTAGACTAAACAAATGGAGAATAAAAAGACAAAAATTCGATTAATTAGAATAACATATTTTAAACATTTAAAAACCATAAAAAATCAGGACACTAAAAATTATATCATGATTTTAAATGTTCAAATATATTACGTGAATTTTGCTTTAGGAAAAAAATATTGTTCATTAATATTTTTAGTATCTACCCCTAAATGCATCTGATATGATTATCAAACCAAGCCGTGTTATTGTGCATCAATGTATTATTTGCTTACCTGATGAAGATTATATTTACGGTTGCAGTTATTTAACTGCGTAAGTTTTTTTTTTTTTTTTTTCTCAAACTAAAAAAAATAAAAAATCTTCATTTTGGCTTTGCGAGAAAAGACCAGATTGCTGTATTATATATCGAATTCCTCCTTTATTTGCATGAAGGTGTGGTTTTGAAGAAACTTTGAGTACTATGCTTACTGTTAAATGCTAAATGCTAATGTTTCAATGGCAGCATGGAGAGGATCCTGGAAAGATATGAAGAATATTCATACGCAGAGAGGCAGCTCCTGTCAAATGATCCTGAACCAAATGTAAGCTATGGACCAGAATTCAACATATATTGGAAAAATGCTTTTCATCCCATGGATTAAAATCTCATTACTTACAAAACTATAGACTCCAGCCTAGTATATAGTGTATTTTTTAGACTAGGTCTTGCTGTTTTGTTAGTAGATGAAGTATAACCCAAGGACCAAATAGAATTGGTCTATATATTGCATTACTTTTTCTTTGGTTATCGAAATAATAAACAGAATTAAAGTCTAATCCATCTGGCTTTTGGCTTCATTTTTGTTCCATTGTATAATTTTAGCTACAGTTTCTTTCTCTTTCTTTTTCCTCAAGAGTAACTTCTCGTGAGAAATAAATATAAAAATACTTGAAATGTCATTGATGCTAAACACCACAACTAATAAAAAGTGGGCTCTATTTACGTACGCCATATTACGAGACCCACCTTTTATTATATGTGGTGCTTAACACCATTGGTGCCTCTAGCATTGTCCATGATAGATATTAACCGATTCTAATGATCTTCTAGGGAAGCTGGTGTCTGGAACACACAAAGCTCAAGGCTAGGATGGAGGTTTTACAAAAAAATCAGAAGTACAAGCTTGAAACATATACATGTAAAATTCACACTATATAGATACCATACTGCGAGGCAAAAAAACTCAAGTGTATATATATTTAACAATCTTTTGCAGGCATTTCTTGGGAGAAGAACTCGATTCCTTAACTCTCAAAGAGCTTCAAAACCTGGAGCAACAGCTTGATTCTGCACTCAAACACGTACGGTCGAGAAAGGTGAAGTCAATGAACTGGTATTATATCGTTTGTCTTTCAAACTAAACCATTGATTTCTTGGTGGAACTGAGAAGCTTTGGATGACTTACAGAACCAAGTCATGTACGAGTCCATTTCAGAGCTCCAAAAGAAGGTACCCCTTAGCTTATTCATATGATCATGATTAGTACTTATTTATAAGTACTTGTGAAGAACTACGAATGATTTTGTTCCTTGCTTGTGTTCCATGACAGGACAAGGCATTACAGGAGCAAAATTACCTTCTGGCGAAAAAGGTGAACATTTTCTTCTACCGCAAGAAAGTCATTCCCGCTCTCCCTCCCTCAATAAATATGTCTTTGTGTACACATGTGTGATGGATTCAGATCCATGTCAAATTGCTTCTCTCTTTTTTCTTTTTTTGTTAGCAAAGCTTTCGGATTGCTGCCAAATTGCTAGAGTCCCAAAATGTAATAATTCCCTAATGAACCATATAATGCCTCGTTATTTAACTGATGCCAACAGAAAAACAAGTAAAGGTCCGCTGAAAGGCATAAAATGTTTTAAATGATATGGTATAATGTAGTTAGTTAGATACTATGTAAAACATCAAATTTAGATGGGAAATCCGAGTCTACCCCTCCGTTTGGCAAATCGGTTATAAAGCAAAAAACAGTTACAATATCAAACTTTCAGATGCTATACTGTTTTGAACTAAAAATGGTTCAAACTGTAGGTTACCGTACTAATGTGTAATGACGCATATTTGAGTCTAATTTGTGTTTTGCCCATGTCACATAACAGATAAAGGAAAAGGAGAAAGAGCTAGCCGAACAGGCACAGTTGGAGCTGCAGAATCAAAGTGCGGACACGTCCTCCATCCTCTTCGCGCAGCCGGATCCATCGTTGAATGCTGGGTAAATCTATATTTATGCATGATAAATTCTAACTGGTGCTAGAAACATAATAGTACAAAAACAATCTTATTTGAGAACTTGTTCAAAACGATATGTGAGATACTGCAGAGTGCCTTACACTGCAAGAAGGGATGGATTGGCAGAAGATGAAGCTATCCAACATCAAAACCGAGGCAATGCAATTCTGCCCCCATGGATGCTCAACAATCTCAATGCGTAGAAGAACGTAACAATATTGCCATCTACTATATGTACACATTTACTGTGTCCACCTGTATGGCTATATTTGTAGCTATTTATATACATATATATCTGGACGTATATGTATGCATATATATACACACGCACACATGGAAAAACATGGTTAATGTTGTGCGTAGCCCAGATAGAATATCCCTATCTCTACAACTGTAAATGTTGCCAGGTGTCCTGGATAGCGTGCCTGGTGCTATTTTTATGGCTGCCACAAAATGACACCCCTTTTCTTTTCTTTTTTTTTGGCATTTAACATATAGAAAAGTGCGTTGACATGGTGTGCTCTCAAGTTCTGATTAAGCTGGAGCAGAAGTGTCTATAGCAGCTGTGTGTATTTTCTATTTTTTTCTGCTACAATATAACAGCTGTCTTTTTGTTGTATACCCTTTCTAGCTTGTACATGAAGAAGATTCTATTAAGCTCCTACCTTAATTTTCGGTTTTCCAAGCATTTCCTCATTTATTATTATTATTATTATTATTATTATTATTCTTGTGTGTGTGTGTTTTTGTGTGTGGCTGTTTTGTTATGGAACTGGTTTTTGCAGTAATTGGCGTGGATGTAAAGCGAGTTTGTTTCTGCACTGCAAATGTACAGAAAACCACACTTTTAAGTGACGCTAATTGGGGAGGCTCGTGAACAAAAGATTGTTAATGTACGGTAGATTTTTTGTTTTGTTTTTTGTTTTTAAATCAAACAAGAAAAAAGTGGAGTTTTTAGACTTTTGTCAACTCAACAAATCGGGATGCTAGCTGCCTCACCATCTCTAAGAGTCCGCCGAAGATATCACCACCGTTACCCGTCGTCTGTCTGCTTCCGTCGCAGTCGTGCGAGGAGCTTGCACAAGGAGCAATGCTATCATTGGAGTCCTCGAAGGAGCCGTCGCTGAAGTTGCACCTATTGTTGGTGTTGTTGTTGTCACCTAAGGTGCAGTGCCGTCATCATCGGGAAAGAGGGCGAGGGAGGAGAGAGAAGGTTTCTAATTTGGGGTTGGGATCAGTGATGAAGCCTAAAAATTCAGTCGGAGCCTAGTCATGAAGCTAGAAAATTTAATCAGGAGACTAAAACTTCAACAAATATTTAATCCGAATGAATAATTATTAAATAAAACTACTGTTTCCAATAAATGTTGTATAATGACTTTATTGTTAATGCCATTGAAGATGTTTTTTCCTTAATAAATACAAATAATTCATCATTTATTTATTAATCATATTTCAACAACCATCTTATTTATTTTACGAAAGATTGGTTTCAATTTCCCTTTTAAAATCAACCCTGTAATGTCATTGAATTTTCATCTAAATATTAGACTAAAAAATCAATTCCTCGTATAATAAATAAAGCAAGCAAAATAAAATATCAAATGAAAAAAAGAAATAAAATGTTATAAACATATAAAAATCATATCAGATTGATAACTCTATTATGTCTCTAATTATTTTTTTTTTACAAGATGATCAACTATCAAGAACTATTCATTAGAATGTAATACTTTTGATTAAAAAATTGTATACGTAAAAACCTAGTCAAGACATATTTGATAGATAGAGTGTTTAATTGGCTTGAATGAATAATAATGTAAAGCTTTAGCATATTGCAGATAAAAGCAAAAAGCAGCTACCATATAAAGCTCTTACATGATACAACGTTTAAATTGATTTTTTTAGTCCAAAACGATTAGCCAAGCACGCTAAAAATTTATATTTGTACTAAAAGATCTTTAAATACTAAGTAATGTCAAGAACAATATGGCTATATATTGGCTATATATGTACACTTGTAAAAAAGATCAATAAATAAGAATGCAAATATAAATAAATAAATAAAATTAACTTAATCAATAATTCAAGCTATTAATAGGAGGAAAAGATCCTTGCTATTTATCTAGGGATACTAGTTGGATTTTTTGTTTAAAGTGATAATTTTTTGGGAAAAAAATCAGTTTTTTTAAGAAGGTGGGGCTATATTTAATTTTGGTAGAAATATATATACAAAAGTTCCTTCCTTAGTTTCGTCACTTGTTGGGATTAGAGTCATGGTTATCCAATTTGGAGCTGATTGAATCTGGGAAAAAATTGAAAAACTACGTTACTAAAACTTTTAAAAAGCTTTAAAAATGCTATTTATTAACAAACAAATTAATTATGTTAATTACATTTATTAGTTTTAAAATTTTGTTATTTCTTATGAATTCTCTCAAGATAACCCAATGATATCAAATTCTCAAGGAATTAAATATGGAACTGCTCACTGTGTACAATCTCCAGTCGTTTGTAATTTTATTATTCTTTTTCTTGTCATAAGTTCATGTCCCTCCAAAAATGCCATTCCCAGGATCCAACACTTAAAAGCATCATCGCATGAACTCATGCAGAAGTAGATATTATATATTGCTTTGGATGGTGCATTAGTGCAGGTCATTTTTTAAGTTTGGACTTAAAATCTTATACAATTATTAAGTTGTCATTTTTCATTGCAATATTTATAGTTAGAACACTAACAGATCTTAATTTGGCCACATAAATAAATCTGTCTGCTTTATTTGAGGAATATATATCTCACTTTTTAATCTATACATACATATATATACACAGATATAGTACCGTTACTATTAACGATTCGATATAAATCTGATGGTTATAATAAAGTTAATAATTGATAAAAAAATTTATAATAATTAATGATGTTAAGTTCTTATCCTGTCACATCATTAATTATTGTTAAAACATAACCTTTTTGATATCTAACAATTAGAGGCGTAATTATTGAAAATAAGTCCATTATATTATATATTATAGATAAAGGGAGAAAACAACTTTTTGTGCTCTCCTCAACATGCAACAAGTGTCGCTCCCTCAATTTCTCATTTTTTGTTTTTTTTTTATTTTCTTTTTTTTTTTTTATCACATCCCTCTTTTTTTTCTTTTCTTTTTCTTTTTGTATAATATTATAACTCTTCTTCTTTCTATTGTTTCTTTTAATTTTGTAACTTTAATATGCATTTTAAGAAGTGTTTATTATATTATCTTTATAGATGTATCCATGTGTTTATTATAGATATTATGTTAAGAGAATATAATAAGCACAATACACATGTGCGCAACGCGTGTTTTAACTAGTTCATAGAAAAGGGATAAATTTGGACTTGTCTAAGGCCTTTTGTGGACCCAAGTCTACTGTCTTTCTTTCTTTCATTTTAAAAAAAAAAAAAAAGCACAAAATTAATTCGTTATAAATAAAAAAGAAAAAAATTGATAAACTTTTTTTTTTTGAAAAAGGGAATCAACTATTAAGAATTGATTATATCACATACAACAACAGAATCAATTGCAAGCAGACATTCCTTCAACCAAATAAGTTCCCTATCCTTTTGGAGAGAATATATAGCTAATGCGTGCACCGCCTGATTAGTATCTCTAATCACATGATTAAAAAAAATGATAGGAAAAACAGATAATAAATTAGATATATCTAACAATGCATTGCTAAACTCATTATGACAACTAATCTTGTTGCAAGGAGCAAGTATAATTGCTAATGCAACCGACTCCACACGTTGGAGGTTTAGGCCAACAACTCAAGCCCACTATAAACTGAACAGCAATGCTTTTGCTTCAGCATCTCTCGGGGACAAACCACCAGGAAAAGAAGGTCATAAAGCAGCCCAGACCTCACCATCAGAATCTCTAATGACAGCACCAATTCTGATCTTGCCCCTTATCTCGCACAAAGCAGCATCAACGTTCATTTTAAGAGATCCCAAACTAGGAGGAAAACATCTTTCCGTGTTGCCACATGAAGGAGATGTTTTCTGAACATGATCAGATTTTTCCCTTGAAACTTTAAAATAATCTAAAACATGCTCAGCCCAATTGACCAGACCACACCAGACGGAGAAAAGGTTTGTAAACCATGAAACGTTTTTATTTCTTTGATTCCAAATAGCCCACATTAAACAACCTATCCTTTTTTCCTTCTCCTTTGGTTTTTCTAGGAAAAAATGCTGCATAATACCCGGAATGGACCATGAGAAAATCTGTTTGAAGTTAATCTTGAATGAGGACTCCTTCCATATAGCCTTAGCATGGCGGCAACAAAACAAAGCATGACCAACAGAATCAATTATTTTCCTCTTAGACAATCCCACAGCAACAGGTAATGCTTCATGGTAAGTTCGCCACAAACAACTTTTTCCACCAATTGTGTAGAGCTTTTGAGCTGGAGGAAGAGGATGCACGGCATGCTTGAGCATCAGTTAGCTAATAACCCGACGTCACAGAAAACAAACCAGAATTTTGTATGCTACCACACCATTTTATCACATCTTCGTGCCAAATGCAAAGGGATTGCTAGAATCCTAGCACAAACCTCAGGAGCAAAACGCTGACCGAGAATATGATAATCCCTATGTTCCCATCATGCCCAATTAATTCTTGAACCAGCAAATGAGGATTGTCGGATATGAAATGATTTGGCTTGAACATGCGACACCGACGAACCCAAGGATCTTGACAACATCTAATGTCAGCCCCATTACCAACAGCCCATCTAACGCCCTTAAAGAGCAATTCACCACCCCATTTAATAATTCTCCAAACAAGAGAGGATTGTTTGCCAATGGCAGCACTTTGAAGGGTTGTATTTGGGAAATATTTGGCTTTAAATACTTGACCAAAGAGAGAGGAAGGCTTTTGAATTAACCTCCAAGCTTGTTTTGCAAGTAAAGCCTGGTTAAAATTAATGAAAGACCTAAATCCCATGCATTCTTCCATTTTTGAACGACACCATTTTCCAATTAACCCAATGGATTTTTTTTTTGGCTTTTTTCAGTAAAACCTTACCAAAACTGAGCCATTAAAGATTGAATTTTATTGCATAAAGACACAGGTGATCTAAAACAGCTACTAACATGAGTTGGAATTGACTGCACTACAGCTTTTAACAAAGCTTCTTTACCTCCAAAAGAGAAAAACTTCTCCTGCCGAGACGATAACCGTCCTCTTATTTTGTTGATGTCCAGCCACAGAAGGCAGCCCCAGATACTGCTCATGACACTCACAGGCACAGGCCCCATTCCCATACTAAACTGAAATTGCTCTATAAGGGCGTATTAGGCGAAAAGGAAAGGGCTGAATTTTGAAAATTGATTTGCTGATCAGACATGTTCATAAGCCCGAAAAATATTTGGTAAGGCATGACACCAACAAGCATTGCCTTACAGAAAATAAGACTATCATCTACAAAAAAGAGGTGAGTGATAGCTGAAGCGTCTCTACAAACTTGAAAGCCTTGCATAAATCCCATGTTCTCAGGATCCTTAATCAGCAAAGATAATCCTCGAGCATAGATAAGAAATAAACAAGGAAATAAAAAATCTCCTTTTCTTTAGCCCCCGTTGGGATTAAAAAAAAAAAAAAAAGATTTGTTCTTTAACTTCATCATTTAATCAAAAAAGAGAATGATGCTGAATTCACCCATTTTGAATTAAATCCCATTTTGAGCATCACCTCCTTAATGAAAACCCATTCCCCAACTTCATACATGCCACTCCAATTGTTCTTCGATTTTGTTCAAATATCATCTCAAAAGCAATGAGAACATTATCTATGATCAAACGATTTGGTAAGAAAGCACATTGATTCTCAGAAATAACAGATTACAGCACATCCTTCATTCGGTTGATAATGACCTTAGTAACTAGATTATACAAAGCCTTACATAAACGAATTGGTCGAAAATCATTTCATTAACCTTTTTTGGCTTCTTATTTTTGGGAAGAAAGATTACTACATTTTATCAATTCAATTATTCAAAGCCACTTTCTTCTTCGGGAAAAACAAAACAAAACAGAAATTGATTCCAATTTCGGCAATACCACTAATATTAATGAGATTGGTTGATGACGTGACCTTATAATAAAACGGATAAGAAACATCATTAATGGCACTCAACATACCACCATGTATGGCTGATCCATTGCATTTCAACCATGATTTCGAAATAAGCAAGTATCCAATTCTTGTAATTATTGCACATGTCAATGATCTGAGTGCAATTATATAACTTATTTTGTTCAACTAATCTAAAAATTAAAATGTTTCATGCTTTCTGACCTCTTCTTTAAAAATTTACATAGCTAAAACACTATTTTAGATTATTAAATTTTATTGATATCCCTAGTGGTAGAGCTAGAATTTTGTTTTAGGGGCATAAACTGACAATTTAAAAGTATCAAAAACTCTTCAAAATATTGAGTTCTAAGTTTAATGTTTTTTAAATGCAATTATACTCTAAGAAATTATTTTAGTTTTTCTAAACAAAATAGAATGAAATGTTACGTTTCAATATAAAAATGTTTTTGGTTGAATAGTTTATGTATATGTACATGTGGAGCGTATTTGAGTAATAAAAATTTTAGCTGAAAAATTAGATAAAAAGTTATTTAGAAAGTACAATATAAGAGCTAAAAGAAAAAAAAATTAAAATTAGGGACACGTTTGAAAACAAAATTGCTTTAACAAGGGCAAATTAGAGAAAAGTGTTTATAAGAAAATTGTAACAAAGAGGGTTGCGTGAAAAAAAAATGCTTAAATATGATCAAATTTTTACGAGTCATCTTAAAAAAAATTATAAGAATTTGAAAAAAAAATACTTTAAGAAGAGCACATTAGAGAAAAATGTTTCAACAAAGCACCTAAAATTTAAGGGAAACACAAAACAAAAATAAAATAAACAAAAAAAATAATGAAATTAGGATTATTGGATAGATATTTAAAATACATATTTATTAACTTAGTTTAGAAGCATTTATACATATATATATATATATATATATATATAAAGTTCAAATAAATGTATATATACCTTTTAAAAAAGTCAAAATCTAAGGGGGATATACCCCCTCGCCCTCACCTCCCTTCGCCCCTAGATATCCCCCTATGAAATATTCTGAAGATTATTTTATTTTATTTACTAATTACTTGGTGAAAACAATAACTTTGTTTTTCAAATGCATAAAACATTATATTTACAACAGGAACTGTCTTTTTCATAAACAATAGGCTCTTATGTTTTAGTCTTAGATTAATTTTTTTTAAACGGTCTAATGTAAGTTGGAGTGCAATTTTGTGTCACATACAGTACACTTTTAACATGAGAATTCATAGATTAGATTATTAAAAATTAATCATTAAAACAACTTTTTTTATTGGTAGTGGAACACGACAATCAATATTTTTACCATAGAAACTCCACTATGACTATTGGTTGTATTGTTAAGAAGTGGGGAACCCTTGGTGACCCCGAACCAAAATTAAAAGAAGATAAAAGCATAGCCAATGGAGCAACTACGAGAAGTCTACAAAAGGTCTTTCTGGCCAAGAGCTCGCGCTATAGTACTAATGCTACAGTGCACATCGAAGGAGTTATTGCTAGACTAGGTGCTCTAAGGATTAAATGATGTAATAAATTTTTAGACATTTAATCAATAAAGAATTTGTTATTTTCATATATCAAATATGTCCTCTTTCTATTTTTTTTTATGTTGAATGTATATATGATAACCATTAAGACTGGACATATGATGGATAGATTATACAGAAGACTTGAATCTTATGGTGATGGTCTAAATATAAAAGATACACAATCGAAGGAATAAAATTGGACATTTTATTCATGTTAAGATTGTTATGTTGTCTACATCCCTAATAGGAGATGACTTATTTTGGTCATCAGAGTGGGACTTCATGAGTACAGACATTGGTATTGTCATGGGTGATGATATATTATATTCAGACTAAAGATGAATTCAGTTGGTTAATAATTCCATTTGAATAAATTAATTCACTTTAGGCAATCATATGTGTTACATCTTAATCCTGAAATAAATTAATGAGTCTATATTCTTGACTTGTGTCTTTTGATTTATTAAAGGAAGACATCCTGAATTATATGAAGGTATGCATGCCGGTACGTTAAATACATGACTCTTGATTGACGTAGACTTATTAATCATAAATATGAAATATGTAGCTCTTTGTAGAGTTAATGATATTCTTTTATTAGGCAATATCCTATAATTAAAAACTAGAGCGTTCAACAATTTGGCTGCATGTGTACAACTGAATGGTATACTATTTGTCTTGGTTATGAATGACAAATATTCTAATGGTGAGATAATGGAACATAAGATAAATGCAATTGAGAAGATAAAACAAAATTTTATTTTTAAGCTGATTATGAATATTCTATGGGGATGTTACACATGATGACATGTCATAGACTAAGGACTAATTAGAGCTTCATAATTTATATATAGTTTGAGAGTGTAGCTCAAAGCTTTTAGTGGAATAGTTTTAGAATTGATAACTATAAAATATAAATATCAAGGATATTTTATTTTAGAATTATAAGAGGTTGATTTATATATGTCTTTTGGTAATTATAAAATATAGTTTGAGAGTGTAGCTCAAAGCTTTTAGTGGAATAATTTTAGAGTTGATAATTATAAAATATAAATATCAAGGATATTTTATTTTAGAATTATAAGAGGTTGATTTATATATGTCTTTTGGGTCTTCTTTGCTAGTTGATATATTATCCTATAATGATACGGCTTGTTTTTTCTATAAATTAGTAACTTATGTTAATTCTTAGATTCATTTAAATTCAAATGAACTGGAATTAATAATTTTTTTTAGTTTATTGGTTGATTCAATTTTATGAATTAATTCAAAATAAACACGTTGAATTATTCAAATATATTTTATTTAAATGAGATAATCTACATATGACTATTTTAATTAGACAGCTTCTATATTGGGTCATTTGAATTAAAACTGAGGCTTTATAAAGGACATCTGGGTCAAATAAAGTAGTATTTATCCAATTGGTACAAATTGAGTTGATCATATAACTCTTGGAAGCTGAAAAATGCGTCAACGTGATCAACCACAACCAGGGGACAACCACCATACAAAGGGGCAGTCTACGGCCCCTGCCGGATTAGCAATCCAATGTTCACACATTTTGTGATGAGATTTCATCCGAACTCAAATTTTGAAGCTTAATTTGATAAGAATAAGTCCCCACCTACCTCTATAAATGGCAAGCATTTTTCTATTGTCATTTAGATCACTTGAGAAATTTAGAGGAGAGCATTTTGCTGCAAAAACTTTGAAACTTACAAAAGGCTATTGTTCAACATCACAAAGCTTAGCTCTTGTTTTCTCTTGTGGTTAAAAGAAGACGTTGCCTGAGAAAAGACTAAATGACGTGCGACCACCCGTATTCTGATCATGAAAAAGAGAATAATAAAGAAGTCTAGTTGGTTAAGGCTCTTATAGTTGAATTCTAACATGGCAGTTCTGAAAAAAATAGTTATGTCAAAAGTATAGTTTCCAATCTACAAGACGTATGAAGATCTTAGATTACTTTACATACATAGCATGTCTAACTTATTTTGGAAAAGATTTTAATAAAAAAAATTTAAAATTCAACTCATTTTCCAACAATTGATATTAGAGCCATAATTTTTCAGAGTTCTTATGGGTTTTATGACCATGCTATATATATAAATTAAGAGATCTGAATCTTTTCTATGCTTGAATTGAATTTTTTAGAGAGCTAGTACTATCAGGTTTCTATATATTTATGTGTTGTGATGAGATTGTAGGGTAAATATTTATTAATTAATTATTGTTAATTAAATTTATGTTTTAATTATTATTTTTAATTAATTAATTTTGTCAGTTATGTTCCTCAAAGGTTAGAATTTGTATCTAGGTATTTTATGTAATTAGATCCTATCTATCATCACCATCTAGAATTTATTTATGTTATTTTAGTTGTAAATTTCATCGAAGTAATTATTCAAAAAGGAAACAGATCTAGAAGATAAAGATGATTGTTGGTCATTTTATTTTCTATGTTTATAAAAATTTTTGTTAAGTTTTTTGAATTATTTTTAAAAATAAACTTGAAAAATAATTGAGAAAACTACTCTCGAGTCTGGTTCTGTAATAGGCCAATCGACTGGCCAATGACGGCGTTATAGCCAGGCTATCGAATAAATCCAGTCGACCGACCTCTGTTATGAGCAGTCGACCTCTCAACTTCAGAAGCTAATTTATAATTGTTTTTCAGAATTTTTTTAAATAAAACAATTTTGGGAAAAAACTTGAAAATTTTATGATAACTAGAAAATAAAGAAGATAGACACCATATGAAGATTTATACAATGAGAATATACAAGATGAAGAATCAATAAAATGTTTCGATTAAATTTTTGTAATATTTATTCTCATTTCTCTAGGATAGAACCATAATATTAAGGTTATTTATTATATTGCTTATAGCTTTGCTTATTGCATTGCTTGTTTGCTTTATAATATGTTTTGCTATGTGTGTTGATAACATGCCATGTAGAATAGGGAGTGTTTCTCATTAAAAATTGTTCATGATTTTAACATAAAACTTTATTTTAGAAAATATTAAGTGGGAGAAGGTTTTCAAAAAAAGGACCTAAGGCCTCCATCATTGGTCCAAAGATAACACATGATGATTCTGACCCCTAGGAAGAGATACATTATGTATCGGGTTAGATGTTTGAAATGGTAACTTATTTTAGCATGTTTTATCGTTCTTCACCATTAGGTGAGGATTATAAATATCGATAAAGTAGATGAAACGTTCGCTAGATATTTAAGATTAATTTTATAATTAACCTCCCTTAGACTCTTTGTTAATAATATTAATAGCCAAAAAAATAATTATTAGTATATGCTAGATCGAGACGAGTCTTAGATGGTATATACTAATCAGATAGGACCTGTGTTTCTGCTTGAATTTGGTAAGTCTTCCCTAGGCAGCTTGTTGAATTCTGAGTTAGGAATTATTGTTATAAGGTCGTGATTTTTTCATGGTTTTGACACATAAATACATTATATGCTTGTTTATATGTCTGTGTTATCTAACTAAAATTATTATTGTATGTTTGCTTATGTTTGATATATGAATCTTATTGTAGATCAAAATGTCTAAAAAAGCATTATCATCGACACTTGACAAAAATACACTAAACGGTGAGTATTATAATGGTTGGAAATAAAACTTGAATATTGTCGTATCCTTTGAGAAACTTAAATTTACGCTAATCACACGCTATCCTCTCGCGCCTACCAATGAATCCACTAATAAACAAATCCAAGCTTATGATAGTTAAAAGGATGCTAATGATCAGGCCACCATTATATGATGGCTAACATGAATAATGTGTTATAAAATAAAGGTCGTGAAACTATTTGACAGATCATGGATTATCTTGAGGACATGTTTAAAGGTCAAGCTTTAATAAAGCGACGAGGAGCTCTTTAAAAACTTGTCAATTGCAAGCAAAAAGCAAGGACATCTATGAAGGATCATATGATGTTAGTCATGAGTTACCTCGCTAAGGTCTAAACCCATGGAGCCTACATGGATGTTGAGTCATAAATGACTATGGTTTTTAAGGCTCTTTCTAAGGAGTTCATCTTGTTTAGAACTTCATATAATTTGAGCAATTAATAGGATGTGACCTCAACTAAGTTAATGATGCAATTGCAGGAATTCAAAAACCTAATCAAGGAAGCTCCAGTTGGTGGTGAGCCAAACTTACTGGTTTCATCTGGTTCCAACTCCAATTCTAGGAATGGAAAGAAGAAAAAGGCCAAAAAATGGTAACATTTCTATTCTGTCAACCAAGGGCAAGAAGAAGAAAAAAAAAAACCAAAAGAATCTTAAGTGCTTCTTTTATGGAAGGTCTGGCACATGAAGAAGAATTGCAAGGACTTCCTAGCTAAAGAAGGTAAGTGTGAAATTCTGGTTATTGAAACTTATTTAGTTGAAGAATCAAGTGACACTTAGGTCATAGATTCTAGAGCTACTAATCATGTTTACGTTTCTCTGCAGGGGTTCAAGGAAACAAGAAGTCTTCTAAATGAGCACTTCACGTTACGAATGAATAATGGGACCTTAGTGCTGGCTAAAGCAGTAGAGACATCCATCTTTATCTTGATAGTTATAGAACTTTAGTCTTGAGAGATTGTTTTTATATTCCTAAACTTAAAAGAAATTTAATTTCTATCATTTGTTTATTTAAGAATTCTTATTCAGTTTCTTTTAATAATAAAGTTATGATTGTAAAAAAAAAAAAAAAAAACTTTTATCTGTAGTGGATGAATCCAAAACAATCTATATATTATCAAACCAAATATGGACTCACTACTGAACACTGAGATTGATGATAACTCTAAAAGGCTTAAAAATTCTCACTCTAATAAGTCTTATCTTTTGCACTTATAATTGGGTCACATAAGCCTTAATAGGTTCGAAGGTTAGTACTAGATAGATCTTTAAGTAATTTAGAGATAGAATCTATACCACAACGTAAATCTTGTTTGGAAAGCAAAATGACCAAAAGACCATTCGGGTCTAAGGGCAATCGAGAAAGAGTTTTAGAACTTGTGTATAGTGATGTTTATGGTCCCATAAACGTCAAGACATGATAGGGATATGAGTAATTCATCACTTTCATTGATAACTACTTAAGATATGGGCATGTCTACCTAATGCATCATAAAAGCAGTTCTTTTGACAAGTTCAAGTAGTTTCTCGCTAAAGTAGAGTAGCAATTAGATAAACCCATAAAAGCATTTTGATCCGATCAAGGTAGAGAGTACCTCTTTGATAAGTTCTTAGAATACTTAGTCGATAATGGGATTTTGTACTATTTGACTACACTTGGCACTTCACAGTAGAATGACATGGTTGAAAGGAAATCGAACCTTGTTAGACTTAGTTAGGTCTATGATGAGTTACTCGATATTGCCACTATCTTTTTGGGGATATGCTTTATAAACCGCATATTATTTTTTTCAACAATATGCTTTCATAATCGATTCCTAAAGCTCCTCGTGAGTTGTGGATGGGTAGGAAGAAATCCTTAGACCATATTCATATATATGGATGTCCTGCTCATGTCCTAAATAAGGAAGCGAATAAGTTAAAGTACATTCAGAGGTGTGTTTGTTTATAATATATCCAAAAGGGGTAAAAGGTAGTTATTTTTATAATATAAAAGAAAATAAAGGCATGGTTTCAATGAATGCGATATTCCTTGAGGAAAGTTACATGAACGACTTTAAGCCTCATAGTAGAGTGGTACTTGAGGAGATGGCTAGTGATTCGATCACTTCAGTGATTCCAATAAAATCAATCCAATCAATATAGAAAAACTAACAAAACAACAACTTAGGGAGCTTTGGCGTAGTGGAAGGATTGGGTCCGAAAGGTATATGTTTGACGGTGAAGCCTTATTGGCCAAACCGATTGAACATAACAAGGATCCTCACATTTACAAAGAGGCTATGCTGGATGTTGATGCTAAACTCTAAACGTAAGCTATGAATACTAAGATAAAGTCTATAAAGACTAATCAAGTCTGGGAATTTATGGACCTTCCCGAAGGGGCAAAACCCATAGGGTGTAAGTAGGTTTATAAGAGAAAGAGAATAGCAGATAGGAAAGTCGAAACCTATAAGGCTAGAGTAGTAGTAAAAGGATACCAGCAAAAAGAAGGAATCGATTATGGGGGAACCTTTTTGCATGTAACCATGATTAAGTCTATTTGCATTCTTTGATCCATTATTTTGGTTCTCAATTATGAGATTTAGCAAATGGATGTCTAGACAGCATTCTTATATAGCTTTCTTAATGAGACCATATATATGGTGCAACTAGATGGGTTCAAATCTAAAGGTCAAGGGAATAAGGTCAATAAGTTGCTAAAGTTTATTTATGGACTTAAGCAAGCTTCCCACTCTTGGAACATAAGAATTGACCAAGTGGTCAAGTCTTATGGTTTGAATAAAACATGGATAAACCATGTGTTGGCAAACACATTAAGGATGGGAAGATGATTTTTATACTGCGTAGATGAGAAAGTCGAAACCTATAAGGCTAAAGTGGTAGTAAAGGGATACACGCAAAAAGAAGGAATCAATTATGGAGGAACCTTTTTGTGTGTAACCATGATTAAGTCTATCTGCATTCTCTGATCCATTGTTTTTGCTCTCAATTATGAGATTTAGCAAATGGATGTCAAGACAGCATTCTTATATAGCTGTCTTGATGAGACCATATATATGGTGCAACTAGACGAGTTCAAAGCTAAAGGTCAAGGGAATAAGGTCAATAAGTTGCTAAAGTCTATTTATGGACTTATGCAAGCTTCCTGCTCTTGGATCATAAGAATTGACCAAATGATCAAGTCTTATGGTTTGAATAAAACATAGACAAACCATGTGTTGGCAAACACATTAAGGATGGAAAGATGGTTTTTCTACTACTCTAGATAGATGACGTTATGCTTATTATTAATGATGTATGGTTGTTGTCATTGTTCAAAGTTTAGTTGACCAAGTAATTTGATGTGAAGGACTCAAGTAAGGCTAATTTTGGTCTAGGTATCCAAATATTTCAAGATAGGAAGAACAAATAATAGTCTTTCCTAAGCTTTATACATAGATAAGAATCTTATGAAGTATACAATGCAAAATTCTAAGAAAGGTGGGTAACTATTTAGGTCTAAAATTACTCTTTTTAAGAAAAACTGTCCAAAGTTAGATGAAAAAAGAAAATACATGAAGAAGGTGCCTTATGTTTTGGAAGTAGGTAGTCTCATGTATGCTATGCTTTGCATATGGCCTGATATGTGCTATACGATTAATATAGTGTGTCAATTTTTGTCGGATCTAATATCAAACCATTGGATTACAGTTAAGCATATTTTCAAGTATCCAAGAAGGACTAGAGGTTTTATGCTAGGGTATTCTGGTGAGGATCTAACATCTTTTGGATATACTGATTTAGATTTTTAAACTTATTTGGATTCGAGAAGATCAACTTTTGGATCTTTGTTTACTCTTGATGGAGGTGTCATTGTTTGGAGAAGTGTCGAACAAAGTCACATTGCTGATTCAACGATGCAGGTTGAGTATGTGGCTACCAATGATGCTTCAAAAGAAGCAATGTGGCTCCGTAAGTTCCTTAGGGATCTTAAAATAATTCACGATATAGATAAGCCGATTACGCTATACTATGATAATTGAGAAGCGATTACTAACACCAAGAAATCAATATATCACAAGATGATTAAGCACATAGATCGGAAGTATCATGTGATAAGGAACTTCATTGAAGATGGGCGTATTGATATGTGTTAGATTGTATCCGAGGGCAATATAGCTGATTCTTTCATTAAATGATGGAATGGTGTTTGAGACATTTGATCAATAAAGAGTTGATTATTTTCATATATCAAATATGCACTCTTTATGTTTATTTATGTTGAATGTATCGTAAGCAAACAAAAGTATAAAACTGTCAATCTAAACTATTAAGATTGTATATATGATGGATAGATCATGTATAAGACATTAATCTTATGATGATGGTTTAAACATAAAGGCCACAATTGAGGGAATAAAGTTAGGCAATTTGTTTGTGTGAGGATTGTTATGTTATCTACATCCCTAATTAGAGATGACTTGTCTTGGTCCTTGAAGTGAGACTCTGCGAGTTGAGACATTGGTATATTGTTATTGATGATGATATATTGGATCATAACTAAAGGTGAATTGATTTAATTAATAATTATGTTGAATAAATCAATTCAATTTAGACAATCATATGTGTTACATCTTAATCCTAAAATAAATTAATGAGTCTGTATTCTTGATTTGTGTCTTTGATGTATCAAAAGGTAACATCCTTAATTATACAAAGTTATGCATGCCAGCATATTGGAGATATGACCCTCGATTGACGTAGACTCATTATTTATAGATATGAAATCCATAGCTTTCTTGTTTAATGATATTTTTTTATAGGTATTATCTTGTAATTGGAAACTAAAATGCTTAACTATTTTGATACATATGTGCAATTGAATTGTATACTATTTGTATTGGTTATGAATAGTAAGTATTCCAATATTGAGATAATAAAGCATAAGAAAAATATAATATAGAATGTAAAACAGAATATTATTCTTAAGCCGATTATTGATATCCTATGGGAACGTTCTCATGATAATATGTCATGGACGAAATAGTAATTAGAGTTTAGTAATTTATATAGTTCAAGAGTGTAGCTTTAAACTTTTAATGGAATAGATTTAGAGTTGATAATTATAAGATGTACCTATCTAGGATATGTTATTTTATAATTATAGGAGCTCGATCTATATATGTCCATCGGATCCCCTTTACTAGCTTATATATTTTATTGTAATAATATGATATTTTTTTCTATAAATTGGTAACTTATGTTAATTCTTAGATTGGTTTAAATATGGTTGAATCAGATTTAATAATTCATATTAGTTTATTAATTGAATTTACTCAAAATAAACATGTTAAATTATTTGAACGTATTTTATTTGAATGAGATTATCTATATGTAATTGTTTTAATCAAATAACTTATATACTAGGTTATTTGAATTAAAACTGAGACTCTATGAAGGATACTTAGGTCAAACAAAGTAGTATTAATCCAATCAAGTCAAATCAAGTCGATCGAATAACTCTTGGAAGCTGAAAAACACGTCACTTGGATCAAGTGGTTGACTGCCATAAATAGGGGCTATCAACTACCACTACCAGATGAGCAATCCAAGGGTCACGTGTTTTTGTAAAGAGATTGGTCCAAACTTGAATTTTAAAACCTAGTCTGATAAGAATAAGTCCCTATCTGACCTTCATAAATTCCAAGCATTTTTCTATTGTTATTTAGATAACTTGAGAAATTTAAAGAAGAGTATTTTGTTGAAAAAACTCTAAAACTCCCATAAGGCTATTGTTCAACATCATGAACCTTAGCTTATGTTTTCTCTTGTGGTTGGAATGAGACATTGCCTAAGGAAAGACTGAACGACGTGCAACCATCCACATTCCAATCGTGAAAAAAAGTATAGCAAGGAAGTCTAGTTAGTCGAGGTACTTTTCGGTCGAATTCTTATGTAGCAATTATGAGAAAAGTAGTCCTGCCAAAAGTGCAATTTCCAGTTTGCAAAAGGTGGGAAGATCTTAGATTAATTTATATACATAACACGTCTAATTTTATTTTGGAAAAAGTTTTTAATTTAAAAATTTTAAAATCCGCTACATACTCATTTTCAAATAGTGATGAGGCAGAGGAGAATTCGCACCATAGGGCCAAGTTAGGGGGTTGCGGCTATGATCTATGAAGGTCTTTTTTGGGCTTTTTTGTTTCCTCTTTCTTGCAAATTTCTAAATAAGACGTACTAGGACTTATTCTATAACTCCAAAAATATAAAGAGTGAAAGTAAACAACCTAGACAGAGGGTATGCAATTTTCTTTTGTAAATTTTTTTTTTCATCATATAGTGAAGTTTGCAGCGGCTGAAAGTGAATGAAGCTCTCACATTGAGGGTGAATCACTATAAATTTTGTATGTGTTCTTGTTTATTTTTCGTTTCGTATATTTTTACTGTCGGTGGATTTAGAACATCTAATTCACAACAAATATGTTGCGTGGAAAAATTGTTGCCATATAACTGCCAAGCAAAATTTAGTAGACAACTAATTGCTAGTCTTTTCTGCTTTCTTCTTTTTGACGCGAGGAAAATTGGTGAGTGTAATGTGATATATTAGAGTAGTATTTTTTTTAAATGTATTAAAGTAGTAATTCAATTAATATTTTTACGGCTCAAAATTTAACTGGTTTTGTCACTTTAATCTTTAAAAATTGTAGCAGTTTTATGTTCAAAGTTAATGGAATGCTTGCATTAATGCTCAAATTAATAGTGAATGTTAGCACTCTCCCGCAATTTATCGACAAACGTTTAGTTCTTGAACTTTTATTTTGCAAGGAAAATAACATCAGTTTTTAATTAAAACAGCTCCCATATATTCCTTTTACATATAGGGATCCAAATGTCACGATCTTTAATTTAAAAACCACACTGGCAAACCGAAAATTATTGTGGTTCCTGAACTTACGTTTATTTGATACTAATGTTTCTCAAGATCTTAATTTGTGCTAAAATGATTAGGATTAAGATGCCAATCTTTTTAAAATTCAGGGGCTAAAGGCCATAATTTTTAATTTAAGTAACTAAAGTGGGCTAAAGGCCATAATTTTTAATTTAAGTAACTAAAGTGGCAAACGAATAAATTAAGTCCCAGCCGTTTTTGTAAACTGAACCAAAATAAGCCCCCCAAGAAAAAAGCATGGAAAAATGGAAGATAATTTCCAAGAAATACCTTAGATATATAAAACTAGAACAAGGAAGATGAATTTGACTCATATATTTCTTTTTAAAATTTTCTTTGGTGTGTTGTTAATAATATCATCTTATATCAATTAAGATATTTTAACTAATATAGAATTTTAATTGATTTATATTAATATGATATTTTAATTAACGTGACATTATAGTTGACATTATATAATATTATCAGTAGGACACAGAAATATAGACAATACCAAAGTCAACGTGATAATGAATCCAGTGGAGCAAGATCACAGTACATTTCACATGGATCATGTATATGCAACACAAATTACAGTCAAACAGCTAAAAACAATCCCATCCATTAACTGTTTTTTTTCCAGCTTTTGATGTGTGTCAGCTAATAGAGTTTTTTTTAAGAGTTCAAATATCTTTTTTTAATTCCCAATGATCTAATGGCTCAAGAACGAGGTGCATGTGTTTGGATGTACCGTATGCAGTTCTAATTTTTTAAAAAAAAACATTTTTTTATTAACAATTTTTGAATTATTTTCATAAATGACCCTTGAATTATTTATTCTTTTTTTTTTAATTTTGCCTCGCACTTGATCTATAGAAAACAAGTGAAAAACCACATTTGTTTAACTCTGTCAATAAACTTAACGGTTTTGTTCAGGTGACGTCTCATTAAAGATTAAAAAATTGTTTAAATTCTAATTAAATATACAAAACTAATTAAATAATAATAATAAAATATATATATATATATATATTTTTTCTCATTTTCCCTATCACTTCTCTCCCTACTTTCTCTGTCTACTGCAAATCAGACGAGAAAACTCATCCCAAACCCATTCCCTACCCTCGCCCACGCCCTACAATGGCCGCCCCAACTAGCCATAAATACGTCGCCATGCAGCCACCGTTGTCACCCCAATCCAGCCACCCTTGTCGCCCTTCTCTTGTTGCCCACCCAGATGGAGATATGGAGAGAGAGAGAGAGAGAGAGAGAGAGAGAGAGAGAGAGATCAGGGTGGCAGGGCAACGTCGACGCTCTAATTCACGTCAGTGGCGGCATCGCACAGCTTTCTATGGCGGCAACAGTTTTGAACGTTGTTGGGTTCCTGCTCTCTATTGTGTTAGTCGAGGGAAGGGGGTGCATGGGGGGACGACTACGTGAGTTCGAGGCGAGCGCGAGGGAAGGGGGATTAGGCGTGGGGGGACGGCAACACAGCGGGGGAGGAGGGTTTCGTTCTTTTTTCTATAGAAACTTTGACTTTTTTTTAAGGAACTTTACAAATTAAATAAAATGTTTTTTATTATTTTTAATATTAATGATTTTTTAAAATTAGTTACTTTAATATGTTTTTTGAATCTTTGATAAGAAGTGGTATCAACAGAACCGTTGAGTTTATGAACAAAATTAGATATATAGGATATTTTGTCTTGCATTCTTTTGACCCATTTTACAAAATTGAAAGGCCAAGATAAAAATAGGGTATATAGTTTAGGAGACATTTATAAAAATATTCTCTTTTTTTAACTTGAAAAAAAGAGGATTCAAACTTTACATCTTATAATGAAATCAAGTGTTAAATTACAATTAGGCCTTACTTGCCATTATTCCATTGCATATAGTTTCTACTTCACTAGCGAAGATCATTTTTGATGTAGTGTGTCAAATCTAATGACAATCATCCCTGTGGCAAAATCGACAATTATCTAAAAAATCAATCATAATCAATATCAATCCTCTACAATATGTATTTGCATACGTGACATAAAGGTCAACTTTGATGATTCGTTTTCATTCTAGAATTCCAAAACTCGGCAGACCAAGCCAAAAGACTGACGTGCAAATTTAATAACATGACAGCCTGCAATACGACAATAACATTTATCTTTCTCCATCCGAAGATAATATAAAGTCCGAATTCTCAAACTCAACTACCTGTGTGAAATGCATGGCAGCGACTATACATCTGAATTTTAGCCCCTAATTACATACATGGCAAGCACGTATTCAAGAAAGTGTCCCACCACGTAGAAAACAAAACAAACGGACAACCACATAATTATATATATATATGTATATGTATATATATGTATGCATGTATATGAACACCATGTACAATCACACACACACACACACACACATATAAGATTCCAATTCTGGTGACTTTGTAGGAAAGAATTCAAACTTATCTGAGTGAAGAAGGCATAGAAGAGTAGTACTACATTGGAAAACTATCTACCGATGAAGAGTTTTTTAAAAGGCTTGATCGGCTGCCGAGAATCTGCCAAGAAAATGGGGAGAAAATATGGCAGACTGTGCTTTGGCCGTTCCGGTGGCGCTTGTTTCCGCATGAAACCAAGATCGTGTTCCTTCGGATCGACCTGCCAGAAAGCCGAGTTTTTGAGCAATAATAATGATAACAATAACAGTGTTGGAGGAATATCATCATCCCATGAGTTTAGCATGCAAGCTGATGATGATCATGATCAAGAGAAAAGGGGGAACAAAATAATGGTTGTGGTTGATTCAAGCCTTGAGGCCAAAGGAGCTCTTGCATGGGCACTTTCCCACACTGTTCAGACTCAGGACACTGTTGTGCTTCTTCATGTTTCCAAGATAATCTCTAAACAAGGTGAGAGATAACTAGTGTTATAATATTTATTATCTAATTAATTAATTTTTTTCATTTTATGAATTTCTTGTTTTAAAGAGAAGAAATTTAAGTTGGAATATTGTTTGTGGGTGAAGATTTGAATGGGAAAGCAAATAATCTAAGGGTCACTGAGATAATTAGTGTTATAATATTTACTATCTAATTAATTGATTTTTTTTCATGATTAATACTCAGCATGATGTATGAATGTCTTGTTTTAAAGAGAAGAAATTTAAGTTGGAATATTGTTTGTGGGTGCAGATTCGAATGGGAAAGTAAATAATCTAAGGGTCCCTGAGATAATTAGTGTGATAATATTTATTATCTAATTAATTATTATTTTTTTCATAATTAATACTCATCATGATGTATGAACGTCTTGTTTTAAAGAGAGGAAATTTAAGTTGAAATATTGTTTGTCGGTGCAGATTCAAATGGGAAAGTAAATAATCTAAGGGTCACTGAGCTATTTCACTTCATGAAAAATGATTGCCAAAAGAAAAGGCCTGGGGTAAGTTTAATGCTTCAAGATGATCAAAAGTTTTTGTTTTTGTGTGTGTGTGTGTGTAGCTTAAGTTTTTTTTTTTTTTTTTATGGTGAGTTTTGAAGTATTACAAATAATAGGTTCAGGTTTCATCACACTAAGAGTATATTTACCGAACGGAAAAGAAATATAATTAAAAAGGTAATAAGATTAGAAAGTAAAGTAAAATAATATATAGCAATATATAACAATAGGATCATTTATTCCCTTTTTTAATGTTTATTTATCTATTTGATGGTGTAATGAGGAAATAATTTCATTCCTTTTCTAGTGTTTACTTACTTAGAAATTAAGATCTAATTCAATATAATTACTAAATATTCTTTTTACATAACAAATAACTGTTAAATAATAACATTTGAATTTAGATTTAATAAATATGGTATTATTTCCTTTGATAGAGAATCAATACTAAAGGGTATGTGAGGATTAGTATTCTCTTTTCTCATTCCTATATTGTGTGGGGCTCACAAAACTCTCATTATTAATTGTGTAAGTAAACACATTATTTAAAAAAAAAAAAAAAAAGAATCACTCATTTTTTTTTCTTTTGATGTGAAGTAAAAATGCCCCAAGGAAAAAAATAAAATAAAAAATAATGAAAAAAAAACTTTCTACCTTTCTTATTCCTATCATTAAAACAAGTCTCTAATTAAGACATTAACTTAATGGATAACCACACATTTTTATTATTTTGACAAGTCAACTAAAGGCCTAGATTTGTACAGGTGCATGAATAGATCAATCATTGCAATGCATTGCCAACTAGATATTATTTTAAAAATAGACAGAATTAGATGCTCCAATATGATAGCATATATATAGGTTAACCAATGGTCTGTGTTGAACATATATATATATATATATATATATAGGTGAAAGTCGAAATAGAATTGCTCGAAGGGAAGGAAAGGGGTCCAGTAATAGTGGAAGCAGCAAAACGACAAAAAGTGTCTCTATTAGTACTAGGCCAAAAGAGAGAAAGGTCTACTTGGTGGAGGCTAATGAGGATGAGGTGGTCGAGAAGTGGGAAACGACGAGAAGTTGCTGAATACTGCATTGAAAACGCTTCATGCATGACCATTGCCGTGAGAAGGAAGAACAGGAAACTTGGAGGCTATTTGATAACCACCAAGCGTCACAAGAACTTTTGGCTTTTAGCTTAATAAGAGAACAAAATAATATATTTTGTTGAGCTTAGTCATCGTGAGATTTAATTTTCACAAAATCCCATGTTATTTGTGGAATCAAATTGGTCTAAGACTCTAGTCTAACCAATATTGTTGTTGAATGAGTGCTAAATAAATGTATGAGTGTTAGGAATCACGTGATTCAAACCGTTGGTTTTTGTCTATGTAAATGAACAGTCTAGATTATGCACTTATGACACTCGACGAATGCATTTAGCATTTGTTTCTTGGGCAGTGAATGCAAAAGGGTCAACAATTGTTGATGTATTTTTGAGACATTTGAATTTTTTTTTCCTTTTTGACAGGGATAATGTTCAATGTAATGTTATATGCAACTTGTTTATAGTTAATTACATCCTACAAAAGAAATTTTAAGCACCAATAAGTAAACATGGCATAGTACAGGATTAGGTGAATATCTAATTCTGTGACACATGTGGCATCCACTAAACACTTTAAGCAAAGTACTAATTATTTTATATAAAATACAAACAAATGTTAGTTGGAATAATGAAATGAGACTGAAAGCTTAAATATAATCTAGTAAAAAACCACTTAATGGCAATGTCATTATTCATTTGGCAGAGGAATGATTCTTTTTTGTCAATTTCATCAACGACGTTCTGTCGTATAAGGAGATTCTTTCTCGGTACAATAAGCTTATTCTAAACTCCTAAAACATTCCATTAAAAATTCATTAAAGTCGACTCATCAGCCAAAGCTAAAATGTTAATGATTAGAAAATTATTAGCCAAATGTAGTTCAATGAATATGAATTATCACCTTTTGCCCATATTGTAAGCGACAACATTAGCACTTGGATTGAACATTTGACACAAACATTTATATGTGTCAATAATCTCTTTTCTATTGGCACGAAAATGAAGGGAAGAATTGATGTTAGTTGGCCATGTTCATTAATGGTCAGGTGTTGTTGGGTCACATGAGATATTTCACTGCTTCAAATCACATAAATATTATGTCAATCAAAACAAACATTATCGTCCTTGACAATGAGATTAAACATGTACAGAGGAACTATGCTATAATTCCCCTAAGAAAAAAAAAAGAAAAGGAAATTATATTCCAAAGGGAGTGATGGGCAATATATGGTCAAGGTGTCAAACCGAAGAACCCGGAGATGTAAGCGGTTTTCTCTTCTTTAGTTGGGCTTTGATACGTGCATAAGGTGGCGTTCATTTATTTGTTGAACAAAGTATTAGACAGACAAACCGGACAGGAGATGCGGGTTCCAACCCGAAAGTGTTCCTGGTGCACAGCAGACAAACGCCGTTAAATTTGAAAACTATGACACAACAGTACGAGGTCTTAGAATCGTTATAACATGAAATCCAGCTGTCATTTTTTTTTGTCTCATGTGGCTTTTTTATTGTGCTGCCTACACATGTGTAATAATGCATTACCATCAAATGATAAATAACGATGCTCTAAAGTTTCCATGTGCCATCTATAGTCATCCAGTTATTTTTTTAAATGAGGAAAAAAGAATCTCATGTTAAGAATACTATGAAAGGTATTAACATTTGGAAAGAAGGCATTTTACAACTTTTGCACATAAACCTTAAATCTAGTGACCTACAATCCAACCATTTAGCAATGCTGACAATTATAATTACGTAATTCACCTTTACAAGGAAATATACGTGTTAGCTAGTCTTTTTTGCACTCCACGATTAGCATTTCTACCTTTGCTTTTTCATACCCTTTTATTTCTTCTTTCTATCTTCTTTTTTTGCTTCATGAATTTGGCCACTAGCAGGCATAAATCAAATAAAATGGAATACTAGCATACAAATCCAAATACAGGTCCTGATTTTCACTTCAAAACCGTTTGGCGTGGCTCGAAACTGTAACCATGTCTATATGCAATTCGGTGCAGCTGATCATATCCTGCAAGAACTCCGGCCCCTGCAACACCAAGAAGCATATTTGCAGTGACTCATCGGTATAGTGCTGTGAAACCTTCATGGCGAAGGATCTCACTAAAGGCATGCCAGGCATTGTGATACTTCGAGGGTTGTCCAGAAGTCATCATCATCCTCTGCTGAAGAGTGTCAAAGGGGTCCCAGAGACTGTAGTGATACTCCAACCCAGAAAGAAACTAGCTAGAAAATTACCCTGCAGAAAATTATTGAATCAAAAAGGTTACCAAGAAGCTTGGCATCAAATTCATGAGAGCTTTTCTCTAAGATATCACAATCATACATGTTGGACACATGTAGACACATCATGTATAGACATGGTCTCCGTAAAACAAATTTGCAAAAATAGAATGAACCATAAATGGCGATGTGAAATATAAGTCTTCATAAAACAAATTTCAAAATCATTTAACTAACAGATGTTTTGATACTTCATCCAGTTTTCCAAATGAGGCCTTATAGCTGTGTGCTAGTGTTATATTTCCAGACAAACTTTATTTACCAGAGTCAAGATCAAATGCTTGTAATTAGATGTCAAGATTCAAATTTAACTCGAATTTTTAACACAGGTCAAGCAAACAATTCCAGAAGCCGAGTGGATTACCTCAAACGGACCAACCAATATGAAAGGCTTCAAGGTGTCATAAATTCCAAAGTACATGCCTCGGTACAGCGTTATTCCCATTATTGAAACCCCAAATTCCCAATAAAGGCCTAATATTCCATCGCTTGAGAAGATTTTCCTGTAAACATCCATTATCCCTTTAAACTGGCGCTGACCATTTACTGAATGTTCCCTTGCATCCGTCGCTAGTCGTGTACGTCCATAATCTAAATGATATAGAAACAAAGAAGTGGTTGCTTCTGCAGCACTTCCTGAAGCCAAGTTCCCGGCAAACCACTTTAGGTACCCATCTTTCTCTTTTGAGCGTCCGAAATGCCTTTAAAGTAACCTTTGAACGCAAAGTTGAAGGCCTACGGATAATCCAAAGTCTGGTAATAACATTTGGAGAAATGAAAAGCACAAAAGACGATATCGAACAATTTTAATCATTCATATCCTAATAGCTGATATCCTTTTATGCAGATGAAAGGCTCAATGAAAATTCAAAGAACAATAATAATTTCAATGACTGTGGGATAATGAGTGATACACATTGTTACAGTTCACAGATATTCTTTCTTAACAAGCATGTTGTAAACATGTTATCAGGGTCCAACAATCAATCCTCCAACATAATGTGCAGGATGAACATATGGTACAAAAGTCAATCCCGTCTTGTTATGTTGCAAAAGATATTGTACAAAAGTAATGATATAGCTAAGTCCAGATACGTGCCGCGTAACCTAGTGGTGAGGAATCACTTTGAGATGAGCTGTGGATATCTTATGTTCTAGTCCCCCACAAAGGACTCATAATTTCAGGCTAGAGAGGCTTATGGCTGTCTCATTGGTTTTGAGTCAGAAAAAAGAAACTAAGCTTAGGTAGGTGGAAATCATAAGCTGGAAAGCACAAGATCGTCAAATCACTGAATATTTAGGAGAAGAGAAGCAGCACCAGGAACTTTTCTGGATTAACAAACCATTGAACATTTACTGCAAAAGAGCCCCGGGAACTTTTCTGAGGTAGAAAAAAAAAAGCTGGATTTTTTGTTTTGCACTACCTATGGAAACCGGAAGAAAATTGTTACCTACTGAAACAAACAAGTTGATAGTAACAAATCTAACTACATGAAAATCCCAAAAAGAATCAACGAACACTTAATCTTAAACATTCTGTTAGATACCAAAAGTCTTATGGAACAATTATAAGATAATGAGTGGTCCTTCCCTTGCAAGCTGGTTTTGTAAGGGTGAGTCCTACTCCATGGGTTTGTAATACACATTCATACCCAATGTGCTTCAGTACACAACTCACAGTTAAAAATGAAAATGGCAATTCAAAGTCCATATCAAGATTTTAAAAAGGGGAACAAAAAGTAAATACAAGAAGCTGAATAGCTACCTGAGTAGGGAAATACCGGATGACATTGGCCTGGTTACCTCTCCAGAAAGACAAAAGGCCTTCCTCTCTCAATACCCTTTTAAAGCAATCACCAACACCCATGTATGGCCTTCTAAGCTGTCCTCTCTTTATCATTTCTCCTTGATTCTGAAGCCAAAGCTTCATCCTTTCTATCGGAGCCGCTGCAGTTTTTGAGATTACTGCTGCAAACCCTCCCATGGCAAAATCTGCTGAGAACTTCTCAGATTGCCTTTTCATTGCCATTCCCTACAGGCCATAGCCTTGCAATGGATTTAAGAAAATGAAAGAAAAAACTTTTAATTTACAAGATAGGAAAAAAAATTTACAAACTCAAGTTAACAACTAACAAGTCTTCTTCTGAAGGTACATAAAAAAAATTTAAAAAAAAGTCAAGAAATGAATGCATTTCAACTCAACATAAACAAATTTTAAGTAATGTCACTAAACTTCTTCAATGGAGAAAACCCATAAAGAAACCAAATTTTCCATCTAATACAAAGTCCATGTTCTCATAACTCTATTCACAATTTTCTTTTTCTCTGAAAACATAAAAATATACAAAAGAAACATGACAAGGAGAAGATTAAAGTTAAAAATCAGCAAATCTCTAATCAAGCAATCTTACTTCCATTAAAATTTCAATTCAATAAAGATATCCATAATAAACAAGAAAATCAAGAATACCCATGTAACTGAAATCATGTAAATTCCACAAACATCAACAAAAAGATAGTAACTTTAACGAGCAAACCCAATGATAAAGCACCAAAAAGAAAACGATAAAAAAGAAAAAATGAATTAAAGTTATGTACCTGAAATATATTGAGACGAAGGACAAAATTTAGTAGTTTACAGTTCACAGCAACAATATATATACACAAATGAGAGAGAGAGAGAGAGAGAGATGAGTAATAAATGAATGTAGATAAAAGTGAAATCGAAGGTTTGGTAAATTTGAGCAGAAGGGTCAGTCTCCAATGGCGGAAATTTGGATCCTCAGGGACTGTTTGGGGATGAAGCCATGGCCTCTCCAAAGCTTGGCCACAAACGTAGGGGGATTTCGAAAAACGACTTTAAGAAAAAATAGACGATAAAATTTTTTTTCTCCCCCGAGAATGACCATAAAACAATGTTTTTTGGAGAGAGCATTTTTTTTTTTTTCAAGGGAACCATACAACAATTTAGGAGGTTGTTTTTATTTTAATTTTTATTTCTTTATTGTTTTATTTTTGAGAAAAATTTATGTTTCTTTATCTTAGACATGATGTCTTAAGTACTAAAATGTTATAATATATTTTTGGAGACATTTTATCAATGAAGAGTTTATTTATTGTTCATATACCAAATGTTGTCCTTTTTAGGTTCATATTTGTTGAATGTATGATAAGCAAATAAAAGTCTGAGACTATTAGTTTAAACCTTTAAAAATCATACATACGATAGACAAATTATACAGAATACATGAATCTTAAAAGTGATGGTCTAAATAATAAGATCCGCAATCGAAAGAATAAAGTTGGACGCTTTATTCATGCTAAGATTGTTATCTTGTCTAAAGTTGGGTGCAATCTTAAAGGAGATAGCTTCTCTTGGTCATCGGAGTGGGACTACACACGTAAAAACATTAGCACATTGTTATAGGTGACGATGTATTGGATCGGAACATAAAGTTGAATTAATTTAGATTAATAATTTCGTTTGTACAAATCAATTCACTATAGACGATCATATATGTTATGTCTTAATCCTGAAATGACTAATGGGCTCGTACTCTCGACTTATGTCTTTTGATGTACCAAGAGTGACATCCTGATTTTATAAGGGTGCGCATACCGGTATAATAGAGACATGACTTTTATTTGCGTAGAACTGTTATTCATAAATATGAAATCCATAACTCTTTTTGTAGAGTTAATGATATTCTCTTATATGCGTTATCCTGTAATAGGAAGACTAGAGCGCTCAATTTTGTGGATGCATAGGTGTAACCGAATGATATACTGTCTTTGGATAGTAAGTTATCCAATAGTGAGATACCATAATGTAAGATAAAAATAATCGGGAAGGTAAAACAAATTTTATCCTTAAGTCGATTATGAATATCCTATGGGGATATGACACATTATGATATGTCATGGACAGTTAACTTACTTGAAGCTTCGTAATTTTATATAGTTTGAGAGTACAGCTTTAAGCCTTTAGTGGACTAGCGTTAGAGTTGATAATTATAAAATATGTATTTGGGATATTGTATTTTATAATTATAGTAGCTTGAACTATATAGGCCCATCAGGTACCCTTGGCTAATTTAAAATAAATCCTATAATGATACAACATATTTTTTTTAATAGATTGGTAACTTATTTTAAATTATTAGATTGGCTAAAATTTGATAGGATCAGATTTAATAATTCATGTATGTTTATCGGTTGATTATTTTATAAATTAATTCAAGATAAACATATTGAATTATTAAGATAATATTTATTTTCTATGAAATTATGCAGATATGATTGTTTTGACTAGATAAATTCTTATTGGGTTATTTGAATTGAAACTGAGACTCTATCTGAGAATCTTGGATAGGAAATAAAAGATTATCAGGAATCATATTATTGCAAGTTTGGCCTATCGATGAAGTAAGTTCGGCAGGTCGATGGATAAGTTCAGACTGCTAATCTAACAATAATCTAATTACACGTTTTAGATTCGACTTTCATCACAAGTTGATCCAAATTCAAATTTTGAGGCCTTATCTGATAATGATTACCCCTAGGTCCGACCTCTATAAATAGGGGATGAATTTTCTCAATTATTTAGATCAGTTAAGAAGTATATAGTGAGTACTCTAGTGTGAGAAACTCTGAAACTTCTTGAGAGCTATTGTTCACAATCAAGAACCTTAGCTCTAGGTCTTCTCAATTGGTTGGAAGGAGAGTTATTGGAGGAAAAGCTGTATGACGTGTGACCACCCACACTTCGATCGTGGATAAAGAATAGCACAGTAATTTGTTGAGGCTCTTTTGGAACGTTCTTCTCTTCATTGATTGCTGGTGTTGTTCGGTTTACAAAAGAGGTTTGTAAGATCTATGATTAATTTATGTACATAGCATGTCAAACTTATGTTTTAAAAAATACTCTAATTTAAAATTTTTAAAATTCCACTGCGTACTCATTTTTCAACAGTTTGTTTATTCTGACTATGGCAATGTATTTATGTGACAAATTTTTCTAGAACTTTTTTGGTTTTTTTTTTTTTTGTTCTGTTTTGTTGTGTAGTTTTGATATTTTTCTCGTTAATTTGATGGCTCAAGAGAAATAAAAAAATAAAAAAAAGATTATCAATATGGAAAAAAAAAAAAACTAAAGACAATTCATCTTGATGTGTGTCTCCTAAAAAATAAGAAGTATTTAGAAGAAGATAAGTGTGATAAAAACTAAGATTTATAAAGGCAAAGTAAGAGAATTTAGAAAGAGAAAGTAGAGAGAGAAAGTATATTAATCTCTTAATTTCAGATATCTAAAAATGGATAAGAGAATGGGGTATTTATAGGGAAATTTTTGTATGCTACAGTAGTCGTAATTGCTACAGCACCATAGACCACTACAGTAATCACAGTCAACTATTGCTACAACAGCTCCGCAAGGACCTCCTATCTCGAGGAGATAAGTGCGAACTTCTAGTTATTGAAACTTGTTTAGTTGAGGAATCAAATGACACTTAGGTCATAGATTCTTGAGCAATTAATCATGTTTGTTTTTCTCTAGAGGGGTTCAAGGAAATAAAAAAGTCTATTGCACGAGCACTTCATGTTGCGGATGGGGCGATGGATCCTTAGTATTGGCTAAAGCAGTGAAAGAAGTCTATCTTTACTTTGATAGTTATAGGACTTTAGTTTTAAGAAATTATTTTTATGTTCCTAAACTTAAAAAGGATTTAATTTCTGTTGCTTGTTTATTTAAAGATTCTAATTCAGTTTCTTTTAATAATAAAGTTGTGATCCTTAAAAACAAATCTTTTATCTATAATAGATAGATGCGAAACAACCTATATCTTATCAAACCTAAGATGGACTTACAGCTTAACACTGAATTTAATAATAACTCTAAAAGACTTAAAACTTCTCGCTCTATTAAGACTTATCTTTGACACTTGCAATTAGGTTATATTAGCCTAAATAGAATTCAAAGGATAGTAAGAGATGGACCTTTAAAGGTAGAATCTATACCACAATGTGAATCTTGTTTAGAGGGAAAAATAACCAAAAGACCATTTGGGTCTAAGGGCAATCGAGGTGAATGGTTCTAGAACTTATTGATAGTGATGTTTGTGGTCCCAAAAATATCAAGGTGTGAGGAAGGGCATGAGTACTTTGTCACTTTCATTGATGATTACTCAAGATATGGATATGTCTACCTAATACATCAATAAGAGCGAAACTTTTGACAAGTTTAGGGAGTTTTGAGCTGAAATGAAGAAGCAATTAAGTAAACCAATAAAAGCACTTCGATCCGATCAAGGTGAAGAATACCTCTTTGATGAGTTTTTAGGACACTTATTAGAGAATATGATTTTATCCTATTTGACTGCGCTAGGCACTCCATAGCAGAATGGCATGGTTGAAAGAAGAAATAGGACTTTGTTGGATATGATTAGGTTAATGATGAGTTATTCAACATTACCTCTATACTTTTGGGGATATACACTACAAACTGTATGTTATCTTTTGAATAATGTATCTTCAAAATTGATTCCAAAAACTCTTCACGAGTTGTGGACGGGTAGAAAGACATTCTTAAACCATATTCGCATATGGAGATATCCTACTCATATCCTATAAAATGAAATGAATAAGTTGAAAGCACGTTTGAAAGTTTGCGTATTGTAAGACATTCAAAAGAGCAAAAGGAAGTTATTTTTACAACCTAAAAGACAATGAAGTCGTGGTTTGAACAAATGCAACTTTCCTTGAGGAAAGTTACATGGATGACTTTAAGCTCACAGTAAAGTGATGCTCAAAGAGTTAGTGAGTAATTCAATCACTTCGGGGATTCCAGTTGAAACCAATACAATCAATGTAAAAAAACTGACTGAATAACAACCTATAGAGCTTTGGCGTAGTGGGAGGATTGGGCATCAGTCTGAGAGATATATGTTCAATGGTGAAACTTACTTGGCTAAACCGGTTGAATATGATAGGGATCTTTACACTTACATAGAGGCTATAGAGAATGTTAATTCAAAGCTTAAGAGAGAAGCTATAAACACTGAGATGAAGTATATGCAGACTAATCAAGTCTGGGAGCTTATGGACCTTCCCGATGGGGTAAAACCCATAGAGTGTAAATGGGTCTACAAGAAAAAGAGAAGAGTAGATGGGAAAGTCAAAACCTATAAGGCTAAATTGGTAGCAAAGAAATACACGCAAAAGGAAGGAATCGATTATGAGGAAACCTTTTCGCCTATAGCCATGCTTAAGTCCATTTACATTCTCTTTTCCATTGTTGCCACTTTCGATTACGAGATTAAGTAAATGGATGTCAAGACATCTTTTTTGAATGTTATCTTGATGAGACCATACATATGGTGTAATCAAATGGGTTCAAAGCTAAGGGTCAATAGAGTAAGGTCGATAAGTTGTTAAAGTTTATTTATGGACTTAAGCAAGCTTCCCGTTCTTGGAACATAAGATTTTATCAAGTGATCAAGACTTATGGGTTTGAATAAAACGCGGATGAACCATGTGTTTACAAACATATTAAGGATGAAAAGTTAGTTTTTCTACTACTTTATGTAGATAATATTCTACTTATTGGTAATGACGTTAAAGCATTGTCATCGATTAAATTATGGTTGACCAAGTAGTTTGACATGAAGGAATTGGGTGAAGCTAATTATGTTTTGAGTATCCAAATCTTTCGAGATGGAAAGAACAAAATGATAGCTTTATCCTAAGCTACCTACATAGATAAAATTCTAGACAAGTTTGCAATGTAGAATTCTAAGAAACGCTGGCAACCACCAGGGTCAAGAATTACTCTTTCTAAGAAAGACTCTCCAAAGTTTGATAAAGAAAGAGAATACATGAAAAAGGTGTCTTATGCTTCAGCAGTAGGTAGTCTTATGTATGCTATGTTTTCACATGACTAGACATTTGTTATGTGGTTAGGATAGCAAGTTGATTTTAGTCAGATCTAGGACCAAACTATTGAGTTGTGGTCAAGCATATTTTTAAGTACCTGAGAAGGGCTAGAGGTTATACGTTAGTGTATTATGGTGAGGATCTAGCATCTCTTGAATACACTGACTCAAATTTCTAATCCTGTTAAGATTCAAGAAGATTGACTTCAGGTTTAGTGTTTACTCAAGGAGGAGTGCCATTGTTTAGAGAAGTGTTAAGCAAGATTGCACTTCGAATTCAACGATGAATGTTGAGTATGTGTCAGCTATTGAAGCTTCAAAAGAAGCTGTGTGGCTTCGCAAGATCCTTAGGAATCTTGAGGTAGTTCTTGGTATGGATAAGACAATGTTATCGTATTGTGATAACACTACAGCGATAGCTAATGCTAAAGAATCAAGATTTTATAATAAGAATAAATATACACATCGGAAGTATCATATGATAGAGGACTTTATTGAGGATGGACATGTTGCAGTATGCATAATCGCGTCCTAGGATAATATAGCTGATCCTTTCACAAAGACACTACCAATGAGAGTTTTCGAGAAGCACGTAGAGGCTATGGGGATGCAAGACATGTCATATTTACTCACTTAAGGCAACTAGGAGATTGTTGGACATGGTGCCAAAAGGATTAAATGATGTAATAAGTTTTTGGGGACATTGAATCAATAAAGAGTTTATTTAATTATTTATATACAAAATATTGTCCTCTTTATATTCATTTCTGTTGAATATATGATAAGTAAACAAAATTCTTATACTATCGGTCTAAACCTTTAAGATCGTGTATATGACAGACAAATTATGCGGAAGACATGAATCTTAAAGATGATAGTCTAAATGATAAGGTCCGCAATTGAGGGAATAAAGTTAGGCACTTTATTCATGTTAAAATTGTTATGTTGTCTACATCCCTCATGAGAGATGACTAGTCTTGGTCATCGGAGTGAGACTCCGTGAGTAAAAATATTGATATATTGTCATAGGTGACGATATATTGGATTGGGGCAAAAAATCGAATTGACTAGATTAATAATTCTGTTTGTTTAAATCAGTTCACTTTAAACAATCATTTATGTTATGTCTTAATCCTAAAATGAACAACGGGCCCATATTCTTAACTTGTATCTTTTGATGTATCAAAAGGTGACATCCTGATTTGATGGTGGTACACATACCGGTATGTTGGAAACATGATTCTTGATTGAATGAGACCTGTTGTTTATAGATATGGAATCCTAGCTCTTTTGTAGAGTTAATAATATTCTCTTACAGGCATTATCTTGTAATTGAAAGACTGGAGCGTTTAATCATTTGGATACATAACCGTAACCCAATGGTACACTATTTATGAATAGTAAATATTCTAATGGTGAGATAATAAAACATAAGATAAAAATAATCAGGAAGGTAAAATGAAATTTATCCTTAAGAGGATTATGAATATCCTATGGTGATATTACACATTATGGTATGTCATGAACAATTAGTTTATTGGAGCTTTGTAATTTTATATAGTTTGAGAGTACAACTCTAAGCTTTTAGTGGAGTAGCGTTAGAGTTGATAATTATCAAAATTTATGTATTTAGGATATGTTATTTTATAATTATAGGAGCTTGATCTATATATATCCATCAGGTTCTCTTTACTAGCTCATAATAATTTTTGTAATGATATAGCATATTTTTCTTACATATTAGTGACTTATGTTATTTGCTAGATTGGCTAAAATTTGAATTCATTGGATTCATGGTTGGTTATTATTGGTTGAATTAATTTTGTAAATTATTTCAAGATAAACATGTTGAATTATTTGAATATATTTTATTTGTATAGGTTTATTTGTATATGACTATTTTGTTGAAAAAATAGTACGCAGTGAAATTTTAAAATTTTACATCAGGGTATTTTCCAAACACAAATTTGACATGCTATATGCATAAATTAACCAGATCTTACTAACCTTTGAATACTGAAGAACTCCCGCAATTTGTAAAGAGAAGTAACATTCCAAAAAAGCCTCAACCAACTGGTCTTCTTTGCTATTCTCTATCCACGATCGGAGTGAGTGTGGGCTCATACGTATAGCTCTTCCACTAGGTGACTCTCCTTCCAACCAATCGAGAGAACCCAAAGCTAGTGTTGTGATTTGTGAATAAGAGCTCTCAGGGAGTTTCTAGATTCTCACCAGCAGAGTATCACACTTAATATCTCAATTGATCTAAATAACTTATGTGACTTATTCCCTATTTATAGATGTTAGGTCCAGGGTCAGTCCTTATCAGATAAGGTCTCAAAAATTCGAATCAGAATCAAATTTGGATCAATATCTGATAAGATCCGCCTAAAAACGCGTGATCTTATCCTTCGCTCATCAACAGGCCGAATTGCATAATCGACAGGCCGAACTCGCCCATCGGCATGCCGAACTGTCGAATAAAAATCTCAGCAAATATTTTACTTTCCACCCAAGATTCTATATGATAAAGTCTCAATTTTAATTCAAATAACCCAATAGAAAAGTTATTTGATTAAAACAACTTTATCTAGAAAATCTCTAAGAAAATAAATAAATTTTTAATAATTCTACAAGTTTATCTTGATCTAATTTATCCAAAAAATTAAATCAACTGATAAACTGACAAGAATTATCCGATCTCAATAATTCAACAAGTTTATCTTGAATCAATTTTATGACAAAATTAATTCAACCGATAAACAAATATGAATTATCTAATTCTTTCAAATTTTAACAAATCTGATAAATCTGACATAAGTCACCAATTATTAGAAAAACATGTCGTATCATTACATGATGTTGTGAGCTAGCAAAAGAGACCAAATGGACCTATATAGTTTAAGCTCCTGATAATTATGAAACCCAATATTCCAGATATTCATTTCATAATTATCAACTCTAACGCTACTCCACTAAAAGCTGGGAGCTGCACTCTCGAACTGCATAGACTTACAAAGCCCGTATAACTAAGTCTCCATGACATATCATAGTGTATTGTATCTCCATATGATTATCCATAATCGGCTTAAGGACAAGTTCTGTCTTACCTTCCTAATTATTTTTATCTTACGTTCCATTATCTCACCATCGAAAAACTTACCATCCAAAGACAGTTTACCATTTGGTTATACATATGTATCTTAATCGTTGAGCGCTCCAGTTTTTCAATTACAGGATAACGCATATAAGAGGATATCATTACTCCTAAAGAGGAGCTATGAATTCCATATCTATGAATAACAGGTCTACGCTATCAATAGTCATGCCTCTAACATACCGACATACATACTACTATTAAGATGTGGGTGTCACCCTTTGGTACATCAAAAGACACAAGTCAAGACAATGGGCCCACTATTCATCTCAGGATTAAGATATAATACAAATGATTGTCTAAAGTGAATCGATTTGCTAAGACAAAATTATTAATCCAAATCAATTTACTTTATGTCCCGATCCAACATATTGTCACCTATGATAACGTGCCAATGTTTCTATTTACGGAGTCTACCTCCGATGGTCAAGACAAAGGATATAGACAACATAACAATCTTTACATGAATAAAGCGCCTAACTTTATTCACTCGATTGCGGATCTTATGATTTAGACCGTCAGTTTAAAAATAGTGTCGTCCGCATAATTTGTCCATCATATGCTCAATTCTTAAAGTTTAGACCAACAGTCTCAGACTATTGTTTGCTTAACATACATTCAACAAATATGAATGTAAAGAGGACAAGATTTGGTATATAAATAATGAATAAATTCCTTATTGATAAAAATGTCTCCAAAAAGTTATTACATTTTTACTCCTTAAGGCATACATGTCTAACATATTTTAATCAGATAACTTTTCTTTTGGGTTATTTGAATTAAAATTGAGGCTCTATAAAAGATACCTAGGTCAAATAAGTTAGGATTTATCCAATTAGTTGAGATTGGATAAATCAGATACGCTTGAAGAGTTCGAATTTGATTCGGACCTCTAGATCACGATACAAAGGTGTCGTTAACCACGTCTAGTTTCATACGTTTAATCAAAAACTAATCCAAACTTGAAATTTGAAGCCTAATCTGATAAGGACTAACCCTAGATATGACCACTATGAAAAGAGAACTATTTTTTTTATTGTTCTTTAGGTCATTTAAGAAGCGTAGAGTAAGTTTTCTAGTAAGAGAAACTCTGAAACTCCCAGAGAGCTATTGTTCAACATCTAAAACCTCAGCTTTTGGTTTTCTCAAGTGGTTGGAAAGAGAGCCAATGGAGGAAAGGCTGTATGACATGCAACCACCTGCACTTATATCATAGATAGAGAATAGTAAAGAAGACTAGTTATTTGAGGCTCTTTTAGAAAGTTGTTCTCTTCTTAGTTTTTAATTAGACTTCAATATATGAAAAAGGTACGTAAGATCTGTTATTAATTTATATGCTTAGCATGTCAAACTTGTTATTTGGAAAGGACTTTAATTTAAAAAATTTTAAAATTTTGTTGCGTGTCATTTTCTAACATTTTCTATCAAGAACTTTATAATAGTTGTATTATCGTTTGTATGGCATGTTACGGCTTCAACCTATTTTGAAACATATTCCATAGCAAGAAGGATATAAAGATACCCAGAAGAAGGTGGAAAAGGTCCCACAAAGTCTATTCCCCAGCAATTGACTATTTTTATTGCGATAATTGGATTTAGAGGCATCATATGGCTATAGGACAAAGTACTTAATTTTTGACAATTTTCACAAGAATGATAGTAGTGATAAGTGTTTTTGAGCAAAGTGGGCCAATAAAGACCACACTGGAGAATCTTTGCAGCAGTTTTCTTTTTAGAAAAAATGACGACCACATGCATCAATATGATAGAATTTTAAAACACTAAACACTTCATCTTCATGAATGCAAAGTGCCATGATTTGATCAAACAGTATTTGAAAAGATAAGAGTCATCCTAATAAAAGTTATGCACTTCAACCAAAAACTTTTTTTTTGTCTTGCAAACTCCAAGCAAATAGAATTTCTCTACTTGCCAAGTAATCGACAATGTGCGCATACCATGATAACTTGGTGATGAAGAACAAACATTCATTAGGAAATTCATCCTGAATTGGTGGCCCATCAATAGAATCATCGAATTCTAAATGAGATAAATGGTTAGCTACCTCATTCTTAACTCCTTTCTTGCCCTTAATGGTCAAATCAAATTCTTGTAGAAGAAGGACCCATCTGATAAGTGGGGCCTTAGCGTCTTTTTTAGAAATAAGATACGTAAGGGCTAAATGATCAGTGAAAATAGTTATAGGTGAACCGATCAGGTATGAACGAAACTTGTCAAGAGCAAATACTATAACAAATAACTCTTTTTCAGTAGTTGAGTAATTCATTTGAGCATTGTTTAAAGTGCTACTTGCTTAGTATACTACAAAGAGTTTTCTTTCTCTTTGTTGACCCAAAATGGCTTCTACACCGTAATTTCTTGCGTCACATATGATTTTAAATGGTAAACTCCAATCAGGAGATTGCATGATAGGTACAAAGCTCAGCTTAGAAATCAGTGTTTGGAAAGATTCTTTACATTCTTTTGTCTATTCAAACACTGCATCTTTTAGAAGGAGCTTACACAATGGTCTTGATATGGCTAAAAAATTCTAAATGAACCTCCAATGGAATCCAACATATCCTAGAAAAGATCAAACATCTCTAACAGTCTTTGGAGTGGCCATGTTCGAAATAAGTTCAATCTTAGCTGGATCAACTTCAATTCTTCTTTCAAAGATAGAACCATAAAATAACATTTTTTTCAATTTAACAGGAGGCCTTTTTCTTCACATCTTTTCAAAACAACTTCCAAGTTAAGTAGGCCTCCATAATCTTCTCAACCATGTCGCTGAAATACTCATCATATATCTTTGAAATATAGCAGAAGCGTTACAAAGTCCAAATGGCACACTAAAAAGCATAAGTACTGAAAGGACATGTAAAGGTGGTTGTTGTTGTTGTTGTTTTTTTTTTTTTTTCCCTGATCTTCTAATGATATTTCTATTTGATAGTATCCTGAATATCCATCGAGAAAATTATAGAAAGGATGATTAGCTACACGTTCTAAGATTTGATCAACGAATGGGAGTGGGAAATGGTCTTTTTAAGTGGTGGCATTCAACTTCTGATAATCAATGCACATTCACCATCCAGCAACAACTCTTGTACGAACAAGATCTCCTTTTTCATTCTTTATCACAGTTGCAACTGACTTCTTAGGTACAATTTGAATTGAATTGACCCATTTACTATCTGTAATGGAGTAATGATACCCACATTGAACCGTTTCAAAATTTATTCTTCACAGCTTCTTTCATTGTTGGGTTCAGCCTTCTTTGAGGGTCTCTTCTTGGATTATCGCATTCTTCCAATTGAATATGATGAGAGCAAATTCAGGAACTAATATCTTTGATATCAGCTATTATCCAACCTAATGCAGTTTTGTGATCATGCAACATGTTGATTAACCGTTGCTCTTGTGATTCATTGAGTTTGTTGTGATCTATAATCTGTATCTTGAGTTTCTTAAAAAAATATACATATATGTTGAGGAATTATTTGTCATTTGAGAAGTAGTAAATTCATTCGTGTAATCTATTTGGTAATTTGAAGAAATAATATTATATTGAGTAGAGACGTTATATTCCAAATATCACAAACAAATAAAGAAAAAGAAAAAAAATTAACAATTCAAAAAAAAAAAGATAGAAAAACTTCTAAAAAAATAAAAAACAACATAATTATTACATTAATTGAGGTAACATCAAAGAAAAAAAGAAGAAGATGAAAATAGTAAAACAACACATGAGCATAGGGGGAAAAATGAGAAGAATGAAATGAGAAAAACAATCAATTTAACTTTATTTTTTTAAAAAAGGAATGGTTATCCTGCAAAAACAAAATAATTAGCAAAAAAAAAAAAAAAAAAACAAGTAAGAAACAAAAGTAAAAGAACAATTGTCATGCAACAAATAGCAAAGAACATTTAATATCCTCCATGGAATTTTTTGGAAGTCATAACAGGTAAGAATTACAGTTTTGTTATAGATTTCAAAATAGAAATAGTTTTAATCCGAGGATACGACATATTAGGTATGTGAACAAAAAAATATATATCACTAATTTCCGTCTTATAATCAAAATTAATTGCCTCTTTAAGTTTGTCATAATTGTCATCTTTTTTATTTTATTTGAGAATCATTTAAAATAAGAAATTTTAATATAGTAAAGAGGGGTGTCACATATTTTGAAAAAAAAGAAAAGAGGGTGTCACATCTGTGAACGAATGCATCCTTTATGTTATGGAATATTTAGTATCTTTTAAGTCTGTCATAATTGGTATCTTTCTTCTTCTTTTTTTCATTTTATTTGAGAATCATTTGAAATAAAAAATTTTGATATAGTAAAGAGGGGTGTCACGTCTGTGAACGAAACCACGCTTTTATATTATGGTATATTTAATTTAATTTCTAATTTTAGAATGAATTTATCAAATTAGTGTAAAAATAGGTTTTCAAGAGTTTTAGAGTCCGTTTGGTCCATGCATTTGAAATACGATAGTTTGAACTTTTTTTAGTTCGAGATGGAAAGTTTGAAAAGTATGATTCGAATCGTAATTTAAACTAGTGTTTAGATGTTAATTGATTTTATGTTTGGAAAAGAATAAAATATGTGTATGAACTTGGGTTGGTATGGTAAGCATAAAATACAACCTTGTTAAAACAAAAAGTGATTTATAAATGAGTAAAAACATTTATATTTATAAGAAAGTGATAAGTTATAAAAAAAAAGTTGAAAAAGTAGACGAGACCTAGAAACAAGACCAAATCTAGCAAGATTGTGAAGGGTTTGAGTATCTAAAACTCAAACACCTACTAAGCTGAAAAAATAGGTTCAAAATTAGTGAACCCCTAAAAATCAGCAAAATATTTACTACTTTTAGACTAGGTTGGAGGACTTTTAGATTGGTAATAATGAGTGGGAAAAATCCCATTCAATCTTATTAATAAAAATATTTGATTCTTATTCAACATAGCGTTAAAATAGTTCAACTAAGACTTCACTTTAAAGTAACGTTAACGGATGTAAAATTTTCAATTTTGGCGTCAATTCAAGTGTCCTTCCATTTTCTGTCCTTTTATTTTACATCCTAAAAAAGAAAAAAGCAAATTTTTAGTCAACATTGAAGAATTGCTACAAGGACGAATTTTTTGTTTATCACAATTTATATATTAATATACCTGATGTCTTTATTTGTGAATTATTCAATTTCAGATTATTGTGCCTAGATTTTGCTTGGCGTAAAATATGTCTCATCCATTGCTAATATATGGTTGCTGGACAATTTCTTTTTAATGATTGATAAATAAAGTTCACGTTGATATCATTGTTGGTTAATACCATATCTTTTTTTTTTTTTTTGGGTAGAATACCAACCATGTAATATCATAAGCCATTACTACTTTTGCAATATCTCATTTTATATCCTCTTGTCGAAGTGAACAAACGTACATTAGTTTTTTTTTTTTTTTTTCCGCAAACAAAACATACAATATTATTACCATAAAAACTACAAATTATATACGACATGTCGTTTTAACTTACCATGAAAAAGAAATGCCGCAACCAACGGCCCAAACAAACAATCTATTTTTCATCTTTTTGCTGAATAAAAAAATCAAAACACAAATTGAACAGTCTTATTAGGTGATTTGCAATTTAGACCTTAAAATCAACAACTGAAAAAAAAAAAAGGAGATCTGTAGACGTGCAAAGACAAGCATGAGAACATATACGTATGAGGCACCCCACATCACATTGAATAGAGATCCTACTCATTGTTGTACATTTCTGCCACTCTCACATGGTTTGTAGTCATAACCAAGATTGTTTTAGCTTGCAACAAATCAATATATGTATGCATGCATTAAAAAATAATGTACACATAAAGACAAATAGTAATTATTGGTCACCATAGTCTGTCTTCAAAATTCTTTTAAGTTTCTTTCCACGATTATAGCTTGTTTGGTAGGAAAGCAAAGTTGAATGAACAGAACAGGTAAAGGATTTGAAATCCTTAAAAAAAAAAAATCTCAATATTAGTTTCTTTCAATCTAAAAAGATTAAAAGAAGACATTTATACCAAACACAAAAAAAGCAAGGTCTTTTCTTTCTCTTTATGTTCTCACCTAGATTATATGTCATTCTTTTCATTTTCTTTCCCCAGTACCAAACATATATAGTTTTTGTTTTAAATTTTGTTGAAATCAAACACGATCAAGAGTGGTGCTATACACAGATGAGGGTGGACGGTCGCTTTCCTAAAGCATATAAAAAATTCATAAAAATTATATTTCGTCCTTAAAAAATTGTACCCCCTCTCCTGAAATTATGTTACACCTTTCTAATGTACTATATATTCTTCACTTAATTTTTTTTTATAATATTAGTATACGTTTTGCCCCTCTCTACCTCCGCCCATGAACACGATCACATAGAGAATGAAATCACAAACACTTTCACTCAATAATGAATAAGATTCTCAAATAAGATGCTAGTATTGCTATGGAAGCAAATCAAAGACAACATCATATTTTATGAAACCAATCTCTTTAGAATCGATTGCTTATTCGAATGACATCCAATCTAATAGCTTTTTATATGATAAGCTCAACAAAAGTTACCGTTTGCCTAACTCAACATTTCTGTTTTTGTTTGTTTGGTGGAAACCAATTGAAACAAGGTTGTGCCGACTTTTTGAGTGCTCAACAAAGCACTAACCATAAGTTTGATATCTCAACTAAAACCGTCGATTCTAACTAACAAACGGTGTAAAACTCTTAACAACTACAGTGAAAAGTAAAAAGTTACTGCAATATATGTAAAGTTCTCATATGCTAAAATTTTTAAACCAACTTTTTTATTCTAATTGCTTTCTCAAACACCCTATAATATTCAAGTTGGCTTGTTTATCAAATAAAAAATTATAAGTCTGGGAAGATGCAAACGTTTCCTCTTTTTTTTCCCCTCAATGTCCCCTTAATAGCAAGTAAAAGCAACAAAAACAGGAACTTAAGAGCATAACGTTAATATATATGAGAACAAAAGGGCCATCTATTGGTGATAATAAAGGAAAAGAATCAATGAATTTTAAACCAGTAAAAAATATCATGTCAAGTCAGTAATAAATTTCTTACTCGTTCCCCTTGTTGTAATCTAGTGTGTTAAAATATCCGTGAACCACAAATATACTCTGTGTGTGTGTACGTCTCAAATTGTGCAGTCCATATATATGGATTCGTCTCTCGAAATAATAATATTCAGCAAAATTCTATCTAAATAATATGTTAATGTTCGAATTCTTATACAGTAGTGTGGTTATTTAAAGACTAATAGAGCATAGCATTGCTGTTTTATGCAGGAGTAAAATAGGCCAGTTTATCAACGAAAATATATCTCCGTTTTAAACTTTATGATTCATTGTAGATAAATATTTCTAAGACAATGTGACAAAATATAGTAAAGGCGAAAATTGTAAGGATTATTATTTTTTTATGCATAGCACTTATATAAAAAGTATTTCAATTATTTTCTTTATATGTTTGATTCTTCGAGATCCATCAAAGAAACAAGCAGCTAGAAGTATTACATGTCTTTCTTTCCTCTTTGGTTGGGTTTTTTTTCTTTCCTTTTTATCCTTAGGTGCGTCACCTCGCTAGGAGAGGCCAAAGGATCAGAGTTTGGTGCCGCCTTTAGGCGGGTTTCCAAACTCTAGGCTCCCTGAGGGGGTTGGCCTTGTGATGTGATGATGGATGCTTCGAGAGGTTGAGGCTCCTTGCTTGTGGTTTAGGGGGACTTTCAGGTTTGGTGGGATGGGTTCCTTCGTAGGTTAGGCGGTGATTTTTGGCTACAGTTGGAGTTGGCTTGACTGTGTGACAGATAGAGTTGGAGGAAAGGAGGCCTCTTTTTTCGTAGATTGGATGTGTGTCGAGGCTTAGTCGGACATGTGTCATGGTTTCTTTGACCTACATGGAGAGGCTGAGCTGTGGTTGTGTTGTCTTCTCTAGTCAACGAAGGTGGCGATGGCGGGGTCTATTCTAGCTTTCTATATACTTTCTGTGTTCACGTCCTTTTTTCACGATGGTCAGCTCATCAGAGAGTCTTCGTCATTGTCTTTTGGGTCTTACCCGCTTTATTTTAGGTTTTGTGGTTATCAAATAAAATCAACAATTTTTCCATTTAGAAGTAGTTAGATACTTTCTGTATTTTGTTGGTTTTTGATATAATAACAGAAGTGATCTTCTCAGTCTATGATGTAAAGAGTGTTTGGCAAGTATAGTTAGAACTAACCTTTTGATTCAAAACACTGTAGTATGAGAGAGCTTTACATTGTAGCAACTTTTGCTTTTTACGCAGTATGTGAGAGTTTTACATTATTTGGTAACCAAAAAGTTAGTTTTAATCATGCTTAACAAACACGGAGGCAGTGTTTTTGTCTAGTCCGCGAGTTGTTCTTTGCGGTGTTGTGACAGGCCTCGATGCTGTTAGCCTCTCAATCTTGTTCAATCGAAATTATGCATAGTCTATAGAAGTATGTCTGAAAGAGCCATTTCGGCACTCAATTAGTTACATGTCTTTTCGGTTTTCTAATATTGGAACTCGATCCATGTATTACCTCCTTATGTTTTAATCGAACCTACTGATGGTTTAGGACTTTAGTTAGGGTTGAGTTGGTATATGCGTTGGTTTTTTGTGTTTGTTTGTACTATTTTAATTTGAAATGTAATTTTTATTTTAAATAAAAGATTATCTAGTATCCACATTTCAAATAGTATGTTTGGCTCATTGAATCCAACTTCCAACCAACAAATAGTGTAAAATTTTTAAGAACTAAATAAGAAGCAAAAAATTATTAAAACGTAAAATTTTCACATGTTATAATTTTTAAATTAATATTTTTAGTTTTAATATTTCTCTCAAACGTTGATATATGTGCTAATAACTTAAGATAACGTCCATTCACAAATGAAAACAGTTTAGTGCTAAAAAAGTTGAACCAAACCGCAATGGTGGGCGCTAACATTAATATTTTAGCCAAAATAGTGTGTGGGCATGGGCAGTAATATTTTTAGCCGAAAATCATGAGGGCTTTTAATGCTTAAAAAGTCCTTGGTGCCCATTGGTTTTCTAATCTCTCACATGCTTAGAGTCTCTCGTGTCACGTACCTCTACTTAAAGGCCTAAATTCCCATTTTGTTATTCTCATTATATAAAAGAAAGTTTTTAGGGTAGGGATTGTACTTTTTAACAAAATGGCTAAGAGTTATTGATTTAATTGTTGAATTATTTTCTTAATGGCCGGATTAATGATTAAAAGTAATTTTGTATTGTGTCTTTTAAATTTTTAATGTGTATATTTATAGATTAAAATGTTAATAATTTATGGGTTATTTAACATCTTGATTAAAAATGTTCGTTTCAACCAACAAATAGTATAAAACTAACATAAAATTATTACAATATAAAGCCTTTACATATTACAATTTTAAAACCGTTTTTAATTTTAACTGCTCTCACCTTATTAATCTGGTGAAAAAATAGCAACTCCTACTAACAGTACAAAAATAAGGACATTATAGAAGTTCTTCCCCCTCCAAAAAACAAAAAAGAGAAGAAAACAGACAATACACATTCAGCACTTTTAGAAGACCTTTTTTACGCAGTGACAAAAAAGCCTTCGTTTTATAAGATTTGATTCTTCTCTACTCTCTCTCTCTCTCTCTCTCTCTCACTGCTTTACACAGATCACCGTGACTACATATCTGGCTACTATTATTCGCCGATTCTTCATTGTTTCCCATCTTCGATTCTGAGCTGCAAAAAAGGCCCTCTCTCACTGATTGATTCTTGCCCCTTCTCTTCTACTCTTTCCAGATTCCAAACCAGAAACCAAAAACAATACAGATTGAGCGAGATATCGATTCAAAGTTGTGCGCTTTTTATTACTACAAGTTACAAGTTGAAATTTTGATTGTTGCGTCTGTGGCCTAATTGAGTGAATTCAACAGACTAAATTGGTGTCTTATTGATAGGCCTTGTGGCCTAGTGTTTTCTTTTTGGTCTTATTGATTTGAATTGTCGATTTGGTGGTGAATTGGGGGGTGGGGGACGGAATAGGGGGAAGAGATGCGGCGGCGGGCGGCCGATTTTCGGCGCCCGGTTCGGAGGCGGTTTCCAAATTGGATCTGGGTGCTTCTTGGTCTGTTCTCCAGTGCAGCACTCTTCTTGTTCGTGCTTCATCATAACCAGAATGAAGATCGGCTCGAACAGCCAGCATTGGTAAGAATTTGGGAAGACCCTTTTTTATTTTCTTGCTTTTTTTTATGTTAATTCTTGTTTGAGTAAAATTTGTCTTCAATTTGATTCAAGACTGTTTCATGAGCGATGCCATTTTTGATCTTGGTTCATAGGATTGGCATATGTTGGGAATTATGTTGCTTGGATTGAATTTAATCTTCTGCTGAATAATTTGTTATGAATTGAGAAAAATGGAAAATTGGGCATCGTCTGTATTGTTATGGTGTTTGAATTTTGAGCCTTTGGTACTTGTTGTTTCTACACCACATAGAACGCTTTGTGCTTGATTAAACATTTTGGTTTTGACTTTGACTAACCGAATAATCGGTTTTTAAATGGGACCTTTGCAGTGCGTTTCTAGTTGGTAGACCAACTAAACCATCATTGTGTTGTGCTCTTTACAACGTGCTTCACTATGGTACTCACCTTATCAATTATCCAACCCTAAGCCCCCGTTTGGTTTATAGGCTTGAACTACAATTTTCTCTCACAAAAATTTAACCTTCTCTTCAAACCTTCCAAAAATTTAACTTTCTGTTTAAACCTATGAAGAATGAACTAAGTGGGCCATGAGAGATTTTATTAGGGTTGCATCTTATAAAGAGCATTAAGCGGAAGGAAGCTAATAAAATTTGTTACCTGCTTCACATATGGATCGATTGTGATCTTGATCAAACTTTGTTTATCTGTCTTTTTGTTGGTTTAAATAATTTAGCAAATTTGTTTGTGAAAGGAAATAAAATCGAAACATCAATGACATATTCACGGTCAATAGAAACTTATATATATTATATGTATTTTTGTTTTCTAGAAAACTGTTTTGTTAAATATACAAATAATTGTTTTAACAAAATTAGCCAATGGCTGTATCACAACTATGTTCTCGTGTATGTGAGAATTTGAGATTCAACATTATGAAATAATCATTCACCATTGTGACTTAGAAAGTTTAACTACATGGTGATTGCAATATAATTGGCAATTATATTTAGTCTTTATTATCTCTGCAATATTCACTCATGAGGCTTGTAATTTGAAATACTGTACTTGTGAGCCATGTGCTCAAGTATTAGATCCATTCCACATGAGGCTTCTACATGCTCTCTTTTGCATGGTATGTATGATCTCTCGGTAGAGTGGAATTTTACATTTTTATATCGAAATTAAGTTCAGTTTTAGTTAGCTAACTTGGAAATCCATTATATTCTTAACAATTTTTGAACACATATATTTCATATTCATCGTAATATATCAGAATTATGGGGCCTACATACACTGTTGGGGTGTTTCTTTTTCCTTTTTTTTTTAATTTTATTTTGCAAGTTTATGATTTTTCAAAATATGCGTCTAGTTGCGCAGCTCATATGCTTATTTGTTTATAACTGAAGTGAGAAAAAGACGTGCCATATGCTAGAACTTTCCGGAACAGTTGTACTAAAGTACTACCTTTATTCTCTGGACATGAAATGCCATCCAGAACTCACACTCTCTGGTAATTTGATGGTATTTAATAGTTATATTCTAAATGAGACTTTTGATGATATCTTATTGCAATTTTTAGAAAAAGAATTTGGAGGAATTTGAAGGACACGTGTATAAGTACGGCCACTAGCTATCAATAAGAGGCCAGAGAGAGTCTATGTCATCTTAAGCAGTTTAGAAAATTGTTATTTTTCAGCACGTCCACGTATGGTTAAGCTGAATCTTGAAAGAGATGGGTCTTTCATAGTTAAGAGTATGATTGGGACGTATAAATGATATTTGGCTGTGGAGTTAGCATGCCCTCACTGCTTGTTAAACAATGGATGAATGTAAAGCTTGATCGGAATTTTGGGTGAGACAACTTATGTTTTTTGTCCTTGTTTTATTAAGAATATCATCACTTCTATAACAAAACATTGTGTGTTACGTTTTGTACTTCTAAGGACCATATGTACTATAACCTAATCTTGCACGGTATCATGATTCTTGGCTTGGTTAGATTGCAACTGTCAATATTGAAAGTGTCTCTTTTGTAGTTTATATGTGGTGCATGCAGCTCTTAATATTTAGCTTTAGGAAATAGAAAGGTACTATACCATCAGTTGAATGATATGGATGGAATATATTTTGCTGTTAATTCCTAATTGTGTTCTTACTACTATTCTGTGTGACATATGTACTTTGGTTTAGTTTACTTGTGTGCTCATACTGTATATTTTGGAAATAGTATATTTCTTGACTTTATATGATTAGTAAGCCATGCACTGCATGATTAAAATGTGAGTTCTCTTGTCAGGAGAAGAGCACAAATATCGAACAGGTTGCCCGTGAAGATTTAAATTTTACTCAAGAAATTTTAAGCGCTACATCATTTTCCCGGCAGTTGGCAGAGCAAATAACACTTGCCAAAGCATATGTCATTATTGCCAAAGAGCATAACAACCTCCACCTTGCTTGGCAGCTCAGCTCAAAGATCAGAAGCTGCCAACTTTTGCTTTCAAAAGCGGCCATGAGGGGTGAGCCCATAACATTAGAGGAAGCTGAACCAATCATTAAAAGCCTATCATCTCTAATATTTAAGGCACAAGACGCCCACTATGACGTTGCGACCACAATTATGACAATGAAGTCTCACATTCAAGCCCTTGAAGATCGAGCAAATGCAGCAACTGTTCAAAGCACTGTGTTTGGCCAGCTAGCAGCTGAAGCATTACCCAAAAGCCTCCATTGCTTGGATGTTAAGCTCACAACTGATTGGCTTGTGAAGCCTCATCTTCAGGAACTTGCAAATGAAAAAAGAAATTCTCCACGGCTCGTGGACAACAGTCTTTACCATTTCTGCGTCTTTTCAGATAATGTGCTGGCCACTTCAGTAGTTGTCAATTCTACCGTCTCCAATGCCGAACATCCAAAACAGCTCGTCTTCCACATCGTCACGAATGGAATCAACTACGGCGCAATGCAGGCTTGGTTCCTCAGCAATGATTTTAAAGGGTCCATAATAGAAGTGCTGAACATTGAGGAACTGTCATGGTTGAATGCTTCTTACGCTCCTATTGTCAAACAGCTTCTCAATCCAGATTTACGGGCCTACTACTTTGGGGAGTATAAAGATTTAAACACGGAGCCAAAATTGCAAAACTCCAAGTATCTGTCTCTGCTGAATCACTTGAGGTTTTACATCCCACAGATCTATCCACAGCTGGAGAAGGTGGTTTTCCTCGATTACGACGTTGTTGTCCAGAAGGATCTAACCCCACTTTTCTCGTTGGATCTTCATGGAAATGTGAATGGAGCTGTAGAAACTTGTCTTGAAGCCTTTCATCGGTACTACAAGTATCTCAACTTCTCAAACTCGGACATCAGCTCGAAAATCGACCCCCAAGCATGTGGATGGGCATTTGGCATGAATGTATTCGATCTAATTGCTTGGAGAAAAGCGAACGTAACTGCTCGATATCATCACTGGCAGGAGCAGAATGCTGATGGGATGCTTTGGAAGCTGGGGACACTTCCTCCCGGCCTTCTCACCTTTTATGGTCTGACAGAACCGCTCGATCGGAGATGGCATGTGTTGGGATTGGGTTATGATTTGAATATTGACAATCGTTTAATCGAGAGTGCGGCGGTTATTCACTTCAACGGGAACATGAAGCCTTGGCTGAGGTTGGCCATAGGCAGGTACAAGCCTTTGTGGCAACGGTATGTAAATCAAAGCCATCCGTACGTCCAAGAATGCATCACAAGTTAAAATGTGCTACTTCTTTCTTGCTGGCCGGCACTTTTCGTGTGATCTTCACTGCTTTTAAACTTGCATATTGGGATCACAATATAGTAGAGTCAGAAGTAGAAAATTTTGACTTTGTTAGGGAGTTATCCTTCTTTTTTGTTTTTTGGTGTTCATTATAGTGTTTTTACAAGGGAAAAAGATCTCTTTTCATACATTATAGAGCTTAAATGTCTAGGAGAAGAAAGTGTGGGAGATTCATTTTTGGCTGGTGGGGGCTTTCGTTTTCCCCCTTCCTAACCAGCTATTGAATTATTTGTTCAGCAAAATTCTTGTAATAATTATGAGCTCGCTTTTAAGTTATTTGTAAGAAAACCATTTTTTCCCATCTGTTCCTCTTTAACATTGTGCCAGAAAAGATCCAGTCATTATGTGGAGAGAAATTTCAAACGCCTGCTAATTTCCTTTTTGGAATTCCATTGTTGGCTGAATGTTTGTTTCAAATTGGTCCCTGTTGATAATATTTTATCAGAGCATTATATTCTAGCTGTCTATTTGTAGTTTTGTCAAGGATAATTTAGAAGTCATGTCGAATAAAATAAAAAAAGTTGGAATATTTTCAAATATCAAAACTTGATGCCATTATAATAATTACTATAATGTTATATCATAAATATGAAAATCATTAGTATAATCACTATTTCAATTTCATTTTATATGCACGATGCAGTGCATTTTTTACCTTTGTATTAATCCAAATTCAGAGGAGCTCAAAGATTATAAATTGCCTGATTAGAACAATAATGTAACCGCCTCTTATGAAGGAACATGAGTTTAAGTTACGAATCTTGGTTTATTTGACAATTTTAGTTCAACTGCTACAATAGAAAGCTCTCACATATAATAGTGTAAAATAAAAGTTTGCTACAGTATAAGACTCTCACATGTTATAGTATTTTGGTTCTAACTTGATGTTCCAACTATATTCCTAAACACTCTAATTATTTTACTATGCCACTAACACACAGTTGTTATATGATGGTTGTTTCCTGGTCCATAGCTAGAACTCTACAAAGAAGAAAAACTAGCCAGAGGAAAATTAAACTGGACCCCAGTAAAGATTTTACTACCAAATAGATTCTTGCATTCTTAGTCAACCAAATTGCGGATAGCAGACAAAGAAATCAGAAACAAGAGAAGTCTAATGCAGGAAAATAAACAACTTAAGGTCAACAATAGCACCCCTTAGTGCTACACTGAAGGCCATATTGCAATCTCTGAATATCCATCTTCAGTAGCGCAAGCGCGGAACATTCCCACTGTATTGAAAGGCATAGTGACTTCTCCCGTGGCAGACACAGCAACTAAGCCAGCAGTGCCTCTTGGGACGCTCTCCACGGCATAGGCTGCAGCCTCCTTGAGAGACAGGCCTTTGAATTCAATAAGAGCTGCCACATCCCTTGCAACTGTAACGCGGATTATAGACTCGCCTTTCCCTGTGGCGGAAACTGCACAAAGATGGTTGGCATAGGTTCCTGCTCCTATGATGGGAGTGTCCCCAATCCTCCCAACCAACTTGTTGACAAGTCCACCAGTGGAAGTTGCAGCGGCTAAATTCCCCTGGCTATCAACTGCCACACATCCAACTGTCCCGAGTTGGCTATGACCGTCCGCGGTCAGTTTCTCATTCTTTGGAGCTTTCGCAGTGGGTTCTGTGTAATCGAGCTATGTAGATTTAAGAAAGAAAGAACCACATCAAAGTCAGAAGTGTATGAAATCCTTGGTATCTACTATCTGTATATGAGGTAGTTAAAAATAGTGGCCCATTTGTTTTTATTCTCAAAAGTTTTGAAAATATTTTAGCACGTTTTAAAGCAAAAATTTTAAAAACTCATGTCATAATTCTCAAAAAATTCTTATTTTTCAAAATAAAAACATTTTCATCTATTTTAAAAACAATACCCAAACGCCCTAGTACTATGCAATTGGTTTTTTAACTTCAAGTTCAATTGTTTAAATGTTATAACTTTTGGTGTTTCTCAAGAAAAAGAAAAAAGAAAAAAAAAAGTGAGATTGTATTTGACAGAAACAGAACATACTAAAGAAGAAGATAAACCTGCGTTCTGTTGGCTTCTTTTGCTTGCTTTAGCCTCTCAATGTTTTCTTTAGTAATGAAATGACTTGAATCTACAGTCTGAACACCCTGGAAATTCAGAAAGACCAAACCTTTGAAGAAAGCCCAATAAAAAAAGTGACCAAAAAAGCACCTGTTATATGACTAAAGTTGATTCTAAGAACAGCAAGAATAATCCACTTTCAATGAAGAGAGAAAATATCTAGTGCCCATTGAAGCTTCTACTGTAACGAAGACATACATACTTTAAGATTTGAGTTTTAGCTTTTGTTTTTCAGTTCAATTATTTGGTTTAAAATAAAGCCTATATATCATGTAAATTTAAGATTTAAAATTAATTAAAGAACATTTTGGCGCTCTCGATCCCTGAACTTCTCAAAAAATAACAATTTGGTCCCAAAACTTTTTTTTGCTCAATCAGTCCTTAAATTAGGGATCAATTTAGTACGAGGACTATTCAGCCAAAATAAAAGTTAAAAGTACTATCACATCACAATGTTAATAGTTTAAGGACTAACAACACTAATAACCCTTAATTAAACTAGCAACCAGTTTGTAAGAATGAATTCCAAAAAAAAAAAAAAAAAAAAAAAAGATAAGAAATTTCAGACTTACTTGTTCCCTAGCAAATGCTTCTGCTCCCTCAAATGCAAGGTAGATATGGGGAGTTTTCTCCATGACCAAGCGCGCTAAAGATATGGCATTAACGACTGTTTTGAGACCAGAAACAGCTCCACATTTCTTTGTTTTTCCGTCCATAATACACGCCTCCATTTCGACCGTGCCTTCGCTGGTTAAGACTGATCCCTTGCCTGCATTATAGTGTGGATTGTTCTCCAGTTCACGGACCTAATAGAAACAAATACAAAATGTTGGCGTAAATCAGAAATGGCAGAAAGGATCCGGTACAAAGGCCCAACATATAGTCTTCCTCGGGAAAAACCAAATCCTACTTTGTGCTGCTTGGATTTTGTAGCAAAACTGATGGAGGGTCTTCATTAACTCCTTTTAAAGAGATTTGTCTCAAAAATATTATTTTACAACAACTTTTACACACAAAAAGTATAGATAAGAACTTTACAATACGCAAGGACACACTGACAGACCAAGATGGACGGTTGTTCTGTGAACTTTTTTGTTTTCAAATAAAATTTTATATAAATTATATTTTGTCCCTTGAAAAATTATACTCAAGCCCTTTTAAAATTATGTTTCACTAGTCCTAAAATTCTATATCTAATTTATTTAATTTTTTTCGTAACATTGATATATGCTCTGCCCTGCTAGTTTTTCTATCACTAATTTACTAGCTCCGCCAACAGCAAGAAGCATTTACTTTGGAGCATAACCAGTAGTATATACAGAGAAACAACATTTAAAGAAAAAGAAAACCAACGAAAGGAATATAACTCAATCGCAAAATCAGACGTGGAACCTTCCCAAAAAAAAAAAAAAAAAGAGCGGAACTTTCCTTATAAAACTCAAGAAAGATCATTCTTTCAAAACCCCATGTCCTTTTTCTTTCCTAAGAAAAGAAAAAAGAAAGACCCAGGAAGAAGATGGACTAGATCAAAGCACAAACACACTGCTTGAGTATTACTACATATATATACATACACACACACACATATATATGTATATATATACACATTTGAAAATCTGGGCATGGCTCAAGGCTCAAAGTTTACGAAAGAAAAGCATCAAATAAGCAAACGAAATAAAAAGACTTAAACAGGAGGTTTATTTTCATATAGGTATACCACAAGTTCGACGACGTCCAACGCAGAGTTTCCAGCTTTGAGAGCTTGAACGCCGACGTGGAGGCAGTGATGGAGGCCTTCCTCGCGAGGAAGGCGGCGGTCAGGCTGAAGAGTGAGTGGGATGTCGCCGGCGCCGCCGTGAAGTGCTATGGCCCACCCCATAAGTCACTACCTACCCACCCACTTTCCCCGCTCACTCTCTCTCTCTCTCTCTCTCTCTCTCTCTCTCCCTCTCTCTCTCTCTTGCTTTGGAATCAGTGGGACTTTGGTTATGAGCACCGAGTACCTTGGAGTCATTAACGTATGAATAAACAAAGCAAGTATGAAATATCTCACCTTTTAAAATAAAAATTAAAAGTTTACGTCAATTTTTACAAGTCAAGATCAAAATAATATAACCGTGGAAGCATACCGAAAAGATGTACACAGAAAAAGAATATAGAAAGACCCTTAAAATTGACTTGGAACACCGAATTTCAAGTATTTATTAACTTTTTGATTCATTCATGAATGCTAGGAAAATAAAGACAAAAGCAAAACTCTTCGACTCTAATGAAGACCGACAATTGCACTCCAAAAGTTTAAGAGCAAACATCTAATAATAAATTTTAGGATAAATTTTAAAATTTTTTTTATGAAATATGTGGTTTGTGTCAGCATGCCTTCAAACTTAAAACGTATTTGTTTTGCCTTTGATCTATGACCATCTTCAGCTTTCCTAATTTCGTTAAATTCCACAGGTTTTTTAAAAAAAAATGTTTATTTGTTATTTTTTTACAAGTTAGGTATAATATTTTTGGTTTTAATTAAATGTCATTCCCTTCCAAAACATTAGTTAGGTGCTAAAACTAATACATTTTAGTTTCTTAGAGCCGGTAAGAAGAAAGAAAGGGAGATAAAGAGTTAAAAAATCCATTGAGAAACTCATTAACAAACTCATTAAGAATCCACACTCATATCTAACTTTATTTTGGAGTAAGAAACTCATTGACAAACAAATCAAAAAATTGTTCCAAAAAATACTCAAAATACAAAATTTAAGTAAAAATAAATTTTTTTTTTGCATTAAGAAGCTAATTATCTTACAGTAAAACTCTTTCAACAAAAACAAAAAAAAAAAAAACTAATTTTCATACTTTACTGTATAAAAGCAAAATTTTGGTTGGTTTTTTTTTTAGGATGAATTTTTTTTTTGGTTTGTTAAGTTTTTTTTTTTTTTTTTTTTGTTCTTTGATGAACATTTTTTTGTTAATGAGTTTCTTGCTGCGAAGTAAATTTAAACTTGGGCGGAGATTCTTAGTGAGCTTGTGAATGAGTTTTTCAATGATTTATTTCTTGCTTTTTCCTTCTTACTAGCTCTAAGAAACTAAAATAGATGAGTTATAGCATCTGACTTATATTTTAGGAGGGAAGGATGTTTAATAAAACAAAAATATCAACTCTAACTTGCAAAAAAAAAAAATTGACAAATTAGATTTTTCCATTAAAAAATTGACAAATTTGACGAAAGGTAGAAAGCTAGAGACAGATTAAAGATTAGGGGGACAAAATAGATACGTTTAAAAATTCGGGGAGTATGTTGACATAAGTTATATAGTCCAGGAGGAATTTTTAAAATTTACCCTAAATTTTATTAATCAAGCATTCTAAATAAAGAGCCAAAAACTAACAAATCTGATTCCTAAAATAAAGATGATTCCAAATTTAAAATCATAAGAACCTTAAAGATAAAACAAAAGATACTCCTAATGATAATTATAAAAGGGTGTTTGGGGGCCACAATTGTTGGTTAAAAATCCACAAACGCAAGTGCACGCTATCGATCAAGTAATAAAATACTGAGTACGGGTATCGTCTTACAGAGACTGTTGAATAATAACCTAATTAAATACTAAGATTGGACTAACCCTAAAATTTAGTTAGCAAATCGATTGAAAATGAGATGAAACTAGATATATTACTAACAACTAAAACTAAATTTAGAAAAGAAGATAATTGAATTAAAGGAACTAAATCCAATGAGAATTGAGCGTTAAGGCATCCGATTTCACCATAATCGCTAGATGTGAATTTCATATAATTATGCACCCTAATTGATAATAAACATGTGATGGCAGAAATTCTCAATTTATTCACTATCCTATCTCTAGGTATAGTAAGCCTACTAAGTTTATTAATCCATTATATCTCTGTGTGAATTTAAATAAACTTAAGTGCATTAAGATCCATGAATATTCCTAGTTTACAATAAATCTGTTGGGTCATCTTATCACCGAAAGCCACACAAATAACATAGTATATCTTTATCTACATTTAATTTATGGTTATATGTTATATGAAGCATCTGCATATTCTTTCTTCTCAGTTTCAAACATGCACATCAGATCATTTAAATGGTAGCTAATCATCCAAATGCATTACGAACAATAACATACAACTCACATGAATAAAATCAATTATGATGCATAAATAAATATGAACTTTACATCATTGTAATTAGACTACATCGTAGCCCTAACTAAGAAAATTAGAACACAATTGAAAAAGAAATAAAAACTAAAAATTTAATTGAATCAGACATCAAGAGTAAAGAGAACAAGAAATTCTGTCACCAATCTCTCACTTCTTACTCCAGATTGCTTGAAAGCTCCTAAGAAAAGTAAACACCGCTCTAAAAAATAAAAACCCTAGCTGTCCTTTGATAATTACATCCTCCTTTATTTATACTACTCTTAGGTTAACTAAATCCCTTTTTTCACGTCTAGAATTCACGCTTGAGAATCACCCTCGGTGCCACGGCTCCTATCGTTATTTTTGTCGTAGCGTCGCGGCGCTCCAATTGGAGTGTCGCGGCGCTGGCTTCCGACCAAGAAATGATGAGCAGGCCGAAGTTGGACGTCATGGAGTTGTTTTGGGGGGTCACGGCGCTTCTCCTCTGCCAAAAAGCTTCCCAGTTCGTGCTTGATTTGCAATTTTTTCTCCATTTTCTTGTGCTCATGCTCCCTTTTCTTTTCTTTTTTTTTTCTTCAACCTACAACATTAAAAGCAAACCTTCATGACAAAGTTGGGTGTTTCATGTAATTTTTCTCAAGAACATAGCAATATTCGCTAACTAAAAGCGGTCAAATAACTCTCTAAACTAGAGTTATCAACAATTCAAACTGCAGTTTACATTGTATTTTCTTTTATAAAATTTAAATTGCTATAGTGTTTTCAATTCAAACTATTGATTCAAACTGAGTTTCTAAATGCCCTATAAAAAGATGAGGATAATCCCCATTATATTTCAATTTTGCCTCTACATCATCAACTCTACATTTATCAAGGTAAAAGCTAAGTGCTCAAATCTACCAGTTTTTTAAGACATCTAAGGAGGCTTTAATGACTACTAGCATCCCAAACATCCTCAAAGACATATTAGGAGAAAGATGAGCTCAAGGTTAAATAAGCGGAATCCTTATGGACAAATGCTAGCAAGGCCATGCCCTTCATACGAGTAAGGCCATATCCCCTCTCACATGTTGGCAAGGTCATGTGTTCCTTAACATAAGAGCAAGTTCATATCACTCCTCAACACGAAGGCAAGTCAGGTCTCTCGTCATATGTCAGCAAAGTCATGTCCCTCCTCAACATGCGAGCAAGACTAGGCACCCCCTCTCATGATAGCAAGGCCATGTTTCTTCCTAACACACAAGTGTCCCTACTCAATATGAAAGTAAAATTATGTCCCCCTCACATGATAGCAACATCATACCTCTCTTTAACATACAAGCAATGCAATGTCTCTCCTTAACATGCTAGGAAGGTCATGTCTCTTGCTGACGTTCTCAAGGCTTGCCTTCTTCATGTGGGCCACAACTGTGTGACTGAAATTCTAATAAGTAAAACTTATATATCTGAGTAATCTAGAATATCAACTTATGTAACCACCATCATACATGTTCCCTAGTTACCAGGTACAAGAACCACGATCTCAAGACGAAAGAACAATGTGAATTATGGATTAATCAAAAATGGAGGAGGTGGAGTTAATCACATTCGACGGTTACCAGCCTAAGAAGACTCCTATAACAGGAGAAGTACAAGATTGAGCAAGAATTCAGTCTCTCACTCTTCTACAACTCTCTCTATATATTTTTTTTCTTGCTTACTTATGTTCTAATCTGAGAGAACATGCAAAAAAAGAGCCCAACTATATAATCTTATATAAATGAACAATTCACGAACCATGGTGGATGTAGATCAGATTGAGCCAAACCACTCTAAAGCTCTGTACCTTTTTTCTTTCCTTATAGTTTTATTCGTATTTTACATGTTTATGGTTGTTTGATCTTTTTCAATCATATCTCAATCTAGATTTTCAGTAACTTGGAGGTTTGCATATTTTTATCGTCAGCATACATGGTTGTAGGCATAAGTTGATGAATTTTTCACACCTAACTTTGCTACAAGATATAGAGTTTGAATTCTCATAGTAATCTAAAACAAAAAAAAATGGCACTTATAAAAAACACCTTGTTGATAGGGATTTGTTTTGATGTTATGTGAGATTTCGTTAATATTACATATATTTTAGATAAATTTTACAAATTCCCCTTAACTATGTCACTAATATCAAAATACCCTCCAAACTTTAAAACATACCTGTTGTGCTCATAAAATATAATACCACTATATATTCACCCTTTGAACTTTAAAACGTTTTATTTTTCTACAAAATGATACTTGTTGCAATCATTAAAAGGATAATTTCATCTGTTTACTCAATACCCATAAGCAACTAGCTTGAACTACGATACATTCTCAACTTTTCCTTGTTATTTTTCTTGCTTTTGAGTATGTACTCTAAAGATAGAATATACAAAAGTTTAGCGCCCAACTAGTTCATTTAAGGTGAAAAAAACATCTATATTAACCCGTAAATAGCATATATAATTTTAAAACAAAATGAAATTTAGCAACTTCAAAAGATTTAGCTTTAACTCTATTGATGGTCCCACATTATTGGTTGATAGAGAATCAAAGTAAATTTACCAACGACTCACGAAATGCTATGGTTCTTAAATATGATTTCTTAATTTATTTAGAAGTAATTAATCATAAAAAAATATGGTTCAAAGTTTGGGGGATAAATATGGAGAAATATTATAATTCAAGGGACACAATATCTATGTTTTAAAGTTCAAGCGACATAAATAAATAGTTCGGGGGAAATTCGTAAAATTTACCCATCTCCTTGTGTTTCCTATTGATAAGAGGATGAGGCAAAAAAAAAAAATACTTATTTTCAATTTTTATTGTCATGGTAGGATCTATTCGCTGAACATAAAAGAAAAATGCCAACGCTGGTAATCGTAGCTTGTTGCCGTTGAACTTGCTTATAGGTCCAATGTTTTATGGTATCACATGTGTTATTATAGATAAGAACACACAATATGCAAGGGTAGTATCACTAAAAAAACCAAGCTTTTAATTATAACACTTTTTCGTAAAACTTTTAGTCATAAAGTTCTTAACAAATTTTGTTGTAACAATTGTGCATGTTAGTAACTAAAAAGTTTTGCTAAAAACTATACTTCTAATTAAAACTCCAGTTTTTTAGTGTATATACAACCATTGGATCCACAACTCTTAAAATATGAGCGCTTGGATTAAATTGCCAGTATAAACTATCATTTTAATCTAGAAATACTATGATAATTCAAATTTCATAAAAGAAAATGATATAAAAAAAACGAGTTCAAGCTGGAATTTTTTTATTGAAACCGGTGGATCAAATATATATACTAATGTAACGCCCCGAAATTAATTTAAAGTTATTATAATGTAAAATAATGAATTAGTGTGTAATAACTAATGTTTTAAAATTAATTTGATCATTTAATAAAATTTTAGGTGTAAAGTTGTTTTGGTTATCTTAATGACTTCTAATTGTTTTTAATTATTTTAAATGTCATTTTGAATCTTTGGGACACAAAAATTTGTAAAATGTCAAATGTATTCAGTTTTACAAAACCGTGGGCGGCACATGGTTTTCGTATAATAAAAACGCCCATTATTTCTCTCTATTTAAATCTCTCAATCTCTTCCTCTCTCACTCACTCGCTCACTCTCTCTCTCACTCTCCCTCTCACGCTCATCTCTCTCTCTCTCGGTCTCCCTCTTTCTCTCTCAACTTTTCCTCAAAATTTTGAAAGAAAATTTGAAAGCAAGCTTCGGGTTTCCAAGAAAGAAGCTCGGGAACGTGATTTGAGGCTTGGATTTGAGGTTAGTTTTGAAATTTCTAAACTTTTTCAAATTTTCAATTTTTCATGCATTTTTGAAATCTAAGTTTGTTTGAGCTTAGAAAACCCTTGATTTGAGTTAAAGGAACTTAGAACAACTAGGATCGATGCTTTGTTTGAAGAAAAACAGATTCGATTCAAGATTTTACATTTTTCCTCATTTTTTTCCTATTTTTAGATTTTTGAAATTTTGTATTCAAATCTTGTCTAAATGAGTTCAAAAGTGTCCTAGTATGTTTTTCTATCATATATGATTGTTTTCTATGCTTGAGATTTGAGAAAAATAGGTTAAAACGAAGATTTAGGTTTTGGGAGACCCAAAACCCGTGCTTGAGATTTTTAGAAATTTTTGAATTCGGCAGGCCGGATTCAAAGGATTGGTAGGCCAGATTCATCTGTCCGGTAGGCCAGACTTGGAGGATGTTTGGTCGACCGGACTTGTCCTCCGGCAGGCCAAACTGTGCAGTTCGGCCTGCCGAACCAGGGGACCGGCAGGCCGACCAAACTAGGGCAAATTTTGTGATTTTTATCCGTTTTCACTGTTTTGAACCCCGATTGAAATTTCAACTTTATCAAATAATTTTAAAGATACAAATAGCACACTAGGACATCATAAAACGGTTTAGTAGCATAGAATGTCTTAAATTAGATATTGATCGACTTAGTTTGTATTTAGGATTGTTTGTGGTTCCGCGAAGCTAACGTATAGCTGACCAGGATTACGATGTGGGGCATCGACACGAGTATCGAGGTAGGATTTCTACCCCTTCTTTGGTAGCCTAATTTTAAATGATTTGGCCTTGAAAAATATTTTTATCAAAATGTTTTCAAGGATGAATTAAAAGGGAATTTTATCGGTTGTTTTATAAACCGTGGATTGAGATGAATTTTATAATGAACTTCATAATGAATGTAAATGATAAAACTTGGTAAATGGGCTTTGAATAATGATGAAAATAAACATAAGGGCATAATGCCATATCAGAGATCGGGTCGTGTAGTGATCGACCTTGGGGACAGGTCCCAAAACCCAACTGGGCCACTACGGTAGTGATATTCATATGGTTTGCCTAGGAAAAGAAAATGATGACATTTCTGGTCGACTGAATAAACTGTTTTGGGTAAGAACGGTTTTACTTAAATTTATTTGTTCAAGTTTTCTTTTAAATAATCTCTTGAATAGTGAGATTTCTTTTTAAATTAAATGATTTCTTAAAATATAGTCCTACTAAGCCTTTTGCGCACATTTTACTTGTTTTCAAACTTCCCCCTCTAGATGGATTTCCTCTTAGGTTCAGAGAGGACTCAACGGACAGAACTCAGGAGCTGTAGGAGAATCCATAGACTGTTTAAGTTATTAAATCAAGGCATGTAACATATTTATTTTATCTTATTTGGACTGTGTATGTAATGGACTATTGTCAGTACTATGTGTGTGCATAAGATGTGGGTCCGTGGGACCCATTCTCGTTCATCCTATTTAATTATTGTTTCTTATATCTCGTTTAATGAACATATTTGTTTAAATTATCAAAAATGCTTGTTTAAAAAGGTTTTAGATTTTCCCCCTTTTATATTTAATTTAACCCTCAAACTCATATTTTTAACTAAATTCTTATTTAATTAATTCAAATAAACCGTCACGTCACCTCTCGTACTCCGGGGCATGACAACTAATGACTAAGATATTTAGGTTAAAATTGCCCTCCCCCCTATTTTAATGCATTAAATGTAAAGTCTATTGTATTTTAATGCATTAAATGTAAAGTCTATCAAATGCTAAAAGATTATTAGAAACACGCCACTTAAACTTAAGATTAAACTATTAAAAGAAGAAAGGAGAAGGAAGAAAAGAATAGAAAGATTTACTGTGGATTAACAACATACTAACATCCTTAATTAAGAAAAACAGAAAAAAATCACTGATAAAGAACACTATGAATGAGCTACATATAAATACACATTAAAAGTATAAAATAAAATAAGTCACTCAAGACTATCAAGATAACAGATTTCCTAATTTGATGATTTATACAAATAAATCGACCTACTCGACCTACTAATAAAGGTAATAATATCTTAAATGTTAACTTTTCTTAATATACCCTTGCAAAATGGAACTCAGATAGGAGATTCCAATCTTGGACAATTATAGGACTCGGCATGACTGGGGCAATAGGCCATGCGGTGCAGCAGTAACAGGAGTAGGGCGCAAGATCGCAGTAAAGAGAAAACAATGTTGAGGATGCAATGACGTAGAGAAAGGACGACAATCCTTAATCTTCCCTTTTGATTGTCTTTTAGTTATATTAGAACTGGCGGTCAATTGGTTTCTTCAACTTAAGGGGAAAAACTACTAGGAATTTTCCTGAATTGAAAACACAGTAGTGATTTAGATTTGGTGAGAAAATTAACGTAGCAATCTACGGTTTAAACTGTGGCTTCCAAACACCGTAGACAATTATCCAATGAAGCCAATAACCCCATTTTATATGAAAAGTTGATTATTATTTTCTCAAAGTAAATGCATGTAGCGTTATATATAGGCCTAATCTTGATTGAAGTTATGGATGGTTGATTTCTTTTTCAAGTTCTTTTGAAAAGTTGGCCAAACAAAAAGGCAACAATAAATCATTAAAAAAAAATTCTTGTCTTCATTAATATATATATATATATATATATATATATTTGCCTTAGAGATGGAAAAAAAAATAGTAATCAAATTGAGAAAGTTGTAGTATCTGACTATGTTGCCTTCTTTTTGTTTGGCTAATGATGTTTAGTATAGTTAGTTCTTCTAATCCTAATTCTACAATTCCATCTATATTCACAGCAGAAAAAATGCATGTCTGAAACTAAAAAATTGACGATAAATATTTTATTTGTGCATAAATTTTTTAGGAGTTTTCGAGGAAAAAAAAATACGTAACAACCACCAAGACGTCCCCACTAGCCTGTATGTATATATGGGGCAGTTCTATTCAGCCTGTTGGCTCCTGCCCGGGACACTCATATGAGGTAGGCCCCACTAAGTGGACCCACTAACTCTAGTTTAAAGTACAGATGGATTTGCTTTTCTTATTGAATCCGTGAAGAAGTGGAAGCACTTTTTTGTTCATCTCTGCAGGAGGAGGAACGTTTCCTTGAAATCAAACAGAAAAGAACGAAAGCGACCAGCTAAGATAAGGTGCAACTTGCTATCAGTTTCAAACATATGGGAGTTTGGATTTTAGACGGCAAAATTGCCAAAAATTCCTTATATATTATTAATTGGACCTACTACTATATTTGTCATAAGCTTATAACTAAATGCACTGAACTTATAGCATGCATAATCTAACAGTAATTTTACATTTAATTTCACACCAAACTATAACTTGTGGAGTATCCATTCTAACACAGCTAAATTAAAAAAAAAATGTCATGAAATGGTATAAAATAAAAGCTCTTGGATACTTTTTCCGTGTCCCTCAAAAATATCTTACATGGAAGATTAGGGAAATAAATTAGCTAGGAAGCAAGGAACCCTCAACCTCATGGAAATGACAGCAGAGAAGTAAAAGGTGGAGTAAATGTTCCTACGTTTCTAATGAGTGTTCCTTTTTCTTTTCTTTTTTTTTGAGAGTCTCCTCTGAACTTTTGACACCATCATCGTAACAACACTAACAGATTATATATGTTTGTTATGTCAATAAAAGAAGAAAGCTAGTTCAACAAGTAATATGATACTAGGATTTGACTAGATGACAAAATTATTTGGTTATAGACTCAAGCGGGTTTGGTTCGTGGTTAAAATCACGTTTCGTTATGTATTAATTGACGTGGTTATGAAGTTTAATATGATACTTAAAGTTATTTAAAACCAGTTTAAGAGAACTTATCACTTTTTTAAATTCAGATGATTTTGAACCTTTTTACTAACACTAAAACCAAGGCTCTATCTATGATTTCTTTACAATTTTCATACTATTTTTAAATACTGGTTACCTCCTTGTTTAGACCTTTACACACAAACAATCAATTCAAAACTGAAAACACACTGGTGGAAAACTACACCAATTCAAACCTATAAACCAAAGATTAGGCTAATAATTTATAAGAATTTTTGACAGAAGGAATTAAAATTAAAATGAGACTTCTATTAAAATTTGGGCACCAACATGAATTTAATTATTTGTAAGATTATAATTTGTTCCTTAAATCTAAAGGAAAAAGTTATAAATCCCCCTAAAAAATTTGTCACAAACCCTTAAAAAAAAAAGAAGCTACAAAACAGTCCAAACTGCATTGAAACAATATATGGACTAGAATAAAATATCTATCAAGGTTTACGAATCCCAGTACATCTACAAATTGCATATGCTGACAATCGAATATTTAACGTACGGCGACATCTAATTAAGTAGGACCTGCTTGGTTACAATGTCTAACGTGGAGAATCACATCATGCCAATATAATCTCGAATAATTTGGTTAAATGATTAATTATGAATATAAATATTCCGTTTGGTTAAATGAAGAAAGAAAGCTGGATAAAATGAAGAACATTAGTCAACAATATTGCAAGCCATGAAGCATTTAATGATAATGCCCAAATTGCAGTGCATGAGATTTAGGTAATGGTGCATGGGAATTAATTAATCAAGCTCTATGAAAGTTTCAAGAAACTGTCACGCCGACGGGAGGTAACGTGGCAGATTATTTAAGTTAATTAAATAAGAATTTAGTTAAAAACATGAGTTTAAGGGTTAAATTAAATATAAAAATATGAGAGTTTCAAATTTTTTTTGTAAAAGGAATTCATAATCATTAAACAAACAAAATCATTGAGGCAATCATTAAGCAAGAAATAAAATAATAAAAGTTGCGAGTATGACTCCCACTGACCTACAATTTATGCACACACATTGTACTGACAATATAATAATACAATCACAGTCCAAATAAAGAGAAAATTAAAATACTACATGCCTTGATTAATTATTACAAATAACCTATTAATTCCTTCTACTGCTCCTGAGTTCTGTCCGCTGAATCCTCTCTGAACCTCAGTTGATATCCACCTAGTGGGGGAAAGGGTTGAAAACAGGTAAAATGTGAGCGAAAGGCTCAATAGGACTATATTTTAAGAAACAGTAAATTAAAAGGAAAATATCATTATTCAGAAAATTATTTAAGAGAAGACTTGGAGAAATAAGTTTAAACAAAGCTATCCTTACCCAAAATAGTTTATTAGTCGACCATAAATATCATTATTTCCTTTTCCTAGGCAAACCATAAGAATAACACCACCGTAGTGGCCTAGTTTGGTTTCAAGACCTGCCCCTAAGGTCGCATGTTACATGACCCGATCTCTGTTATGGCATCATGCTCTTATATTCATTTATGTTATTATTCAAAATCCATTTACCTGATGTTTTCATTAACATTCATTATGAAGTTCATTTTAGTCCACGGTTTATAAAAATTAACCGATAAAATTCCCTTTTCAATCAACCGTTGAAAACATTTTGATAAAAACCCTTTTTAAGGCCAAATCATTTGAAACTGTGTTGCCAAAGAAAGGGTAGAAGTCCTACCTCAATACTCGTACCGGTGCCCCACACCGTAATCCCAGTTTGCTATAGGTTTGCTCTGCGGAACCACGAACGACCCTAAATACAAACTAGGTCTATCAGTATCTAATTTAAGATATCCTACATTGCTAAACAATCTCATGATGTCATAGTGTGCCATTTGTATCTTTAAAATCATTTTATAAAGTTGGGATTTCAATCGGGGTTCAAAACAGTAAAAACGGATGAAAATCACAAAATCTGTCCTTGTTCGGTCGGCATGTCGATCTCCCTAGTTTGGCCGGCCGAACAATACAGTTCGGCCTGCCAGAGTACAGGTCCGGTCGATCGAACATTTTCTAAGTTCGACCTGCCGGACAGATGAATCCGGCCTGCCGATCCTTTGAATCTGACCTGCCGAACACGAAGTTCGGCCTGCCGATCTAGAAAATTTCCAGAAATTTCAAGCACGGTCTCCCAAAACCCAAATCTTCGTTTTACCTGTTTTTCTCAAATCTCAGGCATGGAAAACAATCATAGATGATAGAAAAACATAATATGACACTTTTCAACTCATTTAAATAAGATTTGAACACAAAATCCTGAGAAATCTGAAAATGGTGAAAAATGAAAAAAAATAAAAAATCTTGATTTAAATCCGTTTTTCTTCAAACAAAGCTTAGATCCTAGTTGTTCTAAGTTCCCTTAACTCAAATCAAGGGTTTTCTAAGCTCGAATAAACTTAGATTTCAAAAATTCATGAAAAATTAAAAATTGAAAAAGTTTTGAAATTTTAAAAACTAACCTTAAATCGAAGCTTTAAATCGCATTTCCGGTTGCTCAAACTCGTTCCCGAGCCTCCAATCTACTAACCCGATGCTTGAGGCTCGATTTGATTCAAAATTTTTGAGGGAAATTGAGAGGGAAAGAGAGAGACCGAGAGAGAGAGTGAGATGAACGTGGGAGAGAGAGAGAGTGTGTGTGTGTGTGTGTGAAAGTGAGAGTGAAAGAGAGAGTGAGGGATTAAATAAAGAAAAATATGGGCAGTTTTACTGTGTGAAAACCGTGTGCCGCCTATGGTTTTGTAAAACAAAACATACTTGACATTTGACACATTGTTTGTTTTAAAAACTCAAAATAACATTTTAAAATAATAAGAAATCGTTAGAAATCATCAAAATAAAAGAAATAACTTTAAACTCAAAATTTCACTAAATGATCAAATTAAGTTTAAAATATTCATTGTGGCACACTAATCCACCATTTTACACTCTAATATCATTAAATTAATTTCGAGGCTTTACAGAAACGCTTCAACACTTGCTCTATTAAACATATTAATACCAAAAAAAGAGTCAATTTCCAGCCATAGTTCATAAACTAACCATTTTGCCAAAAACTTCCTAATCTCATAGGGTGCTTGGGAGTATTGGTTCTAAACACCCTATCAAACTTGAAAGCAATTGATTAGAACTAATAGTTCTAAACACCCTATCAAACTTGAAAGCAAAACAAAACAATCAACTAAAAAGCAGCTGACGAGAAAAAACCATGCATGTATGACCATGTTCAAAACCATGCATGTATGTTTTGAGTGTTAATGAACAAAAGTTCTAAATTGATGACTTTATTGCATTTTAGAACAGGAAAAATCAAAGAAAAATGTTTAATTATGTTCTAAGATATTTAATCAAGCGTTTGAAATATTTTACTATATTAAAAATCAGTTTACATAAAGAAAATATGATTATAAAACCAAACAACATTTTTTGTCTACAACAGTACCACGAATAGTACCTCCTTGCGAACAGTGCACCGTGAACAGTCACTCATTGTGAACAGTGCATATGAATAGTATCCTAATGAACAGTATGACCTATTGTAAATAGCACTTATGAATTGGGCCCTAAGCCATTGTCGATTCCATTTAAGCCCTTCGGGCCTCCCGATATGGCGGTTCATTTTTTTTTTGCTATTTTGAGACCTATAAACATTTCCAAACTCATCTTGAACATATTTTAAAAAGCTTAAAACTTAATTACACTTGGATAATCATTTACACAAAAAAGCATACCAATAGTCAATTTATACATAATATGGGATTGTAGTTTGATTTTATTCTTTCTTGGTTCTCCACTAACTTTATTAGAAACTTCTTAAGGTTGAGACAACGTTAGAAGCTTACATTTATTACGGATTGAACTCGTGAGACTTAAAGACTATCCGTAGATAATATTGCCAAAGAGGATTTATAATCCCTTCCTTGGTAACCATGTTTTGAATGATATTGTTGGCCATATTACTAAATTTTATGAGATAAGCATGTTCCAAATAAATTGTTTGTCAAATGTTGTAAAACTAAATGTTTGTGAAAAGTATATTTATGGAAATATTTGATATTTTAGAAAAAAGAATTTAAAAATATGATGTAGACTTGGAATAAACATAGCTTCAATAATAATGGTTTCCAAACGTTACCAAGGAGGCGTAAAGCTCCAAGTGATAGGTTTCTATGAGCCATAGAGATCGTGTTATGAGACATAACCTTGCGCCGGGGGGTGGGGGGGTTAGGCCCTTAAACCTCGTTCAGGGCGCTCCATAGAATGGGCAATTGATAAGAGTACTATAAGTATGTTGATATAAGATATATGATTGTTAAAACCTGAGCATTGGACTCCTTTATCTTTCTTTCACTCCTTTATCTTTCTTTCACTTGATTATTTAAATATTCATGTTTTAGTTATTTATTTGATATGCAAAATTTGTTAATAATATCCTATTGGGCTTTTTGCTTATTTTTCTTTATTTTACATAACCCCTCCAGGCAATGCTAAGAATGGTGCCGAGTGAACCGTGGCAGTTGCAGTTTTTGAGGTTGTGACGTACCTCATATTGTTTCATTTTCCCGTTGTAGTTATTTCATTTTCCTTTAACCGGCCTGGTATTTTTCTTGGATGTAGATATCGTGACTGAGTGATCGAGTGTTAAGAGGTGGGGTGCTTCTTCTCAAAGCACTGAGCAAAATAAGAAGGGCAAGCATGACACCCTCAAGGTTGGCATCTAAAACAAGCTTCTCAAAGGGTAGCTCGTCTTCTAATGGTAGTCATGTTGACAAACAACCACCTTCTCAAGTAGTGACTATTCCTCCAATTCCACCCTCGAGCACCAGTAAGTCAAAAGCAAAAGTGCCCAGGTTGTCTCCACTTTTCTCACGGATGATCTTGCAGCCGTGATATCTCGCTACCTACCATGGATGAGCTCAGTCATGAAGGCCATCCGTAAGACTATAGCAAGTGGGATTGGGTGAACTCACAAGGGAAGACCAGCTTGGAGTAGCATAAATACATGGTCTGTTGTAACATGAAGGTACATTGCCACCTACTCAGTGATCATTTCCTTTCTCATGTTCTCTTAGGTATTAATATTGCTTACTCTTACAGGCCCTCATTTCTTCTCTCACCAACTTCGACGTTCATGCATCTACGGTTTATCCAAAAGAGAATGTAGATGCTACTGCTTTGGACATCGAGACTAAGGGGGATACAGTTAAGGAAAAGTCAGAGACCTGCCAGAAGGAGAAGAAAGTTGCCTAGGTGCTCCTTTCCTAGGCCGAGCTAAGGATCAAGGCCCTTGAAGAAACTCTAGAAAATAAGGAGGTCAAGTTCTAAAAAGGGGTGGCTGCTGCTCGTGTTGAAGTCGTTCAGGAGTTCAAGTTGTCGGCTGAGTTTACTCCGATTAAGGACGACTCCTTCAATGAGGGGATAGAGTTCATTATTTCTATTTTCAAGGACAAGTTCCCTAGCCTTGATTTGAGCTTTCTCACAACTCCAGCCAAAGAAGTGCCTGAGGATGCTCTTGAGACTTTGGTCCACAAATCTTGGGCTCTTCTCTTTTTTCTTTTTCTTTTTTTTATTTGTTTTTGTAATGGCCACAAGGCCAAGACTATGAGGCCTCAATGCCTAACTCTTGTATATATTTATCTTTTGTTTTAATATAAACATATTTTTTGCGAAAAAAAAAGTTTGTTAGTAGATTTTGTAAGTGCAAATACATGATATGACTGACAATTGAGCTTGTGCATAATTCGCTTCTTTAAATGGTTAGATTTTAGTAAACTTTTTACAAGTGTAAGTAGCCAAGCTACTTTTTCATGACTAGGCCAAAATTGTTACCTGTCTTATTTGCTCTTTTGGTTTTTACTTACAATAACTTCAAAAATTCACAAGTGTAAACAACCAGAATAATCGCTAAGCTTTTAAATTCAGAAGTGTAGTATAACTGAGCTTATCTTTTTTGTTTTGATTTTTATGCTTAAAAACATACATTCGAGGCCACTATGCCTCTTAGAATAAAAATGTTGCTTTTTTCAGCAAAGTGAAAATAACCGAGATAGGCTCTTAGACTCGGCTTAGGGTGATATATTATATGTACTAAGCTCTCTCCCTGTCCTTGGCTGAGCGCTATGCTTTAGCATCAGAAATAAAATTTCTTAAAATAAAATGAGAAAGATTTACTAAATAACCTCAAAAACTTTGTTAACTTCTGAAAGAAAAAAAGTCACAAGTATTTTGCCTTTTGATGTCCTATAAAACAAAAGCACGAGTGATAAAATGGCCTACTGATAATATGGCTTGAGATGAGCTGTGTTTCATGGGTGAGCTATAGCACAACCTGACAGATAATTGAGGTAATAAGTGTCTGGTTTAACAACTGCTCATAGTCGATATGGCCCTTCCCACGTCGGTCCTAAAGGTTCAACGTTTTTCTCTTTGGTATTCTAGGCTACCTGTCTGAGGACTAGGTCACCTACTGAGGAACTTCTATTTTTGACATTTTTATCATAGTGCCAAGCAACTCGTTGTTGATAAGTTGCCTGCATAATCTATGCTTCCAAATTCTTTTTTTCCAATAGGTCGATTCCCTCGTTCATCAGTTCTCGGTTAATGACTTCATTATAACCGACAATTTTGTCAATTGGACTTGTTATTTTAACTAGTAGCATGGCTTCTACTCCATAAGTCATTGAGAATGGAGTTTCTTCGGTGGACATCCTAGAAGTTATTTGACATGCCTATAAAATTTTAGTCAACTCTTCAGCCCATGCGTCCTTCAACTGATCAAGCTTCTTCTTCAGTGTGTATTTTAAAACTTTGTTAACTACCTCAACCTTCCCATTGCTCTACGAATAGATTGGGGCCTGAGAAACTTTTATTGACCCCCAAATGGTCATAAAACTCCTTTGTTTTGGCATTATCAAACTACTTAACATTATCAAAGACTAAGTAGTTAGGGATGATAAATCTACACATAATGTTGTTCCAAATGAAGGTTATGCATTGAACTTTGGTGATTGTTGTTTATGGCCCTGCTTTTACCCACTTTGTATAATAATCCATAGCCACCATGGCATATTTATAACCCCAAGGTGCAATATGAAGTGGTCTGACAATATCAATGCCCCATTTAGCAAAAGGCCAAAGGCTAATAACCGAGGTAAGAGATTCAGCAGGTGACCTAGGAATGGTAGTGTAACTTTGGCATTTTTTGCATTTTTGCACCAGTAGTATCCTTCTTGTAGAACCTTGTGTGACAATGACTACCCCCAGCATGATTTTCACAGAATCCTTCATGAATTTCTTTCAGTACATTGTGCACCTCTTGTTTGTCTAAGTACCTGAGTAGTGACATTGAGTTTCCTTGTTAGTATAAAGTATCATCATAAATTAAATACCAAGTCGATCTATATTTTAGACTTCTTGCTTCATCTTAGTCATGAGGCATCACTCCATTCTTCAAGAAATTATAAATTGATGCCATCCAATTGTCAGATGCAACAATAGGTAGTATATAGTCCAGCCCCTGATTTTGAATCGTGGACTATTCCAGTAGCTCAAGTGATATAACCTTCAGTAGCTCAGAGTCTTTAGTCGTGGCAAACCTTGCCAATACATCTGCATTGCTATTATCTTCCTGAAGAATTCTAATGAACTCGTGGCATACAAACTTTTTCAATTCGTCATTTACCTTATTCAAGCGTGCTGCCATTCGTTCTCCCCTAGTTTCATAATCACCATTTATTTGACTGACAATGACCAGTGAATCGCTATAAATAGTTACTGAGCTTACCCCCATATGTCGAGCAAGCCTCAACTCAGCTAGGATGGCCTCTACTCAGCTTCATTATTGGATTCCCTGAATTTGAATCTGATGGCCGAGGTGATCTTGTAATCCTCGGGGCTTACCAATATGACACCTGCTCTAGCATAAAGATCATTAGATGACTTATCTACGTATAGCTTCCACTTGGGAAGCTCTGGTTCCACTTCCACCTCTTCCACATTTAGTAGGGCAATAAACTTTGCCACAAGTTTGCTAATGCCTAAGCTTTTATTACTTTCCAAGGAACATAATTGTTGTTGTATCCACTCAATTCCACAGCCCACTTTAATAGCTGTCCAGAAGTATCTGGCTTTTGAAGTGCTTGCCTCACTATGTAGTTGGTGAAAGCATCAACTTTGTGCTCTTGAAAGTACTATAGAAGTTTTCTAACTATTATTATTAGTGCCAGTGCAAGCTTTTCCATGTCTATATATCTGGTTTCAACATCTAGGAGACATTTGCTCGCACATTAAACTAGAAGCTAGACTCGGTTTTCTTTTCTAATGATCATTGAACTGACTACATGCTCTCAAATGGCCAAATAGACATAAAGCTTCTCACCTTGTAATGCCTAAGAAAGAATCGACACTTGACCAACATGTATTTTTAATTGCTGAAAACTTCTTTACATTTCAGAGTCCATTCAAATGACTTTGCACCTCTTAATGTGTTAAAAAAAGGAATATACTTATCTGTTGCCAGAGAAATAAAGCGATTTAAGGCGGCCACCCACCTAATAAGCTTTTATACATCTTTTGGCTTCCTTAAGGATTCCATTTCAATAAGAGCTCTGATCTTCTCAGGGTTTGCTTCAATACCATGCTGATTTTACCATAAAATTGAAAAATTTCCTAGAGGCCACACCAAAGGCATACTTTTGAGGATTGAGCTTCATGCTGTATTTACTTAAAATCTCAAATGCTTCTCAAAGGTCGGCAGTATGTTTATAGGCGTTTTGACTCATTAGCAACATATTATCTACATATACTTTCATATTTCTTTCAATCTAGTTCTCAAACATCTTGTTTACTAGTCTCTGATAGGTGGCTCATACATTCTTGAGACCAAAGGGCATCTTCATGTAGCAATACAAACCTCAGCCAGTGATAAATGTTGTATGCTCCTCATTAGGGCCATGCATGGGAATCTGATTGTACCTCGAGTACGCATCCATAAAACTTATCAACTTTGACATGCTGTTGCGTCTACTAACTAGTCTATCCTCGGTAATGGGATGTTATCTTTGGGACATGCTTTGTTCAAGTTGATGAAGTCCACACACGTACACCACATGTCATTTGGCTTTCTTACTAGGACTAGATTGGCTACCTATGTCAAGTAATGAGCTTCCTTATTGATTTTATTTTTGATTAACTTGTCAACTTCTTCACACAAGGCTTGATATCTCTCTCCATATAGCAGCCTTCTCTTCTATCTTTAGGATGATATGTAGGATCTATGTTTAGTTGATGGCAGATAACTTCTAAGGAGATACCTTTTATGTCGTCATGCGTCCAAACAAAGACATCAAGATTATCTTTCAAGAACGCTATCAAATCTACCAAGTATCTATCATTAAGCTTTATGCCTATTTTCAAAATCTTGCTCGAGTAATCCTCACTCACTACTACCTCTTCCAGGTCCTCTACTGGCTTTGCTGCAGTGATTTCTTCATCCATAATTCTTCTAGGATCGCCTAGAATTTCCACCAAAATATGGTCCTTTGTGAATGGTGTGGATTACCCCTGTCGAGGGGGGTGGTGGTTGTTTCCTCCCTAAGGAGCTAGATTGATTTGATCAGCTCGTATACCGCCTAGGCAATTCTCCTTGATATATTCTCACAAATATCCTCGCTTGATAAGGTCCTCTATCTCATCCTTTAGGTCTATACAGTCTGCAGTGTTATGGCCGATCTCTCCATGGAACCTATAGTGCTTATTCTAATTTTTTGGTGGGATCGACCTTATTAGTATGTTGTGATTCTGTAGGTTGTTATAAATTTCCTCAATATTCATATTGAGCTTAATATATACCTTATACCTCTGATAAGGACATCTCGACCTCTTGTTTCCTTGATACGGCGCCTGTGCTGGCTGAAATGTAGGCGGGGTTGGAGTTAAGGTCAGTGTAGGTGCTAGTAGAGGGTAGTTCTGATTGTTATTTCCACCGCTTCGGTTCTTCTTCTTTCCATTGTTTTTTCCTCCATTTTGGTTTTGTGCCTACTATGCAGGTTGTTGACCTGTCGGCCCCTAGAGGGTAATACGGAACCTCGACATATGTAGATAGCCGATATGCTTCCTCAGCATTTATATACTTTTGAGCTTGTGATAAAAACTCAGGCCACATCATTGGCAGTTTCTTTGTGCAAGGAGAACTTGAAAGCTCCCTATTGTAAACAGCCAAGGACCAATGTCAAGGCAACATCTTTTGCGCAGTTCTCCGCCAAGACTATTTCCTCATTATAACGTTCGATAAAAGACTTTAAGGACTCAGTGGGCCTTGTTTAACTGCCTGAAGCCTTTCTCAGGGTGTTTGTTATGGTTTGTGACCTTAAATTCCTAAACCATAGTCTTGTTGGTCCACTAATGGTTGCACTAAAAGCATGACACTTTATTGCATCTAGGGCCCTGTGTAGGCTAATGTGATAATTGAAGAGTTGAGCATGCTCTTTGGGGTCTTCCTTCCTATCAAACAAAGGAATATTTGGCAACTTGAGCTTGGGTGGCAAGGGTTTAGCCATCACCTCTTTGATGAATGGGTGTCTATCTACGTTGTCGAGATTAAGGGCTTAATAACCTTGCCTTACTTCCCACCTGTTGACTCTTTCTACAAGCCTAAGATGTTCTTGAAAACTTACAACTGACCTATCGGTATCTTGGCTTCCCGCTTGTCAAGCCCAAATCCAATCTCTAAGCTCTTCTTGTCCTCGGCCTCTGTTCCTTTGATTATTCACTGAACCTAAAGGTGCTTCCTTCCTTTATGCCAATGGTGGTAATCCTTCACGATTTTGGTTAACTATGCTTCTGCACCTTTTCAGGCTGCACGTCGTCTCTATGCCCTTCTCTATCTGCTTCTTTGTGATCTCGATGCAAGTGCTTGGTGCGAATCATGGTTCCTTCTTGTAGAATTGCTTCATCTCTTGGAGCCAATAAGGGACCATTATTATTATCTGTAGGCCGAGCAAGATTATTCATGACATTCTCCATCTACTGAAAGGATTGCATCAACTGTACGCAATTCTATGTCATCATCCCAATTTGAGCTTGTAAGGCCACATTTGGGTTAGGACGTGCATCTTCGAGTGAAGGCATCCGATTTTGATTGTCAGCTGAAGGAGGTGGTGGAGGTGGATCCAGTCTTCCTCCTTGGGTAGCAGCATAGTTATTCTCATTATTCTGACCATGACAGCCATGTTGGTTCTAGTTATTCGCTTCAATACATGTTCTCGCCATTGGAACAACTTAGATAATTTTTTCTATAAAAATGTTGGAAAATTCTTCAGCCCTCCTTCTAGCAGCAATTATTGACAGGCAAAACTCGTCAAACAAGATTCTCTCAAATTTCTCACCGAAATAATCACTAAAGTAGAAAGTAAAAAAAGCATAAAGGAAAATAATAGCAAGAACACCGGAATTAATATGGTTCACCTCAATTAAATGCTACGTCCACTATTGTTTTCTCAGGTGGTAAGGTTTTAGCATGAGAAAATATTGTTTACAAAGCTAATGCTAAGGCATGTGCCAAAAATTGGACTTAGGCTCTTCTTTAGAACTAATGTCTATTTATAGTACAAGGGATGGCTAATGCCTTACCCTTTAAGCCTATTTTAAATTCAAATACAAGATAATCTCATCTTTTATTGGCTAGATCTTGTCACTGTAATCACTTATAGGCTTTTTCCTTTATAAGTATCTTAGATTCGGTTGATAATAATCAGCTTGAGTGCTTATTGCAATCTTGGAAATCTTCTACAGATGCAAATAGACCATTTTACCCTTCTTAAATATCTGTGACACCCGTTATTCTCCTAACGGGTATTGAGGTAATTAAATTAATTTTTAATGTATAAAAAAAATTGCTTCATTTAAATTTATTTTATAATATTTATTTTTATCTATTTTTAAATTTTCTAAAATTCTCCTATATTTATTTAGTATGATTACTAAAAAGCCTTAGAACTTCTAATAAATCTCAAAAATGTCATATTGGCATTATGTGTGTTAAAGTCTTTAGATGAGACATAAGGATATATTTTCCAACTACTCTTGACCCTCATTTTCTTTATTTCCTCCGTGACATGCTTCAACATGTCTCCTCTATAATTGTTTCTATCACTTCTCTTCAAAGACTTCATCTTTTCTTCCTTTCTCTTCCACGGTTCCCACACTCTTCTTCTTATTTCTTTGCTGAAGCAAAATACTTAGAGAACTTCTTTAAGGCAGCCATAAAAATCTGCCACCATCACCTCCATTTGAGCAAGAATTTCAGTCATACCGAAGTAAAGGAACCTGTTTTGAAGCCATTTCAAGCTTCCAACTAACCATAATCCGAGGTTAGAATCTTATGAACAAATTTAGTCTTTCATTTATAAATTTTCTTTTATACTAAAGGATTATTCAAATTTGCGTTCTTAAACCTAAGTATATGTTTGTTGCTATTTTGGAGCATATGTATGAAGTCTAAGTGTATATGCCCTAGACAGAAAATTTATATTGTTAAACTTTGTAATACCCCTATGGGCAGTGGTTATTTCTTGAAATTCTAAGATTAAATTAAAATGAATTTTATGAATTGGTTTGCATATTTGAAAAGTAGCATCCTAGGCTTTCTAACGAGCTATCATAAACCTAAATCGGAGTTGTATTTTATTTTCTAAGAATTATTCAATTTTTGTATTGGAAACTAGTAAATCTGCCAGTTTGTTATGGTATACCAGCTGCTAACCTGAACCAAGAACCCATCTTTGCTCACCACCTAATTCTTTAATGTCTTGCAACCTTTCCAATATTATCCTAAGTGATTGATGAATCTTATTAGGGACTAAAACATATAGATTACTTGTTCACATTTTATATTGTGTTAAGACAAAAATTGTTTACTGTGGTATTCAAAAGAGATTTATATAAAAGCTTTAATGGCATACTAGTAAGATAGGTTTACACATGATTTATTTATGAATGTAGTTGTATGTTGTGCTTTAGTTTTAATTGTCCTTATGCACGCCTTAGGATCAAGGGAGTATGGAGCTAACGTTAATTGATTCCAGGATTAAGAGACTGTTGATAAGCTTAAAAGGTAGGGATTCTATTACTCATCTTTTGTGAGGTTTTTATAGAATTAAAATTGATTGTTTTGCCGCAATATATATATATCTATGTTGAACTGATATTATATGAGTATCACATATGAAACTATGACATGGACTCGTCTTGTATTGTACGGCGAGGAACATAATGAATTGACACATGTTATAAATTGAGAAGCATGGTTAGGAAAACTAACTCTATTGATAATGATTTAATATAGAGAAATTGTGAGACATGAAAAGGGCGACGGTTACGTCCTTGGGCATGAATACCCTAAAAGGTAAAGTAGGGGGAAGGCGATGACGCTTCCTTGGGTTGAAAGTCCCAGAACACACTGTACAGGAATCGATTTGGTGAGGACTCGGGGCTTGATGTCCCCTCACCGGAACACCCTTGGAATGTTTATAGGGTGATCAAGTGCGCCCATTTGGGTTTCGATGAGTTGAGTGATACTCAATTTAACATGGATACCTAGGAACAATGATGATTGGTAATATTTGAATAAATGTGTAATTATGACACTTGGTAATGATTAACTACGGTATCCATAAGATGTGATCATAATAAACCTCATAATCTAGAATATGATGTGACTTACTAACCATGCAAATTTTAATGTGGTAATGATAAAAACCTGAAGGTGAGTAATGGCTTTCTCTACTGAGCATAGTGTTGCTCATACCCTTATGTTTATATCTTTTCAGGACTCACTAAATGTGAGGTGGCTACGAGAAATATAGTTGAGGAAGTGATGTAACTATATTACATTGGGACTGCTTCAATCGTTGAGAATGTTCTTCATGATAATGTAAGCATCAATTGTTACTTTCTGTGACTGTATTATAATGTGTTGAGGGTTAAAATGATGATGACAACAGTTTATATTATTAAATTTAAGGTGCTACATTAAAACTGTGGTTTATTTATCGTTTATATTTTTATTTTTGAGTTGAGAGTTTTCATTTAAGTCCCGGGCAAATTTTATTTTTAAGGTTTTACTTTTATTATTTATTTTTATTTTATCTCATTAAAAACTGTTAACCCCCATATAGGGGCGTTACAATATCATTTGGAAAGAAGCTTCAAGAACATACCGAGGCAATATGGGTTAAGATCAACCTTGGGCCTTTCTAGGCCCAATACCCAATCAGGCCTAACTCGATGACCCAACAACATAAACAAATAAGGAAAAAATACTTTTATATATGGGTACCTAACAAAAACAACATATAAATCAATATAACCTACTTGTCATTTTCATCACTAAATTTTGAGGTTGAAAATTACGTAAATGACATGATAATAAATACTTTGCTTTTGTGGACTCAATAATCACAAAAAAAAAAAAAAAATCTCTAAAATTCATATTAATTTTAAGCCAACAAAAATATACATTTGTTTATGAAATTCTTTATTTATAAGTCTGAGATGTGTGAAAGTCGATTACAAAGAATATACTCTCAACCGCCAATTAATAATTAGTCAATCAAGTTCATATATATAGATATATATGTGTGTGGGGGGCTTAATTCGTCAATATTTAACATATTTAATAATTAAATGATCAAAATACGATAAATTTCATAGTTTAGAGGAATAATTTATTATAATTTAAAGTTTAAAAGTTAAAATATAACAAGCTACATAGTTTATGAGACAAATAAAAATATTGGCTCAATTTCGTTTATTCTTAACCGATTTAAAAATAAAAAAATTCAAATGAGACAAGTGAAATAATTTAAAGGTTTGATTTCTTGCATTTTAAAACTCAAGAGCCAAAATTTAATTCAGGAGCGAACAGGGAGAGTGACCCTAACAAGGCGAAGGAAAAAAAACTCGCAAAGAACGGTTCGTCTCAAAGAAGGGAAAAAAAATTGCCGAAACGGGAATCGTCAGCTCTGCTGAAAAGGGAATAATTCAAAGCTTTGCTTGCTTGCTTGCTTATTTTTCTTTTTCCTTTGATAAACACGCGAAAACCCATTAGCTTCTCTGCTTTACGCCTGGAAAGTGAACCTTTGCAGCTAGTGATTTGGTTAACCAAGAGAAACCATCATCACGGTAACAGCAGCAAGCAAGCTCCTCTTTCTACTTCCCTATTTCTACGTCTCTTAAAGTTTGGTATTTTGTCAAACTCTCTTATTATCAGATCTATTGAATATTGTTTCTGTAAACTTTATTTTATTTATGAGTTTATTTATTTCGGGCATCTGTTGAATCGTTATTTCTTCTGCGTATTCATCATATAAACTTTCTTTATTGATTTTGTCACCTGCCCATTATTGACAAACCTCTGTATTTGATTTACATAGAGTACTATGGTAGATTGAAACAATATATTCCCAGTCATTATTATTGTTTCCCTTATTGTCTGTTGCTAGTCAAGTGCATCTTTTTGTGTTTCAAGATTTATTAATTTATTTATTTGTAAAAGAAGGAATCAATCCAAAGTCATAAGTAGTACATACTTGGTGCAATTTTAGCCTTTTATATTGTTTGTACATGTTTTGTAATTTTTTTTGGGAATGTGTTGCTTGCTTCTTTATGCACTACGAGTGTGATGGATCTCATGGTTTAATGTTGCTGCACTTCATGCAGAAAAATAGGATTTTTTGGGTCTGCCAATAATGAAGGCGCTTATTCTTGTTGGCGGGTTTGGGACCCGGTTGAGGCCATTGACCCTCAGTGTACCAAAGCCACTAGTTGATTTTGCCAACAAACCCATGATCTTGCATCAGGTTTCACTTTCAAATTATGCAAATTTTCTCTCTGAAATCTGGATCTGTTGCTATAATTCGGGTCATCTTTAACCATTTTGCTTGGCATCCAAGTTGTATATATTTTTTTTTTTTCGAAGGCGATTGTCTATGTAATAATGGACTTGTTGAATATGTTAGGATGAGACATGGGAACAGTTTGAAATGCCCCCTTCTTTTTGTGAACTTTGATTCTGTGATTGATCCTTAAACTTGTGTGTTTTCTTAGATTTATTGGTCTCAAAAAAGTATGTGGTTTTGTATCTCGACTTTGTTAATCAGATTGAAGCTCTCAAAGCTATTGGAGTGACTGAAGTGGTTCTGGCCATCAATTACCAACCGGAGGTAGAACGAGAATCTTGCAGTTCTTTAATGAACAAAATCTACTGGATTTATTTATTTTCTGTTGTTCAGGTTATGCTCAACTTTTTGAAAGAGTTTGAGAAAAAGCTTGAAATCAAGATCACCTGCTCACAGGAGACTGAACCACTTGGTACAGCAGGCCCCTTAGCTCTAGCAAGAGATAAGTTGGTAGATGACTCTGGTGAACCCTTCTTTGTCCTTAATAGTGATGTAATTAGTGAATACCCACTGAAAGAAATGATTGAATTCCACAAGAGTCACGGAGGGGAAGCTTCCATTATGGTAACAAAGGTAATCTAAATCAACCTTTTTACCTACTGTCATGATACTAAGCATTTTTTTTTTTTCTCATGCTGAAGAAAAACTATCATATTCATTTTAGGTAGATGAACCATCGAAATATGGTGTGGTAGTTACGGATGAATCTACAGGGAAAGTTGAAAAGTTTGTAGAGAAACCAAAGATATTTGTGGGTAACAAGATTAATGCTGGAATCTATTTGTTGAACCCATCTGTTCTTGATCGGATTGAATTGAAGCCGACCTCAATTGAGAAAGAGGTATTTCCTAGGATTGCGGCAGAGAAAGAGCTGTATGCTATGGTTCTTCCTGGGTTTTGGATGGACATTGGACAGCCAAAGGACTATATTACAGGTCTAAGACTCTACCTAGACTTCTTGCGGAAAAAATCCTCTTCCAAACTAGCATCAGGGTCGCACATTATAGGGAATGTTCTGGTGGATGAAAGCGCTGTGATTGGAGACAGATGTCTCATTGGCCCTGACGTTGCCATCGGTCCTGGATGTGAAATTGAGCCAGGTGTCCGGCTCTCACACTGTACAGTCATGCGTGGGGTTCGAATAAAGAAGCACGCTTGCATCTCCTGCAGTATCATTGGTTGGCATTCGACTGTTGGCAGATGGGCTCGGATAGAAAACATGACAATCTTAGGGGAAGATGTTCATATAGGTGATGAAGTTTATAGCAATGGGGGTGTTGTCCTCCCCCACAAGGAGATCAAAGCAAGCATTTTGAAGCCAGAGATTGTCATGTGATGATCATGCTGGAATCTGGTTCCAGCATCTAAGTGTTACATATACTCGTAGAACATGGTTTCACCTCGTTTGGAATTATGTAGCCTAAATTATGCGCATTCAAAGTTTCGCTTAGAAACTTTACGAATGTTGCAGAATTTTTTAAAGTCTATGACTTTGATATCTTGAAGATTATTCTGAGCAATCTAGAAGGTTCAAGTAATGGCGTGCCATGACTCGATGTAAAAATTGTTGATGTGTTTTCCTTTGAAGCCAACTTTGTTACGTTGGTAACTTAGGAAATTCCAAGGAATTTAATCTGGAACGAGATTTAATAAATACTTACGTGTTTGATATGTTATATATAGTTATGTTACATTTGAAAAATTGTTACATTGGCATATGCAGTGCATTGAATTGGTCATTGCACTTAACAAGATGCTCGACACATGAAGGACCTTGAGCTATTAGCTCAGGTTATAATATTTAGATAAGCATAGACCTTTGAGCGCTCTCGCTCAAGTTGCGGTATGGTAACTACTATGAGTATTATGAACCTTGTAATAAAGTAAGTATAAGAGGTGTGAGCTTTTGATTATGTCTACTATTAAATTCTGTTATTTACTTTTCCGTTTTGTTAGCCATGATAGGTAAGCGTCTCATTTCGATAAGACCTATTTCCCTTAAGTAGTGATGAGTTTTGAAGGGTCAAGGTGATAAGTTTTAAAAGTTTAAGGGGTAAAATTATGATTTTTAAAATTTAAAGGGTAAAATAAAAAAAAACCTTAAAATTTAGAGGCTATTAATATTAATAATCTTAAAAGAAAAAAATAATTTGGCAAAGTCCAAATTATACAAGTTAAAAAGTTGCATTGATTTGAGAAAAAGGATAAAGCAATTAAAATAAATAAATAATGAAGTGGTCTCCATCAACGCAACATCAAGCACATATAATTATACCCACACATACTGCACGCATATCAGCATATTATGTATAAGCAAAAGTCTACTTTTACTACTTTGGCAAAATAAAATCAATCACTTTCCTAAAACTGATATTACTTCAGAAACTAGTCCAGATTTTTCTTCCTTGCAGTGCATTAGTTTCAAGCTAAGCATTGCTTCAATTTTTCCTCTTCCATGTTATTTGGAGAGAACGAGAGAAATGTCATATTTTTAAAACTTATTGAAGTAAATATCAAGTTTGAAAATATTATAGTAAATATTAGATCTATAATGTAAACAATTTTTTTACTATGTAAATAAGAAATATTTACATTGTAAACAATGATATAAATTCATTATTTGACAATAAATCCATTTATTCTGTAAATAATTCTTATTTACACTATAAATAAAGGGGCAGATAAATTATTTATGTCATAAATTTGATATTTCTTACAAATATTTTTAAAATTTGATATTTAGTACAATTGATTTTGAAAGTGGACATTTCTTACAATTTTTGTACTTTTTTTAGGAAAAAAAGGGCTGTCCTAGCGTTTCAACTCACAAAATGGTGGTTAAGCTTTATATTTTGGTTCATTTTTAGTAAAACTACAAGTTTGCCATCTTTGGAGGGGACATTACAAGATTATTTAATGAGATATAATTCAGGAACTAAATTTGATACATAAAAAAAGTTCAATGTTTAAATTAAAACATTTTTCAATACATGAACTAATTCTAAAAAAAATTAAAGACCTCCAATGAATTTCTCTAGTGTTGTTGTTGTTGTTGTTTTAAATGATTTATTATTGTTGTTTTATTGTTATTAGGGTGGTTCTATTTGCACCATTTTTAACTCTTCATATCCTCTTCTAAATACACCCCCTATAATCTTGAAATAATTAAATTTACTTATTATATTCCCTATAGTTCCAAAATTATTCTTATGATTATCAGTTCCATTTCATTTTTCTTTTCACACCTACTATTTTTTTCATTATTTTAATACTATTATTACTCTATCTCTCTATTTTTTTTGTTGAAGATTTTTCGCATACAAAAGGAAATTTTTAAATTAAAAATATATTCACTACAATTTATTAATAAAATATTATATCTAATAATTATATATTACTCCTCCAATTAAGGATACATACAACAAATAATTCTCCCTAAAAACAAGTAATTCAATTGTCAAATTGGTTAATATATCTCTCTCAATCTCTCTCTAGTTTTTTTGTTGAAGTTTTTTCATATATTAAGAAAAATTTTAAATTAAAAATATATTCATTACAATTTATCAAAAAAATATTATATCTACTAATTATAAATTACTTCTCCAATTAACGGTACATACAACAAATAATTCTCCCTAAAAACAAGTAATCAAATCCTCAAATTGGTTAATATTACTCCTCCAATTGATGATATATAAAGCAAATAATTCTCCCCCAAAAAAAGTAATTCAATGAAGTCATTGAATATTAACAAAAAAAAGAACAGATTAATAAACAATTGATGATACCTCGATATGATTTTTTGAAATAGTCATTAATAGTGCAAATTAGGATTTTGTCTTGACATATAGGTGTGTGTGGAAAGAAAAAGGATGCGCCATTTGTTTTGTTTATTAAAAAAGGATTTAATTATATAATTAGGTCAATTATAATTATCTTTTTTGCCATTTTATTGAAGGGTTTTTCAGTAATATTAAAATTTATTTTATAGTCAAATGAGGTGTGAATAGTTATTATTATTATTAGGATTAATTATAAAAATTTCCCTTGAACTATAGCCTTTGTAACACTTTGCCTCCGAATTTTAAAATGTAACATATGTTTCCCTTGAAGTATAAACTATTAACAAAAATGGTTCTTCTGCTATAATTTTAATAGCAAATTATCAAATAATTTTGAAATTAAGGGTATTTTGGTTATCGTAGTTATAAAAACAATAAAAAAATAAAAAAATATAATAAAAATAGTATTTATTGATGTTAAAAAAAATCAATTAAAACATACTATTAAAAGGATTCATCTTTTTTTTTATATATTGAAAATTTTTAAAAAATTTTATTAACTTTTTTTTACACTCAATTTGAAAATTTAAAAGGCATAAATACTAATAAAAACTTTAAAAATATGAAAGAAATTTTATTAATACTACCAAAGTTTTTTTCTCTTTGAAATATTGTATTATATTGTATATATTAATGTTATATTCTCTTTCATTCCAGTAATATATATAACTTTAAAAATTTTAAAATACTCTTTGGGTGTAAAAAAAATAAAATTTTGAAGAAAATTTTGCCGTATCAAAAAGAAAGATTCCATTGGTATAATAGTTTTAGTTAATTTTTTTATTTTTAATCATCAATAATGACTATTATTATTGTAGTTTTAATTTTTTAGTTATTTTTATAATTAGAATTACTAAAATGCCTTTAATTTTATAATAATTTATCAATTTTTCATCAAAATTCTAGCAGAATAAACATTTGTTGCTAACAATTTATACTTTAAAAGATTAGGTGTTACATTTTAAAGTATGAGGATAAAGTGTAAATGGATTTTTTAATTAATCCTTTTCATTATTAATAAACTGTACTCAACCTCACAGACATGTGTCACAGAATGATTGAGTTAAGGAGAGAAAGTTCCTTCCTCTTTGTACAAAAGCTTCATTAGACTATTCAGCAGCCCAACGGTTTCGTCAGCGCTTTCTGTTTGTCTCAGGCAAATAGGGTTGTTGGTTCTTGATCGGTTCACAGATATATAATCGTCCTTTTTAACATTTTTTTCTCTTTTGTTCGATAAACACCAAGTCAGTGCTAAAAAAAAACATAAAATAAATGGGAGATATTCGGTTCTTCGAGTTGAACACCGGAGCCAAAATTCCGTCGGTGGGTTTGGGAACATATGCCGCCGAATCTTCTCTCATCCACGCCGCCATCAGCGCCGCCGTGAAGGTTTTTTTTTTCTTTTTTTAATTTAAAACTTCGTTAAAATATATGCTTGATTTACTTGACAAGAAATCTTGGGTCATGCCTAACTGTTTAATTCATGCTTGTACAGTTGGGATATCGGCATATTGATTGTGCTCGAATGTACGGCAATGAGAAGGAGGTAATTTTATTTGTTTATTTATTTATTTAATTTAACGCAAACTTAGGATGTTTATTTGTTTACTGTTTTTTGGAACTCATTGGGATTGGATCAAGAGAAAATAATATTAAAATGTTTTAAGTTAATCTTGTAAATGGTCCCGAACTTTCCTTCAATCTCATTTTGGTGTTTGTGTAGAAGTATGCCAAACTTGATTGTGTAATTGGCTACTCATTTACATTGGGTGTCTGGAGTGTGATCAAAACGGAAACTTTTAAACTGAAAATTGTAGGCTTTACATTGTAGCTCACGTGTTCTAATCACTAGCATACGAAAGTTTTACACTATATCAAGCAAAAGTTTTGATTGTAACTGATTTTACCAAACAATTCGTCCCCTGAATGTTGAAAAGAGGATGGTATATAAATGATGGTCTATTAGTATGTTACTTTACGCCCACATCACATGCATACTTCTTTTGTCATCGGAGTGTTATTTTTGTCAGCATTCTATGCATATTTCGTCCTCTTTTTAAAATCTAGGAGGGGTTAAATGAAAAAAAAAAAAATGATGGCAATTTTAAGCTATGGATGCAGTAAAAGTCACGGATAAAGTTTGAGGATCACTTGTTGGATTAACGCTAATGTCCATTTTTATAATTATTTTTAAATGCTTTTGGTCTTGATTGTTGATTTTATTGATTTTCTCCACCAAACTAAATTTCTATGGCGGTTTTTCACTTTTTTTGGTAACATTAACCAAGGGGGCCCTCCTTGTCATATTACCCCAGCCCGTGTTTTTATTTTGATACACTTTTCTTTTGAAACTGTAGATTGGGTCAGCTTTGAAGGAGCTGTTTAATGATGGTGTGGTGAAGCGTGAGGAGTTATGGATCACCTCAAAGCTCTGGTTTGTTCGAATAATTAAAAAACAATGCCGATTATTTTGTGAAAATTTTGGCATCTCGAGTTTGGGTGTACAATGTTGGCTGAATCTACAAATTGTTGTGCAGGTGCACCGATCATGAGCCGGAAGATGTACCAAAGGCGCTTGATAAAACATTACAAGACTTGCAGCTTGATTATGTGGATCTCTATTTGGTACATCATATTTGAGCTTGTTAGTATACGAGTTTATGTTTTGTGCTTTAGTTTATCGATATGCTTTTGAAATAGAATTGGAATTTACAATTATTATTTGAGAGAAAAATTGATTCAGTTTAGTACAATATAAGGACTGATGGCTGAACCAGCTTTCTATTTCAGTTGGGGCATACATTTTTCTTTATCAAAAATGTAAAAATAAAAATTAAAAGGTGTAACGGGGCCTTAAGTTGCTCTGCCAGTCTGATGGTGTAATAGGGCTATTTTTATTAATTGTTGCTTTGCTAATGGATGCCATGCAATTTGTTTAGATCCATTGGCCAGTCAGCATAAGAAAAGGGTCAGGTAGTTTTAGACCTGAAAACCTTACCCAACCTAACATACCAAGTACTTGGAGAGCAATGGAGGCACTCTATGACTCTGGAAAGGCTCGGGCTATTGGAGTTAGCAATTTCTCTTCGAAGAAGCTTGGAGATTTGTTGGAAGTGGCTCGGGTTCCTCCGGCTGTTAATCAAGTGGAATGCCATCTTTCATGGCAGCAGCCAAAGCTACATGCCGTCTGTAAATCAAAGGGAGTTCACTTATCTGTGAGTGCCATTACTATAAAATGATCTAATTTAGCTGTGTGCAAAACATAGTCATTCAAATTACAGCACGGTTTGAAGACAAAATGAATCATATTTAATTTAACATGTCGAATAAACATGTTATTTACAGGCATATTCGCCGTTGGCAAGGACTCGGATCTTTAACAATCCAGTTCTTACTTCAATAGCAGAGAAAGTTGGAAAGACTCCTGCACAAGTGGCTCTTCGTTGGGGCCTGCAAATGGGTCATAGCATATTGCCTAAGAGTGCAAATGAGGCTAAAATCAAGGAAAACTTTGACCTTTTTGATTGGTCCGTACCCGAAAACTTGCTTGCTAGCCTTTCTGAAATTGAGCAGGTGGGTAGTTCTTTTTGGTTCATGAGGCCATATCCGTTATTATAGTGGAATTTTCTATGATAGGAAATCTTAATTGTTACTACGTGTCTCTAAATATTAGATTGTATCGTGTAGAGTTTTCTTTCGGATCAATTTCTCCCCTTCTGGAATGCAGGAAAAGATGGTTAAAGGAAAAGAGTTTGTACACGAGACTCTAGGCGTGTACAGGACTCTTGAAGATCTCTGGGATGGCGAGGTGTGAGCAGAAACAAGATAGTTGTAACTTGAGAGAAGCTCTAGGCTTTTGCTTCATTTCTCTTTTTTCTTCATGGGTGATATCAGAACTGATGAAATAATCTCAGTTTACTTTTTTTTTTTTGGTACTAATAATCTCAGTTACTTATTGATGTATTCCGTATTATCACGCTGCATTGGGAGTTTATTGTAGCTTGATATTTGCTGAAGTAGAACATTGTACTTTGAGAAAGCGAATCGAAATTATGTTTAGTTTTTAGTAAAATAATTGTTAGTTAGAATTGAAATCTAACTATGTACTTAATAACAACATAAATAGACATATTAACTTGTTTTCGACAGTTACGTTTTTTAGTAAAAAATATTTTAACAATTGATAGTGTAGTGTAATAAGAATTTAATCTCATTAATTATCATCTTTTTTTGTGAATTAATCGATTCATTACAATTATCTGATTCATATCACATGGTTAATAGTAACGGCAACCATTAGAAATGTATAGGGTGTTTGATTAGCATGGTGAGAACCTAACTTTTTGGTTACTAAATAGTGTAAAGCTACCACATGTTATAGGAAAAAGCAAAAAGTTGCTACAATGTAAGTCTCTCGTATGTTATAGTGTTTTGAACTAAAAAGTTAATTCTAACCATGTTCACCGAACGCCCTAATCATTGAAAACAGGTTATATATATATGTATATATACTATAAACATGTTATTTTCCATCCAATTGGTTGGATTGGTACTTAAGGGAAGCTCTAAGACCCTCTTATTCAATAGGATATGGGTTCAAGGCAAATCCGTATGGAGGTTCCCTGAGCAGCCTCCTCGGCAATATGTTCGAGGTGCCCGCCGGGCACCGGCCGAGGATCTCAACATTAAACGCGCGTTTTTTGGGTGGATACTCGACCCCCGAGTGGACCCCTACTCGGGGAGGGACCTCGGCTTAGCGGGTGGATCTGTGACGACCCGCCCTTACGTGGCCGTCATTTAACTTAAACATCATCATAAACTTAAACTTACTTACAATTAAGGTAGAGAAATTTAGGATAAATTTTTTTTTCCAATATATGTATGGATTCTTACTGAGGAATCCTTAACATGAAACCTTAAAGGAAATAATAACTATTTTTTTTTAAATTTTAATAACAAACGAATTCTTATTGATAAAGAATTCTTAACATATAACCTTAAAATATATAATAATCATTTCTCAAAACTTCTTTGCGTAAGCCTAACGTAATACATAAAATTCTCAAACGTGATAATAGCGTAATAATAAGCATTACGTCTTAATATAGTTGTAATTTCTAAAAGCATGATCCTTTACATAATTCATAACATTAATCTCTTGAAATATAACCATAGTAATTTTCTTGAACTTTTCCGTTTTAACATAAGAGTAATTATTTAGCAACTATTACTTTAAAGACATTTCTCAATTTAAATACAACTATTCTCAAGATAATTTTAAATTAAATAATAAATAAAATCTCATTTAAATGCTCTTTAAAACTTTATTAGCAATTATTTATATATTTTACTTATAATTTTAACATCTTAAAAATAACATTGTATTCTCTTAAAAGTTAACCTTTTTAAACTTAATAAAACATAATTTCTTACAACTTAAACTTTTAAGCTTAAGTTACTAATTTCTTAAAGCTTTTCTTTAAGACTTTCATAATAACTTCATAACAACATATCCATAACTTCATTTCTTAACTTAATGTAAAACTCCAATAATCCTTTGCAATTCCAGATAAACTTATAATTTTCTTTCCTATAAATTTCGTGCATTTGTTGCATCGTTTATTGCAACATCTTTAAACTTTGAAATCCTCTGAACCAAGGTTGCGTAATCACAAGCTCGGTTTTTAAAACATAATTATGTAAATTATTTATTTATCCATATGCACATAAATTTTCGTAAGGTGTAAACATACGAAATTTTGTAAAATAAAACATGCATAAATTCATAAAATACTAATGCAGAAATATTACATTGCGTGAGCGGTATCTATTCCCATCTTCACCATTCGTCCGCCGCTCACCACTGCCCATCAAGTGTCGCTGATAGGTTTTTCTTACCTACAGCATGAACATACTTAAATGAGCTTTCGCTCAGCAAGTAGGAAATTAACCTCGCAAAACATAATTAAAAATCACTTTGATAAAAATATGCATGAGCATTTTATGCTTGCTTATCAACTTGATTTATGCTTAATTACTTAAGCTGTAACTTATCTTCTTACTTTGGGCCCGAGTGATCGTACCGGTTGCGCGCGAGTCTTGGGAAGTTAGGGTTCGCGAGGTCCCAACGACACCAAGATCATTCATTTCTTTAACATGGAGCCTCCCCGTGGGTCGGGAGGTTGGTACGACACCCTTAACTTGTCTCATAAGTTTTACTTGTCTTATTGTGTGTATGCAGCATGACTTAATACTACATGACATCACAATTTCGTAATTCATGAATTGTAAATCGTAATTATACATGAATCGTAAATCATAATCATACTTGACTTGAAGGTGATTAAACAATATAATTTATATATTGCATACATCACACATTAATCATATTATCATCATCATCATCATAGCATTTCACATCATGTCATCACCTAGCATATCACATCATAACATAACATATCACATCATAACATATAACAGTGTAATAAATCACTAATCATGCATTTTCATAAATTTTATAAAAATATTTAAAATTAATCTATTTTTAAAACTATTCATGCTGTAGGCGAGATTCCTACTTACTTGGACTCCGAGCTGTGTGGTCCAGTTGCATCTCGTTGTATCCAAAGTCTACGCTGCATCCTCAGCAGTGCTCCTCGGACCACTATGGATGGCTAGGAATGATCCATGGAGATTTATTATTGCTAAAAACATCATTCTGGACTCCGTTACAACAGTCTGAGTTGCCTCGATCCACGTGCAGTCAGTACCAGATGATTTTCACCGGCGTGGAATTAGCTCAAACGGAGGTCACCATCACATTCAGAGCATCAAAACGAGTCGGGAGGTGGTCTCGGATCTTCGATCGGAGGTCCGGATCACAAAAACCTAAAGTGGTGTTGACCGGCTGTTGACCGGCGTTGACCGTCGTTGACCGGTGGTTGACCGACTGCGATTGGCTCCATTGGGGGCTGAGCTCGAGCCTACCCCCCCTAAGTCGACCCTTCTGAGTCCAATGGTGGTGTCAATTTTACCATATTCGGCCTCAAACCATGTGGATCGAAGCTCCAAGTCGGCGGCAAAAAGTGGAGACTCCGATCTCCTATCTCCGGCGGTGTTACCGTGAAATTGAGTTAGGGGTTTTGTTCCCCGTAGCACTCTGATCATTTCCCCTCTAATGGTGGGGCTCGACACGGCGTGGAACGGCTGCTCGACCTCCTCACGGCGGCGTTAGGCGGTGGGTCATGGATCTCCGACGATCGGCGGCCGTTTTGTGAAATTGAGGAGTTGATTTTCCTCCTCTTAACCCTCTGAATGTGATTGCCTCTCCAATTTGACCCAAAAGCGGCGAAATGGCCAAAATCATGTTCTCACGGCAGCTCCACGACGGCGATGATGGAACTCCGACTAACGGCGAGATTTCCTCGCAATTGATGGAGGGCTTTTCTTCCCCTCATCGGTCTGAAGGTGATGGCCACATCAATTGGGCTCAACGGTGGCCGTAAGGGCAAGTTCGACATCACCCACGGCGGCGGCGGTGCAGCGGTTTCGAGCTCCATCGTGCGGCTGTCCTTGGCTGAAATTGGTTGAGGCATTTACTCCCCGTCGCTGTGACACCCGTTATTCTCCTAACGGGTATTGAGGTAATTAAATTAATTTTTAATGTATAAAAAAAAATTGCTTCATTTAAATTTATTTTATAATATTTATTTTTATCTATTTTTAAATTTTCTAAAATTCTCCTATATTTATTTAGTATGATTACTAAAAAGTCTTAGAACTTCTAATAAATCTCAAAAATGTCATATTGGCATTATGTGTGTTAAAGTCTTTAGATGAGACATAAGGATATCTTTTCCAACTACTCTTGACCCTCATTTTCTTTATTTCCTCTGTGACATGCTTCAACATGTCTCCTCTATAATTGTTTCTATCACTTCTCTTCAAAGATTTCATCTTTTCTTCCTTTCTCTTCCACGGTTCCCACACTCTTCTTCTCATTTCTTTGCTGAAGCAAAATACTTAGAGAACTTCTTCAAGGCTGCCATAAAAATCAGCCACCATCACCTCCATTTGAGCAAGAATTTCAGTCATACCGAAGTAAAGGAACCTGTTTTGAAGCCATTTCAAGCTTCCAACTAACCATAATCCGAGGTTAGAATCTTATGAACAAATTTAGTCTTTCATTTATAAATTTTCTTTTATACTAAAGGATTATTCAAATTTGCGTTCTTAAACCTAAGTATATGTTTGTTGCTATTTTGGAGCATATGTATGAAGTCTAAGTGTATATGCCCTAGACAGAAAATTTATATTGTTAAACTTTGTAATACCTCTATGGGCAGTGGTTATTTCTTGAAATTCTAAGATTAAATTAAAATGAATTTTATGAATTGGTTTGCATATTTGAAAAGTAGCATCCTAGGCTTTCTAACGAGCTATCATAAACCTAAATCGGAGTTGTATTTTATTTTCTAAGAATTATTTAATTTTTGTATTGGAAACTAGTAAATCTACCAGTTTGTTATGGTATACCAGCTGCTAACCTGAACCAAGAACCCATCTTTGCTCACCACCTAATTCTTTAATGTCTTGCAACCTTTCCAATATTATCCTAAGTGATTGATGAATCTTATTAGGGACTAAAACATATAGATTACTTGTTCACATTTTATATTGTGTTAAGACAAAAATTGTTTACTGTGGTATTCAAAAGAGATTTATATAAAAGCTTTAATGGCATACTAGTAAGATAAGTTTACACATGATTTATTTATGAATGTAGTTGTATGTTGTGCTTTAGTTTTAATTGTCCTTATGCACGCCTTAGGATCAAGGGAGTATGGAGCTAACGTTAACTGATTCCAGGATTAAAAGATTGTTGATAAGCTTGAAAGGTAGGGATTCTATTACTCATCTTTTGTGAGGTTTTTATAGAATTAAAATTGATTGTTTTGCCGCAATATATATATATCTATGTTGAACTGATATTATATGATTATCACATATGAAACTATGACATGGACTCGTCTTGTATTGTACGGCGAGGAACATAATGAATTGACACATGTTATAAATTGAGAAGCATGGTTAGAAAAACTAACTCTATTGATAATGATTCAATATAGAAAAATTGTGAGACATGAAGAGGGCGACGGTTACGTCCTTGGGCATGAATACCCTAAAAGGTAAAATAGGGGGAAGGCGATGACGCTTCCTTGGGTTGAAAGTCCCAGAACACACTGTACAGGAATCGATTTGGTGAGGACTCGGGGCTTGATGTCCCCTCACCGGAACACCCTTGGAATGTTTATAGGGTGATCAAGTGCGCCCATTTGGGTCTCGATGAGTTGAGTGATACTCAATTTAACATGGATACCTAGGAACAATGATGATTGGTAATATTTGTATAAATGTGTAATTATGACACTTGGTAATGATTAACTACGGTATCCATAAGATGTGATCATAATAAACCTCATAATCTGAAATATGATGTGACTTACTAACCATGCAGATTTTAATGTGGTAATGATAAAAACCTAAAGGTGGGTAATGGTTTTCTCTACTGAGCATAGTGTTGCTCATTCCCTTATGTTTATATCTTTTCAGGACTCACTAAGTGTGAGGTGGCTACGAGAAATATAGTTGAGGAAGTGATGTAACTATATTACATTGGGACTGCTTCAATCGTTGAGAATGTTCTTCATGATAATGTAAGCATCAATTGTTACTTTCTGTGACTGTATTACAATGTGTTGAGGGTTAAAATGATGATGACAACAGTTTATATTATTAAATTTAAGGTGCTACATTAAACTGTGGTTTATTTGTCGTTTATATTTTTATTTTTGAGTTGAGAGTTTTCATTTAAGTCCTGGGCAAATTTTATTTTTAAGGTTTTACTTTTATTATTTATTTTTATTTTATCTCATTAAAAACTGTTAACCCCCATATAGGGGCGTTACAGAATTTTTGGTATCAGAGCCTAGGTTCGGTTAACCTAGGGAGTGTAGCACCACTTTAAAAAATATATTTTTGAGATGGTTTTGAAGCTGAATTTTCAGTGTCATCATCAAAATGAACCTTCACATTGATTTATACAGTTTAGAAGGATGTAACATGGAAAGGCCATAGAATGAAAATACTAATGGTTATATGAGTACAATAATTATATAGAAGGAAAGTATTAATAGTTATGAGGGAATGATAATTATATGAAATGAGTTTATAAGTAGAATGCTTATGAGAGATTCGTATAATATTAGGATCTATAAGCATATTTAATTCGTATAAACGATGAGAAATTCGTATAGATACGAGGATTTAAGAGCCTTTTATCTCGTGAAAAACAATAAGAAATATAAGGCTTGATTTATTGATTTTAAAGTTTGACATAGATATGCCAAATTTTTCGTAATTGATTCAAACCTAAGTAATGATTATGTGTGGATTCGATGGAGCACATAAGTGTCAATGTCTTTTCTTAAAAGTTCTATATATTTGAGGAATATGATATAAGTTGGGAATCATGGTATTGAATCTTGAGAGAGATAAATGTTAGATTTTTGGTCTGTTGAGACTGTGTAAAGTCTAGAATGCATGAATCTCAAAATTGGAATATTTCGTTACGTACATTGTATTTAAGTGTATCAGTGAATCTTTTGGTGACCTAAGGTTTTGTTTTATGAGGAAATTATAAATTGTATGAGTAGAATTGTGGGGATTGTAGATGTTCTTAAATAGTAACATCAAGTGTCTTTGTTCGTTGATATGGTCTACGTTGAAAGACGTAAATCGTATTGATTTCAAGGTTAGTCACATTCTAAACCCTTGGTAGTAATGATGATGAATCCATTGATAGATGTTGAGTATTAGGAATAACATATGGGTGTATGCATTGTTCAATAAGGTTTTGATTAAAACAAAATTATTTGAGTTGCTGGATCATTCAGGAAGATCCTTGTTGTCGTTAAATTAGATTTGTTGTTCATAGTTAACTTATCTATAGTGGCTTGAATTGGGTTTAAGATTTATACAAATTGGTTTTCAATTTTGTGTTTGTTATTTAACTCGTTCTAAATGTGTTAAGGCCGAAACAACCTGACCATTTTCAACTAAGAACATTTGGGCCTAGTTCAAATCTTAAATCAGTTTGATTCACACTGTCTCTCTCACGTGATCTCTATACGTGTCATATACAGTGGTTTAATCATTGTTTACAAATACGTTTACTGTGCATAGGAGCTTATTTCTCCGAGTTTACTTTTCCTCCAAAAGAAGAAGGAATTCTAGGATTCTGCAATTTACTATCTTAATTTTTCCTTTCTATTTACTCTTCTTTCATCTCATCATGGACCCAAAGTACCAACACCTGAGAAAGTATTTCCCATCACTCTCCCAAAAGATTCTCAGAAAGAAATACAAGGCTAGAATTACTCGGTTGTGGATTCTTATGCGTTTTGGTATCCCTTGTGATGTGAGAATGCTAATAGAGGGGAAAATCCGTCCGAGTGACTTTAGTCAAGATGTTGGTTTACCAGGAACAGGTACCAGTCGTAGTGCAATGAAAAGAAGAGCTCGTGCCATCGTGGTCACTTGTAACAAATGTGGAAGACAAAATTGTAACGGTAAATGTACTTCACCTGGTTATATATCTACGAATAGAGAGGATAAAATAAGGTTTTGTAGGGATGGACTTTCAAAGGAGAACTTGGATAGCATCCATCCTCCTCTCCACGGTCACCCTAGTGGATATGTTCAAGGAGCTATTTTTAAACTCTGGCCTAAATTTTATACAGAAAGACAACGCCTCAGGAATATGGTATTTCTAGATCCTGTTTGCCAAGCCATAAGAAAACTGGATGGGGAATAAGTCATCGCTCTATAAAGGTTATTTAGTCTTTACTTATTTGAAGCAGTTTTAGCTGATGTTCAACAGTTTGTGTTTTTCTTTTACTCAGAATATTTGCTTTTGTGTTTGAAATAATTGTGATTATTAGATTGATACAGTAAGTGTTAATATCTTATTTAATTTATGATTTTCTTAAATATATATATAATAAAATATATTATCTTATCAGACACGTTACATACGGTACAGTAATATGTTTGAATTTTGAAAAGCTTATCCAGATATTTCAAGATTTGTGTCTCAAATTTCAAAAGTTCTACGGTATTTGTCGTTTATATTAAATTTCTAGACTTGGTGTATATTTGTCAAAAAGTCTACAGTTGTGTCATGAGGGTCTTTTGTCGAATTGTTCTCAATTGTCAAAAGTTATACAATTAGAGTCTAATCTTTTTCAAAAAGTGAATCAGATTTTCTATAAACTATCAATCACCTTATCTTACTTTCTTATCCGCACAAGATTTTGTTTAAATCTTTGGATTACTTTTTCATTACCTACTCGTCTATCTCTTTAGCCCTTTTTGTATATTTCTCATCTTTAAAATCTCATGTAGAACCCGAAGTCTAAGTGGAGCAGACATTAAGCAACCACTTCTATAAACCAAATATGTCTACCTCCCAGTCCACGAAGAAAATAAAGAATGTCTGTGTCTTTTGTGGTTCCAGCCTTGGAAAAGATAAAGCTTATTTAGAAGCTGCAAATCACTTAGGGCAAGTCCTAGCACGCAAGAAGATTAACATAATCTATGGGGGTGGTAGTATAAAAATGATGGTAAATATGGCACTAGCAGCTAGGTCTAGCGACGCTACTGATGTAAGAATTTGGCCTCATATTCCAGTTGAAGGAAACCTTTGTAAGGAAGCCATAGGTAAGGGAGAAGGAGTCAGGAGTATCCCTAAAAATTTTAAAGACATAATCTATAATTCTGATGCTTTTATAGCATTACCTGGTGGTCTAGGTACTCTTGAGGAAATATTTATAGTTGCTTGTGGGCAATTGTTGGGCTTTTATTCCAAACCTTTGGGACTGCTGAACGTAAAGGGTTTTTATGACGGTCTTTTGAAATTTCTAGATTACGCTGTGGAAGAAAACATCACTACAGAATCGGAGAGACAAATCTTTGTCACTGCTTCAACAGCTGAGGAATTGATAGATAAAATGCAAATCATACATCCAGAATCCGACACTGCAACATCCAAGCTTGAATGGGAAAGGGAAAGCCGGGAGCGGCCAATTGATTTGAATCTCCATCTGTAATCTTTTTGTTTTATCTTTGGCATGTAGGCATGTGTGTCCGTATTTCGTGTGTTACGAATAACCGTTTGCCTTGTATTCTGTGTTTCTTGTGGTACGTTGTTGTTCAATCTTTTAGATTCATTGAGCCTAATGCCGGGATGGCTGGATACGGAGTACTTGATGCTCTCGAAACGCATCCTTCTTAAGGTCCGATCTTTTGTTTATCGATGTTTTTGTATCCTATAAGCATGCATGATATGGATAGCTGGTATACGGAGTGCCTTGTACTCTCGAAACGTATCCGTATTATGTTTGTAATGTGTAATATTCTGTTAATATTATGTGGAAGTACCAGAGTCAGTTATGGGGATATTCCATATGAAATATGAGTATATTATTTGGATTGAATGTTTGTGTCATGAGGATAGCTGTTTAATGAAAAATATGTCGGGTTTGTCTGCAACTCTGAAATTCTGTTTAATATCTCTATGAGTAAGCTTAATGTATGGTTTTGAATAAAAGTGTTTGTGATATATGTTTTATGATTATGTTTTAGTTTATTAGTTGAGGTATGAAATCAAATATATTTGACTTTTTCTTACTCAAAAAGGAAAAGGAACCTAAAGATGAAGTATATAAAATTTCTCTGGCAATCTCCTTAAATGTGATTGTAAATCACGGTCCATGGACAATGAAGGACTGGAATCATGATATGGTCAATATGTATGCCTGATCAGATTCTTAGACTATTATACGGTGTTATAAGTTGAAACTTGTCAGAAATACTCTCATTGAGGGATTTAGGAGTAAGATTTATTATGCAAGTAAATAAGTGGAGATACGATGATTTAAATTTGGAGGACAAACAACATTAACGGTTTAGACTCAGAATTGGAATCATAGTGGAATCATAATTTTTACTAGTATTACTAGAATTGAAATTTCGAGGACGAAATTTCTTTAAGGGGGGTAGAGCTGTGACACCCGTTATTCTCCTAACGGGTATTGAGGTAATTAAATTAATTTTTAATGTATAAAAAAAAATTGCTTCATTTAAATTTATTTTATAATATTTATTTTTATCTATTTTTAAATTTTCTAAAATTCTCCTATATTTATTTAGTATGATTACTAAAAAGTCTTAGAACTTCTAATAAATCTCAAAAATGTCATATTGGCATTATGTGTGTTAAAGTCTTTAGATGAGACATAAGGATATCTTTTCCAACTACTCTTGACCCTCATTTTCTTTATTTCCTCTGTGACATGCTTCAACATGTCTCCTCTATAATTGTTTCTATCACTTCTCTTCAAAGATTTCATCTTTTCTTCCTTTCTCTTCCACGGTTCCCACACTCTTCTTCTCATTTCTTTGCTGAAGCAAAATACTTAGAGAACTTCTTCAAGGCTGCCATAAAAATCAGCCACCATCACCTCCATTTGAGCAAGAATTTCAGTCATACCGAAGTAAAGGAACCTGTTTTGAAGCCATTTCAAGCTTCCAACTAACCATAATCCGAGGTTAGAATCTTATGAACAAATTTAGTCTTTCATTTATAAATTTTCTTTTATACTAAAGGATTATTCAAATTTGCGTTCTTAAACCTAAGTATATGTTTGTTGCTATTTTGGAGCATATGTATGAAGTCTAAGTGTATATGCCCTAGACAGAAAATTTATATTGTTAAACTTTGTAATACCTCTATGGGCAGTGGTTATTTCTTGAAATTCTAAGATTAAATTAAAATGAATTTTATGAATTGGTTTGCATATTTGAAAAGTAGCATCCTAGGCTTTCTAACGAGCTATCATAAACCTAAATCGGAGTTGTATTTTATTTTCTAAGAATTATTTAATTTTTGTATTGGAAACTAGTAAATCTACCAGTTTGTTATGGTATACCAGCTGCTAACCTGAACCAAGAACCCATCTTTGCTCACCACCTAATTCTTTAATGTCTTGCAACCTTTCCAATATTATCCTAAGTGATTGATGAATCTTATTAGGGACTAAAACATATAGATTACTTGTTCACATTTTATATTGTGTTAAGACAAAAATTGTTTACTGTGGTATTCAAAAGAGATTTATATAAAAGCTTTAATGGCATACTAGTAAGATAAGTTTACACATGATTTATTTATGAATGTAGTTGTATGTTGTGCTTTAGTTTTAATTGTCCTTATGCACGCCTTAGGATCAAGGGAGTATGGAGCTAACGTTAACTGATTCCAGGATTAAAAGATTGTTGATAAGCTTGAAAGGTAGGGATTCTATTACTCATCTTTTGTGAGGTTTTTATAGAATTAAAATTGATTGTTTTGCCGCAATATATATATATCTATGTTGAACTGATATTATATGATTATCACATATGAAACTATGACATGGACTCGTCTTGTATTGTACGGCGAGGAACATAATGAATTGACACATGTTATAAATTGAGAAGCATGGTTAGAAAAACTAACTCTATTGATAATGATTCAATATAGAAAAATTGTGAGACATGAAGAGGGCGACGGTTACGTCCTTGGGCATGAATACCCTAAAAGGTAAAATAGGGGGAAGGCGATGATGCTTCCTTGGGTTGAAAGTCCCAGAACACACTGTACAGGAATCGATTTGGTGAGGACTCGGGGCTTGATGTCCCCTCACCGGAACACCCTTGGAATGTTTATAGGGTGATCAAGTGCGCCCATTTGGGTCTCGATGAGTTGAGTGATACTCAATTTAACATGGATACCTAGGAACAATGATGATTGGTAATATTTGTATAAATGTGTAATTATGACACTTGGTAATGATTAACTACGGTATCCATAAGATGTGATCATAATAAACCTCATAATCTGAAATATGATGTGACTTACTAACCATGCAGATTTTAATGTGGTAATGATAAAAACCTAAAGGTGGGTAATGGTTTTCTCTACTGAGCATAGTGTTGCTCATTCCCTTATGTTTATATCTTTTCAGGACTCACTAAGTGTGAGGTGGCTACGAGAAATATAGTTGAGGAAGTGATGTAACTATATTACATTGGGACTGCTTCAATCGTTGAGAATGTTCTTCATGATAATGTAAGCATCAATTGTTACTTTCTGTGACTGTATTACAATGTGTTGAGGGTTAAAATGATGATGACAACAGTTTATATTATTAAATTTAAGGTGCTACATTAAACTGTGGTTTATTTGTCGTTTATATTTTTATTTTTGAGTTGAGAGTTTTCATTTAAGTCCCGGGCAAATTTTATTTTTAAGGTTTTACTTTTATTATTTATTTTTATTTTATCTCATTAAAAACTGTTAACCCCCATATAGGGGCGTTACAGTCGCCCTCTGAACGGAATGGCGACGGCGGTGTACCTCAACGCCACCGTGAACGACGGCATCGAGTGGTGGCACGGTGGTGGAGACGGGGCAACTCCGGCGGGGCTTTTTCGGCGAGAATTGTACTGTAATATCGGTGCCATTCTCTTCGTCTCTTCGATTTGAGTCCGTTGACACCAAGATCGTGTCAATCGGAGGTCGGACAGAGGAGAAATCACGTCGGAAAGATGACGTATTTCCGCGGCTTCAACCGACGCGTGTGGCCTCCTCCGGCAGAGTTGTGGGTGGCACGGCACACCGTCGAACTCAGCTTCTTGAGATCTTTCCGATGGTGTAGGAGGTGTCGACAATGGAGGTCAGATCTTGGACTGAGTTTGAGGAGAGAGAGAGTGTGTAGAGAGAGAAAGTAGAGAGAGAGAGAGGGACTGTTTGTGATTGATTTGATTTTTTTTTTTTTATTGTGTCATGTATTTATAGACCCTCATGTGGTCCACACAGCCTAAATCGTGCAGTACCGGGTAGATCAAATTTTGATCCATAACTTTAAATTTCTGTAAACATAATTGTACCTTTAAAAACTGTAACTTATCTGCACTTTAAAGATAATCACATAAATTTCTAATTTCCTTGTTGTATTATTGTGTTACTAAAATATTCATACTGATATAAAAATCATTTTCATAAATTTATCCATACTATATGGATTTTGTGATTTAAATTTTGAAACCGTAACCTTTGAAACATTTGTATTCAAGACCGATGATTAACTATTTTTGTAACTGTACACACATATATATGTATATATATGTGTATATGAATTCTAAGAAAGACATTATGTATTTAAAACTTTGCTCAATATAAATATTTTTATTATTTTTAACTTTTAAAAACTTTAAAATGTAATAACATATATTTCTCATTAGAGATTTTCATGTTGTAAACTTCAAATTTTATTATGAAAACAATAGTTGTAATTTTGTAAAAGTTTTGTAAATTAAATTGACTATCTAAAGTCAATTTAATTTAAAATTCCCAACTTAGCACAATTTCGTGCTTCATGGATATAACCTGAACTATTTCTCGTAAAGAGCTATTTATGGTTCCACAACTTAGCAATAGATTAACATTTGTGGATCCCATCAGCGCCCTTTTTCTTCTTTACTATTACTATGACAATTGTTATTATTATTATTGTCTTTACAATAATAATATTAAACTTTACGTAATTATTAATGTGTATAATAATTAACCATACACATTCAAAACATTGGAATTCTTGAATTTCCAATGACTCATATAACTTGCTTAAAATTCTCATCTTATTTTATGATCTCTATAAATTTTGAGATCAATTATAGTAAAACATGTCATAAATCTTGTATACTTGAACTTGGTGCTCACCATTTTCAATTTATGGTATGAAGCTCGTGATCACTTTTGATCTAGGTTTCTTTTACTGAACTGACATCATACAGGAATTTTCCACATCATCATAGTAAGTTGGAAATTCCACTTTCTGTCAAGTAATCCTAATTTAAACATTCTAATTGAGATTCTTATAAAAATCATTTCTTTGGCTCGTACATGAAATCAATAAATCATAAACTTTTAATTTAGCACATTAAATAATTATTTTTAATTATTTTAATGTACTATCATAACATTACATTGTTACATGTTTCATAAATAAAGCACATAAATTTGTGCATTCACAACATTATTTATTTCTAAGATCTTATGGCTAGTAAAACCTTCAAATTTGCGTGTTAATAATGCTCAACTTGTACTTTCTCAAGTATATGGCTTAGTAATGATGGAAAAATACTCAATTAATTATACTTATTAATTTTTAAATTTTTTCGGTCATTACAATCTACCCACCTTATAAAATTTTCGTCCTCGAAAATTGAGATAAACTAGGGGTATCCTATGGCTTTGTATCCTAATCTCATAGGGTTTTTCTTTCTTTTGGCAACTTTGCCTTAAAATCTTGATATGGAAATTTGTCTTTGCTTCCTTGAAGCTATTCTTTCTCTTGTTTCACAACTTACACTTATTCTATTTTGCATGTTAGGCTGCGTATCTGTCTCCAGATCATGTTGCGTATTTGCCTTCAGATTAGGTTGTGTATTTGCCTTCAGATTAGGTTGTGTATTTGCCTTCAGATTAGGTTGTGTATTTACCTTCAAATTAGGCTGTGTATTTGCCTTCAGATCATGATCTGGTACATAGAAACTGGCCAGTAAGTTTCTCTTCTTATTGCTTAATCTATAGGTCTTTATCATCTAGTCATCCCAGACTAGTGATAATGACTGTCTGAAACATGTTTATCTACTTGTCTTAAAACTTCTAAGGGTTTATAACATTTATGCTTATCTTTTCATATCTCTCTTGAACTTGTCTTGCCTCTCCTCGAGGTACAAGAAAAAGGAAATTCATTCCTATTTTTCATATTCGTAGGGTTTCTCTTGGTTTTGCTCACATGACCTTTATATTGGTCATGGGAAATTTATAAGTTATACTTGATTATTTAAATCGTTTTCACGATTTCTAATCAAACTAGTGCTTTTTAGCAATTTCTTCTGGCCTCTTAAAGGGAAATTGGAGATTTTATCTTTCTACCAATAGGAAATCTCATGGTGATACTATATAATGGGGTGCATTATATCCCGAACCTGTGGAGATCATACCATAGATTCTCCTTAGGCGGGCTTATTCTAGACATTTCAACATACTATCGCGACATATCAGGGTAATAGATTCTCATATTTTATGAAATCGTACTATCAATTCCCTTTTTCTTAATACTTACCTTAGAATATAAGATATGCTACTATAGCATATCGTAAAAACTTAGGTAGTTTTATAGTTTTCACGACCCATTTATGGGTAAGAAATCATTTTCGGTCTAAATCTTATGCTACTGAGTGGGGTATGCTCTTCCAAAGGAGCAAAACTGTATTATCTCCTTTAACCTATAAAAAGGTTCATTAGGGTCTAGTATATGTTCTACCTACCTTGGGATTAAAATTCTACTCTTTTGAGCAACTATTTTCATAGAATATCGTGTCATTCTAACCTTAACTGTCCTAACTTGTCCAATGGCATAATCATGTATATGCTGTCTCACAGTATTTTAAAATTTATAAAGCTTATCTCTCATTCGGGATTCTAATCAACCTTGTTTCCGCTGTGGGAACATTCATGATCTGTCTTAACTTTCTCTACATGTGAATTTCGTGTCTATAGTTGACTATTTGTTCCTTCTTTTTAGGCCACTTTAGTGTCCTATATCGTCCTAATTAGTGTCCTATATCGTTCTAATGCTTCCTTACTGTTTCTATGAAAGTCTCTCTGTGTGTGTGTGTATATATATATATATACACGTATATATTTACAACTTTCTAAAATATAACAGTCATTTTCATTTTAATAAAAACAATTTTTTTCCTCAACAAAACATTTCATAAACTTCTATTTACTTATTGAAAATAATAGTAATAATTTGTTAAACACATTTGTTTTTTGACAATTTAAATCAAATTTTAAACTTGACAAAATTTTGTGCTTCATGAGTAAGGACCCAATCGTGTTTATAATAAAAGAAAAAGCTGTTTATGGGTCCTATTTAATCCATAGGTACTTTTAGTATAATATTGATCTCAAGCTGTCAGAACCCTTAACTTAACATGGATGGTCCCTATCTTGGAACTTACTTCTTCCTCAAGGATTTAACCATTATATTCTTTAACTTGATTGGTTCATGACAACAAGAGATTTCATATTACACCCATGAAAGTTATAAAAATGGCTTGTAGTAAGTGTATTCGTTGGAAAAACGTAAGTTGTAATTTTACATCAAATTAATGAAAAACATCCTTTTAAAATATACTACGTTTATGTGATGTGATGAAGGGTATACTTATATGTCATTAGTTTTGATGGCTACAATATTCTATCAGAAAGAAATCTATCGATGATTTTTTTTTTTTGATGTTCATCTATCCTTTAGATGAATAATTTGGGCTGGACACCTATTCTTATGACCTTACTCGAGGTATGTGTCTTACTGTGTCATAATAATTCTAACGTGTTAATCCATATCACTCTAATCTTGGGTTTGGTTAATATAGCTATATATATATATATTAACGATATATTCTAACTCATCAAATGACAAATCCTATCGGTTCTATTGCGATTTGGAAGGGCGACAAGCCTTACTTGTCTATCATGTAATTCCTAACGTTGAGACGTGCCTATAAAACTATCCTAAGATGCGCAACTTTACTTGGTAGACACTATATGTGTCATCCTCCTTGCATATTATCTCTAATCTTAATATTAGTGCACCTTTTTATTTGGCGTCGGGAGGGGCATATAAATGGCCCTTAAACCGCCGCTACGTCCCAAGCCTCGACATCATACTCTTAAACTTACTAATCATATTGTCCAGACATCATCAATTCTCAAATTCTTACTCTCTACACTCTTATTAAGGAGGTCTCATCGATGCTCTCGAAAGAGACCACTCCGTCATGTCTATCGTTTCTTGAGGGACTTGCTACAACTTCGTAGTCTCAGCTTTGAAAGTCTTCTGCTAAGAGTCCCAAAAAATTTTACTATTAGGTTGATATCATGGTTGGGCTTATTTTACATGCTAAGCACACTTATATATATATATATATATATATATATTCTATGAAAATAACTTAGGATTACTCCGACCATTGGCTACATAACTGAGTTTTTCTTAAAAGGTTGGGCAATACTCTCATTAGTATGCTCTACCACCAATTCTAGAGGATTTCTCCTCAATATGGCACGTCTTAGCTAGTCAAAGGGTTTTTATTATCCCTATGCCTGTATTTCGTAGCATCTGTTTCTAGTGAAGGTTCAGTGTTTGACTCTAAGGTCTCTGATCTTGCTTATTCCAAGAACCTTGTCTTATCTAAAGACTTCATTAATTGGAGGGGGACCATTTTCTGCATGAGGTGGTCTTCTTAGCTTAGTAGCCTGGATTGTGTAAGCTTACTACTCCGGCTAAGAATCTTATATCTGCTATCTTAAGCGGACATTTCTGTCTACTTGTCTTAAATTGGTTCTCTACTTGTTGATGACTAAAGGTCATTTAACGACATGGTAGACTGTGTTCTTGAAGTAACATATCTACCTGCTTATCTTAAACTGGGTTTTATGGTTATTGATGACTAGATATCATCGAGTCATATGATGGGCTGTATTCTTTTGTTTGAAAATTCCTATTGGTTTCCCTTTGTTATGGTTACTCTATTGGAGTTTCGTGGCTCTATTATAGGGGTTCAGATTTTGAACCATTCTGTAGTCTTCTCATCTCCTATTTCTTAACCCGATATATTAATGACTATACTTTGTCAGTCTTATTCTTTTCTAATATCCTTGCGATGTTACTTACATCTCTCGGGTATGTGGAAGCAACTTTGTTTCATCAATCTCTACTTAACGTGATCTTAACTTCTTATAGGATGGTGTTTGACCGATCCACATAACTTATTTATTGTTTATTCTTTTTCCAATATATATGCATATATATATATATGTTTATATATATTATCTCTGGGTTGGGGAGGAAATCGTCTCATCTTGAGATCACTATTTTAGGGTCTATTTGGTCGGATACCAGTTTAGAAGTAACCACCCATAGACAGTCTGTGACCTCTGGGAAGTTCTTCTCTTATACCTTGAACTTCTTCTTATATCCAATTCCTTATAAGGATCTATGTGTTTATCTCTATCGAAATGTTGATTCTATGGAATCTATTATTTTGTCGTAATCTAAGAGGTTAAGTCCTCACTGGGTTCCTCATAGGCTTAATCATGCATACTTATTATGCATTTTATGGTACTTATAAACAATATCATGTTTATAATCCAAATAACAAACATCAATCATAACTTTCATACATAAATCATACATACACATCGTATTCACAAACATATCATACATATACATGTCATTCATACATGCTTTCACATTTTATCCATATTCATGTCATGCATATTCTTATCATACATATGCATAACGTTCGTACTTACATATCATGGAGTTGCTATACATTTCACTTTTGTTAGCAACTATTTCATGTCTTATTCATGGGTCACAATGCATACAGCAATCATAGTTCGTAACATTCATACATGTGTCAATCATACTTTCATATCATGAAATTGCTAAACACTTTCTTTGTTAGCAATCTTTGCATATCATAGACCGTTGTTGAGATCGAGACTTGACTCGTCCCTAGTGGGTCACATAACATGAAGTTCTTCTTGTCAAAAACCTCTATTGTTCATACATAAATCTTATTTTGTATACTATACGTATACTTAATCAATTGTATGGCGTGTCTCACTACTAGCCCCGTAGTAGTACTATGCCTATTTATTCTTTTATGTCATCTCTGATTCAAATATCGATGTCCTTGTTAATGGTCCAAGCTGGAAAATTCTTTCTAACTAAGTAGTCGTTCGTGCTTCAAAGAAATGTCTTGACATCCTCACCTTTGGTGGTAATTCTTTGAGGAAGGCTGCATTCTTGCGTCCCTTGCGTGTCCTATTTGTGACTTTATTTATTCTCGTGGTAAAGTGTAGAGTATGATCCATCGGCCTGTAGAATCGGCTTTAGTGAAGATCTGCTTGTATGCTACATGAGGGGCGGCTTTGATCATGGGTTGGTAATTAAGCTGTGAAAAACTTGTGGCTTCCTTTCCTTTCTGAGGCGTAACCACCTTGATCGTAGCTCCATATTTTAGTAGAATTATGGATAAATTTGCAAATAAAAAGCAAGTCTTTAGAAAGAAAGGAAAAAAGTTTAGAAAATGAGTATTTTGTTATTAATTAATTAATTAATTTTTAATATAATAATTGAAAACGTTGCATTGAAATTAGTGAGATTTATTAATCATTTTTGAAATCTAGAGAAGATTCTGTGGAACCTTTAGATTCTCTGTCGACTCATCGATCTATCTCCAAGCATTGGTTCGAGCGTTCACGTGATTTTAGGAGTTGTCCTGCTTGCTTAGGAAGTTAGCACCCAATATCGCTTCCCATGATTTGAGGCATCTTGATATCTAGCTTGACGTTGGACCATAAGAGGACATCTAAAATCATACTTGCATGCCGATAGCTTAATTGCCATTACATGAAAAATCGACAAGTATCATTTAACGTAACTTATCTTAACATTCAATTAACATAACTTACTTGGACTATGGCGAAGCAGGCGCGTGACGACGTGAAGTAGGATGGCAGGATACCGGCTCTGATATCATCTGTGACGACCCGCCCTTACGTGGCCGTCACTTAACTTAAACATCATCATAAACTTAAACTTACTTACAATTAAGGTAGAGAAATTTAGGATAAATTTTTTTTTCCAATATATGTATGGATTCTTACTGAGGAATCCTTAACATGAAACCTTAGAGGAAATAATAACTATTTTTTTTTAAATTTTAATAACAAACGAATTCTTATTGATAAAGAATTCTTAACATATAACCTTAAAATATATAATAATCATTTCTCAAAACTTCTTTGCGTAAGCCTAACGTAATACATAAAATTCTCAAACGTGATAATAGCATAATAATAAGCATTACGTCTTAACATAGTTGTAATTTCTAAAAGCATGATCCTTTACATAATTCATAACATTAATCTCTTGAAACATAACCATAGTAATTTTCTTGAACTTTTCCGTTTTAACATAAGAGTAATTATTTAGCAACTATTACTTTAAAGACATTTCTCAATTTAAATACAACTATTCTCAAGATAATTTTAAATTAAATAATAAATAAAATCTCATTTAAATGCTCTTTAAAACTTTATTAGCAATTATTTATATATTTTACTTATAATTTTAACATCTTAAAAATAACATTGTATTCTCTTAAAAGTTAACCTTTTTAAACTTAATAAAACATAATTTCTTACAACTTAAACTTTTAAGCTTAAGTTACTAATTTCTTAAAGCTTTTCTTTAAGACTTTCATAATAACTTCATAACAACATATCCATAACTTCATTTCTTAACTTAATGTAAAACTCCAATAATCCTTTGCAATTCCAGATAAACTTATAATTTTCTTTCCTATAAATTTCGTGCATTTGTTGCATCGTTTATTGCAACATCTTTAAACTTTGAAATCCTCTGAACCAAGGTTGCGTAATCACAAGCTCGATTTTTAAAACATAATTACGTAAATTATTTATTTATTCATATGCACATAAATTTTCGTAAGGTGTAAACATACGAAATTTCGTAAAATAAAACATGCATAAATTCATAAAATACTAATGCGGAAATATTACATTGCGTGAGCGGTATCCATTCCCATCTTCACCATTCGTCCGCCGCTCACCACTGCCCATCAAGTGTCGCTGATAGGTTTTTCTTACCTACAGCATGAACATACTTAAATGAGCTTTCGCTCAGCAAGTAGGAAATTAACATCGCAAAACATAATTAAAAATCACTTTGATAAAAATATGCATGAGCATTTTATGCTTGCTTATCAACTTGATTTATGCTTAATTACTTAAGCTGTAACTTATCTTCTTACTTTGGGCCCGAGTGATCGTACCGGTTGCGTGCGAGTGTTGGGAAGTTAGGGTTCGCGAGGTCCCAACGACACCAAGATCATTCATTTCTTTAACATGGAGCCTCCCCGTGGGTCGGGAGGTTGGTACGACACCCTTAACTTGTCTCATAAGTTTTACTTGTCTTATTGTGTGTATGCAGCATGACTTAATACTACATGACATCACAATTTCGTAATTCATGAATTGTAAATCGTAATTATACATGAATCGTAAATCATAATCATACTTGACTTGAAGGTGATTAAACAATATAATTTATATATTGCATACATCACACATTAATCATATTATCATCATCATCATCATCATAGCATTTCACATCATGTCATCACCTAGCATATCACATCATAACATAACATATCACATCATAACATATAACAGTGTAATAAATCACTGATCATGCATTTTCATAAATTTTATGAATATATTTAAAATTAATCTATTTTTAAAACTATTCATGCTGTAGGCGAGATTCCTATTTACCTAGACTCCGAGCTGTGCGGTCCAGTTGCATCTCGTTGTATCCACAGTCTACGCTGCATCCTCAGCAGTGCTCCTCGGACCACTATGGATGGCTAGGAATGATCCATGAAGATTTATTATTGCTGAAAACATCATTCTGGACTCCGTTACAACAGTCTGAGTTGCCTCGATCCATGTGCAGTCGGTACCAGATGATTTTCACCGGAGTAGAATTAGCTCAAACGGAGGTCACCATCATGTTCAGAGCATCGAAACGAGTCAGGAGGTGGTCTCGGATCTTCGATCGGAGGTCCGGATCACAAAAACCCAAAGTGGTGTTGACCGGTTGTTGACCGGCGTTGACCGCCGTTGACCGGTGGTTGACCGATGGCGATTGGCTCCGTTGGGGGCTGAGCTCGAGCCTACCCCCCCTAAGTCGACCCTTCTGAGTCCAATGGTGGTGTCAATTTTACCATATTCGACCTCTAACCATGTGGATCGAAGCTCCAAGTCGGCGGCAAAAAGTGGAGACTCCGATCTCCTATCTCCGGCGGTGTTACCGTGAAATTGAGTTAGGGGTTTTGTTCCCCGTAGCACTCTGATCATTTCCCCTCTAATGGTGGGGCTCGACACGGTGTGGAACGGCTGCTCGACCTCCTCACCGCGGCGTTAGGCGGTGGGTCATGGATCTCCGACGATCGGCGGCCGTTTTGTGAAATTGAGGAGTTGATTTTCCTCCTCTTAACCCTCTGAATGTGATTGCCTCTCCAATTTGACCCAAAAGCGGCGAAATGGCCAAAATCATGTTCTCACGGCAGCTCCACGACGGCGATGATGGAACTCCGACTGACGGCGAGATTTCCTCGCAATTGATGGAGGGCTTTTCTTCCCCTCATCGGTCTGAAGGTGATGGCCACATCAATTGGGCTCAACGGTGGCCGTAAGGGCAAGTTCGACATCACCCACGGCGGCGGCGGTGCAGCGGCTTCGAGCTCCATCGTGCGGCTGTCCTTGGTTGAAATTGGTTGAGGCATTTACTCCCCGTCGCCCTCTGAACGGAATGGCGACGGCGGTGTACCTCAACGCCACCGTGAACGACGGCATCGAGTGGTGGCACGGTGGTGGAGACGGGGCAACTCCGACGGGGCTTTTTCGGTGAGAATTGTACTGTAATATCGGTGTCATTCTCTCGTCTCTTCGATTTGAGTCCGTTGACACCAAGATCGTGTCAATCGGAGGTCAGACAGAGGAGAAATCACATCGGAAAGATGACGTATTTCTGCGGCTTCAACCGGCGCGTGTGGCCTCCTCCGGCGGAGTTGTGGGTGGCACGGCACACCGTCGAACTCAGCTTCTCGAGATCTTTCCGATGGTGTAGGAGGTGTCGACAATGGAGGTCAGATCTTGGACTGAGTTTGAGGAGAAAGAGAGTGTGTAGAGAGAGAAAGTAGAGAGAGAGAGAGGGGCTGTTTGTGATTGATCTGATTTTTTTTTTTTATTGTGTCATGTCTTTATAGACCCTCATGTGGTCCACACAGCCTAAATCGTGCAGTACCAGGTAGATCAAATTTTGATCTATAACTTTAAATTTCTGTAAACATAATTGTACCTTTAAAAACTGTAACTTATCTGCACTTTAAAGATAATCACATAAATTTGTAATTTCCTTGTTCTATTATTGTGTTACTAAAATATTCATATTGATATAAAAATCATTTTCATAAATTTATCCATACTATATGGATTTTGTGATTTAAATTTTGAAACCGTAACCTTTGAAACATTTGTATTCAAGACCGATGATTAACTATTTTTGTAACTGTACACACATATATATGTATATATATGTGTGTATGAATTCTAAGAAAGACATTATGTATTTAAAACTTTGCTCAATATAAATATTTTTATTATTTTTAACTTTTAAAAACTTTAAAATGTAATAACATATATTTCTCATTAGAGATTTTCATGTTGTAAACTTCAAATTTTATTATGAAAACAATAGTTGTAATTTTGTAAAAGTTTTGTAAATTAAATTGACTATCTAAAGTCAATTTAATTTAAAATTCCCAACTTAGCACAATTTCGTGCTTCATGGATATAACCTGAACTATTTCTCGTAAAGAGTTATTTATGGTTCCACAACTTAGCAATAGATTAACATTTGTGGATCCCATCAACGCCCTTTTTCTTCTTTACTATTACTATGACAATTGTTATTATTATTATTGTCTTTACAATAATAATATTAAACTTTACGTAATTATTAATGTGTATAATAATTAACCATACACATTCAAAACATTGGAATTCTTGAATTTCCAATGACTCATATAACTTGCTTAAAATTCTCATCTTACTTTATGATCTCTATAAATTTCGAGATCAATTATAGTAAAACATGTCATAAATCTTGTATACTTGAACTTGGTGCTCACCATTTTCAATTTATGGTATGAAGCTCGTGATCACTTTTGATCTGGGTTTCTTTTACTGAACTGACATCAAACAAGAATTTTCCACATCATCATAGTAAGTTGGAAATTCCACTTTCTGTCAAGTAATCATAATTTAAACATTCTAATTGAGATTCTTATAAAAATCATTTCTTTGGCTCGTACATGAAATCAATAAATCATAAACTTTTAATTTAGCACATTAAATAATTATTTTTAATTATTTTAATGTACTATCATAACATTACATTGTTACATGTTTCATAAATAAAGCACATAAATTTGTGCATTCACAACATTATTAATTTCTAAGATCTTATGGCTAGTAAAACCTTCAAATTTGCGTGTTAATAATGCTCAACTTGTACTTTCTCAAGTACATGGCTTAGTAATGATGGAAAAATACTCAATTAATTATACTTATTAATTTTTGAATTTTTTCGGTCATTACAGGATCCCCTAACGAATTGTGGATGGATGGATTGGTACTTGGGGAAGTCCTAAGACAAGAGGATACGGGTTCAACTCTCAAGGGACGCGTTCCCTCGCGGGAGGCAAATCTGAGCTGGGTCTCTCCCCGAGCAAGGGCCCTCTCTGCAATACGTTCGAGGTGCCCATCAGGCTCTGACCGGGGATCTCAACACCTTAATAGAGGCTATTGAAAAATTTGAAGATTTTATGGTTGAGCGAGGACACATATTACTTCACAATCGAGGCACTTTGCAAGCGCTTGATGTTAGATTGGGCTTGGTCGGCTTGTGAGAAGATGATTAAGGTAGAGATATTGCCTGGCGACGGTGAGAAAATTGGTAGGATCATCTCATGGTTTTGCAAGACAAAAAGGGCCAAAGATGCCTATTTGTTTTACACGTTGGCGAGGAGAAGAAGGAATGTGTGTTTCCTTCATATGCAGTTAATTTCTTTATCGCTTCCCTATGTAGGGAGAACGGCACAGTGAAATTGACAGTGGAGATGTTGGATGATTTTGAAGGAGAAGCATGGAAGTACGCAATCAAGCCTTTTTCGGGTATGATTCAAGGCTTGTGTAGGATAAAAGATGTGAATGAGGCGAAGAAATTGCTTCTCAAGATGACAACAGATGGCCCGTCTCTAGGAAATGCAGTCTTTAACTCGGGCATCCGTGGATTTTCTGGGGCTAGGGAAATAGGAGAGGCAATCGAGACAATGAAGATGATGACGAGTCGAGGATTAAAGCCGGATATCTACACTTATATTGTTAGTACCAGTGGTTACACCAATGCAGGCCGAATGTAGAAAGCCTCCTAAGATTCTACCGGAAGCCAAAAAGTAGCATTCTAAACTTAGCCCTATGACGTACATGTTGGGCTTGGTGCCCTAAAAGCTGTGACATTGTACATATTATTAATAAATAAATAAAATGACATTTATTATTATTTTGGTTGATTATATGTATTATGAATGTATTTATAAACATCAAGAAAATTCTATGATTATTTATATGACTATAAATTTAGCATATAAGTGTTATTTGCTTAGGGATAAAATTTATAGATAATAATCTAAATAGTCCGTAATAATTAATTAAAGTTTGAGATATTTAATTAAAAATTACAAGTACGGTCCAATCTCATCTAAAATGAAATAGTCATTATCCGGACTATTAATGTAGAGACATTGGATTGGAGGTACTTTATATTATGAGATTATATAAAACTGGACCAGATAAATTATGAATCTCTAATAATCATCCGTTACAAATAGAGTATTCAAATTTATCACTATGATGATCATATATTTGACAGTCTTAATCCTGAGTATTTATTAGACTCCTATTTATGACATTATGTTTTTTGACTTGCATGGTAAAATTTGTCTAAGCACAGATTTTAACTTAGCATCTTGGAAACATAAAGTAATAAATGGCTGAGAATAATATTATACAGATATGGAATCCATTCCTTCCCTATAGAAGTTAGAAAAATAGTTCTCTTGAGTGATAATTCAAGGTTTGAACAGTAGAGCACTCGTTCATAATAAGATTATGAATTAAATGTTCATTAGAGAATTATTAAAACTCAAGGATAAAGATGTAATAAGAGAGGTGAACGGAAATTGAACCTAGCTCTTATTATGAACTATTTATGGAGGACTGACTTATATGTAATGATTATATCAATGGACTAGTCGTTAATTTTCTTTGAGTAATTTCACTATAATCTCAAGAGTTCAGTTTCAGGTTTTTAGTGGAGTAACACTGAAACTAATAAATTTGGCACATTAATTAAAGAGTTTGATTAAATGTCAAATTTATTGGAGCTTGGGTTATAGGTCCATAGGTCCCCAATACCACCTCTGTAACACTATATTGGATTTTTGCATAGAATGAATTATACATGTTTAATTCAGAATTATTGAATTTTGGATTAATTTTTTCACACTTGAATTATTAACGTGACACAGAAAAATATTCTCTGTGACACATAATGTAATGTTACAAATGTTATCACATTTAACTGAGTATTAGTTAATTAATTAATTGCTTAATTTTAAAATCTATTCTTAAATAAATATGATTTATTTTTGAATTTAGATTTAGATATATATATATATATATATGGTTTTGAACCAAATCTTTTTATATATATATATATATAAGATTTTATAATATATTAATATATATATATATATTAATATAATATATAAAAAAAAGAAAGTAAAGGACGTGAAAGTTTCATGCTTTACTTTATATATATATATATATATATATATATATATATAACCGAATTGATTGATTCGGTCAAATATATGAAAAAAAAAAGAAGTAAAGGACGTGAAAGTTTCACGCTTTACTTTTTGTATATATATATATAACTGAATTGATCGATTCGGTCAAATTAAAAAAAAAGGGCAAGCTTCTTTTTTCTTCATGGTAACTTACATATATACATATGTATGTGTGTATGTGAGACCGTGATTCAGGAAAGAAGAAAAAGGAAAAGAAAAAGAAAAGGGAAAGTAAAATTGCTAATGATTCAGATATAAAAAGGAGAGATAATAGTTATCTCAATAATTTTTATTCACGTAATTTTTAGAGAGAAAAATTGAGAGTTCATCTCTAAAGAAAAAAGTCTGTTATCTCATGTGTTGAGTACATAGCAGATTCAGAAAAGTGTGAGGAAAATTCATTCTTGCAGTTTGACGCCCACTCGTCTTTCCATTGGTGTGGAGGCCTGGTTTGAAAGATCGTGGTGTCAAAGAGGAAAGCTAGGATACCCTGATAGTCTTCAAAAGGTTAGTAAAAATTCCTAAAGCTTTTTATAATTAAAATTATATATCTATTCCCGATAAACAAAGTTTTCAAAAAAATTTTGTTTGTCAACGATCCGTTCCTTCCGCTGCGTTTCATGTTTTAATTCCAACAAATGGCATTAGAGCGGGTTATAGTATATATAATTTTAATTAAACATGATTTTATTTTGATAATATCATGTTTTTGATGTATGTTTGTGGGCACTTTGCATCTTTGTTAATTTTTGGTCGTTAATTATATGGTCTTTTTGGATTAATAATTTTATTTTTAGTTTGATTAGATCAATCCGTGTAAACCCATAAAGGGGTATAGGCTTTTTGTAATTTCTTATTATTATTTTTCCTTCTCTCATCTCCTTCACTTGCTACACATGGAGCAATGAAGAAAAAGATGTCCATTTGATTTTTTGGCCCAGTTGAGAACTTCGGGCCTATCAGATTTCAAAGGTAATCCAGCAGATTGTTGCACAATAAACCACTTGATGAAGACTGCAAAAATTGGAGCAGGAAATTATGTATAAATTACAAGAAGACCCCTGTAATTTTATTTTATTTTTTTTGGGTTGTAATTTTAATTATCCAAAAGGACCCGGTCAAAAATCTATTGTTTATTTTCATGTGATGATTGTGATAACATGTTCATGCATGATAACATGTTATCTAGGAAAGTGCCTACTTATATTTATTGTAACATGACATGCATACACTGGCATATTATTTTTTATAAAGGAGTTTATAAAATAATTTAATACGTGTTAGCATTAATTTAATGAGATTAAATTAATTGGGTTGGTTTTATAGAATCTTAATTTATTATTCAACCAAATAATGTGAATTTAGTTTTAATAGTTAAGACTTGGTAAAATTCACATAAATTCTAAGTTATCTAATTTTAAATTGTTTAATATTTGGTAACTTAAACAATTCATAATAAATTTAGATTTTTAGAAAATCTGGTAATTTATTTAAGTGTAAATAGAATGAGATTCTATTAACACATAATATAATCTAGTAATTAAAAATTGTTTTTATCTACTAGAATTATGAAACGTTTTTATCTACTAGAATTATGAAACATATGATGTTTTATAAGATAAAACACATCTTTTAAAATAATGAGTGGGAGAAGGTAATATGACAATATAACCTGCGGTCTCCACTATTAGTACAACACCGTGAGATTTAGGTGGCGCCTCGCGACGCTTTGATTTCGTCCTCCCTACAGAGGGTGTCCATTTAAATCAATATCAAGGTTGGCTTCCTTGAGATAGGATTTTATAATGTATTTCAAAATTGACCTACCCTACGGCGGCAATTTTGAGTTAAGTTGTTAAAATCCAAAATAGTGGGTTACACTCATAAAGACATAATTAAATTATTAATTATATCTTGACCAAAATAAACAGTTATTAATAAATATAGAAAATATGAGATATTTTAAATATATTTATTAATTGAGAATGTCTCAATTTAATTCATAAATAATTTGACCTACCCTGCAGCGACACTTTATTTATTAAAATTGAATAATCGTGGAATTAGTAAAAAAAATTTTGTGCATCATGCATCACGTTTACTATTCCAAAACATATATTTATGATGTTTATGCAACCATTTTAATTTATGTTATTTTATTTATTTATTACAGCAACAATGTCTAATCCAATCATCGCAATTCTCTCAGATGAAAAATTAACCGGAGATAATTTTGTCAAGTGGAAGAGTAACATGAACATTGTACTAATTTGCGAAAGTTACAAGTTTGTCATGACGGAGGAATGTCCTCTAGAGCCTGCTACCAATGCTCCTCGTAATGTACAAGAAGCATATGATCGTTGGATCGAGGCAAACAATAAGGCCCGCTGTTTTCTTTTGGCTGGCATGTATGACGTGCTTAGGATGAAGCACGAAAGCATGGAGACCACTTATGAGATAATGCAGTCTCTGCAAGCCATGTTTGGTAAACCTTCTGAAAAGGCACGCCACGAAGCCGTTAAGGCAGTAATGAATGCCAAAATGAAGGCAGGGATTTCGGTCAGAGAACATATTCTCAACATGGTTAACTATCTCCATGAGGCCGAGGTGAACGGGGCAGTGATAGATGAAGCCACACAGGTGGGGATGATTTTGGAAACCCTCTCCCCTGTATTCCTTCAGTTCAAAAGCAACTATTTCATGAATAAGCTGAAATATAACATGACTGAGTTGCTTAATGAGCTTCAAACCTTCGAGTCTATTTCGAAAGAAAAGACTAAAGAAGCTGAGGCAAATGTTGCAGAAGCTCAACCCTCCTCTTCTGCCCAAAAGAATAAGAAGAGGAAGGGGACTGAAGGAAGTGGTAAGTCTAAGAATGGAGGGCAACCTAAGAAGAACAAAAGCAACAACAACAAAAAGAGCTCCAACCAAAAGAAGCCTAAAGGAAAATGTTTCCACTACGGCGTAGTTGGGCACTGGAAGAGAAACTGCAAAAAGTATCTTCAGGAGCTCAAAGAAAAGAAGAACAACGATAAATCAGATTTACTCATTTTAGAAGCTTGTTTAGTTGAAGATGATACTTCACCTTGGATAATTGATTCAGGGGCAACTAACCATGTTTGTTCTTCTTTGCAGATTCAGAAAAGTGTGAGGAAAATTCATTCTTGCAGTTTGACGCCCACTCGTCTTTCCATTGGTGTGGAGGCCTGGTTTAGAAGATCGTGGTGTCAAAGAAGAAATCTAGATACCCTGATAGTCTTCAAAAGGTTAGTAAATCGTAAAGCTTTCTATAATTAAAATTATATATCTATTCCCGATAAACAAAGTTTTCAGAAAATTTTTATTTGTCAACAATCCGTTCCTTCCGTTGCGTTTCATGTTTTAATTCCAACAGTACCATACACTGATTCGTGGGTATTGCAAACTTCAAGAGTTCAACAAGGCTTTGAAGTTCCAGGCTGAGATGGAAGATCATGGGGTAAAACCTAATGTTGACGAGTACAATAAGTTGATCCAATCTCTTTGCCTAAGGCTTTAGATTAGGAGCCTGCAGAAAAATTGCTAGATGAAATGAAAGAAAAGGGATTGCATCTCAACGGGATCACAAGGGAGCTAATAAGAGCAGTCAAGGAAATGGTGGAAGAAGAGGTTGAGACTTCAAGGATCAGTGTAGAAGCTTAATATAAAGATATGGATATTGGGTAAGTTAATAATAGAGCAATTGATTTTGTTAACTTTAAATCTCTTTTTGTTATCTCTCTGATTGAAAAGTGAAATCTAAGAACTTTCTTTTATCACTGATACTGGTTCTTTTCAAGTAAAATGAGGGGCATGTGGCCTGAGTTTAAGAGCAGGTTGTTGTACTCGCAAGGTGTAATTTTCTGGTTGGTTCTTTTCAATTTTGGTTTTTTAACGAGCATACTTGTCTTGTATTGAATGTCCCCAACCCTGACTACGACCTCATGTGGGCTGTTATGTACTTGCAAGGCGCAAATTTTGAGTTTATTATTTTTTATCGTTTGGTATTCAATTACTTCTTACTGTGTATGTATCAATGAAAATTGCTCTATGGTATCTAGCAATATGGTGCACCACTCAGATCTCTCCCTCTTCCTTGTTTATTTGTTTGTTTGTTGTTTTTTCCCCCACTTTTTTCACAAAGATATAGGTATTATATTTTTCTTTTAGTAAATTCTGAGTTTGTGCCTTAAAATCTGGAGTGTTCAAATTTCTGGTTCAAGTAGATGAAGTTCTTGATTGGCATTTATGATATCAAGGATTTCAAAGTCACTGGGATGGCCAGATGAGAAGAATACAACTTAATTGGTAGAACTTTTTTTTTTTTTTTTTAAAACAAGAAACAATATATTGAACTGAAAATAAAGTTGTACAAAGGGGGAGGAAGAGATTTCCTCCCGAAAACAAACTAAGAACATTACAAAAAAGCAGCCCAGCTCTGAAGCAGATCTGAAAAACTCAGGGCTACTAAACTCTTTGTCCCTATAAATCCATGAAGAAACCCAAAATTTAATCCTATCCCATAAGACAGAACATTCTTCCTTACTCTTGTTAAAAATTCTGTTATTTCTTTCCAACCAAATTCCTCAAAAACAATCTAATAAGGCGTTCTTCCAAAGTGTTCTTCTACAGGGAGAAAAAGAAAAAGGAGAAGGTATATGGAGAATATCCTTGCAATCCTTAGGAGGAACCCACACAAAATCAAACTCTATTAGGAATTTAATCCAGAGTCACCGAGAGAAAGGGCAATGGAAAAATAGCTGATTCGTTGTTTCTTTGCTACCCTTGCATAGAACACGTTATCCTGGAGATATTATAAGGTAGGGATTCCTGCACTGCATTTGGTCATAGGTATTCAGTCTTCCAGAGCAAATAGCTAACAAAAGACTTGAACTTTAGTGGGGACTCTGGATTTCCAAATAATGTTAAAGAAAGGAAAAGGAAAAGATGAGGGGGTAACAACCAGGCAAGAAGAAAAAAAGATTTCACTTAAAATAAACCACTGGATTCAGGCCTCCATATCCTCATATCAGGCACCCCATTCCTAATTGAAACCTTCTCCAAAATAAAAATCAACTCCGCGACTTCCTCCAACTCTCTATTCGTTAGCCCCCATTGAAAGTTAAGATCCCATGCTTGCCCTCCAAAGGCACCGTCTCTAGAGACCGAGATGAAAGTAGCAATAGGCTGCACACAGAGTGAGGATATTCTATGTAATCCGGGGAAGCTCTCCTTAAATAGTGAATCCGCACACCAAATGTCTTCCCAAAACCTTATAGAGTCGCGAGAACCCACCCTCCAATGAATGTGTTTGAAAAAATCATCTGCCACCGACTGGACCGACTTATGAGGGCTTCGGAATGTAGCTCTAATGGCATCCGTTGAGTCCCTGTCTTTAGCGTTTAGGCCATACTTTCCTTTGAAGATTTTGTGCTACAAATGGTCGGTTTCTAAAGGAAAACGCCACGACCACTTGGCCAAAAGGGCCTCGTTTCCTTTCCTCAAATTTCCAATCCCTAGACCGCCATTTGAGTTTGGCAAGCAAGCTTTCTTGTAACCAGGTGAACGCCTTGATCTTCAGAGAAATTCTCCCAGAAGAAGTCCCTCATTAACTTCTCAATCTCCTTAGCCACCCCAACAGGAAGCCGAAACACAGACAAGAAGTAAGTTGACACTAGGCTTTTTCATGCCTAGACCGGTCACCGACCGCCCAAGATCAGAAATTACCGGCCCCATGTTTGCCTGCATGTGATCAATCGACCTCTTCATATTAGCCCCATAATTCCTTTTATTCCCTGCCACATCCACAAAGGAAGAGAAGTTGCGAGCCACTTCATCAGAGAATGGGGCTTGCAGCTCCTCCGTAGCTTTTTGAGGCACCACAGTATGGGTGACACTGTTCTCTATGCAAGTTTCCTCCAAGTGCTCTTTGGAGAACGACGGCACGCTACGGTTTTTTGAATTGGCTGCAACTGATGCAGTCTCTCTTACTGTTGATTGGTTACCCGCTGAGCGGGTCTCCTGCCATCTGAAACTGCGACTATTGCCAGCTGCTCTGGGGCAATCATGCCGTTATAATAGGGGGAAAACCTGACTTTCCTTAGACGGCCACCGATGGAAATCTCCAGACATTCTGATATGAAACCATCTTCGCTGCCCCTCAACCGTGAATGTGCATGAGCGATAAAGTCCATATTAGCGGTGACGTCGTCGACTTCTAAGAGACCGCTACATTTAGAACCTATGGTCTTGAAAGTATGGAGGCTCCATAAATTAAGTCGCAAGCCTCCAACCCCAACCCAAGAGTTCCTGCGTAGAATCTTTAATATCTTTCCAATGATCTTTAGGTTTCTAGTGCGATACGATAACTGTTGTTGCTCCCCAAAACTGTACCCTTCCCCATGAACCTGTTTCATCTCTTTCTTTGCTATTCAAAGTTTAGAGGATGGCCTCATTGGCCTGGAATGGGCTAAGTTCCACGTTTCTTCTCAGCTTCCTGCTTAAACCGGTTTGAATACTCTCTCAGGAATCAACTGATCTTTGTCTTGGAAGCCTGATGGCTAAATTCCAGTTTCTCACATACTCTTCACGTCTATTGGCTTCAAATTGTGATCTCCCTTCTTTACTTTGTCGAACTGGCTGTAACTTGTTCTGACAAACCTTTTACAGGGACCTTTCTTAAAGAAGCTTTCCACATAGCACTTAAAGTTCTCCCAGCCGCTACACCCAAATTCTCCAGGAACGATGATGCTTCTTATTGCCCCCTTCTGAACCTTAGAGATCTTCAAAAACAGCCCCACTTGATTCTTGTTGCTTTCTACGATCAACCTGAAGTTTTGACTCCTGAAAAAGCGTTTGAAACCCCCTTCTTTTCCACAAATTAGCGCTTCTTTTACAACGTCACGTAACCAGACAGCACTACCCACGTCCACTTCAATAGAAAAACGTCTATACCTGTTCCTTTTAGTAATACTAATGACACTGCCGTAATCACTCAGTTTAAAGATGAACACGGTCCTCTTTGGTATTGTTTCGAGAATTTTTAAAAAAAATTTAAAAATATTTTCAGCACAATTTTTAAAAAATTCTTATTTTTTAAAACAAAACTATTTTTACTTTTTTTTGAAAATACTACCAAACAGATTCTTTGTGTTTATTTTTAAAATTTACATAGTAATCGAAATGCTTATACCTCATGACTCAAGCTACTGCTTTAAGGCTCGGTCAAGGATCAGAACCATTTATCTAGCTTAAGTGGCAGAACTAAACAGCTGAAAAAATAAAATCCAGACGATGACATTCCTAATATCATTTCATTTGGGCCTTCTTGAATGATAGTATTCTGCTTCAGTAATGTATATCTCCATCCTATTATATACTTCTTCTTTCCATTTTTTTATCTGAAAAACGCTTGATTTTAATTGACTTTTGAGTTTCTTGTTGTTTCTTACTACTTGTGTACATTAACATTTAATTATGAAGTTCTTAGCGTAATAAAATTTTATCTTGAATCTGTTTTTGATACTATTACAAAGAAAGAGAGAGAGAGAGAGGGAACTGGGGGCCTTTTCCATCTGTATCTTGTATGTTTAATATTTCTCAGACACTATATATTCAAGTTAAAGGAAAATTTATTGTAGAAGAATTTCAATATATATCACAGAAGAGCTACTTATTGGAGCCACTATTATTAGAGGAGCCTTGAGCTGAACTGTTAAAAGCATGAGCAAATGAGCAAAGGGCATTAATAGAAACAAAAGGAATCAAGGTTTCTAGATAAATTTTTTTGCCAACTGATAAAGAAGGTTTGTTTCTTCTTGTTTGTCCAGATGTTAGGTTTTCAATATCGTTAAAGTCAGCTTTTTTATGATTTCTTTGATGACATTGAAACAAAAAGGTTATAGCTATTTATAAAAATTCTCTAGGATGAATTTATAAAATTCTTTAATTGATTCATAATAGTTATTGCAACTTATATATGTGGTCCTTTTGCTAATATTCTCTAGGATGAATTTATAAATTTTTTTTGGACTTTTCTTAAGTCTAATCTATACCAAGTTGGCGTCTAACAAATAGTTTTTGCGACACTTAGGGCATGCATTTCGATGCTACACTAATATATTTGTGTTAGATATATTTTATTTAAAAATATGGATGTCATTTTTACAAAAAGAGTTTTTTTTTTTTAATTTGTTTCAATATATATTATAGAATAATATAAGTGTGAAAGATATAAAAATCATTTATTTTAATTAATAGGATAATACAAGCGTTGCATGCATTTTGATGCAACTGTGTGTGTGTATATATATATATATGGATATCATTTTTACAAAAGGAGTTTTTTTAATTGTTCAAATAAATATTGTGTAATAATACAAGTGTAAAGATATAAAAATTATTTATTTTAATTAATAGGATAGATATGCATTTTATTTGTTAATTTAAATTGGATGCTAATAATTTAGTACATGAATTTTGATTGGAAGAAAGTTGCACGATTAATTGAGTGATGACATGTGGTAGAACCCCTGATTGTTTTTAAGTGAATATGAGGCTGAGTTTGATTCAAGCTCCACTTGTAGGTTTACTGTATTAGATACTCATGGAGAACACTACACGCCTATTTTGTAGTGTTATATTCTTAGATCCTTCTTGGACTTCCGTTTATGTTTTCTATGCTCTTCCCTTCAAAGCTGAGAGAGCCATGACCAATTCAGGACAGATTGAAAGGAGAACTAAGAAATCAAAGAGAAGGCAACTGATGCCAGTTTATTAACGAGAAGAGAATAACAAGGAAGATTATAGATCGGAAACATAATCATCTAGATTTGTTTCTGCATTTGTTGTGTTCCTTTTTAATTATTATTATTATTAAAGAAAATCATTTTCTATAACCAACTGTAAAATGGGAAATATGTGTTTGGTTCTAAAAGAAAACTGATGAGCTATATCTTTAAGAGCATAGCAGTTACTAGAGTTTATTTGTGATCTATCGATTTTGAAACATTTTTTGAACTTCACCGGTTCACACTTCCACTTGCACACATGCAATAAATTTCAGTCATAGCTTATGTCGCTAGTGGAGCTAACATCATTTTATCTTTGGTTATTAACGCTCTTTGGTAAGTATATTTAAAACCGTTTAAGACAATTTAAATTATAGATACGGTTCATATTGGTATATAGTGAAGTATTAACTAAGACCAGTTTAAACTATAATAACGGTTTTAAACCATCAAAAAAGACAAATAAATCTGATTCTTCTTCTTCCCCCTTATTACTGCCCCAAGCCTCTTCACAACCGTTGTGATTGATCGGAAAGCTCTTAAATAAGTAAAGTTTTGATTCTTCATTGATGTGGTGTAGACCCCCCCGTACAATTTTATACAGTTAATGGTTACGACTTTGCTAGGATACAAAAAAAAAAGAGAAGTGTGATCATTCAAGTTTATATAAACACCACAATCTTGAGACATTTATTTTGAATCAGAAGGTCTACATTCGCACTCTACTCATGGGCGATAAAAAAGGGGCCCCACCACAGTTATTTACTGGTGGGAAAACCACATTCATACAAAAAGGTCATGCCTCAAGAGCTCAGCGGACAGGATTCCCAAAATATCCAAAAAGGATAATAATAGGGATGTTTGGCTAGTGATGAAAAATATTGATATAACTATATTTATTGTAGTATGTGAGAGCTTTACATTATAGTAATTTTTTTTTACTTTAACATATAAAATTTTTACACTATTATAACTGAATTTATGATTCACACTATTTTTAACCAAACACCCTCAAAGTTATTTTTTTTGGCAATAATACTCCCAACTTTCCATTAAATTTAAGCCCTCAAATGCAAAATCTCTATATTTTCAAATTTTTTAAAAAAATTATTTTATTTTATTTTTTCATAAAAAAACACAAAATTAAGACACTGTTATATATTTTGACCGGGCTGTGGCCCAACCCTCTTAATGAGGTGGGCCTCACCTGATGGGTCCCACTGTAGGACCCACCAGCCCTGGGAAAAAAAATAGTTTTCCTTTCGGATGTGCTATTTACTGCCTGATTTCTCTGCGTCGAGACCAGGCTTTCACAGAATTTTCTTGGTAAAGAACGAGAAAGAGAAGACGAAGGTCCGAAAATGGCGGACGATGTTTTGTATTTCGAGCTCAACACTGGCGCCAAGATGCCTTCGGTTGGGTTAGGGACATGGCAGTCAAGCCCTGGTTTGGTCGCCGAGGCCGTCACTTCCGCCATTAAGGTATTTTTCTTCTTTGTTCTCTGGTTTAAGAGCTTTGATTCTGTTTCAAGAATGTTAAGAATTATTGTGATCGTAATAATTATGTTTGCGATAATTGATTCAGGAATTTGGAATGTGAATTTGAAGACTTTTAGTTATTTTTTATTTTTTTTTAAATTAGGCAAACAACTCATTTTTTATCATCTTTTTATATAATGGCCGAACTTTTCAGAATTAGGGAGTCATTTTTTTTCACATTACTTATTAACTATAGTTTTATTACTGATAAATTGTTATTAAGCAGAATTGGTTAATCAACAACAATTATTGGTTAATTATTAATAAACCATCAAATTAATGAGTAATAAACTACAAATTGCTACATTATTGATAAAAATCAACATATCATTGATGTACTTTTTATCATTGATACATTATTGATGTATCATTAAAAGGACCATTTGCGTAGTTTTCAAAAACTTAAGTTATTTAGTTGAAAAAAGCCTTAAAAATAAAAAGATCATTTACCCACGAGTTCTTTTTTTTTTTTTTTCAAAATTTATTTTGCTGTGTGGCTTAAATCTGGATTGAAGTAAATAAAAGTATGAGTTTAGCATTCTCTGTAACGAATTGAAGCTGTGATTTTGATTGATTATAAGAAAAAGAAAAATCACTTTGTATGGTTTTGCTAACTTAAAATGGAGTCGAAATTTGGAATTGCAAAGGGAAAGGAATTAAGCATTTGATTCAAAGTGCATACTTAGCTATTAGAGATTACAATTGAATTCCTAATTTAAAAGGTAAAGAAGGAAAGAGAAACACTCCTTTCATTCTCTTTCCATTATAAGCAGTTGAACTCTTCTTCTTGTTATGGGAAAACCAACCTCATTGGCTCTGATTATTGACAATTAAATTCGTCAGAAAGTACTATGCCACTAACTTTCGATTTTCGTCACTGCAGATTGGATATCGCCATATTGATTGCGCTCGATTTTATCGTAATGAGGCAGAGGTAAACAAGCCAAGTTTTGCTAAATTAAATTAATCAAGCTCTCAGTGTGTCATTCTCATTAGGCATTAATTCAGGAGTTAAAACTGTCTTGAAAGACTGATGCCATTATGTGTTGAGCCTTTGAATATCTTTTGGCCGGATTACGCATTTGTTTCTTTATGAACCTTAACAAGCATTAAGCTGCTCTTTTATTTCTTTAAAAAATTGAAATAGCATTTGCAATATGATACTAAAGAAGATTTGGGATGTTGCCTTTTTTTGACATTGATTGGTAAAATCAGAATTAAGATACAATACGGGGAAGCTATCTATCTGTGGAATTTGGGATGAACAAATATTTTATAACCCAAAAAAAAAAAAAAGAGAACTTATAGGTATCTAACTTTCTAAGTTCTTAAGTCAAAAAAAAAAATCTTGGTACTCACCGTGTAACACTTTTTTCATCTGTAATCTTGTTCATGTGATGCCTGTTAGCTGGGGTTCTGGATAGTATATGTATGGCCAAAGCTTCTAGACATATCGTTGAGATGTGTTTGTCTTTGCAAAACCAATTCTCTTTTAGGACTGAACGTCGATGTCAATAACAAGGAATAGCAAGGCAGCAAGGCTCTCTCTCTCCCTCTCATTCATTGTCATTAGACTGAATGTCGATGTCAATAACAAGGAACATTTAGGCATTAGTCTTCCATGTTCCTCTTTTACCTAAATTATACAAATATCCTAGTTCTCTTACAATTTGAATTTAGATATAGCTAAGCTATATCAGGATTCTTGGTCCTTTGGTTAAAATTATGTTATATCTTCCTCATGGTATATTAAGTGTTTTGAGTTTCGACGGGTTGAAGGTATATGTTGCTCTTCATTTCTTGTAGATTGGTTCCGCTTTGAAGAAGCTATTTGAAGATGGCGTGGTGAAGCGTGCGGATTTGTGGATTACGTCTAAACTATGGTTTGTTTTTAATTTAGTGCAGAAACTTTTTTTTTAAAGACTCCTTTTTTTTTCACTAGTACAAATTCTTTTTTTTCTGTAACATTTAATTTCTTGAAACTATGACTTGAAAAGGCAGTAAAGTGAAAAAGTTAATAAGGATTTGAAATTAGGATTTGCTGAATTAAATGCAGCAAGAGAAAGGAAGCAATATCTTGATATGTATGTTCAGAAATCAGAAGTGATCCTGGAATGAACTCGTCGCTGAGGAAAGGAATAAGATATTATTGATTTGCCTCTTATTTGTGCCATTCAAACAGATTTGATCTTTCTGGTTTATACATTCTAAATCCCAGATGGTCCACAGGTCTACTGATTTTGCACCAGAATATGTATCAGAGGCATTGGACGGTACTTTGCGAGATTTGCAGCTTGATTACGTTGATTTGTACCTTGTATGTTCTATCTTCAAAGCTTATTTTAATGTACTGTCTCAGACAGTGTGGATGACAGCATGCATTGAGTTCACCTTATATTGATATTAGAGCCAGCAATTTTTGACACATTATGATGACACGATACGAAAACGACACGAGATAAACAGGTTTAGACCGCACGTATATTAATTGGGTCATAAATGGGTTGACACGAATAACAGGAAAATAAACGGGCTAGATTCGTGCTAGCATGTTTAACACGCTCTAACACGTTTAATTAAACGTGTAGTAAACGTGTTTTAAAATTTTTTTTATTATTTTGCAGGTTTAAGGATTTGATTATAAATAAATTAAAAGCTATCATTTGACATCAAAGCATTATTTGTGTGGTGGTGGGCTAGTGGTAAGTGCAATAAGAAATCTTGCTTATCATTTGGTGTAGTGGTGGGCTGGTGGTAAGTGCAATAAGGAACCTTGCACCTAAGCAAGGTTTCTTATTGCGTGCAAGGTTTCTTATTGCACTTGCCACCAGCCCACCACCACATCAAATGATGCTTTGGTGTTAAATGATAGCTTTTAATTTATTTATTATGGTTTTAGGCTTTTTTGTTCATTAGCTTGCAAAAGTCCTACATGGAAAGGAAACGAATTCTCTCTCTCTCAAGTGCTCTCTATATAAACTACCAGTTTTGCTGCATTCTTCATGCAGCGCCAGTGAAGCTTCTTCAATTTAAAGATTGGAGAAAAAAATACAATTCAAAACATTTAATAATTAAATAATATTATATTCTTTACATCAATATTTAAGCCTTTTAATTTATTTTGGCTTTAATTTTGGCTTTATTTTTTAAATTTCGTTAGTCAAAATTCAAAAAAATTAATTAGATATTGTGTTTTTGTTAATGTTCTTTAATTGTTTTTTTAATTTTTAGTTAATTGGGTCATAAACTTGCTATATAAGTGTTGTTATCGTGTTAACCTATCACGGTTCGTTTAGTAATCGTGTCGTACCGTGTCACGCGTGTCATGGGTGGTTCATGTTCATGTTTGTATTTCTGGCACGTTTATTAATCGTGTCATGTTCATTTTCAGCCTAATCGTGTTATGCTGTAATTGTGCTGACATAAACACAACAAGCGACACGATTTTGCCAGCCGTAATTGATATCTAGTACAGAAAAACTTGTGCCTTGACCTTGGTGAAAGAAGCAGTTATGGTTAAAAACAGGATCCCTAATGAATGTCTCATTCTTTGTCTTTGAATTTGTTGAGGAAGTCAGAAGTTTCTGACAAATCGTTCTTCCCATGAAACTCTAGCAACCTTACCCGTTTTGGCTACCAATTTTTTCATTCAAAACTCTTAATGACTAGTGTCAACTTTTTGAAAATGCATACTTTGCATTGCTGAAGTTATCAACAATAACCAAGTGAGGTTGCTCAATTTTGAAGATCCACTGGCCGGTGCGGATGAAAAAGGAGTCAGTAGGCTTTCACCCTGAAAATCTTCTTGAACCAGACATACCTGGCACTTGGAGAGCAATGGAAGCAGTCTTTGATTTGGGTAAGGCTCGAGCTATTGGTGTGAGCAATTTTTCAACAAAGAAGCTGGGAGATTTGCTGGATGTGGCGCGCATTCCTCCTGCTGTTAACCAGGTCGAGTGTCATCCTTCCTGGCAGCAGACCAAGCTACGTGCATTCTGCAAATCTAAGGGAGTTCACCTTTCTGTGAGTTGTGCCTGTGCCTGTACTAAATTACTCTTCTTTTGTTAATATTGGCATCAACAGACTTTGTATGTTGAGCTAGGTTGAAATTGTACAAATGAGCTATAATATTTCTACATTGTTTCAGGGATATTCACCATTGGGTTCTCCTGGCACTACGTGGATCAAAAGCAACGTCCTCGAGAATCCATTTCTTAAGATGGTTGCAGAAAAATTACAGAAGACCCCTGCTCAAGTTGCTCTCCGTTGGGGCCTGCAAATGGGTCATAGTGTTCTTCCTAAGAGCACAAATGAATTGAGAATCAAAGAGAACTTTGATGTTTTTGGCTGGCATATCCCGGAGGACTTGTTTGCCAAGTTTCATGAAATTGAGCAGGTAAATGTCTACATGATATGGCCATAATTCTCCTTTTCTCATTCTAAACTACAACATAGTAAGTTGATAAATAGCTGCCGCTTGGCGCTAAGAAAACATACTACACGTAAAACTCAACAGCCATAACTTTCAGCAAATTGTATGATTCCTAAAAGGGTCTATTACTTTCGGATTAGGATGGTGATGATAACAAATGTGCGGTTAGAGAATTTTTATGCACTGGTCATTTTGATAAGAGTCTATATTTCCGAGTTTAACAAGCAAATTGGTTTTCTAATTGCAGGCAAGACTTGTTAGAGGGACCGCAATTGTCCATGATAAGTATGGTCCATATCGGACTCTTGCGGAACTTTGGGACGGTGAGATCTAAAGTGGTACTCTTATTCAAAGGGCAGTAACTGGGAAGGGACTTCTAACATTGATAATATCAGATTGATTCTAAAGATTCTGTTGCACATTGAATGCACAGAACTTTTCTTGTTTTCATGTCACCGAAATGATGAATTTCGTTTTATTCAAATAATATATTTTTTTTTGTGTATTAACACTAATAGCTTCTAAACTTTAGGTTTTCTCTCACTTTACCCCGTAAACTTTAAAAATCACCACTTTATTCTCTGAACTTTCAAAACTCTTCTTTTTGCCCTCTGATTTTTGAAAATCACCATTTTGCTCTTGAAATTTCAAAGCTCCTTATTTTGTCTCCTAAATTTTTGAGTTTTTATTCAAATAGATGGAATTTAGCATACGTGATTTGCACATGGGTCATTTGTAAGAGCAAAAATAAGATTTTATCACTCTTAAAGTTTTTTTTTTTTATATTTACACTCTCATTTGACGTCTTTTTTTTTGAACTACTTATTTAGAAGGCTTTGCTTGCACATTTCTTCTCATTTTTAATGCGCAACTTATTTAATAAGTCGATATTGTTCATGCCAATATCTGAATTTTAATACTAAAGAAGATGAGTTATGCATTAAAAATGAGGAAATATCGACGAACAATATTGAGAAAAAATATGCATACAGACCTTTCTTAGATAAAAGCTGATAAAAAAACGTTAAATGAAAGTGTAAACGTGAAACAAAGTCTGAGGGTGATAAAATCTCAGTTTTGTTCTTACTAATAACTCATGTGCGACTCACGTGGCTTAATTCTATCTATTTAAATAGAAAATCGAAAAATAGAATACAAAATGAAGAGTTTTGAAACAAGAGCAAAACGGAGATTTTTAAAATTTAGAGGGCGAAGTAAGGAGTTTTGAAAGTTCAGAAGGCAAAGTGATGATTTTTTCAGTTTAAGGGACAAAGTAAGGGAGACCTTAGAGTTTAGGGGCTATTAGTGTTAATAACCCCTGCCTTCTTTTTTTTTTAATTTGCTTGGAGTTTTATTCAAATAATCTGGTTTTTATTTCCCCTTTATTTGTTTCATGAGAATTGTTATCATTCTTAAGGGATAGACACTCTAATTTTATACTACTAAGAGTAATTGCAAAAATTCAAGGAAGAAAACCCTGGCGCAAACTAATTTTTGAGTGAGGTACACAAAGCACATTTAATGAAATTTTGCTTTAAAGGCTCTACCTCCAACACTCCTGGGAAGGTGGCTTCTTGCTTCTAAACTCTGTCTTCTTAATCCATGTATCGTAATTGCGTCATAATAATACTTAAGCTCCACAAATTAAAATTTATTATTTTTTATTTCGTAACATGTGTGAGTTGAAATTGTTTAATTTATACTAATTTTTTATAAATAATTATACCTGTAACAATTGTTGGGGTCCAAAAGATTTGGTAGTTATGACGTGTAAGCCAAAGGTTGGTTGGTGGCAATTCCTACATGGCTGAAAGACTTGGTAATCTTATAGATGACAAAAATGGTAGGACCACGAACTTGTGGGTGAGATCGATTACAACAAAAGGAGACAAAGAAGAATGGTGTCTAGAGCCCACTTTGCTAGCAAACAATCAAAATAAAGCTACAAATAAACTAGGACAACAACAATAAGCTACTAGAATAATTGTGCAACTAATTGTTCAACAAACTCATTATTTATGTGGCACGTGTTATTTCCCCTTAAAATCATAACATAACAAGTTTTTCCGTGACTATTTTATAAATTGAGGGAAATAAATATTACATTTTAAAAATCAAGAGACATGTTGTTATAGGGGCTATAGTTGAGTTGGAATTTTTTAAATTAATCTTTAAATTTACAATCATGCTCTCACATGTTTGCTTTGTGCTGAAATTAACTATAATATATAAGCAAAATGACATAATTATCCCCTCATCATTTTAACATAATGAATGAAAATCAATTGGCCGATTTTTTTTTTAAAAACTTTAGTATACACATGTTCAATAAAAACTTGAATTTTTATTTCTTAAAAATTTAAAAAATACCTTACTCAATTTTTTTCCTCAATCTCCACCCCCTTAATAAAACCCTTGCCATATATATATATATATATATATCCCTCCTCAAAATTGTTGCATTGGCATCGTTGTTCCTCATTGGGAGGAGGTTCTGCAACAACTACAGCGATGGTGAGATCTTGGCTTGCAAAGATCAATGACAACGGTGAGATCTTACGGATGTCACAAGAATCATTAACTTTCATTGTCATCTCTTAATTATTCAATAGGAAAACCCAAATATGTAAATATTATCTAATTAATTATCTAGGATTTTTTAGTTAATTTTTTGTTTTACTAATTAAGTATATCCCCATACCAACATATGAAATATATTTTACTTTACTTTTAAATAACTAGTTGATTTCTAGATATAGATTCTAGGATTTCATATGATCGCATCTTTCAAATAGATTCAATATTTATTTACTTTGAATGGTCTTTCTCCTCGGTTAGCCCAATAGAATACCCAAAGTATTCGGCTAACTGATTACCTGTAGAAATAGTTGGTCTTAATGTAATAGGTATGAAATGTATAACCAAATCACAATACATAAACTATTATGGACCAAAGTTTGACATCCTAATAACATAATATGAAGTTCATGAGAGTAACAAAAACACAACAATTAAATAAGTCCTCGTCATGTGCGGAATTATATTTAACATAGCGTTATTATTATTTAATTTCACAACATGACTCCATGTTTTAACACCACATCGTTGCACACACATCCGTTCGTCTGTCCTTCATCTATAGCTGCAGCCTTACCCTAATTTGTTGTTAGACATGTATGCCCTAAGGAGTAAAAATGTAATAAGTTTTTGGAGACAAATTTATCAATAAAGAATTTATTCATTATTCATATACCAAATATTGTCCTCTTTACATTCATATTTGTTGAATGTATGTTAATTAAGCAAACAATAGTCTGAGACTGTCGGTCTAAACCTTAAGAATTGGGCATATGACGGACGGATTATACGGAAGACACGATTCTTAAGGTGATGGTCTAAATCATACGATCTGCAATCGAGGGAATAAAGTTGGGTGCTTTATTCATGCAAAGATTGTTTTGTTGTCTATATCCCTTTTGGGAGATGGTTTATCTTGACCTTCGAAGGTGGACTTCGTAAATAGAAACATTGGCACGTTGTTATAGGTGACGATGTGTTGGATCGGGACATAAAGTGAATTGATTTAGATTAATAATTCTGTCTCGGCAAATCGATTCACTTTAGACAATCAGTTTGTATTGTATCTTAATCTTGAGATGAATAGTGGGCTCGTTGTCTTGGCTTGTGTCTTTTGATGTACCAAAGGGTGACACCCACATCTTAATAGTGGTATGCATGCCGGTACGTTGGAGGCATGACTCTTGATAGCGTAGACCTGTTATTCATAGATATGGAATCCATAGCTCCTCCTTAGGAGTAATGATATTCTCTTATATGCGTTATCCTGTAATTGGAAAACTGGAGCGCTCAACCATTTGGATACATAGGAGTAACCGAATGGTATACTGTCATTGGATAGTAAGTTTTCTGATGGTGAGATAATAGAACGTAAGATAAAAATAATCGGGAAGGTAAGACAAAACTTGTCCTTAAGCCGATTATGGATTATCATATGGGGATACAATACACTATATGATATGTCATGGAGACTTAACTATACGGGCTTCGTAATTCTATGTAGTTCGAGAGTGCAGCTCCAAGCTTTTAGTGGAGTAGCGTTGGAGTTGATAATTATGAAATGTATATCTGGGATATTGGGTTTCATAATTATCGGGAGCTTGAACTATAGGTCCATTTGGTCCCCTTTGCTAGTTCACAACATCCTGTAACGACACGGCGTGCTTTTTTATTAATTAGTGACTTATGTCAGATTTATCAGATTGGTTAAAATTTGAAAGAATCAAATAATTCATGTCTGTTTATCGGTTGAATTAATTTTGTGATAAAAAATTAATTGAAGATAAACTTGTTGAATTATAAAGATCGGATAATTCTTGTCTGTTTATCGGTTGATTTAATTTTGGATAAATTAGATCAATATAAACTTGTAGAATTATTGGGAATTGATTTATTTTCTTAGAAATTATCTAGATGAAGTTGTTTGGATCAGATAACTTCTCTATTGGGTTATGTGAATTAAAACTGAGACTTTATCCTATAGAATCTCGGGTGAAAATGAAAGATTCACGAGATTTTTTATTCGACAGTTCGGTTTGCTGATGGACGTGTTCGGCCTGCTGATGGGACCTATTCAGCCTGTCGATGGGACCTGTTTGGCCTGTCGATCAGGTGGTTCGGCTTGCCGATCAGCGAAGGATAAGATCATGCGTTTCCACGCGGATCTTATTAGATATTGATCCGAATTTAATTTTGATCTGAGTTTTGAGACTTAATCTGATAAGGACTGACCCTAAGGACCAACCTTTATAAATAGGGAGTGATTCTCATAAGTTAATTAGATCAATTAAGAGATTAAGAGTGATACTCTGCTAAGTGAGAATCTAAAAACTCCCTGAGAGCTTTTGTTCACAAATCATGAACACTTGCTTTGGGTTCTCTCGATTGGTTGGAAGGAGAGTCACCGGTGAAGAGCTGTACGTGTGAGCCCACACTTACTCCGGTTGTGGATAGAGAATAGCAAAGAAGACCAGTTGGTTAAGGCTCTTCTAGAACATTATTTCTCTTCACAGATTGTGGAGGGTTCTTTAGGACATAAATGTTAGTAAGATCTGGTTAATTTATGCATATAGCGTGTCAAACTTGTGTTTTGAAAATTACTTTGATATAAAATTTTTAAAATTCCACTGCATACTCTTTTTCCAATAATTGGTATCAGAGACATGGTTTTTACATAAATTTACGAGTTTGTGATCATGTTATATGTATAAATTTTGTGATCTTAATCTCTCATATGCTTGAATTTAATTTTATAGAGAGTTGGCACTCTAGGTTTCTATATATTATATATGTTGTCATGGATTATGTGGTGAATGTTTATTAATTAATTATGGTTGATTAAATCATTATTTAATTATTAATTAATTAATTAATTTATACCGGTTATGGTTCCTTAGAGGTTAGAATGTGTATCTAGGTTTTTCATATAATTAGATGACGGACTATCATCTCCGTCTAGGAATTATTATTTAGTTTTAAATTTGTAAGATTTTTGTAATTAAATAATTATACGGAGAAGACGGATCTAGAAGACTGATCTAGAAGATTGATGATGATGCTCCTAGGTATTTCCTGAGTCTCTAATTTTATGTTTTTGAATTGTTGAAAATAAAATTGATGAATTGCATTAAAATTTGTATTTTCTGGAATGAAGATTTATGCTCGGTCAGCATGCCGAACCTCACAGTTCGGCATGCCAATGGTCGCAGATCGGTAGGCCGGACTTATGGTTCGGCAGGCCGTTAGTGGGGCAGAAATCGGGTGGCTTTGGCGACAGGCCGAACCTACATGACCGGCAGGCCGATTACCCAGATCAGCCTGCCGACTGAGAGCTGGAACATTTCAAGAAAATGTGCATTTTTTCAATGCAATTTTAATTTTATTTTTGGGACAATTCTAAGAAACAATAAATTTGGATATGACCGGAAATATGAAGTATTTAATTCATACGGGATTGAAGACTTGAGGTTGGAATTACATGAAAAAAGATACAGCTTGAGGATTCAAGGATGAAGAATCGATAATATGTCTCGATTATTCTCTTGTAATCTTAGTTTTCTATTATCTAGGATGGAGCCATAATATTACAGTTATTTATTATTTTGCTTGTAGCTTTGCTTAATTGCTTTTGCTTGATTGCTTTGCTTGTCTGCATTATAATATGATTTGCCATGTATATTGATAACATGCCATATAGAATAGGAAGTGCCACTCATATTAAAATTGTTCATGCATATTCTTAAAATAAAACATTGATTTCAAAAGATTGAGTGAGAGAAGGTTTTCGAAGAGAGAACCTAAGGCCTCCATCGTTGGTCCATAGGCAGAACATGGTGGTTTCGACCCCTAGGAGGGGATTTCTATCATGTACCAGATTGGATCTCTGAGAGGATAAGGTATTTTAGCATAATTTATGGTTGCACACCCCTAGGTGGTGATTATAAATCATGGATAAAATATTGAAACGATGGTTATACACTCACGTTAATTTTATTATTAACCTCCCCTAGGAACTCTGTTAATAAAATTAATGGCCAAAGAAATGATTATTAATATATGCTAGATCATACAGGTTCTGGATGGCATATATTAATCAGGAGGGGATCCGTGGTCCTAATTGAATTTGGCATGACTCTCCTAGGAGCTTGTTGAATTTTGAGTTAGGGAATTATCGTTGTAAGGTTGTGATATTTTCAAGGTTTTGACACATAAACACATTTGTATTTTTACATGATTGTTATCTTACTAAATTATTATTATATGTTTGCTTATGTTTGGTATATAATTCTTTATTATAAATTAAAAATGTCTAAAAATGCTTTATCATCGATACTTGACAAAAACGTATTAACTGGAGAGAATTACAATGATTGGAAACGGAACCTAGATATCGCCTTGTCCTTTGAGAAACTGAAATATCAACTAACAACCCCTTGTCCTCTCGAGCCTACGAGAGACTCAACTAATGAGCAATTCCAGCATATGATTGTTGGAAAGATGCTAATGATCAGGCCCACTGCTATGTTATGGCCAGCATGAATAACGTGCTGCAGACTCAACATCAGGATTATGAGACTGCAAAGTAAATCTTGGATAATCTTGAGGATATATTTAGAGGCCAGGTCATAACAAAGCGGCAAGGGGCACTTTGGAAACTTCTTAACTGTAGACAGAGGCCAGTGACATCTGTAAATGAGCATATGATATTGGTCATGGGTTACCTCGCTGAGGCTCAAACCAATGGAGCCGACATCGATGCTGAAACTCAGATGACTATGGTCTTTGAGACTCTGTTTAAGGAATTTATTCTATTTAGAGCTATATTTAATTTAAGCAATAAACGGGATATGACCTTAACAGAATTGATGAAACAGTTACAGGAGTTCGAACTGCTGATCAGGGAGTCTCTTGCGGGTGGTGAGGCCAACATGGTAGCTGCTTTTGGTTCCAATCCTAACTCTGGGAATGGAAAGAAGCAACGGACCAAGAACAGGAAGTCTTATATTCCTTCTACTACCAAGAGCAAGAAGAAGAAGAAGAACCCAAAAAAGCTTAAGTGCTTCTTCTGTGGGAAGGTCGGGCATATCAAGAAGCATTGCAAGGACTTCCTTTCCAAAGGATGTTGGTGTGATCTTCTGTATTTAGAAACTTGTTTGGTTGAGGAATCAAGTGACATTTGGTCATAGATTCCGGTGCAACTAATCATGTTTGTGTTTCTCTACAAGGGTTCAAAAAAACGAGAAGTCTACTACATGAGGACTTCATGCTTCGGATGGGCGATGGATCCTTGGTCTCAGCGGAAGCAGCGGGAGACGTCCATCTTTATTTTGATAATTACAGGAATTTATTTTTGCAAGATTGTTTTTATGTTCCTAAATTTAAAAGGAATTTAATTTCTGTAGCTTGTTTATTTAAAGACTCCTACTTGGTTTCTTTTAATGATAAAGTGGTGATTTGTAAAAAAAAATATTTTATCTATTCTGGATGGATGCAAAATAATCTATATTTTATCAAATGTAAGATGGACTTATTGCTTAATGCTGAGATAAAAGATAATGACTCTAAAAGACTTAAAACTTCTCACTCTAATAAGACTTATCTTTGGTATTGTGCCTTGGTCATATTAACATAAATATGATTCAAAGGTTGGTAAGGGATAGACCTTTAAGTCACTTAAAGGTGGAATCTATACCTCAATGTGAATCTTGTTTGAAGGATAAAATGACCAAAAGACCATTCGGGTCTAAGGGGAATAGGGCCGAAGGGGTTCTAGAACTTGTGCATAGTTATGTTTGAGGACCGATGAACATCCGGGCACGAGGAGGGTATGAGTACTTTGTCACTTTTATTGACGATTACTCAAGATATGGGTATGTGTACCTGATGCACCACAAAAGCAAAACTTTTGACAAGTTCAGGGAGTTTTAGGCTGAAGTGGAAAAGCAATTGTGTAGACCCATAAAGGCACTTTGATCGGATCGAGATGGGGAATACCTTTCTGATAAGTTCTTGGAACACTTATTAGAGAATGAGATTTTATCCCATTTGACTGCGCCAGGCACTCCGCAGTAGAATGGCGTAACGGAGAGAAGAATTAGGACTTTGTTGGACATGATTAAGTCCATGATGAGTTATTCATCATTGCCTTTATCCTTTTGGGGACATGCACTACAAAACCGCATGTTATCTTTTGAACAATGTGCCTTCAAAATCGGTCCCTAAAACTCCTCACGAGTTGTGGACGGGTAGGAAGACATCCTTAAACCATATTCGCATATGGGGATGTCCTGGTTCATGTCCTGTTTAAGGATTCGAATAAGTTGGAAGCACATTCGGAAGTTTGCATGTTTGTAGGATATCCAAAAAGGACTAAAGGGGGTTATTTTTATAATGCAAAGGAAAATAAAGTCATGGTTTTAGTTAATGCAACTTTCCTTGAGGAGAGTTACATGGACGACTTTAAACCTCGAAGCAAAGTGGTGCTTGAGGAGTTAAGGAGTGATCCGATCACTCTGGAGGTTCCGAATGAAACCATTCCGATCAGTGTAGAAAAATCAAACAAACCTAAACAACAACCTCAAGGGCTTCGGCGTAGTGGGAGGATCGGGCGTCAACCTAAGAGGTATATGTTCAATGGGGAGGTCTTCTTGGCTGAACCGGATGAACATGACAGAGATCCTTATACTTACGCAGAAGCTATGGAGGATGTTGATTCAAAACTTTGGATAGAGGCCATGAACACAAAGATGAAATCTATGGAGACTAAGCAGGTCTGGGTGCTTGTGGATCTTCCCGAAGGGGTAAAACCCATAGGGTGTAAGTGGATTTACAAGAGAAAAAAGAGGAGTGGATGGAAAGGTCGATACCTTTAAGGCTAGACTGGTAGCTAAGGGTTATACGCAAAAGGAAGGAATCGATTATGAGGAAACCTTTTCACCTGTAGCCATGCTTAAGTCCATCCAGATTCTCTTGTCCATAGCTGCTGCTCTCGACTACGAGATTTGACAAATGGATGTCAAGACAACTTTTTTGAATGGCTATCTTGATGAGTCCATTTATATGGAACAACTAGACGGGTTCAAGGTCACGGGTCAAGAGAGTAAGGTTTGTAAGTTGCTAAAGTCAATTTATGGACTTAAGCAGGCTTCTCGTTCTTGGAACATAAGATTTGATCAGGTGATCAAGACTTATGAGTTTTCACAAAATATGGATGAACCATGTGTTTACAAACACATTAAGGATGGGAATGTGGTTTTTCTACTGTTTTATGTAGATGACATTTTGCTAATTGGTAATGACGTTGGGGCATTGTCATCGGTCAAATTATGGTTGACCAAGCAGTTTGACATGAAGGACTTAAGTGAGGCTAATTTTATTCTCGGTATCTAGATCTTTCGGGATAGGAAGAACAAAATGATAGCTTTGTCACAGGCTGGCTACATAGATAAAATTCTCAGGAGGTTTGCAATGCAGGATTCCAAGAAAGGTGGGCAACCATCTAGGTCTGGAATTACTCTTCTAAGAAAGACTCTCCAAAGTCTTATGAAGAAAGAGAATATATGAAGAAGGTGCCTTATGCTTCGGTAGTGGGTAGTTTCATGTATGCCATGCTTTGCACACGATCGGATATTAGCTATGCGGTCGGGATTATAAGTCTATTTCAGGCGGATCCAGGACCGAACCATTGGGTTGCGGTAAAGCATATTTTCAAGTACCTGAGAAGGACTCGAGGGTATATGCTTGTGTATTCAGGTGAGGACTTGACTCATCTAGGATACACTGACGCGAATTTTCAATCCTGTTTGGATTCTAGGAAATCGTCTTCGGGTTTTGTGTTTAATCTGGACGGCGGTGCCATCAATTGGAGAAGTGCTAAGCAAGATTGCACTTCGGATTCAATGATGGAGGTCGAGTATGTGGCAGCTAGTGATGCTTCGAAAGAAGCAGTGTGGCTCCACAAGTTCCTTGGGGATTTTGAGGTTGTTCTTGGTATGGATAAGGCGGTATCACTGTACTGTGATAACAGTGCGGCGGTAGCTAATGCTAAGAAACCAAGATTTCACAAGAAAAGTAAGCATATTGATCAGAAGTATCATGTGATAAAGGACTTCGTTGAGGGCGGGCATGTCACGGTGTGCAAGATCGCTTCAGAGGACAATTTAGCTGATCCATTTACGAAGACACTTACTGGGAGAGTCTTTGAGAGGCATGTGGAAGCTATGGGGATGCAAGATTTGTCATATTTACTCACTTAGTGCAAGTGGGAGATTGTTAGACATGTATGCCCTAAGGAGTAAAAATGTAATAAGTTTTTAGAGACATTGTTATCAATAAAGAATTTATTCATTATTTATATACCAAATCTTGTCCTCTTTACATTCATATTTGTTGAATGTATGTTAAGCAAATAATAGTCTGAGACTATCGATCTAAACCTTAAGAATTGGGCATATAATGGACGGATTATGCGGAAGACATGATTCTTAAGGTGATGGTCTAAATCATACGATCCGCAATCGAGGGAATAAAGTTAGGCGCTTTATTCATGCAAAGATTGTTATGTTGTCTATATCCCTTTTGGGAGATGGTTTGTCTTGACTATCGGAGGTGGACTCCGTGAATAAAAACATTGGCACGTTGTTATAGGTGACGATGTGTTGGATCGCGACATAAAGTGAATTGATTTAGATTAATAATTCTGTCTTGGCAAATCGATTCACTTTAAACAATCATTTGTGTTGTATCTTAATCCTGAGATGAATAGTGGGCCTGTTGTCTTGGTTTGTGTCTTTTGATGTACCAAAGGGTGACACCTACATCTTAATAGTGGTATGCATGCTGGTACATTGGTGGCATGACTCTTGATAGCGCAGACCTGTTATTCATAGATATGGAATCCATAGCTCCTCTTTAGGAGTAATGATATCCTCTTATATGCGTTATCTTGTAATTGGAAAACTAGAGCGCTCAACCATTTAGATACATAGGTGTAACCAAATGGTATACTGTCATTGGATAGTAAGTTTTCTGATGGTGAGATAATGAAACATAAGATAAAAATAATCGAGAAGGTAAGACAGAACTTGTTCTTAAGCCGATTATGGGTTATCATATGGGAATACGATACACTATCATATGTCATAGAGACTTAGCTATACTATTTAGATACATAAGTGTAACCAAATGGTATATTGTCATTGGATAGTAAGTTTTCTGATGGTGAGATAATGGAACGTAAGATAAAAATAATCGGGAAGGTAAGACAGAACTTGTCCTTAAGCTGATTATGGATTATCATATGAGGATACGATACACTATGATATGTCATGGAGACTTAGCTATACGGGCTTCATAATTCTATGTAGTTCGAGAGTGCAGCTCCAAGCTTTTAGTGGAGTAGCGTTAGAATTGATAATTATGAAATGTATATCTGGGATATTGGGTTTCATAATTATCGGAAGCTTGAACTATATAGGTCCATTTGGTCCCCTTTGCTTGAACTATACGGGTTTCATAACGACACGACGTGCTTTTCCAATAATTGGTGACTTATGTCAGATTTAACAGATTGGTTAAAATTTGAAAGAATCAAATAATTCATGTGTATTTATTGGTTGAATTAATTTTATGATAAAAAATTAATTCAAGATAAACTTGTTGAATTATAAAGATTAGATAATTCTTGTCTGTTTATCGGTTGATTTAATTTTGGATAAATTAGATCAAGATAAACTTGTAGAATTATTGGGAATTGATTTATTTTCTTAGAGATTATCTAGATAAAGTTGTTTTGATTAGATAACTTCTCTATTGGGTTATTTGAATTAAAACTAAGACTTTATCCTATAGAATCTCGGGTGGAAAATAAAAGATTTGCGAGATTTTTTATTCGGCAGTTTGGCCTGTCGATGGGACCTATCCGGCCTGATGATCAGCGAAGGATAAGATCACGCGTTTTCATGTTGATCTTATTAGATATTGATCCGAATTTGATTCTGATCTGAGTTTTGAGGCTTAATCTGATAAGGACTGACCCTAGGACTAACCTTTATAAATAGGGAGTGATTCTCACAAGTTACTTAGATCAATTGAGAGATTAAGAGTGATACTCTGCTAAGTGAGAATCTGAAAACTCCCTGAGAGCTTTTGTTCACAAATTACGAACACTTGCTTGGGTTCTCTCGATTGGTTGGAAGGAGAGTCACCGGTGGAAGAGCTGTACGTGTGAGCCCACACTCACTCCGATCATGGATAGAGAATAGCAAAGAAGACCAGTTGGTTGAGGCTCTTCTGGAACATTATTTCTCTTCACTGATTGCGGAGGGTTCTTCGGGACATAAATGTTAGTAAGATCTGGTTAATTTATGCATATAGCGTGTCAAACTTGTGTTTTAAAAATTACTCTGATATAAAATTTTTAAAATTCTGTTGCGTATTCTTTTTCTAACATTTGCAACATTATATAACTTAAGTAAGCATTAAACTTAGTAAGTACATATGAGATCTCACAAAACGTTTTGTCATGATAACTTTAAACGTAAACATGAGTCGTTGTATCTTTGACATAATCATTATAGTACATAAAGTACACTTCGTAAGAATATATTTTTTCTTTTTTCTTTTTTCATATTAAAATTATTCATTTTATCTTTTAGGACCTTGATGTTGCACCATTAGTATTAACATCATTATGGTGCACCATCACAAGTTAATCCCAAACCAAACGTGACAAGTTCATCTTAAGGACTGACATCATCATTGGATGTGCAACACTTTAATTATGTGATACATATATATTTTTGAGAAACTGTCTTATGCATTATAAAACAAACATTGAAAGCATTTGTAAAAAGATAGTCCTTAAAAATCATTATAAAAAGCTTTCAAAGAGACATGCTCATTTATAATCATTAATATCATATAACATTTTCTCAAAAACTTTTTATAATTCTTTATCATGTTATAGGTAAGAATGTACTTACTTGGTTTGTGACAAATTACTTAACTTTTTGCAAGTGGATGGTTTTTTATACTTCTAACGACTTAAGCACCTAAAAGGTCTTTAACATTATAACATGGTGATAAAAGAAATATTCTTAGTATAAGAACATATTCTAAACATTACATACATTATCTTGGCAACAATCAATACCATGTTTAATCATGTAGAAAAACTAATACAAATAACATACTTTAGACAGGTTCACAATTTCACCAAGACAATCAGCACTTCATGATTTTTATAAACTCATATAAAATTCTAATAGCTCTGAAATTTTTGTACAATATTTATAACATCCATAAATATTTACATATTTAATTTTGTCATGTTTGGATCAATGTGAGTATTTATTTTATATTTACAAATTACAAAATTACTGTTGGAAGCATACTACATGCAGTAAGCAATAACTGAATTTTGTAAATTGATACAAAATTCTAATGGCTTTGAACTTTTAGAAAGACATACTGGCCCCATTGGATTTCAGTTCTTAGAATTTTTTTAAATGTTTTCTCATGTTTTTTGAGGCAAAAATTTTAAAAACATTATCAGCACAATTCTCAAAAAAATCATTATTTTTCAAAACAAAAATATTTTCACATATTTTAAAAACAATACCAAACAGCCTCACTGTATCCTAACATATCACTAGATTTAATTTTATCACATTAGAGCTGCTATAAACATTTTTTTACATTTAAGAAATTATAAAATGAACTGTTATTGGGAATAACCTACCGGCAATAGGCAATTAAAAAATTTTCTAAAATCACAAAAAAATTTAATTGACCTAAAATTTTAACATAATGTTCCTTACATTCATATATAGTTCCATAATTTTATACTTATTGGCTTTTTATTAAATTTATTTTAAAAATAAATAAAAAATAAATTTATAAGACTAATTATGTAGGGTCTTATAGGCTGGGCCCAACGAAGTCCTTCAAGTGCAAGGGTTGGGCCTCAGGTTTTCTGCTCAATCTCTAAACACGTGGCCCAATAAACACCCAAACCGACATGCAAAAGATTTTGACGCATTAAGTTGAGACGGCAATTGTCTTTTCCTTTCTCATCACCCTTCTGCTCTTATGGGAAGATTTTGGCGCATTAGGTTGAGACGGCGATTGTCTTTTCCTTCGGCATCACCCTTCTGCTGACGGCGGGTGTCTTCTCCTTTCTCATCACCCTTCTGCTGTGGGGTTATAGCGTCGAGCTCTCTCTCTCTCTTAGTTTCAGATTTTTGCAGCCCTCGTCTCAGCATCCGCGTTGAGATCACGTGTTCAGAGAATTTTCTGGAAGAGACGAGAGAAGAGGACTGAAAATGGCGGGCGATATTCTGTATTTCGAGCTCAACACTGGCGCCAAGATACCCTCGGTTGGGTTAGGGACATGGCAGACTAGCCCTGGTTTAGTCGCCGACGCTGTCACTGCCGCCATTAAGGTCTCTCGCCCTCTCTTTTCTTCTGGTTCAAGAGCTAAGTACTGTTATATCAAAGATTGTTGCCATTGTAGTTGTTATTATTATGATATTTGCTTGGATATTGCTTAAGTCATTTGGAATCTAAAACGCGTAGATTTCCTTATTTTGTTGTCAGTTTTTTTTTTTTGGTGCTGCTTTTTTTACATGATTTTGCTCTTATTTATGGTAATGGATTGAACTAGGGCCCGTTTGGTTTATGGGTGAATTGTGGTGATTTGAACTTTTTGTTTTGAATTGTAAAATTTGAACTGTGTGGTTGATATTGTGATTGTAATCACAAACGTGAATCATTGTTCTCTTTCTTACTATTTCCCTACGGTAGGAAGTGCATTGAGGCTTCGATTTTAATTTTGATCTAAGAATAAATTCTGTTCGCCTCTTTTTGAGCGGTTCTAATGGATTAATCAACTTCTAAGGCTGATCATCGGCAATTAAGTGTTGGAGTTTTGTATGAAAATAACTATTTTTTTTTGTCATTCGCAGGTTGGATATCGCCATATTGATTGTGCTCAAGTTTATGGTAATGAGGAAGAGGTAAAATGAACATAATCTTGTGAGATCGATTTTCTTAGTCTTGTAATTTTGCATACACATTAAGGTTTGTTCTTGTTTTCGTTTATGTGCTCAGGAATTAAAATTGCTTTGATACAGTGATCTTTTTATTGTTTAAGTCATTTTTTTTTCCATTGAATTTTATTTGTTTCTTCCAATTCTAGTACTCTCATTTTCTGAAATCTATTCTCCTCCATTTTGTTTTTTTTGGATGAAATCATGAATAGAAAATAACGTGAGAGAAGATTTAGGTTGTTGTTGTCTTTTCATGATGATTAGTAAAATCAGAAAGAAGTGATAATATGTGATATCATGTATTTCGCGTTGGAAGCAATTATAGATGTTTATTTTCTCAGTTGCGATGGTGTCTTATTTAGTGTTTGTGGTTCCTCGTGTGTGCGTGTATGTGCATCTTCCGAATGTTCATTATTTCAACATCACTTATAAAACTTACACTCGTTAGATGGAAATGTGCCTTCCGTCAAGGGGTGGGGCTGGTAAATTTGTTTGGTTTTCAGATGCTGCTGGATACTCTTTATGTTTTTATGTCAATTACAAGAAATAACGCTTCGTTCCTTGGTGGGGGAGGGGGGGATAGGAAAAAAAGAAACAGAAATTTGTTATTATAAAGAAAATAAAATTGAAAGCAAAAATAAAGACAATCATGAAGAAACAGCAAATCATTTGTTCCTCCACTGCCCGTTTCATCGGCAGATTTGGTTCCTGTTCTTAAAAGAATTTGACTTTGTTTGGGTCGTTCCCAGGGACTGCAAGGATAAATTTCTTCTCATTTCTCCTCCGATTAGTTTCAGTTCTAGAGGAAAAATCCTTTGGAAAAAAATGCCTTCCTCGTCTTTGGGGTATTTGGCTGGAAAGGAGCAATAGGATTTTTGATGATCATAAGGAAGGTAGTTTCGTTTTATGGGATAAAGTAAGATTTTGTATTTCTTTGTGGCTATTTAGGGACAAAGAGTTGGGTAGTCCAATTTTTTAAGAGTTAGTTAGGAGTTAGGTTCTTTTTTTGTAGCTTCTCCTTTTTTGTCTTTTGAGGACATCTTTTTGTCTTTTCTTTCTACCCTTTTTCTATTCTAATACATTCAGTTTCTTGTTTCAAAAAAAAAAAAAAAGCAAAAATAAAGAAAAGCAGAATTGATGTAGTTATCATATTCCTTTTTGTCTGACTCTTGCAAATATTTGACTGGTGCCTCGTTCCTTTTAATGTTTGGATTAGGTTTGATATCTTCTAATAATATAATGTTATCTTATACTCTCCTCTAAGTTTGACAGGTTTTAAAGGTTATCTCATCTACATTTTATTTTTTCTAGGTTGGTATTGCTCTAAAGAAGCTATTTGAAGATGGTGTGGTGAAGCGTGAGGATTTGTTCATAACCTCTAAACTATGGTTTGTTTTCAATTTCACAATCGAATACCTATAAGCTAATACAAAATACTAAATGTGGCTCTTATGTTGTGTGCCTTGACCATGCACGTGTAAATAATGCATGTACGTACCCATATACATGCAGTGTTTATATATTTATATATATTAGTTTAAGTGGCCAGTTTTTGTAGTATTTTTCCATTATTTTGGACTTTGAAAGACTAAGAGTAAAAAACCACCTGAAGAGATGAGATTGAGAATTGAGAATGATTTGGGCAGTAACTAAAATCATAAAGGAACGAAATTTGTGATCTTATTCCTGGAGAAAAAAATCCAAACCATGAACAAACTCAGCTATGAGTGCATAAATGTAAACTTCGCCTCTTATTTCTGGTGTCTGACGTCAAACATGTCCCTAGGGACTTTTATAGCCTATGCATCTAAAAAGCAAGATGGTCCACAGGAATACTGATCATGCACCAGAAGATGTACCAAAGGCGTTGGAAAGAACTTTGCAAGACTTGCAGCTTGATTATGTTGACTTGTACCTCGTATGTATCGCCTTCAAACATATCTCTAAGTTGCAGTTTGATTGTGTTGACTTGTATCTCTTCTGCGTTACTTTCGAAGTTATTTTGAAGTAGTTTCTCGTAAATTTTGTTACAATAGTATGGATTGAGCAATTACCTTTATAGAAGTCCAGACCGAGAAAATTGTGTCTAGATTCTGGTCAAGGAACCTTCTGTATTGGAAATATTTATTTAGAGAAAACGCTCCAAATATGCTCATCCTTTTGGGTTTTGAATTTTCTAAGGAAGTTGAGAGTTTCAGACATGATTATGTCCTATCAATCTGGAAACTTGACTTGTGTTAGATATATGTTTCCTAGTCAGATTTTAGATCACGACTGTCAGCTTTTTTATTAAATGTTACTACACTAGTGACGAATTTAACACTAACCAATTGAACCTGCATAATTTTGAAGATCCACTGGCCAGTGAAGATGAAAAAGGGATCAGTAGGCTTCAAGCCTGAAAACCTTGATCAGCTAGATATACCAGGCACCTGGAGAGCAATGGAAGCGCTTTATGATGCAGGGAAGGCTCGAGCTATTGGTGTAAGCAACTTTTCCACAAAGAAGCTGGGAGATTTGCTGGAGGTGGCTCGTGTTCCTCCTGCTGTTAACCAGGTGGAATGTCATCCTTCCTGGAAGCAGGCCAAACTCCATGAACTGTGCAAATCCAAGGGAGTTCACCTATCTGTGAGTGTGCCTCCATTGAATCACTTTTTTTTTTTTGCCTTTTTTCTTTTTGTTGAACCCTATAATCTTTGGGAGGCAAGAAACTATGACTTTGTGTGCACGCGTGTTGGGTTCTTCATGTTTTGTCAATCTTTTTTAGTGGACTTACCCAGTCAGCATTTCAAAGGGGTTCTCTATGCATCACTTTGTAAATTTTGAACATTATCCTGAGACAGGCTGGACGTTTTATATGAAGTATAATGATAGCATGTCTGTTTCAGGGATATTCACCACTTGGTTCTCCTGGCACTACGTGGATCAAAAGTGATGTCCTCCAGAATCCAATTGTCAATATGGCGGCAGAGAAATTAGGGAAAACCCCAGCACAGGTTGCTCTTCGTTGGGGCCTGCAAATGGGTCATAGTGCTCTTCCTAAGAGCACAAACGAATCAAGAATCAAAGAGAATTTCGATGTTTTCGGTTGGGCTATACCTGAGGACTTGTTTGCAAATTTTGGTGAAATTGAGCAGGCAAGTGTTTATTGAATACGCTTAGTTTTCGACTTCTTTTTCTGGGTATGTATTATCACCAATGAAGTCATGCAGCCTCTCGACTTAAAAGAAGCACAACATCAAGAATCACAGCAAATCGTTCCTTTTTTTCTTTTGAAAAGAAGCTAATCACTATTCTTGAATAATCGCTGTTGTGAAGAATGTGCAGTTTGTGATAATTGGAAATCCTTTTTTTTTTTTTTTTGGCTAGAAAAGAAATCCCTTGTAATTGTCATATAGCATTATGGTTTTTACCATAGCAGCTTAACTGGTAAATTGGTTTTTTGATTTGCAGGCAAGACTCCTCAGAGGGACCTCATTCGTTCACGATACTTATGGTCCATATCAAACCCTCGAGGATTTATGGGACGGTGACGTCTGAGTGGTTACATCAGCTTCATTTCAAGGGGGAAAAGGACCGGAACTGTAGATGCTAGTTGATCATTCATCTATTTCCGAAGATTATCATAAAACATTGGTGTAAGAGGCTGGAATAATCAGGCCTGTGATTTGCTCCCATAAGGTCTGGAGTTCGAACCTCGTTGTGGGCACTTATATGACAAAAATCTTAGTTTCTTGCCTTTCAAAAATTGTAGGGTGTGACGGAAGGAAAATTTTCAAAAAAAACAAAAAAAAAAAACCATTGGCGTAAAGGACTCTTATTTTTCTATTAAGGGAATTAGGATTCATTTGTCTGGTAATATGCTCGTAAAGCATAGCTATATAAGACTTTGGTATTTTCTTGTTAAGAAATAGGATTTTGATCTGGTTCCGGTTTACCAAAAAGCTTTGATTTGATTAAAGTTTGGTGGCAAAATTATTTGCTTTTATTGCTTGTTAGTTGTGGTTGGTGGTTCGAAGTCGGTCAACAATTCTCGTTGTCTTTCTTCATTGAGAAAAATTCTAAAGACAACATGTCATATTGTCAGATTTTTTAACATGGACCCTTTAACGTCATAAGAACAAGTTATGTAGATATGAAAGTTGACATGTTGTTTCAAGCATAGAAAGATTAGGGATTTTTGTATGTCGTTTGGAAGAAGAGTTGTCGTTTGAAACATGCTTCAATGGGAGAAGACATTTTCAAAGTGCCAGTGTCTAGTCTCAAGGGAAGGAAAAGAAAAAAGATAAATCTCATCTATAAATTCAGATGGTAGTGAATCATAATCCTAATACGATTTGGGTTAGCATGTTTTGGAGTAGGGAATGGACCTTTGGTTTAATAACATGGAATTAGGATAGGACTATAAATAGGAATGCGATGAAATGAAAATAGAAATTGATTGTATAAATTTTGTTGTTTGGTTGAATATCAGAATCAATATTGAAATCACATGTTTGGTAAGTAACCCGAATGGAGTAAAAATAATAATAATAATAATAATAACGGCAATTTGACAAAAATGCTCCCTCCTTAATCTTTAATGACATTTAAAACTAAATCAACAAGTTCTTAGAGTTTTTATTTTTTTTGCTGTAAATATTCTAAAGTGGTTATTTTATTTAATTTACAACTAATATTTAAGTAGTTACTCTCTATTATACCCCATAATAACAAAGAGGATAATTTTTTTTCAAACTCCCATTGTCAATTTTTCACGCTGCCCTGAGAATTTGAGAAGTGGCATTCAAACCCCTCAAACTTTAAAAGTTAGCACCAATGGTCCTTCTATTATTTTTGTTTATTTAAAGCCAACGTGGCATTACCTTAAAGTTTAAAGAATAAAAACTTATTGTTTTCAACATTTTAAATCCATTTTTCAAACAACTCAAACAAAAAAAATTCAAACTATTATGTTTCGAACCAATATAAAAAACGAACCCAACTTATTCATTTCAATTCCGATCGAAACAATTCTTCTTCCCGTGTTTTCAAAATGAAGATAGGAACAAATTCTTTCCATATTGCTCATGAAAAATTTTCGTATACAGTAAGATTTTTTAAAATTTGTTGGAAAACTCTAATTCAATGCAAACACCAATTTCAATTGAAAATCTCAATTTAAACTACTCAATCCTATTCAAATCAATTTTATAAAATGAGAACATCCGCCTTGAAAAAAAAATGAGAATACCACGTAATAATTATTTACCACCTTACATAGAAACAACAATTGCCGCACTTCGAATGGATAAACAACATATTCTTTTTTAAGAGCAATTCTCAAGTTGTCCCGTATAAAAATAAATTACACTATTGCATCCCGAACAATTGCTTTTTATATAATGCATCTTAAACTTTAAAACTATTGACAATTAAGTTCCAATAGTTGACGAATGTTAATACTTCATTTGGTAAGAAGGAAAGAGAATAAGAGGGAAGATAAAACTATGAAGGAAAGAAAACTGTAAGGAAAGAAAAGATTTTGATTTTTCCTTTACTAGTTTGATATGTGAAGATGGAAAGAAAAATGATTTTATCTTCTTTTGTTTGATATTGTAAGAAAAACCAAAGGAACAAAAAAAACTACTATTAATACAATTACCATTTTGCCCAAATATTATTTAGCTATTTCCCTAATTTGGTGCCTAAATTTTTTGTTGGAATTTTGATAAAAAAGAAGGATAAATTGGTAACTTCATTTTCTTTGCATTGTTGTCAAACTTTTTCTTCATAAAATTCATCCATATTTAAAGAGATCAATTTTGGTGGGACCCACATGTTATTTCTTTCACCTATTTTTCCGTTTCATTCTAATTTCTTTTCCATTAAACACCTCATCATATAAATTTCTATCTCAAAATCCTTATAATGTTTTCTTTCCCTCCACTTCTCACTCATACCAATCAGAGCATAAAAGGCATTGGTGGTTTTTGTTGAGAAAAAAATTGAACCCTAACCAATGGAAAAAAGTGCTGAATGGAATTAAAATGGCTATTTGACCTTAATTACTAATAACCTTAAATTTTAAGGTATATCTAGCTAAGATTAAGAATTTAATGTACATTATTGAAAAAAATGAATAATTCGGGATGCAAAAAGCAATTTACTCCATCTATAAAGCATACGTTCAAGCAAAAGCCCTTTCTTTTGGTCTTAAGCCCTGAACTCGGACTTTGACTCTTCCAAAACCCTAAACCCTTCCCCTTGAGCGCTCAGGCTTTTTATTTCATTTCTCTGGCTTCATTGACGACGATGGCTTTGTACTCCGTACTCCGAAGGGCTTCCTGTTCCGTACTTCCCCTCGCAATCCGCGCCGCTGGAGCTTCAAGAATCTTCCACAGCGCGTCCTCCGCCGCCGCCGCACTCCAGAAGGGCAATCCCAGCCGGGAACTTACCCGTGGAAGCTTCGTTCCATTTCTGAGATTCCTCTCTTCCGAGTCTTTCGGCAAGCGTAGCGCCGACGAGAATCTCGTCCGCGTCATTGAATCCGAGATCGAGGGCGCCGAGGAAACTGAGGATCACAATACCGTCAGTTTCTAATTCCTTTTCTCTATAATTTCATTTCGTTTATCTCTGTTTATGCGATTAATTTGGTTAACTCTCGAGTTATATTTTCTATTTTGTTTTGTTTCTTCTAATTGATCTTCCGTTTTCGTTTGTTGTTAATAATTTAACATTCTATGTACTGATGGTTGGTTAAAGTGATGTTATTGTTATGTTAAGTTGACGCTTTTCTTTTGTAAGTTTTGTGATTCATAATTTCCTGTCCTTTCGTTTTGAGTTCTAAGTAAAGTGTAGAGAATTAGAACTAGGTTGGAGAAGAACATACGCGTACTTAAATTTGTAAAGGTGTACTAGGCTAGGGAGGTGTTTGAAAGTGGGTTGAACGAATAAAGCTGTATTAGGGATGTCAATTGGGTGGGTTTTGACCCGCCCCGTCTTGCTAACTTACCCCCCCTGTTTGGCATTGTGGTGGGAACTCAGTTATAAACAGTGTAAAGCTCTCACATACTACAGTAACAATTTAAAAAATTGCTACAGTATAAAGCTTTCACATGTTACAGTAAAAGTGGTTCCCACCACCGGTTCCCACCACCTTCCAAACACCCCTAATGGTGTGGGTCGCTGCGGTGTGGGCCCAAAGTGGGGTGGTGTGGGTCGGCAGAAAACCCGCCCTCCCCTGCCCCGTTGACAGCTTAGGTACCTCTTACTCATTACTATTTTTTGTTTTTTGGCCTTTCCCCATCCAAATAATTACCACTCTCTTGTTCTCAAAATCTAATTAGGAGTTGTTTTTGCCAACTTGTAGTTTCACCTTCGGTGATAGGTTCTAGACTGGTGCTACAACTATAGCTTTGTTATGTGAGCTTTCTTAATTTGTAGAGAAGCAAGTTCTCCCCTCTCTTTTAATTTCCTTTTTGATAATCTATTCATGTGTTTGACGGTGTTCACCACCCCTTAAAATGTATTATCTTAACAGGCAGAGAAGATTCCAAAACGATTGCCTTTTGAAATTCAAGACAATCCTGGGGAAAGGACTATTCTACTTACGAGAGAGTTTGGAGATGAAATTATCAAAGTTGAGGTCGACATACCCAATGTCTCTGTGGAGGAACAGGGTGATCATGATGCTGAGGGTCAGCAGCGTGGCGATTATTTTAGCATTCCTCTGGTGGTGAGTATCTCCAAAGGAAACGGACTGCAACTGGAGTTTGGTGTCACCGCCTTCCTGGATGAGATTACCATTGATAGCTTGTCAATTAAGCAGCCAGAGGGTTCAGAGGAGCGGCTTGCGTATGAAGGACCTGAATTCGGGTAAGATTGTTGGAACGAATTTCAGTTTTGATTCTTGCAAATTCCTTAACGGTTTTATTAAGGGGGGTTTATAATCGTTTGTTTTTCCCCTTTCTCAGTGATTTAGATGAAAACTTACAGAAGGCTTTCCTCAACTACCTTGAGGTTCGCGGGATTGAGAAAAGCACAACTAATTTCTTGCACCAGTACATGATTGCCAAAGATAGCAACGAGTACATGAATTGGTTGAAGAATCTCAAGGATTTTGTTGAGCATTAAACAACTCAAATCTGTTGTGTAGTAGCAGTGAACCTTTACTTGTTAATTGTGCTACTTTTTGATTGTTGCTTAGCAAGCTCTGCATCAGTTCTATGGGAGAGAGATGAAACTTGAGGCTCAAAGAATACAGTCAGTACAATGGAGTTTGAGTTCCATTAAACATTTTTTGAAGCAAAAATTTCTAGTTTACCTGAGAAACTTGTTGGACCCCTTTTTTCGGGTTTATATAGTGGTTCAATAATTATTGAATGTCGTCTTAGTTCAAATTTTAAGCTGGTGATGCAAAATTCGCCCGGTTTCATCTCATGGCAACTTCCTTAAATCAAATTCAATATGTGCAAAAATGCCTTACATGATGGTTGTTAAATTGTGGAGCTTAATTTTGGCCTTAGATGAATTACTGCCGAGTTGAGCGGTGTGTATTTTTTCTTTTGTAAGCTTAGTTTTTATCATAGTAAATTTTATACGACAGCTAAAAATTGAATTAGCTCTCCACTACAAATTTGTGAGCTCATTTTTGCTTTTTTTTTTTCCTTTTAAAATTTTATTCACTTTCGATAATATAGAATTAGGGTGTCTAATTCGCAACAACTGTTAGCTCTCTAAGCATGTTTGGAATTTCAATAATTTCAATTCAAATGCCCGAATGAAGCTGCAGTACTGCATGTGCTACGAGTCTACGAGCTCTTGCAGCTTCACCCTCTCCTAAAACATGGAGGAACTCCACTAACGTTCCTGAATATAGTGAAAGGGAGGACATTTGAATTAACGCCGTTCAAGGAAAATCTGCCTCTTGCTTTTTTCTTTCCATTTTGTTGCATTAGTTTTTTAGAAACCATAACCTTTATTCGTTTTTTTTTTTTTTGAAAGAATAATCAATGATAATAATATGGTTTGTCTATTGAACATGGTTCAAAACATTAAAAGTACTGACCTGAGGTTTGAAGGTTTAGAGAGTGTTTAGAAACATAGTTTGAAACTAAGGTTTCAACCAAAAATATTATAACAATTCAAATTTTGTAAAGAAAAACATTATAGTAAAATTGATTTAAATATCTAGTTTGAATTAGCATTTTCAATTGTAATCTTAAAATGGCTACATTAGTTGTTGTTTCATGCTTTTTTTTTTTTTTTTTAAAGGATGACAAGGTCATTTCAAAATTTTCATATTAGTCCCATTTTCACCTTCTCACCATAACGCTTAGTACTTAAATTGCTGTGACATTGGCACAGCATCTTTTTTTTTTCTCAATATCTCACGATGTCCGATGTCCAATCTCTTTGAGCACTTGACTAATCTTAAAGGTATGTATAGACCCTTCTATTTAAATACATTAAGACAAATTATGAGATGTGGCCCCAGGACCTCCCAGTTATTGGGTGAGGTCTTGAGTTGGCAAATAACCTCTTTTAGAGAGTAGCAAACACAAAATAAGGCTTAAGTAGTTAGTTTTGGTTCACATTCTCCACCACCACCACAACAACACCACAACCCCCCCCCCCCCCCCCCAAAAAAAACAAAAAACAAAAAACAAAACAAAAACCCGCTCTTCTTTCTTTCTTTCTTTCTTTTTCTTTTTCTTTTATTTCTTTCTTTTCTTTTTCTGTGGGGGTCCTTTTGAATTTAAATGTGGTTGTGATTGGGATTTTGTACAAGATCCTAACCTTTTGCCATAAATCTCTATCCAACATTGAGGCTCAAACATGCTGTCTTATTTTCCCGCAATAATTATTTGTTATATATCATGTAAATAGAACAACCAGGCTCATGAGTAGGAGCTAAATACTGAAAATACTCAACAATTAAATGAGGTGTCAAAAGCTGATCAAGGCATGAAAAATCTCCCCATAACATATCTGGCATTGATAAAACGTTATTTGTAGTTTGGACCCAAAAAACCCACGTCCTCTTCCCAAAAATCAGATCCAAATAGGTAAAATCCTTTTTCAGTGATTAAGTTTCGAATTTAGAGGGAAAAAAAATGAAATTCATCAGAACATATCGGAGACTATTTATATTTTTCTTTCTTTTCCATTTTTTTCTCTTCTGTTTATTGCTTCATATGTCTTTGTTTTAATCTGGTTTATCATTTTTTTGACATGTCCAGAAGAAAATGGCTAGTGATAATGGAAATTATGGACCTCTTTGCTTTGATCTTAATACTGGGGCTAAGATGCCATCGGTAGGTCTTGGAACATGGAAAACTGACCCTGGTGTTGCTGGTGAAGCTGTAATTACAGTAGTCAAGGTTATATTCTTTGTATAATATGCTGTGCACTTCTTACCCTGTGCTTCACAAAGTTAAATTTTAGAACTGCTAGATTATTTATTTATTTATTGTTAATACTGAGTATTAGAACTAATAGATTGGCTGATCAAAGAATGCGGTTTTTTATGCAGAATGGTTATAGGCACATTGACTGTGCTCAAGTCTATGGCAAGGAAAGAGAGGTAAAATGTTGTTCATTTAGCTTGTCACATTTTAGATTCCATCTTTCTATTTACTGATTTTGTTAAGAACAAAGTGCAGGTAGGTGTGGCACTGAAGGAACTACTTTCATCTGGCGTAGTGCAACGTTCGGAGTTGTTCGTCACTTCTAAGCTATGGTATCTCTTCGGTGTTCTCCTATTTGTTCTCGTTACCTTTTAGTTTCATAGATATTTCCGACTAAGCAAACTATTTAAGAATTAAATTTGTTTCCGAGTTAAGATTAAGATGAATGTATGCACTGCAGGTGCAGTGACCATGCACAAGAAGATGTCTCAAAGGCATTGACCAAGACATTGGAAGATCTCCAGCTTGATTACATTGATCTATATCTTGTATGCCTGCATAACTCGAAAAGCAAATCTGTTTCTTGAATAGTGCTAAAAAGGCTTTTGAAGATTACCTTTATTCTTTTTACAGATACATTCGCCATTTGGGACAAGGGGGGATTTGCTCCTGGTGTCATGGCTCCCTTGTGTCTTCCTGAGACATGGAACGGAGTCATGGCTCCCTTGTGTCTTCCTGAGACATGGAATGCAATGGAGGGGTTGTATGCATCTGGCCTGGCTAGAGTCATCGGTGTGAGCAACTTCTCGACTAAGAAGCTTGAACAGCTGCTTTCCTATGCCAAAGTTCCACCTGCAGTCAATCAGGTTGAGTGTCACCCGGTGTGGCAGCAACCCAATCTTCATAACTTATGCAAATCTGCCGGTGTTCATCTCTCGGTATACTTCCTTTCCAAATTTTTAATCCTTGGAACATTATGTCAACTTTATTCTTAAAGCAGCAAGGTTATTATTTACTAATGGCGCCGTGCAATAAAATTCTTGAGCTTATTTCTTCTTTCATTTTACCTAGTACTTTGAATATATTTGGATATGAAAGGGAAGTATGAGTTTCAGAAAAAAATGAAAGAGTGGCCTTTCTGAGGTCAATATATTAGTATTTTTTTTCTCTATTGGGTAAGAATTCATCTGGGTTTTATTGTGACTGGAAGAAGGAAAAAAGAGTGCTGCAACTTTTGTCTTGATCATGACTTAGTGAAAGTTTGCTCCGAGTCTCTCCTGGATTCAGGCCGCAGTTTTGCAGATCAAACTGCATAAAAAATACTGTGACCTGCTTATATACGTGTTTATTTTTTTTCCTTCCCCTTTTCTTGATTCAATTGTTGTTTGAACATCGAAGATTTGAATCCATAGTTTCTTGAAGCACAACACAAAAAGATCTAGTTAGCTTATATACCAATAGCTTACAATGAGCATAAACAAAAGTGAGGTTAGGTTATATAGACCATAATAATGAAGATTGTGATCTTGTAGGCCTATTCCCCACTGGGATCTCCAGGGTCATGACTAAAAGGGGAAATCTTGAAGGAACCAATACTGCTCGAAATAGCCAAGAAGCTAAATAAGTCGCCAGCACAAGTAGCTCTCCGTTGGGGTGTTCAGAGTGGACATAGTCTCCTTCCGAAAAGCGTAAACGAGTCTAGGATCAAGGAAAACTTGAGCTTGTTCGACTGGAGCATTCCTCAAGAGCTCTTCTTAAAATTTGCTGAAATCCACCAGGTAGTGTTTCTGCTTATTACTTAGAATTGCACTTGTTATTTGCACAAGAAATTGTCTACTAAGATCTTGAGGCGGAATATGCACCTGCAGCAAAGGCTACTCCGAGGGGATTTCACGGTACACGAGAGCCTGAGTCCTTATAATAGCCTCCAAGAATTGTGGGCTTGTGAAATTTGAGATGATGATCTGAATCCTCTTGCATTCCAATTTCTTGTTGGATGTTTATAACTAGATTGCAACTGCCGCATGTTTAACACTACTATTGTAAGAGCACCTCCAATATAGTGCTATATTGATGTGTCAATGTTAAATTTTGGCATTTAAGAGTGAAAAAAACCCTCAAATACAATGGCATCTTTGATGTCAAATTTGTCATATGCTAAATTTGATAGGAAAATTTACCACTAAGTATGTCATATGACAAATTTGGCCTTTGATTCCTCTTGGTTAATAGATTGGCTTTTTTACTTTAGTAATTATAAGATTCTGACTTTTTAATAATTATAACAAAAGGCAAATATGACATTTAAAATAACATTATGCATTAGAGCACAAAATAGAATAACATATTAAATGCACGATTTTCACACTTTTTAGTGGTAAATATAGTAATAGGTCATTTGCATTGGAGATAGTCTTAGCTATTAACCAGTATGATTTTTTTCTCCAAGACAATGATGTAGACAAATTGTAGCACTAGTTAACAATTAAGAACTAGAGCATCTCCGAATATAATTCTAAATTGATGTGTCATTCAACCTAAGACTTTCCAGAATGGTAAAGTTGTCTAAGTCTCATTTAGTTTGAAACCTCAAGTCAATGCCGAGGGGTTCGGCCAACAGGGTAAGGGCCCATTAGGGTTAAAACACAATTTGTCCATTAAAATCATGGAGGGTGGAAAATTTGACAAGCGCCCTTTCACCCGCCAAACCTTATTGTCAAATTGACAATAAGGTCGACTCAAGTAAAGCCACTACCCTTGGTGCAAACCTAGACTTGTCTATGTTGGTCCAGCCTTTGAAAAAGAGGAAAGTTCCAATCTTGAGACTTATCAGTCTATGTGAGTCGTCAGTTGCAGCTCTGCCTCAACAATGGCAGGAAGTCCCTAGATAACCCATAGCTGAAGATGAAACCTCTGGTGCAGGAAAAGGCACTGGTGAATTTGACAACTTGCCTAGGTTCTATGTTGGCCACTCTGCAAGTCCCCACATCGTCTGTCACCATGAAGGCAACCCCACTCAACTTGGAAAAAGAGGGCACATTAGTTTGTGGTTGATGTTCCGCCTGGGAGGACTGCTTGAGAACTATTTGGTCCAATCTTCCCCTTTCATTTGTTAGGTAATGTCTCTTCTGTTGAATCTTTCAACCTCTATGGAGGCCAAGGACCCCCTAGGCATAGTTTGGATGTTATCAGCCATCTATGGCCCTCTAGATTCTAGGGACACATGATATGTTGATTCTCATATATGCAAGTATATGTGGTTGTGTTAAGTAATATGAATAATGAACTGAGTATCGTTACCACGAGGAATGATTTTAATTAATATATTATTAATTTTTTGCTTATTTGTATTAACATTCATTTATTATTTTATTTTTTTGTATGTTTATTTTTTTGTATAATTAGAAAAAAAAGGATTGAAATTAATTAAATTACCAAAAACTAATGAAAAACTAAAATTAAATGAATGAAAAAATTAAAATTAAAATTAAAATGTAAAATAAATGATAATGTGGAAAAATGCCAAAATTAATTAAGAAAGTTACAACAACAAAATTAAATTAACAAAATTTAAATCTGAATAAGAATTGCGAATAAGTAAAATTATAACGAAATTCAAGAATTTATAAACCAAAATGGTAAAACTAGTTAAAGGTTCACTCTCTACCTTCAGACAATAATTTTGCAGTAGTCGTAGAATTATTCTCAATTTTCTATAGAAATTACCAATTATAAATAGTAACAAACTTTGTTATCCCTATCTTTCCTTACTTTGTAGTTTAGCAAAACAAGCTTTTTACTTAATCTCTTTCCATTAAATAATCTATAACAGACTCTCTAGATTCAATCCAACAGAAGCATTAAGTTGAGAAAGATAGGTTAATCTAAGCAATAAACTCACAAGCCTGATATATTCAACTTAGGTTATCTTTTACATCACAATCAATCAAAAGTCTCCCACAATCGTAGATCATAAATTGCTACTACTGGTTAAATATACAAGACAATTACGAATCTAGATTTTTAACTTAGCATTGGGCGATTTGTTAGTCTTATTTAGTTGCTGCACTTAAATTTAACAAGAAAATAACCTTAAGCATTATAGTGAAATATAAACAGTCTCAAATTGAAAACTTGGAAAATAATCATGTCCTAGGCTTTGAAATCACCTTTAACTAAAAATAAATTTAGCTAGACAAAAGTGAAAATAACAACAAAAATATAAAAACTAACAACATTTGCATCTCAGAAGCTTAGCTGTATTTGAAGAAAGGTGATGGCTTCAGCAATTTGTTACAAAAACCTCTTTGTATTCTTCCTCCTTCCTCTATTTCCTCTTCTTCTTTTTTTTCTCAAAATTATGAGTTTTTATTGACTTTCTAAATGAAAAACTGATAGAAGAATTGATGATTTGAACTGAAGAAATGTTGCCTTTTTATAGGCAAACCTGTGCAATTCCTTTCAAAATTTGATAGATAAAAGCCAACTAAAGCACCACAATTTTGAAGGAGTGGTTGAATCATTCAAACGCAGTCTTGACAGGAGTAAGTACATGATTCGACTTATGCTTCAAGAATTAAAGTAGATTGACTGAGTTTTTAATCTCTTTTATTTCCTTACTACTTCAAGAGACATTTGTAGCTTTGAATTGAATCAAAACAAACAAAAGTTTTGATTTCCTCCGATGGCTTGAGAATGCATTTGTTTGCATTTAAAAGTATATTTTTTCTTCTCTTTCCTCTGCTAGTTCTAGCTAGTGGAAATATGAGTTTTAGCTTATAATCAGGTGTTTCGTGGCCTATGGGAGGACGAGAGCCTTCCATCTGTACCATTAAAAGTGTAGAAATGGACTCATCTTGATGGCTTGTAAAGAGAGATAGGTGGAGCTAATCTGAGCCGTCAGATTTCGTTAAGCATGTTGTTGGGCGTGTATGCTCTAAGGAGTAAAAATGCAATATATTTTTAGAGACATTTTTATTAATAAATAATTTATTTATTATTTCTATACCAAATCTTATCCTCTTTACGTTCATATTTGTTGAATATATGTTAAGCAAACAAAAGTCTGAGACTATCAGGTCTAAACCTTTAAGAATTGAGCATATGATGGACAAATTATGCAGAAGACATGATTCTTAAGGTGACGGTCTAAATCATAAGATGCGCATTCGAGGGAATAAAGTTGGATGCTTTATTCATGCAAATATTGTTATGCCGCTATATCCTTGATGGGAGATGGTTTGTCTTGATCATCGAAGGTGGACTCTATGAATAGAAACATTGGCACCTTGTCATAGATGACGATGTATTAAATCAGGACATAAAGTAAATTGATTTGGATTAATGATTCTGTCTTGGCAAATCGATTTACTTTAAACAATCATAAGTATTGTATCTTAATCTTTAGATGAATAATGGGTCCATTGTCTATTTATAGCTACTTTTAATTTAAGCAATAGACAGGATATGACCTTAACAGAATTAATGAAATAGTTACAGGAGTTCGAACTGCTGATCAGGGAGTCTCCTGCTGGCGGAGAGGCCAATTTGGCTGTTGCTTTTGGTTCCAATCCCAATTTTGGGAATAGAAAGAAACAACAGGCCAAGAATGAGAAGTCTTTTGTTCCTGCTAACAATAAGAGCACGAAAAAGAAGAAGAAGAACCCAAAGAAGCTTACGTGCTTCTTTTGTGGGAAGGTCGGGCACATCAAGAAGCATTGCAAAGACTTCCTTTCTAAAGGAGGTAGGTGTAATCTTTTATATTTAGAAACTTTTTTGACTGAGGAATCCAGTGACTATTTAGGTCATTGATTCTGGTGCAACTAATCATGTTTGTGTTTCTCTACAGGGGTTCAAAAAAACGAGAAGTCTACTGCATGAAGACTTCACGCTTTAGATGGGCGATAGATCCTTGGTCTTAGCGGAAGCAGTGGGAGACGTCCATCTTTATTTTGATAATTATAGGAATTTAATTTTATGAGATTGTTTTTATGTTCCTAAATTTAAAGGAATTTAATTTCTGTAGCTTGTTTATTTAAAAACTCCTATTTGGTTTCTTTTAATAATAAAGTGGTGATTCGTAGAAATAAATCTTTTATCTGTTCTAGATAGATGCAAAATAATCTATATTTTATCAAATCTAAGATAGACTTATTGCTTAATGCTGAGATAAACGACTAATAACTCTAAAAGATTAAAACTTCTCACTCTAATAAGACTCATCTTTGGCATTTGCGCCTTGGTCATATTAACCTAACTAGGATTCAAATGTTGGTAAGGGATGGACCTTTAAGTCACTTAAAGGTGGAATCTATACCTCAATGTGAATCTTGTTTGGAGGGTAAAATGACCAAAAGACCATTTGGGTCTAAGGGTAATAGGGCCGAAGGGGTTCTAGAACTTGTGCATAGTGATGTTTGCGGGCCGATGAACATCCGAGCACGAGGAGGGTAGGAGTACTTCGTCACTTTTATTGACGATTACTCAAGATATGGGTATGTGTACCTGATGCACGACGAAAGCCAAACTTTTGACAAGTTCAGGGAGTTTTGGGCTGAAGTGGAAAAGTAATTGGGTAGACTCATAAAGGCACTTCAATCCAATCGAGGTGGAGAATACCTTTCTAATGAGTTTCTGGGATACTTATTAGAGAATGAGATTTTATCCCATTTAACTACGTTGGACACTCCACAGTAGAATGGCATAGCAGAAAGAATGAATAGGACTTTATTAGACATGGTAAGATCTATGATGAGTTATTCATCATTCCCTTTATCCATTTGGGGATATGCACTACAAACCACATGTTATCTTTTGAACAATATGCCTTCAAAATCGATCCCTAAAACTCCTCCCAAGTTTTGACTTATGTCTTTTGATATACCAAAGGGTGACATCCTACATTTTAATAGTGGTACGTAAGCTAGTACGTTGGAGGCATGACTCTTGATAGCGTAGATCTGTTATTCATAGATATGGAATCCATAGCTCCTCTTTCGGAGTAGTTGATATCCTCTAATATGTTAGACATGTATGCCCTAAGTAGTAAAAATGTAATAAGTTTTTGGAGGCATTTTTATCAATAAAGAATTTATTTATTGTTTATATACCAAATCTTGTTCTCTTTATGTTCATATTTGTTGAATGTATGTTAATGCAAACAATAGTCTGAGACGGTCAGTCTAAATCTTAAGAATTGGGCATATGATAGACAGATTATGCAAAAGACACGATTCTTAAGGTGATGGTCTAAATCATAAGATCTGTAATCGAGGGAATAAAGTTGGGCGCTTTATTCATGTAAAGATTGTTATGTTGTCTATATCCCTTTTGGGAGATGGTTTGTCTTTACCATCGAATAGTGGACTCCATGAATAGAAACATTGGCATGTTGTCATAGGTGATGATGTGTTGGATCGAGACATAAAGTGAATTCATTTGGATTAATAATTCTATTTTGACAAATCGATTCACTTTAGACAATCATTTGTATTGTATCTTAATCTTGAGATGAATAGTGGGCCCGTTGTCTTGACTTAGTGTCTTTTGATGTACCATAGGGTGACACTCACATCTTAATAGTGGTATGCATATCGGTACATTAGAGGCATGACTTTTGATAGCATAGACTTGTTATTCATAGATATGGAATCCATAGCTCTTCTTCAGGAGTAATGATATCCTCTTATATGTGTTATCTTGTAATTGAAAAACTAGAGCGCTCAACCATTTAGGATACATAGGTGTAACCGAATGGTATACTATCTTTGGATAATAAGTTTTCCGATGGTGAGATAATGAAACGTAAGAAAAAAATAATCGGGAAGGTAAGATAGAACTTGTCCTTAAGCCGATTATGAATTATCATATAGGAATACGATACACTATGATATGTCATAGAGACTTAGCTATACGGGCTTCGTAATTCTATGTAGTTTGAGAGTGTAGCTCCAAGCTTTTAGTGAAGTAGCGTTGGAGTTGATAATTATGAAATGTATATCTGGGATATTGGGTTTCGTAATTATCGAGAGCTTGAACTATATAGGTCCATTTGGTCCCCTTTGCTAGCTCACAACAACCTGTAATGATACGACGTGCTTTTTCAATAATTGGTAACTTATGTCGGATTTATCAGATTGCTTGAAATTTGGAAGAATCAAATAATTCATGTCTGTTTATTGGTTGAATTAATTTTGTGATAAAATTAATTCAAGATAAACTTGTTGAATTATTGAGATCAGATAATTCTTGTCTGTTTATCAGTTGGTTTAATTTTGGATAAATTAGATCAAGATAAACTTGTAGAATTATTGAAAATTCATTTATTTTCTTAGAGATTATCTAGATAAAGTTGTTTTGATCAGATAACTTCTCTATTAGGTTATTTGAATTAAAACTGAGACTTTATCCTATAGATTCTCGGGTGGAAAATAAAAGATTCACGGAGATTTTTTATCGACAATTCGGCCTGCCAATCTACGTGTTCGGCCTGTCGATCCACGTGTTCAGCCTGCTGATGGGGCCTGTTTGGTTTGCCGACAAGCGAAGGATAAGATTACGCGTTTCCACACGGATCTTATCATATATTGATCCAAACTTGATTCTGTTTCGAGTTTTTGAGACCTAATCTGATAAGGACTGACCCGAGGCCCAACCTCTATATAAAGGGAGTAAGTCTTAAGAGTTACTCAGATCAATTGAGAGATTAAGAGTGATACTTTGCTAGTGAGAATCTAAAAACTCCCTGAGAGCTTTTGTTCACAAATCACGAACACTTGCTTTGGGTTCTCTCGATTGGTTGGAAGGAGAGTCACTTGGTAGAAGAGCTGTATGTGTGAGCCCGCACTCGCTCCTGTCATGGATAGAGAATAGCAAAGAAGACCAGTTGGTTGAGGCTCTTCAGGAACGTTACTTCTCTTCATGTCTTGCGAGGGTTCTTCGGCATATCTGATTAATTTATATATATAACATGTCAAACTTGTGTTTTGAAAAATACTCTGATATAAATATTTTAAAATTCCGTTGCGTATCATTTTTTTAACAATTGGTATCAGAGCCATGGTTTTTACATAAATTTACGAGTTTGTGATCATGTTATATGTATAAATTTTGTGATCTTAATCTCTCTTACGCTTGAATTTAATTTTATAGAGAGTTGGCACTCTAGGTTTCTATATATTATATATTTTGTCATGGATTATGTGGTGAATGTTCATTTATTAATTATGGTTTATTAAATGGTTATTTAATTATTAATTAATTAATTAATTGATACCGGTTATGGTTCCTTAGAGGTTAGAATGTGTATCTAAGTTTTTTTTCATGTAATTAGATGGCGGACTATTATCTCCGTCTATGAATTATTGTTTATTTTAAATTTGTAAGAATTTTGTAATTAAATAATTATTCGGTGAAGACGGATCTAGAAGAATGATGATGGCGCTCCAAAGTATTTCTTGAGTCTCTAATTTTAAGTTTTTGAATTGTTAAAAATAAAATTGATGAATTGCATTAAAAAAATGTATTTTCTAGAATGGGTGATTTCTGTTTAGTCGGCATGCCGAACATCACAGTTCGGCAGGCCGATGGTCATAGATCGACAGGCTAGACTTGTGGTTTGGCAGGCCGTCAGTGGGGCAGAAATCAGGTGGCTCTGGTGGCAGGCCAAACTTTCATAAGTTGGAAGGCCGATTTTACAGATCAACAGGCCGATGGTGCATGACCGGCAGGCCAATTGCTCAGATCGACCTACCGACCGAGAGCTAGAAAATTTCCAGAAAAGGTGCAGTTTTTCCAGTGCAGTTTTAATTTTATTTTGGGAAATTCTAAGAGACATTAAACTTGGATATGACCAGAAATATGAAGTATGCGATTCATACGAGATTGAAGACTTGAAGATAGGTATTACATGAAGAAGGATACAGCTTGAGGATTTAAGAATGAAGAATTGATAATATGTCTCGATTATTCTATTGTAATCTTAGTTTTCTATTCTCTAGGGTGGAGCCATAATATTACAGTTATTTATTATTTTGCTTGATTGCTTTGCTTGTTTGCATTATAATATGATTTGCCATGTATATTGATAACATGTCATATAGAATAGAGAGTGCCGCTCATATTACAATTGTTCATGCATATTTTTAAAATAAAACCTTAATTTCAAAAGATTGAGTGGGAGAAGGTTTTCGAAGAGAGGACCTAAGGCCTCCATCGTTGGTTCATAGACAGAACATGGTGGTCCCGACCCCTAGGAAGAGATTTCTATCATATACCAGATTGGATATCTGAGAGGATAAGGTATTTTAGCATGATTTATGTTGCACACCCCTAGGTGGTGATTATAAATCATGGATAAAATATTGAAATGATGGTTATACACTCACGTTAATTTGATTATTAACCTCCCCTAGGAGCTGTGTTAATAAAATTAATGGCCAAAGAAACGATTATTAATATATGCTGGATCATACGGGTCCTGGATGACATATATTAATCAGGAGGGAATCCGTGTTCCTGATTGAATTTGGCATGACTCTCCTAGGAGCTTGTTGAATTCTGAGTTGGGAATTATCATTGTAAAGATGTGATATTTTTAAGGTTTGGACACATAAACACATTTGTATGTTTTTATATAATTGTGTTATCTTACTAAATTATTATTATATGTTTGCTTATGTTTAGTATATGATTCTTTATTGTAAATTAAAAATGTCTAAAAATGCTTTATCATCGATACTTGACAAAAACCTATTAACCGGTGAGAACTATATTGATTGAAAATGGAACCTGGACATCGTGTTGTCCTTTGAGAAACTAAAATATGTACTGACAACCTCCTGTCCTCCTGAGCCTACGGGAGACTCAACTAATGAGCAATTCGAAGCGTATGATAGCTGGAAAGATGCTAATGATCAGGCCGGCTGCTATGTTATGGCTAGCATGAATATTGTGCTGCAGGCTCAACATCAGGATTATGAGACTACAAAGCAGATCTTGGATAATCTTGAAGATATGTTTAGAGGCCAAGCCATAACAAAGCGGCAAGGGCGCTTCAGAAACTTCTAAACTATAGATAGAGGTTGGGGATATCTGTAAAGGAGCATATGATGTTGGTCATGGGTTACCTCGCTGAGGCTCAAACCAATGGAGCCGACATCGATGCTGAAACTTAGATGACTATGGTCTTTGAGACTTTATCAAAGGAATTAATTTCGTTTAGAGCTACATTTAATTTAAGCAATAGACGGGATATGACATTGACAGAACTGATGAAACAATTATAGGAGTGCGAACTGCTAATTAGGGAGACTCTTGCTGGTGGAGAGGCCAACATGGTAGCTGCTTCAGGTTCCAATCCTATCTCTAGGAATGGAAGGAAGCAACAGGCCAAGAACGAGAAGTCTTCTATTCCTGCTAGCACCAAGAGCAAGAAGAAGAAGAAGAAGAACCCAAAGAAGCTTAAGTGCTTCTTCTGTGGGAAGGTCGGGCATATCAAGAAGCATTGCAAGGACTTCCTTTCCAAAGGAGGTAGGTGTGATCTTCTATATTTAGAAACTTGTTTGGTTGGGGAATCCAGTGACATTTGGGTCATAGATTCCGGTGCAACTAATCATGTTTGTGTTTCTCTGCAGGGGTTCAAAGAAACGAGAAGTTTGATTCATGAGGACTTTACGCTTCGGATGGGCGATGGATCCTTGGTCTTAACAGAAGCAGTAGGAGACATCCATCTTTATTGTGATAATTATAGGAATTTATTTCTGCAAGATTGTTGTTATGTTTCTAAATTTAAAAGGAATTTAATTTCTGTATCTTGTTTATTTAAAGACTCCTATTTGGTTTCTTATAATGATAAAGTGGTGATTTATAAAAACAAATATTTTATTTGTTCTGGATGGATGCAAAATAATCAATATTTTATCAAACCTAAGATGGACTTATTGCTTAATACTGAGATGAATAATAATAACTCTAAAGACTTAAAACTTCTCACTCTAATAAGACTTATCTTTGGCATTTACGCCTTGGTCATATTAACCTGAATATGATTCAAAGGTTGGTAAGGGATGGACCTTTAAGTCACTTAAAGGTGGAATCTATACCTCAATGTGAATCTTGTTTGGAGGGTAAAATGACCAAAAGACCATTCGGGTCTAAGGGCAGTAGGGCCGAAGGTGTTCTAAAACTTGTGCGTAGTGATGTCTGCGGACCGATGAACATCCAGGCATGAGGAGGGTATGAGTACTTCGTCACTTTTATTGAAAATTACTCAAGGTATGGGTATGTGTACCTGATGCACCACAAAAGCAAAACTTTTGACAAGTTTAGGGAGCTTCAGGCTGAAATGAAAAAGCAATTGGGTAGATCCATAAAGGCACTTCAATTCGATCGAGGTGGAGAATACCTTTCTGATGAGTTCTTGGGACACTTATTAGAGAATGGGATTATATCCCATTTGACTGCGCCGGGCACTCTGTAGCAGAATGGCGTAGCAGAGAGAAGAAATAGGACTTTGTTGGACATGGTCAGGTCCATGATGAGTTATTCATCATTGCCTTTATCCTGTTAGTGATATGCACTACAAACCACATGTTATCTTTTGAACAATGTGCCTTCAAAATCGGTCCCTGAAACTCCTCACGAGTTGTGGACGAGTAAGATATGACGACCCGCCTTTTCGGGCAGTCACTTCACTTTCATAATCATCGTTTCGTAAACAGTAATCTTACTTACTTAGTAAGAAAATACTGTAATAAATTTTTTTTTTTCTTTCCTTAAACGTTCTTTAAAACTGACGCGACCTCCGTCGCATTCAAGTGGAGACATCGCTCAACACTTGACCTTAAAATCATTTCAAATCGTTTCTCAATACTTAATAAGAAACACTTATTAAATCATAGTTTAAAACTTCACTTTATAATTACATAAAACAGTTTATAAACTGTATCTTAAAACTTTGAACACAATTCTTAAAACTCTGGTTTTCTTTAAACTTCGAAAACACAACATTAAACAATAGAAAACATTTTCTTTACGTAGCGGAAGCAATCAGTGATGGTATCCATACCCAAATCTTCGCATCTGTCCTCCGCAGCACCCAGCTCTTCTAACGGGTCCCATTGGTCACCCATAAATTACCTACAGCATGAAAAACTTTTAATGAGCTTTCGCTCAGCAAGTTCAAACATATTCTCACAAAGCATTTAAACATGCTTTAAAACTTTTCTCATGAAAACTTTTCTCTTGAAACGTTCTTCATGAACGTTTTCTATAAACATTTATGAAAATATTTTCCATAAACGTTTTCCTTTAACATTTCTAAAAACGTTCTTCATAAACGTCTTTCATAGAACATTTCTGAAAACGTTTTTCATAAAACATTTCTGAAACGTTTGCATAAACGTTTTTCGTAAAACATTTCCTCAACGTTTTTCTTAAAACGTCATTCGTAAACCTTTTCTTGCAAACATGAAATGTTTTTCATAAGCATTTAATGTAAAACATTTTTCTTAAAACATTTCTTGAACGTTTATCTTAAAACGTCGTTCATAAATCGTTTCTTGAAAACATGAAAATGTTTTTTCATAAACATTTGTCATAAAACATTTCTCTGAATGTTTTCCATAAACATAACATATAAACATTTCATAAAAAAAGCATTCAAGTGACATCAGAATGCATGACTCTATTTATGCTCAATTATTAACTTTAATTATGAGCATTTTATGAACATTCTATAAACTTAAATATTCATTTCTTTCTCAATCTTTATTCTTATTCCTTAACTTTCTTTATCTTGTAACCTTCATTTTTCCTTACTTTACTTTAGTGTTCGTACCAACTCATTAATCATGAGATCATATACATGATGCTTCCCTTGCGGAAGACTTGAGACCATCAAACATTGAGGTCTTGTACCTCACCTTTAGGAGGTTAAACTTTAATTTCACTTTCATTACCTCATAACAAAGAGGCTGGTACGACACTTTCTTTTTATCTTAACGTTACCTTCTTATTAACTTTAGTGAGCATTTCAAATGCAATCACATCATATGCAATACACTTGCAATTCATAGCTTATACTATAAAACCAATTGCATAATAAATGCAACTCATTGCATAACAAATGCAACATAAAATGTAAACACATTTTGCAAATCATAACTTGCATTCTAACACTCATTGCATAACAAATGCAACATGTTGCTTAATAAATACATCATAAAATGCAAACACATTTTGCAAACTATAACTTTTATTCTTAAATTTATTGCACAATAAATGCAACTTATTGCATAGCAAATGCATCATTAAACCTTTAACTTAAACTATAAAACATTATGCATTGTCATAATGCAAAACATACTTTCAATACTTTGAAAATCATAACTTAAACTTTTAAATAACATTATGCATATCAATATGCAAATAAACCTTTAACATAACGATTGCAATTTCATTGCAATTCTTTTTCTTGAACTTTAAAACTTTTTGCATAATAAATGCAAATATACTTTAAAAGAAACTTGCTTAACAATTGCAAACACATTTGCAAACATATAAATAAGCATTTAAAAATCATTTACTTCATGCTGTAGGTGAGGTTTGAAACTTACCCGAACTATACTCTAGCGTTCTCTATTCCATTCCTTTCTCGTTCCTTTTCCTTCCATTGGTCGGCTTTTGTGCCCTGATCAAACGACAGCCGACTCATTAATTAACTTTCTTTATTATCAATCCACTCGATTGATAATAAAACGTAAACATTAATCATTCTTTCCTTATTCATAACTTGGTATACTATCGGTCTACCGTTCTGTTACTCAACCTTATAAACTGTCAGTTTACATTTCCTTCAATTAGCCTTGTAACCCACCGGGGTTACTTTTCCTTTTAACTTTGTAACCCATCGGTTACCACTCGTTTACTTAAAACATTCCTCGTTAAATCTTGATCTCACATGACCGTTACGTTACTTAACGTATCGGAACATTTTCCGTCTAATAACATTATGCTAAATCGGAGTGTTCGACTCCGTTCTAGCCGTTTCCTTAAAAATGACGATTTTACCCTTAACGGGTTTTTCGTCACCTTATAATGTTATAAAACCTATTCTTACATAAAACAGTGTAACAATCACTGATCATGCGTTTCATAAATTTCTATGAAAGTATCTAAAACAGTTTATACTGTATGCGAGATTCCTACTTACTTGAACTCCAAGCTAAGCAGATCTAGTTGTATCTCGCTGCATCTACAGTATGTGAAGCATCCTCTGCAGTGCTCCTCGAGCGACCATAAATGGCTAGGAATGCTTCCTGGAGATCATGCATTCTTGAAACTGTCCTTCTGGACTCCGATATTACTGTTTGAATCGCCTCGATCCGCGTACAGTCGGTACCGGACGATTTTCATCGGAGTGGAATTAGCTCGAACGGAGGTCACCATTGCGTTCAGAGCGTCGAAACGAGTCGGGAGGCGGTCTCGGATCTTCGATCGGAGGTCCGGATCACAAAATCCCATTTTGCCCTTGACCGGCCGTTGACCGGCGTTGACCGCCGTTGACCGGCCGTTGACCGGCGGCGGTTGGCTCCGTTGAGGGCTGAGCTCGAGCCTACCCCCCCTAATTCGACCCTCCTGAGTCGATTGGTGGGGTCAATTTCACCCAATTCGGCCTCCAACATAGCAAATCGAAGACGAAATTCTCGGCGGAAACCGGCGGCTCCGATTTCGGTCCTCCGGCGACGGTACCGTGAAATTGAGGTGGGGGAATTGTTCCCCGACCTCCTCTGAGTATTTCCCCTACGGTGGGGCAGCTCAACACCGCGTGGAACGGCGGCCCCACCTAGCTCCACGGCGGTGCACGACGAAGACGCCGTTCTCCGTCCTCCGGCCATCATTTCGTGCAATTGAGAGTTGCTTCACGCTCTTCTCAACCATCTGAACATTTTCCCCCTTTCAATTTGGGGCGAGGCAGCCAGGAACGGTGGCTACGAAGGCTTCCGCGGCGGCGCTCGACGGCGGAGGTGGAACTCCGACCAACCGCGGCTGTGGCGTGAAATTAGGCGAGGGGTTTCACTCCCCGTCGCCGTCTGAATCGAACGGTGGCGGCGGTGTACCTCACCGCCGCCATTATCGGCGGTTCTCGAGGGGCGGCGACACGGCGGAGATGGGCAGCTCCGGCGAAGCCTTTCCAGCCAAAATTGAGCTGGAAAATTGGTACCATCTTGTTCCTCTCCTCACACTGAGTCCATAGACACCAAAATCACGTCGATTGGTGGTCGGACGGCCGAGAAACGACGTCGGGAAAAAATGGGTTTCGCCGCCACTTTGGGCGGCGCGTGAGCCCTCCTCCGGCGGCTATTTGGGTGGCACGACACCTCGTTGGACTCAGCTCAACGAGAGCTTCCCACTGGTATGGGAGGTGTCGAAAAATAATGCCGGAATCTCAAACGAGATTTGAGGAGAGAGAGAGAAATTCTAGAGAGAGAAAATCTAGAGAGAGAAAGTCAAGTTTGCTTAAATTCTGATTTTTTTCCTTTTTTTTTTCTTTTCTTTTCTTTTATAAAAAGTATAAGATAAAATTGTAGTCCACACAATTCAATTCTTATACTACGTTGCTCCAACACTGTATAATTTTCCATCTTATTATACAGTATTTTCCTTTAATTGTACTTTGTCTTAACATAATCTTTAATTTAATGCATTTTTAATGCACTAAAAATCTCGGGTGTTACATAAGAAGACATCCTTAAACCATATTCGCATATGGGGATGTCTGGCTCATGTCTTGTTTAAGGATCCGAATAAGTTGGAAGCACGTTCGGAAGTTTGTGTGTTTGTAGGATATCCAAAAGGGACTAGAGGGGGTTATTTTTATAACCCAAAGGAAAATAAAGTCATGGTTTCAACTAATGCAACTTTCCTTGAGGAGAGTTACATAGACGACTTTAAACCTCGAAGCAAAGTGGTGCTTGAGGAGTTAAGGAGTGATCCGATCACTCCGGAGGTTCCGAATGGAACCATTCCAATCAGTGTAGAAAAATCAAACAAACCTGAACAACAACCTCAGGGGCTTCGGCATAGTGAGAGGATCGGGCGTCAACTTGAGAGGTATATGTTCAATGAAGAGGTCTTCTTAACTGAACCGGATGAACATGACAGGGATCCTTATACTTACGCAAAAGCTATGGAGGATGTTGATTCAAAACTCTGAACAGAGGCCATGAACATAGAGATGAAGTCTATGGAGACTAATTAGGTCTGAGAGCTTGTGGATCTTCCCAAAAGGGTAAAACCCATAGGGTGTAAGTGGATCTACAAGATGAAAAGAGGGGTAGATGAAAAAATTGAAACCTTTAAGGCTAGACTGGTAGCTAAGGTTATACGCAAAAGGAAGGAATCGATTATGAGGAAACCTTTTCGCCTGTGGCCATGCTTAAGTCCATTTGGATTCTCTTGTCTATAGCTGTCGCTCTCGACTATGAGATTTGACAGATGGATGTCAAGACGGCTTTTCTGAATGGCTATCTTGATGAGTCCATTTATATGGAACAACCAGACGAGTTCAAGGTCAGGGGTCAAGCGGGGAAGGTTTGTAGGCTGTTAAAGTCAATTTATGGACTTAAATAGGCTTCCCGTTCTTGGAACATAAGATTTGATCAGGTAATCAAGACTTATGGGTTCTCACAAATTGTAGATGAACCGTGTGTTTACAAACACATAAAAGATGGAAAGGTGGTTTTTCTACTGCTCTATGTAGATGACATTCTGCTAATTGGGAATCACATTGGGGCATTGTCATCAGTCAAATTATGGTTGATCAAGCAGTTTGACATGAAGGACTTGGGTGAGGCTAATTTTGTTCTTAGTATCCAGATCTTTTGGGATAAGAAGAACAAAATGATAGCTTTTTCCTAGGCCGGCTACATAAATAAAATTCTCAGGAGGTTTGCAATGCAGGATTCCAAGAAAGGTGGGCAACCATCTGGGTCTGGAATTACTCTTTCTAAGAAAGTCTTTCTAAAGTCTTATGAAGAAAGAGAATACATGAAGAAGGTGCCTTATGCTTCGGCAGTTGGTAGTCTCATGTATGCTATGCTTTGCACACGACCGGATATTAGTTATGCGGTCGGGATTGTAAGTCGATTTCAGATGAATCCAGGACCAAACCATTGGGTTGCGGTAAAGCATATTTTCAAGTACCTAAGAAGGACTCGAGAGTATATGCTTGTATATTTGGGTGAGGACTTAACTCCTCTAGGATATACTGACTTGGATTTTCAATCCTGTCTGAATTCTAGGAAATCGACTTCAGGTTTTATGTTTACTCTAGGCGGCGATGCCATTAGTTGGAGAAGTGCTAAGCAAGATTGCACTTCGGATTCAACGATGGAAGCCAAATATGTGGGAGCTAGTGATGCTTCAAAAGAAGCAATGTGGCTCTGCAAGTTCCTTAGGGATCTCGAGGTAGTTCTTGGTATGGATAAAGAGGTATCATTGTACTGTGATAACAGTGCGACGGTAGCTAATGCTAAGGAACCAAGATTTCACAAGAAGAGTAAGCATATTGATCAGAAGTATCATGTGATAAAGGACTTCGTTGAAGGCGAGCATGTCACGGTGTGCAAGATCGCGTCGGAGGACAATTTAGCTTAACCATTTATGAAGACACTTACTGGAAGAGTCTTCGAGAGGCATGTGGAAGCTATGGGGATGCGAGATTTGTCATATTTACTCACTTAGTGCAAGTGGGAGATTGTTAGACAAGTATGCCCTAAGGAGTAAAAATGTAATAAGTTTTTGGAGACATTTTTATTAATAAAGAATTTATTTGTTGTTTATATACCAAATCTTATCATCTTTACGTTCATATTTGTTGAATGCATGTTAAGCAAACAATAGTATGAGATTGTTAGTCTAAACCTTAAGAATTAGGCATATGATGGACAGATTATGCGGAAGACACGATTCTTAAGGTGGTGGTCTAAATCATAAGATCTGCAATCGAGAGAATAAAGTTGGGCGCTTTATTCATGTAAAGATTATTATGTTGTCTATATCCCTTTTGGGAGATGGTTTGTCTTGACCATCGAAGGTGGACTCCATGAATAGAAACATTGGCATGTTGTCATAGGTGACGATGTGTTGGATCAGGACATAAAGTGAATTGATTTAGATTAATAATTCTGTCTCGGCAAATTAATTCACTTTACACAATCATTTGTATTGTATCTTAATCCTGAGATGAATAGTGGACCCGTTGTCTTGACTTATGTCTTTTGATGTACCATAGGGTGACACCTACATCTTAATAGTAGAATGCATACATGTCGGTACATTGGAGGCATGACTCTTGATAGTGTAGACTTGTTATTCATAGATATGGAATCCATAGCTCCTCTTCAGGAGTAATGATATCCTCTTATATGCGCTATCCTGTAATTGGAAAACTTGAGCGCTCAACCATTTAGATACATAGGTGTAACCGAATGGCATGTTGTCTTTGGATAGTAAGTTTTTCGATGGTGAGATAATGGAACGTAAGATAAAAATAATCGGGAAGGTAAGACAGAACTTGTCCTTAAGCCGATTATGGTATCTGGGGTATTGGGTTCCGTAATTATCGAGAGCTTAAACTATATAGGTCCATTTAGTCCCCTTTGCTACCTCACAACATCTTGTAACGATATGACGTGCTTTTCAATAATTGGTAACGTATGTCGGATTTATCAAAATGGTTGAAATTTGTAAAAATCAAATAATTCATGTCTGTTTATCGGTTGAATTAATTTTGTGATAAAATTAATTCAAGATAAACTTGTTGAATTATTGATATCGGATAATTCTTGTCTGTTTATCGGTTGGTTTAATTTTGGATAAACTAGATCAAGATAAACTTATAGAATTATAGGAATTCATTTATTTTCTTAAAGATTATCTAGATAAAGTTGTTTTGATCAGATAACTTTTCTATTGGGTTATTTGAATTAAAGCTGAGACTTTATCCTATGGATTCTCGGGTGGAAAATAAAAGATTCATGGAGATTTTTTATCAACAGTTCGGCCTACTGATCCACGTGTTCGGCCTACCGATGGGGCCTATTTGGCTTGCCGACGAGCGAAGGATAAGATTACGTGTTTTCACGCGGATCTTATCAGATATTGATTTGAACTTGATTATGTTTCGAGTTTTTGAGACCTAATCTGATAAGGACTAATCCTAGGCCCAACCTTTATATAAAGAGAGTAAGTCTTAAGAGTTACTCAGATCAATTGAGAGATTAAAAATGATACTCTGCTAGAAAACTCCCTGAGAGCTTTTGTTCACAAATCACGAACACTTGCTTTAGGTTTTCTCGATTGGTTGGAAGGAGGGTCACTAGGTGGAAGAGCTGTACGTGTGAGCCTACACTCACTCCTATCGTGGATAGAGAATAGCAAAGAAGACCAATTGGTTGAGGCTCTTCTGGAATGTTACTTCTCTTCACGTCTTGCGAGGGTTCTTCGGCATACAAAGGTTTGTAAGATCTGATTAATTTATACATATAGCATGTCAAACTTATGTTTTGAAAAATACTCTGATATAAATTTTTTAAAATTTCACTGCGTACCATTTTTTCAACATAATATGCGTTATCCTGTAATTGAAAAACTGGAGTGCTCAATCATTTGGATACATAGCTGTAACCAAATGGTATACCATCTGTGGATAGTAAGTTTTACAATGGTGAGATAATGGAACGTAAGAGAAAAATAATCAGAAAGGTACGACAAAACTTGTCCTTAAGCCAATTATAGATAATCCTATAGGGATATGATACACTATGATATATCATAAAGACTTAACTATACGGGCTTCGTAATTCTATATAGTTCGAGAGTGTAGCTCTAAGTTTTTAGTGGAGTAGCATTAGAGTTGATAATTATGAAATGTATATCTGGGATATTAGGTATCATAATTGTTAGGCACTTGAACTATATAGGTCCATCAAGTTCCCTTTGCTAGCTCATAAAAATCCTGTAACGATACGGTGTACTTTTTCAATAATTAGTGGCTTGTGTCAAATTATCAGATTGGCTGAAAATTCATAGGATCGGATAATTCATATCTATTTATCGGTTGAATTAATTTTGTGAAAATTAATTCAAGATAAACTTGTTGAATTATCGGGATCAGATAATTAATGTTTTTTTATCAGTTGGATTAATTTTGAAATAATTCAAGATAAACTTGTTGAATTATCAGGGATATTTATTTTCCTAGAGATTATCAAGATATAACTGTTTTAATCAGATAACTTCTTTATTAGGTTTTTTGAATTAAAACTAAGGCTTTATCCTAAAAATCTTGGGTGGAAAATAAAGATCTACAAGGATCATTTATCGGGAGTTTGGCAGGCCGATCTTTAAGTTTGGCTGCTGATGGAGACAGTTTGGCAAGCCGGTCTACTAGTTCGTTCTGCCAATCGAGCAATAAATAGATCATGTGTTTTTACGCGGATTTTATCAGATATTGATATGCATTTGATTCTGATTTGAATTTTTGAGTCCTTATCTGATAAGGACTGACTCATGGGCCCAACTTCTATATAAAGGGGAGTAAGACTCATTGTTATTTAGATCAGTTGAGAAATCATGAGTGAGACTCTATGTCACGCCCCGGAGTACGGGAGGTGACGTGGCGGAATATTTAGATTAATCAAAAGAGAATTTAATTAAAAATCGATAGTTTGAGAATCAAATTAAATAAAAATTAAGAAGATTTTCCACCACATTTTATAAAAGAATTTATAAAAATTAAGCATGTAATAAAAATTAAATAAAAACCGCGAATATGGGTTCCACAACCCACAACTTGTGCACACACATGGTTCTGACAATATCACAAATACAATTACAGTCCAGGTACAAATGAAGTTAAAGTCTTACATGCCTTGATTAAATAATACAAAATATAAATAAACTCTCCTACTGCTCCTGAGTTTGGTTCGAAGAATCTTCTCCAAACCTAAATAGAAGACCACCTAGATGGGGGAAATTTAAAACAATAAAACGTGAGCGAAAGGCTCAGTAGGACTAAGTTTTATAAATAATTTAATTTAAAGAAACAGTTCATTGTTAGGAGTACTCAAAAGAAAACTTAAATAAATAAATACATAATTTGAGTAGAGCCGTTCTGACACAGAACAGTCTACTCGTACAATCAAAAACACCATTTTTCTTTTACCTAGGCAAACCATGATATCACCACCGTAGTGGCCCAGCTGGGTTTCGGGACCTGCCCCCAAGGTCGATCGCTACACGACCCGATCTCTGATATGGCATCATGCCTTAGTGTTTATTATCATTATCATTCAAAACCCAATTACCGAGTGTTGTCAATTACATTTATTATGAAATTCATTTCAGATCACGGTATATTAAAATATAACCGATAAAACCATTTTCAAACAACCGTTGAAAACATTTTAATAGAAATCCTTTTCAAAGCCAAATCATTTTGAAACTAGGCTACCAAGGAATAGGATAGAAGTCCTACCTCAATACTCGTGCCGGTGCCCCACACCGCAATTCCGGTCCGCTATACGTTAGCTCCACGGAACCACGAACGATCCTAGATACAAACTAAGTCGATCAATATCTAGTTCGAGACATTCTATGTTACTAAATCATTTCATGATGTCCTAGTGTGCCATTTGTACCTTTAAAATCATTCTATAAGGTTGGGATTTAAATCAGGGTTCAAAACAGTGAAAACGGGTAAAAATCACAAAATTTTCCATGCCTCGGTCGGCCTGCCGGACGCCCTGCTTCGGCCTGCCGAACTGCACAGTTCGGCCTGCCGGAAGCAAGGTTCGGCCTGCCGGTCGGAAGAACACCGGCCTGCCGATCATCACTCTGGCCTGTCGAACACACAGTTCGGCCTGCCGAACTAGGAAAATCCAGAAATCCCAACCATGGGTTTCTCGATCCCCAAAATCCAATCTTGTTTCCAACCTGTTTTTCTCAAATCCCAAGCATGAAAAACAATCATAGTTGATAGAAAAACATACTAAAACATGTTTGGACTCATTTAAACAAGATTTGAACTCAAAATCCTCAAAAATCCGAAAATGAGAAAATGAAGGGAAAATGAAAAATCATGAATCCAATCCGTTTTTCTTCAATCTAAGCTTAGATTCTAGTTGTTCTAAGTTCATCTAACTCAAATCCAAGGTTTTCTAAGCTTAAACAAACTTAGATTTCAAAAACACACAAAATTGAAAATTTTGTAAAAAGTTTAGAAATTTTGAATCTAACCTCGAATCGAAGCTTCAATCCGCGTTCTCGGTTGCCGAATCACGTCCCCGAGCTTCCTCCTTGCTATCCCGAAGCTTGGATTCGAAATTGGGTTTAAAAATTTTTGAAAGAGATTGAGAGAGAGGGAGCTGCCGAGAGAGAGAGAAGAGAGAGAGAGTGAAACGTGAGAGTGAGGAGAGAGAGAGAGAAGAGGGAAATAAATAGAGAAAATCGGTGGGCGGTTTTACTGTGCGAAAACCATGTGCCGCCCACGGTTTTGCAAAACAGAGTATTTTTAACATTTTACAAATTGTTGTGTTTTAAAACTCAAAACATCATTTTAAATCAATAAGAAATCATTTGAATGCATCAATTTAACAAAACAACCAAAAACTTAAAATCCAACTAAATAATCTAATTAAAGTTAAAACGTTAATTATGGCACACTAATTCATCATTTACATTACATTAACATTAAATAAATTTCGGGACGTTACACTCTACAACTCCCAGAAAGTTATTGTTCACAAATCACGAACTATAGCGTTGGATATTTCTCAATTGGTTGGAAGGAGGGTCACCAGGGAAAGGCTGAACGACATATGCCCACACGCACTCCAATCGTGGATAGAGAATAGCAAATAAGACCAGTTGGTTGAGACTCTTCTAGAACGTTATACTCTTCACGGATTGTAAGAGCTTTTCTGCATTTACGAGGTTAGTAAAATCTACTTAATTTATGCATATAGTTTGTCAAACTTGTGTTTTGAAAAATACTCTGATATAAAAATTTTTAAAATTTTGTTGCGTACTGTTTTTCCAACACATGCATGATGTAACTATAAAAGTATACATTTTATAAGGCTTAAATCATTTACTTATACTTTTATTTCTCATTAAATCATCTAATTAATAGCATTTTTGTATTAATTGATATTTTTGTGTCTTAGTGAGTAATTATTTAATAATATGTTTTTAGTATGTTTTTATGTTTAATAATGTTTTTTGTAATTTTAGAATCATTTGGGTGTTTTAAATATGTATTTAATTTATAAATAATTAAAACTGTAAAAATAATGAGTAGTTTTTTTTTTATTATTTTGAGCCTTAAAGTATTTACAATGAGTTTTGAGTTTGTAATTACGTTTTATTATATTTTTAGTAATTTTTAAAAGTATTTTTGAATTTTAAAAATTATATATGTGTCAAACATAAAAATATTAGAATTTTAGAGTTATAATTATTTTTGTGTGTTTTATTATAAAATAAATATTTTAATAATTATTGTAAATATTTTATGTATAAAATAATTAATTTTAGTATGTTTGTTAATTTAAGATTTGAAATCCGGAGAAAAATGATGCAACAAGGACAAAAACATGACTTCAAAAACACATGAAATGAAAAAGAAATTAAAAAAATCAAAACAAGGCCACATGCTACTTGCTAGTAGCAAAACAAGGCCATGCGTGTCACTAGCGTGTCAAGAGTATTTAATTACGTTGCAGATCTCGTGTGGCGTGCTCCAAGGGTAGCTATCCTCCAAGTCGTCACATCATATCACCTTGACTGATCCAACGGTCTACTTCAAGCCGTTTAATTCTGTCCATGTTGACTTGATCCGTGCCGTTCCTTTGGTCTTCAATCATCGATACTACAGCTCTCATGTGTCTGTCCCGTACTTGTGAAGCACTAGATCCTAACGTAAAACACGCACAGTAAAGGGTTGTTTCACGTGGAAAGAAAAGAAAAAAAATTAAAAAAAAATTCAATATAATCAGCTATCAGCTGATTCTCGTGGAGGGAGAAGCAGAATAAAAAAAAGAGAAAGAAATAAAAATAAAATAAATAAATAAAATATTAATAAAATAATAATAAAAAAGGAATAAATAGTAAAAAAAATCCCCCATATCTTCGCCCGTTCACTCTTCATGTCTTCCGTGGCTTTTTGGTCGGTTTTTCTCTACTGTTGAGTTAAACTAAGTTGTTGAGCTTTTGGGGAGATGTTGTTAGGGTACTTTTTTAACTTTATTTTTAATAATAAAATAATACATAAATTAGTGTAAAGAGTTTGATGAGACAGAATGATGATTTTGTATATATAGTACTCTAGCATAGATTTTAGCTCTATATTTGTTGTGTAATGTTTATATTTTTTTATGAAATAAATTATATTTTTTATGTTTTTTAATAATTATTATTAATGTTGTTATGTTACTCAATTCTTATATAAATTCAGTCATGCTTTCTTTATATAATTTAATTGTGTTACATGATTAATATAAAAAATACTAAAATCATACTGTCTATTAAGTTAAGTTTTTGCTGCATTATAGACATAAACTGATACAATAATTGCTTGGTAACTCTTGATTTATTATCGACAGAAGATGACATAGTGTATTCTTAAACCATTTGATAAGATGAAGTGCAGCCGAAATAGATCTTGACGTTCTAGACAAATTCCTGTGACTAAGGTTTTTTGTGGTTTCAACTCTAAAAAGATGTTTTAGACTGTTTTGAAAATCTTCTCCTAAATTGTTAACAATGGGCAGCCATTGTTTTTGACGAAAACAGGCCTCTTCGAGGTCAAATTGTAATTTTTATAAAATAAAAGTTTTAGATCTAAACAAGATGAAGAACTTTCATTAAAAAAAAATTTACGATTTCACCTCTAAAATAGTGTTATAGACAGATTTAGTAAACTACGTAGATTTTTTTTTCCAAAAAAAACAGTATTCTGTTTTGAGGAAAATGACCCCTAAAAATTCTAAAAATACAAGGAAAAAAATTGAAATCTTATTTGTTTAAGATTTCTTGATGTTGGCTGTGCTTTAGCATCAATCAAAGAAGATGGAAGAGAAAAGGAGAAAATGCCTTTTCTTGCTAGAGAATGAAAGTGAGTGAGCACAAATACCTTTTTTGGTACATATTGAGAGTAAGCCTCTCCTTTGGTCCTTAACAATTTTAACTCCTCCGTTCACCAAATTTATCAACTAAAATTAAGAAAGAAGGAGGTTTAGAATGAATTACTCAAACATTATCTTCATGGATATAAGCACTATTCTTTTCTCCTTTATTTTGAGTACGCTTTATTTTATGATTTTTGGTGTTGTTGGCATATAAATAAGGTTCTATTTATGTATTTCGTATAGTTTTGTAAGGTCAAGCTGTTATTGTTTTACAAGGTTAAGTATTTGCAGTTTAGGTTTGGTTATAGTTTAGGCATAAAAAATTTCTTGCACATTTTAAGCATCAAAACAAGCCTTTTATGGGTCTATTTTAAAATTTTACTAATAAAAATCTTTTAGGTCTTGATGTTCTAAACATATTTCAATGACAAAGGTTTTTTTTTTTTTTTTTTTGATTTTAAATCAAAGTGGAGGTTTCTAGCCGTTTTCAAATATAACCATAACCTAAGCTATTAGCTCCAGGTTCTTTATGTGCTGAACATCTCACCAAGTGCAATGATCATTGCAATGCAATGCATATGTCAATGTAACAATTATGCAAATATAACATAGCCATATATAACATATCAAACATGCAAGTATTTATTAAATCTTACTCTAGATTCAATTTCTTAGAATTTCATAAGTTACCAGAGTAACAAAGCTAGTGTTAAGGGAAAATACATCTACAAATTTTATATTGAGTCATTCTACGCCATTACCTAACCCATTTAGATTATTCAAAATAATCCTTAAGGTATTAAAGTCTTAGACTTTAAGAAATTCTGCAACATTCACAAAGTTTCTGAGTGAAACTTTAAATGCGCACAACTTAAGCTACATAGTCCTAAGCAAAGTGAAACCAAGTACTACAAGTCCCAATTTGTAGGCCCTAAAGAGTTCTAGGGTCGATTGAGGTGTAGACATTGTATGTCAAAAACTAACAGTTTTGGTTCTTTGGTTTTACCTATTTTTGAAAAATACAACTTTAGCGACTGTTACAAGAATATTTATAAAATATTCTACATAACTCAGAAAATTATAAAATCAAAGCCTAATTGAAGCTAACACCAGGACCTTTCCAAAGAGCTATCATATGGTTGATTTGATACTATCAAAGCCTCCAAAAACATGTGAAACCAAATTAGGCCGTGGCTATTTTCTGTAAAATTTACTACACTAGTGTCTGACTTCAAAAGTGTATATCTTTGTCTATGGGTATCCAAATAACGTGATTTTTGTGGCTATGTGACGCTTAGAGGATATACTTCAAATTTCTATAAGTTTCTAAGGCATAAACTAAACAAATAAACATAGTTTTTTCTAGGCTTCCCTAAGGCAGCCACCAACGAGGTTTTATGAACTCATTACATTGTTTACTTGCTTAAAATGAATGGTCAATCTCAATTACATCTTCTAGACATAGAAAAACAACCCAATCTAAGACTAAAATTTTTCTTACATTAACAAAGTCAAAATAACATAAAATCACCTTCACACATATGTTTTTCATAAACTAAGAATCTAATCAAATAACTCATGATACGTGTAAGGCTCTAAGCATGTTTCAATTTCTAAAATAATCATATACATGAAAAATATACTTTTAAATAATCTTTAGTTTGCACAAACACAAAAAGAGAGCAAGCCACATCCTATTGTTATCAAACCATGGCAAACTTAATTAGCAAGGTATAAACATAACCATGCCAAAGACACTTTAAAATGTTCCATAACTGCACAAGAAACATAACCATATCATTAGCAATTTGTAAGACCATTTACTAAAACAATATCATTATGTGTCATTTAGAGCTCAAACTATGTTATTGTTAGTTTTATAATCGTATAACCAAGCTCATGTTTATTAAGGAAACCACATAGTTACATGCTTGAAAACTCAATAATTTATGCATCAATTATATGACCTCAATAGGTCATATATATATATATATATATATATATATATATATATATATATATATATATATATATATATATATCTATAACCTTACAATAATCCCAAAGAGGCATAAGGATTCAAAGCATTTAGTATATCAAGCAAGCTTCCTAAAAATGCAACTTTGCTATCTTGCACGACAATATTCATAACTAATTCTACAAAATTCTAAAAATTACAAAATTGGTTTCCTTTTAAAGTTAACTAATAAAGCTTTCTTCAAGTTATCATATGCTATATTTCAAGCTCATTTAACTTTTCAAAAACAGGTTATAAACATGTGCAGGTTCTGATTAAATTGGACAGCTTTTAAGCAAATTTTGAAAAATCATATCTTGACCTAGAAAACTCAAATTTGAGTGTTTCAAAAGCCCAAACGAAGTTTAAGAAGTGTACTTTTGATTAGTGTACGTTATTTGGCCAAAAGAAAGCCAATACAATTGCAAATTTATCAATTTATAGAACTACTATTAAATCCTACACATGCAAGGTTTCATTCAAACACTTAGCAAACGTATAACATCAAAACACTTCAAATTCCATTTAAACATATCCAAACCTTACACATTACTAATAAACACATATTTAAAACACATGCAAGAATTAGCCTTACTAATCCAAGAGAAAATTCAGGACTTTAACATAATCTCAACATACCCAAAGATCACAAACACTTATTCAAAAACATCTCAAGATAACACAATACTAGCACATCAAAAGAGAGGAAAATCAATTTATTTATTTTTTTAAGAAAGGAAGAAAACCCTATATCATAAATTGAAGAACATACGAAGTATTTTGGCAAAATCTCTTGGGGGTTTTGAAGTAAAGGTCATCATGGACGTTTTGAGGCAGGTGGCATTGACCACCACCACCACCAGCGATAGTTCACGGTGGAAATGGTGGCAGAGCTCTTGTGAGTCATAGACGGTGACAGTTTTGTATGGACAATATTGGTCTTGTCTTGTTCTCCTCACTATTCTGAGCGTTTAGAAAAAAGAATCATCCAATTTGGACTTGAAAGGAAAAAAGTTATAGAGTTTTGAAGCTTTGAAAATCTATGGAAGAAAGAAGGAGAGAGAATTGATAGAGAAAGAGAGTTAGGGAAAGTTATTTGAGTGAAGAAAGAAGAGAGAGAGACATAGAGGTTCTACACATGAGAGGAAGAAAAGAAAGAAAAGAAAAAGAAAACAAAAGGAAAAATGGAAAATTAATTGGGTTGGGTCTTTTATAAAATGTGAAATGTTAAATGAAGTCTAATATAAATAATAAAGTCCATATCCTATTCAGAAACATTCACAATGACACAGCTGTACAAACACATGTAATTGAACAATTTAACAGTCAATTTTATAACAAAAATTTTCTAAGCAAAAATTTAATTCAAAAAATAATATTACAACTGAAATAATTACAAATTTCTAATTAATTAATACTAACAACTGGATTAAATTAATTAATCTTAATTAATTCATTTTGGTGTTACAATTCTACATCTAAAATGAACTTTAAAAGATGTTTATAAAAACAATCAAAATGTTTTATAGAAAATTGTTAATTCGGTGAAGTTTGTAAAAATCACTGAAACCGGACATGTTAAAAACAGAAAACGGAATTTAGAAAACACGAAAGTTCTAGACTTTGTCAATACGATGAACTTTCGTGAAGTAAATTTTAAGAAAACTGTCTCTAGCATATAGTTATATGGTGAGTTTTAAATTTAATGAAAAAATATATTTTGGAACTAGTTTTAAATAAAACTCTTGTTTAGTAGCAGAATTACAATTTTCAAAGAACGGAGGAATTGTCGCACTTGAAGTCTACAATTTATAGTTTTTTCAAATTTGGACCCTATTTTATGATACGATTTTTGACACAAAATTTTTATAAACGAAATACGGATTTTCTTAACAACTCCAATGGTTTTTCAATTGGATTTCAAAATAGAAATTGTAAAAACCCAACATGTTAGGGCCATAACATTATGACACAAAATACGAGCGCAACACTTGTACAAGTCTAAAAGTTAATTTTCGGATCAAAGTTTTGATAGTTTGACGTTTAGAATACTGTAGAAGTGTCCCACACTTAGTTGTCATATTGACTTATGGAAGTGAATAGTGACTAGATATGGGCTTAAGAGACCAAAATCATTCATACTTGGGCCTTTTATGCAATTATAAGCCCAACAAGGACAATGAAAGGATTTCATTTAGACCTAATTGATTAATACGATAATTAAATAATTATTAGACTCATTAATTAATCATCAACGCTAGCACAAATAACTATAGGCAATTAAATAAAATAAATTATAAGGATTAGACTAATTAATCTTCGTAAGAAATTAGAAGATTGTTCAATCCTTTATTTAAAGAAATGAATTATAAGAAAGGATTTAATTTCTTTTATGATTATGCTACATCACACAGCATAAAATAAGTTAAGCTTGCGATCTTATTGGGTGTTTTTCCACAGAATATGACAATAATGGATAGGAACGTGATGAGTTAGCAGATTCTATTATGAAAAATGTAGAAAGTTGGAATCTTGCTAAAAGTATGAATAGTTTCAAAAAAAAATATTTAAATTATAAATGCATGTTTATACGTTATGTTATAGTATGTGATGCTATGTCATATTGCATATTCATTAAAAAGTTCAATGTAACCTATATGAACCAGTTAAGTTTGAGTGTTGTACCAACCTCTCGACCATGGGAAGGCTTATGTTAAATAATAATTTAGGTCATGGTGTTGTTGGAGACTTTGCAAACACTAACTTCTTGATGATCACACACAACCGGTATGAACACTCTCGTACATAAGATTAATAAGATAGACCATAATAGAGCATAATCAACACATGTTTTGCTATACGTTTTCTTAAATGTTATGCTAGAACGTAGTTCTTACTTGCTGAGGGAAAGCTTATCCAAGTACGTTCATGTTGTAGGCAAGCAACTTACAAGCAACTTTGGGTAGATGGTGGTGTAGTGGCAAACGAGAATTGGAGATGGGGGAATGGATATAATGCACATTTATATTCCAGATTTAGTTTTTATTAATTATAACTTTTTAATACAATTGAAACTATTTACATATATATATATATATATATGTTTTGAAAACCGAGGTTGTAGCTATATAGTCTCAGTTCGTGTGACCCTAAGACTAGTATGTTAAAACAAAATATTATAACTTCTATCGCAACAAATATTTGCACGGTTAAATCAAAATTAATTAGTAAGGTTATTTTATTTAGTAATCTTTAAAAAGAAAAGATTTTGCAAATTTAAGTACTCATGTTAAGTATATGTTTAAGAATACGTTTAATTAGTTTAAGTAATAGTCATGTAGGTAAGATTGTTACATTTAGCACCTTAGTCTCTATTTTAAAAATTTAGACACTCAGCCATTTCAATTTGTTGGTATTGTAAGTCCTCACTTGAAGAATTTACACATTCAAGTCTCCTATCTGTTAATTTATTGGCACCGTTAGCGGTCATACTCATTTTGTTGTTAAATAACATAAGAGATGTCAATATTTTGAGGCTTTTTTGTTTTTTATCCTTAAAAATGTATATTTTTAGTAGAAAGGTCCCCAAAATCTCTCCTTTGTTTTTTAAGTATAACTTATTATTATTTTTATCTAAAATAACGTTTAAATGTCATAGTGTAAATAAATTATGATGATCATTGACAACAAAATGATTGATTATAAACTGAAAAAAAAAGTCACAAATATCATTGAAAAAATTAGCTATCAATTCCATTATATTTTAGATAACTTAGATCAAATTACAACGATATAACTAAAGACAAACACAACAATTAGCTGTCTAATTATATATTGTTCAATTACATAGTTTCTGTTATTGTCAATTATATTAAATGTCTTTAGGAAAGAAAAGAGTGTAAAGTGAATGACTTGTTATTGTATTATAGTTATTTAGTTACATCATTGTAATTTTGTATTAATTGACTAAAAACAAAATATAATGGATATTTGTGATTTTTTTCAGTTTATAATCAATCTCTTTATTATCAATACTTATCATAATTAACTTTATATTAGAGAATTTAAATTTTACTTTTGACAAAAAGATATCAGTTATACTTAAACAAAAATAGCTTTTAAGAACCTTTTTGTTCAAAAATAATATATTATATTTTTGGGACTTAAGGAACAAAAATACCCTAAATTATTGATATCCATTATGTCTTAATAATAAAATGAAGATGGGGACTAACAATGCCAACAAATTAAGAGTTTAGGAACTTGAATATTCAAATTCTTAAAATAAGAGCTAAGTTCCAAGACATTTAAATGAGTTTTAGGATTTGAGTATCCAAATTTTTAAAATCAAGGTGCCAAAATTAGAAAGTGTAGCGGCGTAAAAATCCATTTAATTCATAGGATAATTTTAAACAACGCTTGATATATATTTTTGTTAACTTTACGTTAAACATTGGGGTCAGAAACTTAATTATCCTTTTTTAAGGTTAACTTTTCCATTTTTATTTCCATTTCGATTGGTTTTGTTCTTTATACAGTACTGTTCAAGGATATGATCTGGGAAAAACAAAAACAGATAACTAACAAATTAGTTAAAATGTCGGAATAACTTTACAAGGATAAAATATTATAAAAAAATAAGATTTTTTTATTAAAAAATTAACTCATTAAATGAGGAATTTAAACAGAACAATTGTATTGAGTTTGACTCAATAATTAATGCAATGTACATATACATATATATAGAAAAAGAAATAGAATTACAAACGTTGATTCATCAACATGACACATCTGATCTATTAAACCTAAGTTAAGATCTTGGAGGCTGAGCATATTCTTTGTTCCATTTTGAAGTTGGAATTATTTAAGATGTCGTGACTAGAAGAAGCATGACTGAATCGAAAGAATAATGATGTATCTCCAGAGATTGATTATAGTTCAAGTCACTCAATGACATGATTAGCCCCACTCTCTCTCTCTCTCTCTCCCGAGGATTTTTTTAGAAAGCCTTTCTGAGGATGTTTTCGTTTTGCAATTCAGCAAAGTAGCAAATTTAAATTTTCTGGGTGGTAATATTAACACCTTGGTAGAGCATTTTGAATATTTATTAAGAATGTTCAAATTTAAAATTTTGAAACTCGCTTAGATGTAGTAGAATATATAAACGTTGGGAAATTCCAAGTTTCTAACAAGACACTGCAGGTGAGAAAAACATGGCATTTCAGGCAAAAGGAAAACTAGAAGGCAACACAACAAGAGGGCCAAAACGTGCTAATTATGACATTATCATCAAGCCAAGAAAATAGCAAAAGTGGTCATGAGGAGGGCTCAAATTGGTCAAGTTCTGTAGCTGAAGAAGACTATATCGTCTTTTGCTTTAGAGAGAATGGTTCTTTTGAAGTTTCGAAGAATGGCAAGCCTGATGAAGCGCCTTCTAATCACGTGGATGGCATATCGAGAACTAAATCGAGACATGTTAATCGGAAGGTTAGCATTTGTTTTCCTCCTTTCTTCCGTATAATAAAATAACATAATAAAATAGGATCTATTTAAGCAACCATAAAAGTAAACATAGTTGTTACATTTGTAATAATATTTTGATTATTTTAATGGGGATGGCGATGTTTATTCTCGCATTTTCAACAGATTTCAATGGTATAGAAAAAGCAAAAAGTGACATCAACTTTATTTATTTATTTTTTTTTTGGAACAGCTTAATTATGAGGAAAATACCATTGAGGACAGGTTTACAGGTAAAACACATGAGAACAACCTCCCAAATTCTAGCAACTGTATAACGTCCCATCAAAAGGTAGAGTACCATTTTTATATAATTCTTTCTTCTATGGTCAAATATTTATCATTAATTAAATATAAGCATACTTATTATTATTGGTTTCTAGAATCAACCTAGTTAGAAAGAGCCCATTTAGCCGTTTATCTTGCTTTTTTAAGTTCTTTGTTTTTTTTTTTTTTTTTTTCATGATGGAGTTTTCTCAACTTTTCTTTCTTGATATAACTTTTTTAAGGAGGTGGAAGAAGAGAACATTTATTTGGAAGCAGAATCGGAATCTGGGGCTAATTTTGAATCAAGTGTTCCTACCATATCATCAGATGCCAGCGCTGGCTCTTTTGCTTTTCCTGTGTAAGTTAAATAATGTCGTATTCATAGTACAAAATGCTCTATATCATAAGCCTTTGACAAAATTCTTATTTAAAAACAGTGTAAAGCTCTCATATGCTATACTAAAAATAAAAAAGTTGTTACTGTATAAAGCTTTCACATGCTATAATGTTTAGACACATTGATCAAAAGGTTAGCACTTTTTTGCCTTACATCCCGTACAATAATATATTTTCGTGTTGAGTATACAAGTTAACAATTATTGTAATGCTAACATTTGCCTTAATAGGACGTTTGACGGAAAGTGATCTAGACCACGTTCTCAGTTATAAACAGTAAAAAGCTCTCATATGTGTAGTAAAAACAGTTCTAACTAACAATTTTAACCATCTTGTCAAACACCTATAAAATTTTGAAGTAAACGCTGCTTTTTTTTTTCTTTTTTAAAAGATTCAAGTGTGAGAGAGAAAAACAAAAATAGGCCGTAACTTGAATATTTTATTTTTTATTTTTGTTTTAAGGATGAAGGAAACACCAATGAGGAGAAATTTACAAGAAAAGGACATAAAACCTACCTAACAAATTATTGGGCGATTGTGTATACCCTTCACCAAAGGGCCTTTAGATCCTTCTTTTAGGATCAAAGTTTTATCCTTGACTGAAAATTTGTGTGCTTTTTAACCATTTGTTTCTATGTTCAACCGAGTTATGAAGATTCCATTTAGCCGTTATTTTTCTTTTGTTTGGGCTCATTCATGGTTGAGTTTTCCCAACTTTTGCTTCCTTGACGTTTAACTTTTTCAAGGATGTGGAAGAAGAAAACATTTATTTGAAAGCAAAATCGGTTTGTGGGCCAATTTTGAATCAACCGGCTCTTCCCAATCATCAAATGCCAGCATAAGGCTACCTTGCCTTTCCAGTGTAAGTTTATGCCGTACGCAATAGTAAATGTTGTAAATCTTTTTAGTTTTTAACAAAATTTATTGCATTTGGATTTTGTCTTGTCTATTTTTTTTTTCTCAAATAATATCCAACCAATTATCTTATAATGTATCATTTAATAAAAAGCATCTAAAATTTAATTAAATATTATTTCAAGTTTTTTAAATGGGGTGTCATTAAAAGAAATTAGTTAGACATCATTTAATATATTAAAATTGAACAAAAATGGAAACAAAGAATTTGAATCCATATTCTACATATGTGGCTAAATTATCATGACACTCATCTTTTAATATTTAAAGAAAATAGGTGTAGCTTGCTTTTTAACTCATTGTCCAAAATAGTTCTCTTTTAGCATGTATGATGATGAAAGATGACTAGGGAATAAAAAGTTGGCTTATTTGATTTTGCTTGATTTATATTTTTTAATTTTATTGTATTGAAAAAAAAATTGGCTGCACGCAAAAAACTGACTCTACGCAACCCCATGGCGGTGGCATAATGGTTTAAGGGACATCAACCAAGGCTTCCTCATACTCCCAACAAAGGCTTAATTCTTTCTCGTTTCACCTACGCCTTGATATATTTTGGGGCTAGGATTGGGCTCTGGGCCCTATGTTGCAAAGATCAATGAGCTTTGAGGTCTAATATGACCATTCCATCTCTACTACTAGACAATTCCCATAGTGGCACTGGTCAGAGGTGTAAAGACACTGCTGATTCCTTTTTTTTATTCAACAAAAAAAAATAGCATGATGCGCGAGCAAGTATAGTTGTGTGTATGTGTGTTGATAGTTGTTAAAAATCTTTGGTAAAACCATGCAGGTTGGGGTGGGAACAGATTGGCAGCCCTGAGAGAATGCCGAATTCAGAAGGCATGCTCTCGAGGAAACGCAAGGCTAGCTGCATAGGCTTTTGGAGTTGTAGATTGTGAAAGTTTCTCACTCATTTCCCCCCATCAGCCCACAAAATTGGATTCGGCATTTTTAACAATTAACAAATATCCTCTTATTTCTTGAAAATTGTACTGAATAACACAGTTTTAATTCTTAATATAGCAAATAACATACTTTTAAAAATATTAAAGTAAATAGTATTCCTAGAATCTTGTACTCTTTTTAAACACTTAAATTTTCAGTTTAACCTCCTCCTTTTTCTTCTTTTTCATCTTCTCTTTATTTTCGTTTTTGTTTTTGTTATCTCGTTGTTGTTCGTGTTTTTCTATACGTCATTTTATACAAAAATAATTTTTAAAACTTGTAAAAAATTCCACTTTTTCAAAACTAATTGTAGTAAATATTAAGTTTTAAAACTATTTGTTGTAAATTTCAAATTTATGATATAAATAATTTATTTACCCCTTTGTTTATAGTGTGAATAATTCTTATTTACACAATAAATAAATAGATTTATGATGCAAATAATGTATTTAACTTTTTGTTTACAATATGAATATTTCTTATTTACATAGTAAATAAATTGTTTACATTATAAATCAAATATTTACTACAAACATTTTCAAAATCTGATATTTACTTTAAAAAGTTTCAAAAATCTAACATTTTCCTCTTTCTCTCAATAAATTTTGTTTTAACCTAAATGAACTATTTATTAAACATTATTACAATTTAGTCTATTTATTTTTATTTTCAATTAATAATGGGTTAATTCCCTCCTCCCCCTTGTTTCTTTTACCATTCATTGAAATCAATAAAAGTATCATCAATACAATGGTTCCCGAGTACTATTTTTAGCCATGTGTTGTTTTTTGGTTAAATTAATAGCACCATATTCAAGCCCACACAAAAAAAAAAAAAAAAAAAAAAAAAAAAAAAGAAACAAGAAAGACTTAAATGCACCCTATTCAAGCCCAAAAAAAGGGAATTAAATAACGCCATAACTCGACCATATAACAACAATTTCAAGGCCATACTTCCGATATATTTCAATTCCTTAAATATTGTTATGAATCTACTCAAAAACATAAAAACAAAACAAAAAAGCTATGAGACTCATGCTGTACACCAGTCTATCTTCCAGCCCTTGTTTTCGGGATAAGCAACAATACAGGAGCATTCATTAAAAATAAAATAAAATAAAAAGGGCAATAATCAAAACCAACTCAGTCAGAGAAATTAATAACAGAAAACTGGATGTTCAACACAAGTAAAACTACCTCAAAACCAACTCAATCAGAGAAATTAATAACTCTACAAGCTTCCCTTTGTTTCTTAGTATTTGCCCTCTTGCAAAGCACATCTTAGGTCTCATCTCAAACTCAAAGCACTTGGAGAAGTTGCAGTTGGTGTTGCTTCTCTAATGACACTTCCAAATTCTTCTGTGCCATGAAAACTGAATTGATTATACAGCTAAACACAATTACAGATGAAAAAGATAAAATCTTTGTATTATGTATCACTTACTAGAAGGATTATACGCTACAACAATAAAAACACAAGACTACACGGATGGTTTTCATTTTTGACAAGTTCTACTGCTAATAATATCACTTCACAGAGCCGAGAAGAGTGGGAAATGACCCAAAAACAAATGAAAAGAAAGCCAATGGTAACTACACCAATGCTAACCCTCCACACCAGACGACTATGCGCAACTGCATCAGGAGGTTCTCAGACTCCCGGTTGAGCTTTTTCTGAAAACAAATGACTGAAGACGTAACCTGGCGCTGGCAGCCACAGCAATGGATTCTTCGTCTTTCTTTTGTTTTGCGGCAGCAACAGCAGCGACATAAGCTTCTCGAGCTTCCTCCATTTTCTGCATTGCTATCTCATCCAAATGATCCTTATCATTCAAACAAGAGTGGCTTAGCTCCAAATACAACCACCAACAAGCTGACAGCTTATCATGAATATATCACTTACACACGCTGCTTAAAATTCAATAGAGAAGTAGCCTAAAACATCAAGATCATTTTATTCTTCTCCCCTTTTTTTTTACAACAGGCAGTAAGAGACAAAAAATAATAAATAAGAAATTAAAAAAATTAAAAAAAAAATTCAAGTACATCAATATTATTGTTGTCTTAAAGCAGCTGGTAAAAATATATAACATAGCAAGGCACGGTACTTTTCCAAAAAAGAAAAGGAGAGAGGAAAAAGGCTAAGGTAGGAAAAAACCGAAAAAGATAGTCTTCTGAGCTTACAATGCAAGGAAGATTATCCACATTACAGGGAGAGATGTCATAATCTTCAGCATAATGACCAGAATCATTTTTCAGCAACCCGTCAAACAGTAACATAAAGGACGAAATCTCCCCTTGAACCGAGTTTAGCTCATCTTGGAGCTTCTCCACTTTCGTATTGGATGTCATGGCTTCCCACTGTTTCTTTTCCAGTGCAGCTTGCTTGTCTGCAAGCTTAATCTGCGGAAGTGGACAATTATTGTAGCAGATAGAAAGGGCCATGCTAACACAGAGAGAAACAGAAATATAAATAGAGAAAGATATACATTGATATGGTTCAATTTGAAGCAAGTAGCTATTCTTAACATGACTGTAGGTCCTAAAATTTTAAAGCTTCTAACATAACCTTGTATAAGTTAAAACAGGTTCAGGTAATTGGTTAAAACTTCAATGCATACTAAGTTCCAAGAATAAAACGGATTTATGTTTTGTATAAATTTTAAAAGTTGCAATGATTTTCAAATTCTATAATTTTGTTTCCATAGTAGCACTGATCCAAACCAAGACAGAGATCCATGTCATAACAATATACAACCCTAATTTTCATAAACCTTTCAAAAGAAGAAAAACTGAATGTCCTCTTCCTGCCAGCACCCTAAGGTCAACATTGATTACCATTGTAACGTGTTAGAATTCAACGATATCATGTAACAATTCTGCGGTTACGATAACAAGCCCCTTCAGAAAAATTCAAAGTTGTAAAACAAATAAACAAAGTTTGGCATGCACCAAAGGAAAAAAGTTGGAAATTCTCTAATCTTATCGAAACATTCAAGGAAGAAACAGCTAAACACCTTTGCATCAGAAAGTTGTTGCTGTATAGACTTCATTAAAGATTCCTTTTCTGAAGTTTGGATCTTTAGTTCATCAAGTTGTGCATGAAGAGCATTCATTTCGTTCTTCAAAACCTCTGTGGATTTTAAAGATTCATCTTTCTCCAACAACTTCCTTTGGAGATCCTCCAGCTGCCCCTTTAATAAATCCAGCTCTTCTCTGTCAACTGCTGTCAAAGCCCTTGAAGAAAAAAGCGAAATACTTTCAGTGTCTGGATTGTTGCTTCCATTCTTTCCTTCTTTCTCTCCGGGCTCCTTTTTCTTTCTTGCAGGGATAGATTGTGCTGCATTCCTCCCTTTTAATTCAGATGCCTTCAACATAAAGAAAGAAATAACAGCGCCCATTTAATATTGTTGCAGAAAAATTACCTTATTTGCAAAAACATACCCAAAGAAAACAGAACATACACAAACAACAAATTCAGAATGACACCATTGGCGTCACGGAGGAAAAAAAAAATTAAAGAATGTGAAAGATCAATAAAGTATTTGATGCACTAACACTAATTAAACAATAAATTGCCAAAGTAATTTGGTCAGGAGTCCATTTAATTCTGAAAAGTTCACATAAAATAAAATGGCAAAAAAAAATAACAAAATTGCATTCACGTCCCCCCTCCTTTTTCATCTGCATAATACTTCTTAACAGATAAATACAACATTGCATAAGATTCTATTGAAAATGAATCCTACGGAACGCTCCCCTACCGATGCATTTTTACATCCCACAGCTTCGGCAGATCGCTTAGGCCCAACCGCACGAGCCCTTCCCGCGTGCCATAAATGACACCTACGAGAAATACTAAAGCAATCCAACTTGTAATCATGGAATCGACTCGATAATCTGATGATCGAGTCGATTCCATGATTACAAGTTCATGCCATGCTGGACCAGACCGGAATAGGGTTATATACATTCTAATTATGTTTTTCAAATTTGATAAATGTTGGTTGATCGTATATTTCATTATAGTTCTATGATTCAGAGTAGTCTTCTTCATAAACAAATAAATAAATAAATAACAATACATCCAACAGAGTCAAAGTAAAAACAAAAATGCAGAATTCCTAAGAAAGATTGTACTTGTAGCTAAAACACGATCTTTTTCACTGTCTAAACGTGTATCTTTCTAACTAGTATGCTGTTATCCAACCTAGCAAAGAAAAGACAAGAATATGCATAACAAAATGTTAGCATCTGTTAAGTATAGAACCATCAGAGAAGAATCAACTACTTCAGTTGAAATTTCATCGATTACGAAGAATGCATAAGAGATAACACGCTATCATGCATAACTGCCAACAATTACTGCATCTTTAACTTATGGATTCCATGATAAAACGCAGCCAAAGCGCCCATACACTACCATGAGACTTTTTAATTTATTGCATTAGGAATATATGAAACGCCACTAAATTCAAATCAATAACTAAATCCCCAAAACACATAATTAGAGCTCATAACTGCCACTTGATTGCTTAACATAGTGAAGTTAATAACAATCAATTCTTGAACTTCAAAGGCTTGATAGAAAGCAATCTAGAAACCAACATTTCCTTATCAAATCAAACCACCCCATTGTTTTTACAAAGCCCTACAAATAAATCTAAAACTTCTCACAATCCTAAGCCAAGAGTAGAATTGGGGAAAAAATTCTTGAGTTCAAATTCTTACCCTTCTGTATTGGGATTCCCTTGAAGGCGTCTTAGTGTAGATCATCGAACCCCGGCACGTAAACGAACTGCTTGCTTTGCGATCCTAGAAAGATTGCTATGAAATTTTGTCAATTTCACAAATTCTTTTCAATTGTTTCTTTTTTTTAGAAATTCATAGCAATTCTTTCAGTTACTAAGTGACAAAGCCAATTTCCAAAATCTTCAACTTCCCGTCATCCCAAACAATGCAAAACCCGGAATTCAACCCAAGTCAACCGGAACCTCAAATCAAAAACTTAAATTCCACTGCTTTCCTCATTTTCCCCCAAATTCTCGGACACCAAACGGTAAAGATCCCTAAAAGAGTTCAACAGAATCTCCCAAAGAGAATACGAAGAGAGAGAGAGGGAGAGCTTACAATGAGGGACTGAACAAGAGGGACGATCTCGACGAGGTCCTTGAAGAGGTCGCGATCGACATTTCTCGCACCGGCGGCCGCCATTGACGGCGGATTCCGGCGATGGATCGGCGACAACAGGCCGGGATCCCCTGAAAGCCACGAATTCGGCTCCCCAAAACCGCTGGCGTTGTCTTGCAAATCCACAAAATGCTGTGACTCGTACATCTTCTTCTTCTTCAGATTTCTGAGTCGATTTTCGTTCAGAACAAAAAGAGAAAAATCACCCGATTTTGAAGAAGAAGAAGAAGAGAAAAGCGTTGGAGAGTGGAAGAAAGAAAAGAGTAATCTCTGCGTTTGAATTTTTTTGTTTTTCTCGGGACATTAGTTTTGAGTTTTGAACGTCTTTTGAAACCAATGTAAGATTACGAAAAAGCCCTCGCTTGATTAAGAAGGAGCCTGCTGGGCAAATCCACATATTGGGTCAAGGACTGGATTGTATGTTCAGTTCAGCCATAAATTAATACCTTGTATGTTCAGTTCAGCCATAAATTCATACCTGTTTATGGCTTTTACTGGCTGTTTCACAACAGTTACACCGTATAAGTTTTTACTATAAACTTAATTATAAATATATAAATTTTTTACATATTATAATAACAATAAAAAAAATTACTACAGTGTAAAATTTTCATATGTTATAATAAAATAGTTGATAAAATAATTTTAATCAACGGTTCCGTCACTCTTTTAAATACCCTATTAATAATATTGTTTACTTTTTCTTATGTTTTTAGTTTGGGTTATTTTTATTTTTAAACCTTAAAGAATACCAGTTATCTAATTTTAACTTTTAAATTTTTAGTTGATACATTAATAATTTCAAGCTTTACAAATGTTATGTTGATGGTACCTTTGACACGCAAATATTAAAAACTGGCAGAGTGAGGTGCATATGATCTAGGCTAAAAGTAATTTCATTCGATTACCTCCTATTACCTTTTATGATCTGGTTTATTAATAGGGTGTTTAGTAGGGTGGTTAAAACCATTAGAAGTGTTTTTATTATAACATGTGAGAGCTTTATATTATAGTGATATTTTTTACTATTACTATAACATGTTAGAGTTTTATACGATTTATAATTGAAAAAGTGGTCCAAACTACTTTCTGCCAAGCATGCTATCAATGTGTTAAATTCTATATCATATGTGTCGTTCGTTTTAAATCACACAGCTACTATTACACTAAGATGGAGCATATCATATGTACCACAATGAAGTATAGAGAGTTGAAAAAAAAAAAAAATGACCCCATTCTAACAACAAAATTATTACATTATTTTATGTTAAAGAAAAAATAAAAATAAAAAAGAGAATTAAATCATTCATATTGAATACTGATATATGTCATGCAAGAACCCTGAAAATTTTTTTTAACTTTTTTCCAGCCAAAGAATTAAAGAACAAGCACCTAAATTAAAAAGGCCTAAAAAGAAAAAAAAGTGGTTCATGGAATAGAATTGTCAAGTATTATGCTTAAAAGTATACTCATTCATCCATATTCACAGCATTTTCTGCTTGATAATTGTTATGTCATTAATTTTCATGACAATTTTTAGTTCCACAACGACACAAATTGACAGATGCAAAAACAAAATTGTACGCACACTTGAATTAAACTTCTATGATACTTCAATACAAAGCTTTTTGCCCATCAATTTGCCTGACAATATCTCCTTTAGAAGCTAACACATAACATAACCCGACAAGAAATTTGATCCACCTATGAACCATGTTGTTACCTCATTTTGAGTGCCTTTATAATTGTCCTATCCACAGATTTTGTGGGTTTTTCTTCTGTGTTATGTATATATATATATAACTCAAAAGCAACAAGAAGTAATTTGGTACAATTTTGTATTTGCCTCATTTGTTTTGGTCATTCTTGGTAATTCCCAACCATCACTTGGGTGTCCAAGAGAAAAGGAAAAAAATGGAGGAATTAAAAAAAAATCTATGGCGTCCCAAGGCTCATTCCATTCTGGATTATGACCCCCCAACCCAAATAACAGTGAAAAATCATCAAAAAGTAAAGAGCAGGCACATGTGAAGTTGTTTGTTCACTTCAAAAATAAATAAATAAAGAAGAAGAAGATGTGAAAAGGCAGAAAACAATGAAGGGATTTTTCATGTTTTGGGCAAAGTAAGAGAGTGACAATTCAGTTGCTAAAAGCATAAGTATCTGTTTTTTTATGGATATTTATTTCTTTGACCTGTCCTTTTATTGCACACTTTTTTGGAACAGTTGCTTGTTATTATTCCAAATGCTGGGCTATGTATAATGAGGCCACTCTTTTTAGGCTCCTGAATTCTTCCTCCTTTATCACTTTGAACTTGTACAACAAAATTCATTTTTTTTTCTTGGCTGTTGTTCCTCTAAATTTCTTTATCATTCTCCATCTACTACTTCAATACATACATATATATATATATATATCCATGCAACAAAATAATAAGCCATGCTCAACAACTTTAAAGCTTTGAGGTTCTTCTGGGCTTGATGCTAAGAGGTATTTGTTTTTGATGAAAGAATTTTTCACCTTTTTTTTCCTCTACTGTGCTACTTTTTTTTTTTTTTTTTTTTTTTGTTAGGAGAAGTTATTGGGGTCTGAGTTTTGATCTAAACTTCTGTTTGTTTCTTTCTTTCTGTCCTGGTTTCCTCTGGTTGTTTCTTGAGAAAAATAGATGAATGAAGAACATTCTAGAAGCTTTTTGAATCATGGGTTTTTTTTCCTATTATATTGAAAAGATGTGAATTCTTAATTCATCCTAGTCAAAGTTAGTTTAATATGCATGACTATAAGATACAGAAAGGTGATTCTTTTTTCTATTTCAAAAGAATATTTATTAGTAATTAATAGCTGAAAACTTGCATGATTATTTTTTATCTTTCAAGGCTTCTCTTACAATCTGTTCTCTGTTGTGTCTCTCTCATTTTCTATTTTCAAATTCTTTTCAGTTTCTTACAAGTGCCATCAATATCTGATTAATCTCACTTCTTACAAGTCGCTTGTATATTCAATCTGTTTTCCTACCTAGAAATTTCGTCTGATCAAAAGGAAAATGACTCGCTGATTTGTGGTAGTCTTTCTGTTCTGAAATTTATGCAATTTTTTTCAATTGATTGCCTTATAAATATGCCATGGACCACATTGCGTGGAACTCATTCCCACTTTTTGGTTATGTCCAAAGAATTCCCCTGCGTTTATCAAGATGTATCACCCTGTGTATTTAGGAATGATGCATCTATCCCCTAAGTTTACACATGGTGTTAAAAGCCTCCCTCGTATGAGAGACATGTTTAAAACGATCTGTAAAATGTAAACGACCGATGTAACATTCTTGAAAATATAAGAGGAAACGCAACATATTTATGAAACACAATCGAAGTTTTTTGTATCATCCCTTTTTCTAGGGATAGAGAATCTTGTGGATAAGCTTTTATCATTCTCAAATAGTTGTCAATCTCAAAACCTTTTCACGAAAGTTTTTGCGTGTTTTTCAAAATGTCAACTAATGAGAGTGTTCGGAAACATAGTTCAAACTAAAAAGGTTTAAACTAAGAACACTGTAATAATTTAAATTTTATGAGAGAAAATACTATAGTAAAACTGGTTCAAACCAAGACCTTTTGGTTTGAACCAGAGTTTCTAGACGCACCCTATTCCATATGCAAGTTAACTACATGCAATGAGGATCTGAAAATCTTTTAACCATATACATTAATGGTTTATCACACCCTTGTCATTCTAGTACCAGCATCTTACACTATGCTAAATATTGAGACAACAATTTGTATATGCAATAGATTGTCAATCCATGTGCAGCAAGCCAACTATTAGCTACACTCCTGATTACAAGTCTTTCAAGTTCACTGAAAAAAATGAGGGCATGAAAGAAGAAAAGGCACACAATAAAAGCAGTTTAGAAAGTCTATCCGTTTCTAATCTGAAGAGTAGAGATTGTGATACTAATGGCTCAGAGGAAAGTAGAGAAACAAAGAACCATTTCACCAAAAAGGATGACTCCACGGACTATGAATTACCTGAGCTGGTTGTTTTCCTTCAAGCGAGCAATTACAATTTTGTTAAAGACATATGCATTGACAAGGGAGTGCGTTCTCATGGCAAGTGCTCGGTAGAAAATTGCGAGTTGGACCATAAGATCATCTCTTGCAAACTTGAATCCGATGCCGACAACAAAAGGAGCAAATCAAAAGTGCAAACTGTAGTGACATTGTCATCGGAGTTGAAAGCAACCGGCAAACACGACCATCATGTTGGAAATAAAGTGCGCAGCGGAATTTTAAAAATTTTCATCAGAGTAATTTTTAAAACACAAGTTTGACATGTTATATGTATAAATTACACAGATCTTACTAACCTCAGTGTGCCGAAGAACCTCCGCAACCTGTGTAGAGAAGTAACGTTCCAGAAGAGCCTCAACCAACTGGTCTTCTTTGTTATTCTCTTTCCACAACCAGAGTGAGTGTGGGCTCACACGTACAGCTCTTCCACCGATGACTCTCCTTCCAACCAATAGAGAGAACCCAAAGCTAATGCTCGTGATTTGTGAACAAAAGCTCTCAGGGAGTTTTCAGATGCTCACTAGAAAAGTATCACTCTTAATCTCTCAAATTGATCTGTGTAAATCATAAGACTCACTCCTTTTTTATAGCTATTAGTCTTGAGGTCAGTCCATATCAGATTAGGTCTCAAATACTCAAAACAGAATCAAGTTTGGATCAATATCTGATAAGATCCGCGTGAAAACACGTAATCTTATCTCCCGCTGATCGGCAGGCCAAACATTCTGATCGGCAGGCCGAACAGGCCAGTTCGGCAGGCCGACCACGTCATTCGATAGGCCAAACTCCTGAGAAAAAATCTCCGTGAATCTTTTATTTTCCACCTGAGATTCTAAAGGATAAAGTCTCAGTTTTGATTCAAATAACCCAATAGAGAAGTTATCTGATCAAAACAAACTTTATCAAGATAATCTCTAAGAAAATAAATCAATTTACAATAATTCTACAAGTTTATCTTGTTCTAATTTGTCCAAAATTAAAACAACTGATAAACAGACAAGAATTATTTGATCGCAATAATTCAACAAGTTTATCTTGAACTAATTTCTTACAAAATTAATTCAACCGATAAACAGACATGAATTATTTGATTCTTACAAATTTTAAACCAATCTGATATATCCGATATAAGTCATCAATTATTTGAAAAGTACGCTGTGTCATTACAGGATTTTGTGAGCTAGCAAAGGGGAGCAAAATGGACCTATAAAGTTCAAGCTCATGATAATTATGAAACCCAATATCCCAGATATACATTTCACAATTATCAACTCCAACGCTACTCCACTAAAAGCTTGTAGCTGCACTCTCAAACTTTATAGAATTACGAAGCTCATGTAGCTAAGTCTCCATGACATATCATAGTGTATCGCATCCCCATATGATCATCCAAAATCGGCTTAAGGACAAGTTCTGTCTTACCTTCTCGATTATTTTTATCTTACGTTCCATTGTCTCACCATTAGAAAACTTACCATCTAAAGATAGTATAACATTCGGTTACACCTATGTATCCAAATGGTTGAGTGCTCCAGTTTTTCAATTACAAGACAACGCATATAAGAGGATATCATTACTCCTAAAGAGGAGCTATGGATTCCATATCTATGAATAACAAGTCTACACTATCAAGAGTCATGTCTCTAACGTACCGGTATGCATACCACTATTGAGATGTGGGTGTCACCCTTTGGTACATCAAAAGACACAAGTAAAGATAACGGGCCTACTATTCATCTCAGGATTAAGATACAATACAAATGACTGTCTAAAGTGAATCGATTTGCCAAGACAGAATTATTAATCCAAATCAATTTACTTTATGTCCCGATCCAACACATCGTCACCTATGACAACGTACCAATGTTTCTATTTACGGAGTCCAACTCCGATGGTCAAGACAAACCATCTCCCAAAAGGGATATAGACAACATAACAATCTTTACATGAATAAAGCGCCCAACTTTATTCCCTTGATTGCGGATCATATGTTTTAGACCGTCATCTTAAGAATCGTGTCTTCCGCATAATCAGTCGATCATATGCCCAATTCTTAAGGTTTAGACTGACAGTCTTAGACTACTGTTTGCTTATCATACATTCAACAAATATGAACGTAAAGAGGACAAGATTTGGTATATATAAATGAATAAATTCTTTATTGATAAAAATGTCTTCAAAAACGTATTACATTTTTACTCCTTAGGGCATACATGTCTAACAATCTCCCACTTGCGCTAAGTGAGTAAATACAGCAAATTTTGCATCCCCATAGCTTCCACATGCCTCTCGAAGACTCTCCCAGTAAGTGTCTTCGTAAATGGATCAGCTAAATTGTCCTCTGACGCGATCTTGCACACCGTGACATGCCCGCCCTCAATGAAGTCCTTTATCACATGATACTTTCGATCAATATGCTTACTCTTCTTGTGAAATCTTGGTCCTTAGCATTAGCTACCGCTGCACTGTTATCACAGTACAGTGATACCGCTTTATCCATACCAGGAACTACCTCAAGATCCCCAAGGAACTTGCAGAGCCACACTGCTTCTTTCGAAGCATCACTAGCCGCCACATACTCAGCCTCCATCGTTGAATTCGAAGTGTAATCTTGATTCGTACTTCTCCAACTGATGGCACCACCACACAGAGTAAACACAAACCCCGAAGTTGATTTCCTAGAATCCAGACAGGATTGAAAATCCGAATCAGTGTATCCTAGAGGAGTTAAATCCTCACCCGAATACACAAGCATATACCCTCGAGTCCTTCTTAGGTACTTGAAAATATGTTTTACCGCAACCCAATGGTTCGGTCCTGGATCCGCCTGAAATCGACTTATAATCCCGACCGCATAGATAATATCCGGTCGAGTGCAAAGCATGGCATACATGAGACTACCCACTGCCGAAGCATAAGGCACCTTCTTCATGTATTCTCTTTCTTCATAAGACTTTGGAGAGTCTTTCTTAGAAAGAGTAATTCCAGACCTAGATGGTTGCTCACCTTTCTTGGAATCCTGCATTGCAAACCTCATGAGAATTTTATCTATGTAGCCGGCCTGAGACAAAGCTATCATTTTGTTCTTCCTATCCCGAAAGATCTGGATACCGAGAACAAAATTAGCCTCACCTAAGTCCTTCATGTCAAACTGCTTGGTCAACCATAATTTGACCAATGACAACGCCCCAACGTCATTGCCAATTAGCATAATGTCATCTACATAGAGCAGTAGAAAAACCACCTTCCCATCCTTAATGTGTTTGTAAACACATGGTTCATCCACGTTTTGTGAGAACCCATAAGTCTTGATCACTTGATCAAATCTTATGTTCCAAGAACGAGAAGCTTAAGTCTATAAATAGACTTTAGCAGCTTACAAACCTTACCCTCTTGACCCGCGACCTTGAACCTGTCTGGCTGTTCCATATAAATGGACTCATCAAGATAGCCATTCAGAAAAGTTGTCTTGACATCCATCTGTCAAATCTCGTAGTCGAGAGCGGCAGCTATGGACAAGAGAATCCGGATGGACTTAAGCATGGCTACAGGCGAAAAGGTTTCCTCATAATCTTTTCTTCTTTTTGCGTATAACCCTTAGCTACCAGTCTAGCCTTAAAGGTTTCGACCTTTCCATCCACTCCTCTTTTCCTCTTGTAGATCCACTTACACCCTATGGGTTTTACCCCTTCGGGAAGATCCACAAGCTCCCAGATCCGATTAGTCTCTATAGACTTCATCTCTATGTTCATGGCCTCTGTCCAGAGTCTTGAATCAACATCCTCCATAGCTTCTGCGTAAGTATAAGTATCCCTGTCATGTTCATCCGGTTCAGCCAAGAAGACTTCCCCATTGAACATATACCTCTCAGGTTGACGCCCGATCCTCCCACTATGCCGAAGCCCCTGAGGTTGTTGTTCAGGTTTGTTTGGTTTTTCTACACCGATCGGAATGGTTTCTTTCGGAACTTCCGGAGTGAACGGATCACCCCTTAACTCCTCAAGCACCACTTGGCTTCGAGGTTTAAAGTCGTCCATATAACTCTCCTCAAGGAAAGTTGCATTAGTTGAAACCACGACTTTATTTTCCTTTGGGTTATAAAAATAACCCCCTTTAGTCCCTTTTGAATATCCTACAAACACGCAAACTTCTGAACGTGCTTCCAACTTATTCGGATCCTTAAACAGGACATGAGCCGGACATCCCCATATGCGAATATGGTTTAAGGATGTCTTTCGTCTTGTCCACAACTCGTGAGGAGTTTTAGGGACCGATTTTGAAGGCACATTGTTCAAAAGATAACATGCGGTTTGTAGTGCATATCCCCAAAAGGATAAAGGCAATGATGAATAACTCATCATGGACCTAATCATGTCCAACAAAGTCCTATTCCTTCTCTTCGCTACGCCATTCTGCTGCGGAGTGCCCGACGCAGTCAAATGGGATAAAATCCCATTCTCTAACAAGTGTCCCAAGAACTCATCAGAAAGGTATTCCCCACCTCGATCAGATCGAAGTGCCTTTATGGGTCTACCCAATTGCTTTTCCACTTCAGCCCGAAACTCCCTGAACTTATCATAAGTTTCGCTTTTGTGGTGCATTAGGTACACATAACCATATCTTTAGTGATCGTCAATAAAAGTGACGAAATACTCATACCCTCCTCGTGCCCGGATGTTCATCGGTTCACAAACATCACTATGCACAAGTTCTAGAACCCCTTCGGCCCTATTGCCTTTAGACCCGTACGGTCTTTTGGTCATTTTACCCTCTAAACAAGATTCACATTGAGGTATAGATTCCACCTTTAAGTTACTTAAAGGTCCATCCCTTACCAACCTTTGAATCCTATTCAAGTTAATATGGTCAAGGCGCAAATGCCAAAGATAAGTCATATTAGAGTGAGAAGTTTAAGTCTTTTTGAGTTATTATCATTTATCTCAGCATTAAGCAATAAGTCCATCTTAGGTTTGATAAAATATAGATTATTTTACATCCATCCAGAACAGATAAAAGATTTGTTTTTACGAATCACCACTTTTTCATTAAAAGATACCACGTATGAGTCTTTAAATAAAGAAGATACAAAAATTAAATTCCTTTTAAATTTAGGAACATAAAAACAATCTCGCAAAATTAAATTCCTATAATTATCAAAGTAAAGATGGACATCTCCTACTGCTTCCGCTGAGACCAAGGATCCATCGCCCATCCGAAGCGTTAAGTCTTCACGTAGTAGACTTCTCGTTTCTTTGAATCCCTACAGAGAAACACAAACATGATTAGTTGCACCGGAATCAATGACCCAGATGTCACTGGATTCCTCAACCAAACAAGTTTCTAAATATAGAAGATCACACCTACCTCCCTTGGAAAGGAAGTCCTTGCAATGCTTCTTTATATGTCCGACCTTACCATAAAAGAAGCACTTAAGCTTCTTTGGGTTCATCTTCTTCTTCTTCTTGCTCTTGGTTGCAGCAGGAATAAAAGACTTCCAATTCTTGGCCCGTTGCTTCTTTCCATTCCCAGAGTTAGGATTAGAACTAGAAGCAGCTACCACGTTGGCCTCACCACCAACAGGAGACTCTCTGATCAGCAGTTCAAACTCCTGTAACTGTTTCATCAGTTCTGTCAAGGTCATATCCCGTCTATTGCTTAAATTAAAAGTAGCTCTAAACGGAATAAATTCCTTAGACAGAGTCTCAAAGACCATAGTCATCTGAGTTTCAGCATCGATGTCGGCTCCATTGGTTTAAGCCTCAGCGAGGTAACCCATGACCAACATCATGTGCTCCTTTACAGATGTCCTCGGTCTCTGTCTACAGTTTAAGAGTTTTCGAAGCACCCCTTGCCGCTTTGTTATGGCCTGGCCTCCAAACATGTCCTCAAGATTATCCAAGATCTGCTTCGTAGTCTCATAATCCTGATGTTGAGCCTGCAGCACGTTGTTCATGCTAGCCATAACATAGCAGCGGACTTGATCATTAGCATCTTTCCAGCGATCGTATGCTTGGAATTGCTCATTACTTGAGTCTCCCGTAGGCTCGGGAGGGCAAGAGGTTGTCAGTACATATTTTAGTTTCTCAAAGGATAGGACGATGTCCAGGTTCCGTTTCCAATCGTTATAATTCTCTCTGGTTAATTGGTTTTTGTCAAGTATCGATGATAAAGCGTTTTTAGACATTTTTAATCTACAATAAAGAATCATATACCAAACATAAGCAAACATATATAATAATTTAGTAAGATAACACAATCATGTAAAATCATACAAATGTGTTTATGTGTCAAAACCTTGAAAATATCACAACCTTACAACGATAATTCCCAACTCAGAATTCAACAAGCTCCTAGGGGAGTCATGCCAAATTCAATCAGGAACACAGATCCCCTCCTGATTAATATATGCCATCCAGGACCCATATGATCCAGCATATACTAATAATCATTTCTTTGGCCATTAATTTTATTAACAAAGCTCCTAGGGGAGGTTAATAATAAAACTAACTTGAGTGTATAACCACCATTTCAATATTTTATCCATGATTTATAATCACCACCTAGGGGTGTGCAACCATAAATCATACTAAAATACCTTATCCTTTCAGAGATCCAATCTGGTACATGATAGAAATCCCTTCCTAGGGGTCGGGACCATCATGTTCTTCCTATGGACCAACGATGGAGGCCTTAGGTCCTCTCTTCGAAAACCTTCTCCCACTCAATCTTTTAAAGTCAAGGTTTTATTTTAAAAACATGCATGAACAATTTTAATATGAGCGGCACTCCCTATTCTATATGACATGTTATCAATATACATGGTAAATCATATTATAATACAGACAAGGAAAGCAATCAAGCAAAGCTACAAGCAAAATAATAATAACCGTAATATTATGGTTCCACCCTAGAGAATAGAAAACTAAGATTACAAGAGAATAATCGAGACATTTATCGATTCTTCATCCTTGAATCCTCAAGCTGTATCCTTCTTCATGTAATATCCATCTTCAAGTCTTCAATCCAGTATGAATCGAATACTTCATATTTTCGGTCATATCCAAATTTAATGTTTCTTAGAATCGTCCCAAAAATAAAATTAAAACTGCACCGAAAAAATTACACCTTTTCTGGACTCTTGGCAGCTCTCAGTCGGCAGGCCGATGTGGGTGATCGGCCTGCCGATCATGAAGGTTCGGCCTGCCGGCAGAGGACCAAAATTTTTGCCCCACTATCGGCCTGCCAGACCACACGTTCGGCCTGCCGATTTGTGACCTTCGGCCTGCCGACCGAGCAGAAAATCCTCAATCCAGAAAATAAAATTTTAATGCAATTTATGAATTTTATTTTCAACAATTCAAAAACATCAAATTAGAGACTCAGGAAACACCTGGAGGCGCCATCATCAATCTTCAAGATCCGACTTCTCGTTCCGTCTTCTCTGAATAATTATTTAATTACAAAATTCTTACAAATTAAAAATTAAATAACAATTTCTAGACAGAGATGATAGTCCGCCATCTAATTACATGAAAAAACTAGATACACATTCTAACCTCTAAGAAACCATAACCGGTATTAATTAATTAATAAATAATTAAACAACGATTTAATCAACCATAATAAACATTCACCACATAATCCATGACAACATATATATTATATAGAAACCTAGAGTGCCATCTCTCTATAAAATTCAATTCAAGCATAGGAGAGATTAAGATCACAAAATTTATGCATATGACATGATCATAAACTTGCAAATTTATGTAAAAACCTCGGCTCTGATATCAATTGTTGGAAACAAAGTGCGCAGCGAAATTTTAAAAATTTTCATCAGAGTAATTTCCAAAACACAAGTTTGACATGTTATATGTATAAATTACACAGATCTTACTAACCTCAGTGTGCCGAAGAACCTCCGCAACCTGTGTAGAGAAGTAACATTCCAGAAGAGCCTCAACCAACTGGTCTTCTTTGCTATTCTCTATCCACAACCGGAGTGAGTGTGGGCTCACACGTACAGCTCTTCCACCGATGACTCTCCTTCCAACCAATAGAGAGAACCCAAAGCTAGTGCTCGTGATTGTGAACGAAAGCTCTCAGGGAGTTTTCAGATGCTCACTAGAAGAGTATCACTCTTAATCTCTTAAATTGATCTGAGTAAATCATAAGACTCATCCCTTTTTATAGCTATTGGTCTTGGGGTCAGTCTATATCAGATTAGGTCTCAAAAACTCAAAACAGAATCAAGTTCGGATCAATATCTGATAAGATCCGCGTGAAAATGCGTAATCTTATCTCCCGCTGATCGGCAAGCCGAACATTCTGATCGGCAGGCCGAGCAAGCCGACCACGTCATTCGACAGGCCGAACTCCCGAGAAAAAATCTCCGCGAATATTTTATTTTTCACCCGAGATTCTAAAGGATAAAGTCTCAGTTTTGATTCAAATAACCCAATAGAGAAGTTATCTGATCAAAACAAACTTTATCAAGATAATCTCTAAGAAAATAAATCAATTCACAATAATTCTACAAGTTTATCTTGTTCTAATTTGTCCAAAATTAAAACAACCGATAAACAGACAAGAATTATCTGATCGCAATAATTCAACAAGTTTATCTTGAACTAATTTCTTACAAAATTAATTCAACCAATAAACAGACATGAATTATTTGATTCTTACAAATTTTAAACCAATCTGATAAATCCGACATAAGTCACCAATTATTTAAAAAGCACGCCGTGTCGTTACAGGATTTTGTGAGCTAGCAAAGGGGACCAAAATAGACCTATAAAGTTCAAACTCATGATAATTATGAAACCCAATATCCCAGATATACATTTCACAATTATCAACTCCAACGCTACTCCACTAAAAGCTTGGAGCTGCACTCTTGAACTTTATAGAATTACGAAGCTCATGTAGCTAAGTCTCCATGACATATCATAGTGTATCACATCCCCATATGATCATCCATAATCGGCTTAAGGACAAGTTCTGTCTTACCTTCCTGATTATTTTTATCTTACGTTCCATTGTCTCACCATTAGAAAACTTACCATCTAAAGATAGTATATCATTCAGTTACACCTATGTATCCAAATGGTTGAGCGCTCCAGTTTTTCAATTACAGGACAACGCATATAAGAGGATATCATTACTCCTAAAGAGGAGCTATGGATTCCATATCTATGAATAACAAGTCTACGCTATCAAGAGTCATGTCTCCAACGTACCGGCATGCATACCACTATTGAGATGTGGGTGTCACCCTTTGGTACATCAAAAGACGCAAGTCGAGACAACGGGCCCACTATTCATCTTAGGATTAAGATACAATACAAATGACTATCTAAACTCAATCGATTTGTCAAGACAGAATTATTAATCCAAATCAATTCACTTTATGTCCGATCCAACACATCGTCACCTATGACAACGTGCCAATGTTTCTATTCACGGAGTCCAACTCGGATGGTCAAGACAAATCATCTCCCAAAAGGGATATAGACAACATAACAATCTTTACATGAATAAAGCGCCCAACTTTATTCCCTCGATTGCGGATCATATGTTTTAGACCGTCACCTTAAGAATCGTGTCTTCCGCATAATCAGTCGATCATATGCCCAATTCTTAAGGTTTAGACTAACAGTCTCAGACTACTGTTTGCTTATCATACATTCAACAAATATGAACGTAAAGAGGACAAGATTTGATATATATAAATGAATATATTCTTTATTGATAAAAATGTCTCCAAAAACGTATTACATTTTTACTCCTTAGGGCATACATGTCTAACACATCATGAGAACGGTTCTCGGCAGAAGGAATCATCAAACTCGCTGAAAAAAGGTTTAGATTTTGGCGGAAGAGATGAGAGCTCAACCGATCATTCTACAGAGGAGACTGTACATGAGGTGAGGCATTACTTGCTTTTAACATCTAGAAATTCAATCAATGTTTGTCTGATTCAAGGTTTATTTCACACTAAATGGGAATAGCTTGTTGAATAGCATATGAAATCTTCACTTTTCACACAGTTTGAAAATTGTCCTTCAAGTTTTTCCCCATATTTGCTTTGTAACTTCTTCTAGAAGAAATCTGTTTACGAGTCAGATTCAAAGTCAAAACAAGTGGTGCACATTGGTTATGGATTTTCTTCTTTAAGAGTGTCTCATTTTCTTTCCTATATATATTCCATGATTGGAGGAGAAACATGCTAAACATGCCAAGTATGATAGACCTATATTCTCAACATTTGAAATGCAGCCGCCAACTTATTTTCTACCTCTCGTGTTTTATTTTGTTAGTAGCACTCCGAAAATGACCATTTGATTGATGAGAACATTAGCCCTTGGGAGAAGAAATTCTAAAATGGACAAGCATATTAAAAGATACTGTGGAAATTCAGTGGAATCATTGGAAAAATTGTGTTCCAAAAACATGTTTCATTTCGAAAAGTTGACTATATATATATATATATATATCCTAGTAGCCAAAGAGACTGAGCCTAAAAATATAGGCCAAATCACTAACAGGGTTCACTTTGACAACCAGCTGAAAACAGCTTATGCGGCTGCTTTTCCTACCTCAAAGAGACATCTTTTGTGTCATCATTTAGTGTAGGTTTTTGTGGGTGATGGAGATCATATATTAATTAGTTTTAATATTTCCTTTCCATTCAATTAGGGATTTATGTTATTAGGGTAGGCTTTTATTGTCAGCTTTTTTTATTTCATTTGGTCTAGTTTCCTATTACGGTGTTTCTACATTTCGTGTTAATTTATTTTCCTACTTTGTTTTTTGGTTACATATAAATTATAGTAGCATTTTAATTTCAATTTGGACAATGGTTAATGAATATTGAAATCAATGATTTTCCTCAAGCTCTCTAGATTCTCTCTGTTTCTCTTTCTAGTGGCTTTTGTTCTCTTAGTACCTTGATCATGTTCTTTTCTCTCCTTTTCTTTTCTTTTTCTTCCCATTTCTTTGACCCGGTTGCTGCATTTTCCACCACCTCAAGAAGGCGCGCTCAAGATGGCATCGAAAGAGAAATACTGAAAAAAAAAATGTGTTTGGAAAGTCATGATGCAGCTATTGGATATCACTAGTCGGCCAAAAGTTGGTGTGCATTTGCTATCCTTTTTTTTTTCTTTTTTTGCACCATTCTCCACATCTAGAGGCCACACACAAGAAGATTCATTGGTAATGCTCAAGTCTACAAACTCATATTTACTCCTCATTTTGGAGAACTTTATACAGGATTTAGAGATCTTGGGAAAATTCTCTAAACAAAAAAATGTGGTATTGATCCCTCATAAGTTGTTTTTGCAGGTTCAAAAGGCAGTTTTGACAAGCTCTATGGTACCACAAAAAATTGAGAAACATGGTGATTATAGCCAGACCAGCATTACTACTAAAGAAGTGGATAGTAGAAAGAATTCTTGTGATAGTTATATATCTACAACCACAAGGGGCACAGAGGAACTTCAAGTTAGTCCAGAAAGAGAGAATATTATTGCTTCCACTAGCACAGAAAATGAATCCACAAGCCACATTCAACAAAATTTTGGTGCAGAATCCAGACAGTTTTCACCGGGCCATTTCTCCGCCCACATATCACACCATGGAGCAGCATCACCGAGCTTTCGTAGCATCTCTCATCGGTCAAACAGCAGCACTACTAGCTCACGGTCTTTCGCTTTCCCCATGTAAACCAACTCTCATTCGCCAAAAATTTCTCTTTTAGTATCATTCTCTGATCTCTCATTGGAATAACTTCTTGTCTTCAAAACTTATTCTTTTCTTAACATGGGCAGATTAGCCTCAGAATGGCATGGCAGTCCCGAAAGAATGGCGACACCCGAAAAGAAAGAGTTAAGAAGAAAGCGCCAAGGGAAGTTTACCCGGTTTCTCTGCTGTAAATTCTGAGGTGTTTTTTTATAGTCCTCTCCTTTTGGACTTGTTCAATTCACAATCCTTGATTCTCTTGTTTTCTTTATTCACTTTGTCACCTCTGGTTTTGGAGTGCATAATGATAAAATCTTGTGAGGTAAACCTTGACAATATTGTATCAAATTTTTGTTGGTACTTCATCCATTATATCATACAGCCAATTATTTAGAAGCATGAGGCATTGATCTTTGTCAATCATATCTTTTATTTTAATGCTTATATATATATATATCATGATATACACTACACATTATCTAAAAACTTTTACTAAAGGTTCACTCAACAAGCCATGGTTTGGTTAGTAATTTATAGTAAGAAATGTCACAACTCACAAGTGGGTACTCAATAACTTTCTTTTAGAATCCTCGTTCTTTAACAACACAGAAAATATGACCTTAGAAATTATAATAATATTGGGTGGAGGAAGGCAAGGCCCTCGGAGGTATATGCCCTTCTGACTTTTTGAAGTTTAAATTTATTTACATAGCTTTTCAAAAATTTTTATATATGTCACTCTCATTAACCAAATTTTACATATGATTCCACTAAATTTAATTTAATTTTTTTCTTTTATTAAAGTAATTTTTTTAAATATGTCTCTACTTGAATATTTTTTTCTATGATTCTTATTATAACAAAAGTGATCATTCTAAATACTTTTTAAATTATGGCATTAAAATATTTTTTCTCAAATATATAGTACTTAAGCTTTTTTTTATTCATATAGTACTCCTAAATCCAAACTATCATTTTCTTATAACATTTTTCCGTAATTTGCCCCTCTTTACGTTTCTTATTTTCTTCAAACGTGTCTCCACTTAAATATTTTATCTTGCGGGCTTCCCAACTAACATTTTCTCATATGTACCTTCTAATTAATTTTTTATCTAATTTGTCTGCTAAAATCTTTATTACTCAAATATATTTTACTTATCTAAACATGTATAATATTCAACCAAAACATACATTTTATTGAAAGTGCACTTTGATCTATATTTTTTGTATATTTTTAAATGTGACTTATTAATTTTTTTTTTAATTTGTCCACATTGAAATAGCTTTTCTCAAATGTGCGTATACTCTTAGATAATGTGGTTTTTTTAATAAAGGGGACCTTTATTAAATATTTTTTAATTGCCCTATTGAAATAATTTTTCTTAAACATATCTCTACTTAAACATCTTTTTAAATAATATTTTCTTTTATGTGCCCGCTAAATAATTTATTGTTAAATTTGCCTCGTTAAAATGTAATTTTTTTAGGAAATAGGCATTTTACTTCTTTTATTTTACTAAACAAAACTCACAAGAGAAAATTATAATACATCAAGAAGAAACTGAAATTTGAAGACAAGTTATACGTTCACGCACTAAAAAATTCAACAAATTAACTGAATATGCCTCCAGACTCTGCCATGTAATACCAATGTGAGATAATTTTAATGTTTGATAATATACCTTAGAACCAAAATTTTTAGTTATTACAGTATAAAGTTCTAGTTATTACAGTATAAAGTTCTCACATGCTACAGTGTCAATAAAAAATATACTATAGTGAAAAGCCCTCACATACTATAGTATTCAACTAAAATTGGTTCAAACCATTAATTCTAACTAATGTTTTCAAACACAATCTTAATTCCTTATTAATTTTTTACCTTTTCAACAATATTATTACTATATAAAATAAAAATGACATTACATTTCGCATTTCTACAAGTTTCACGTAGAAATTCTATGTAGATACGCACATACGGTGTAGCTTCACAAATTTATAAGCGGAAGATATTGTACGTTAATCTATTAGGGAATAGTTGTTCACAAATAGTTTAGGCCAGCTGATGAATTACTTGACATATAAGCTTAAAGTCGGTCTACAAAAAAAAAAAAAAAAAAAAAAAAAACGTACAAGCTTAGAGAAATACTAAGCTCAACCTGTTTGTCACACTCTGTGTATTCTGTGGCCACGTATTTTCTCATTTTCCCATAACAAATGAAACTAAAGTTTATCCTTTTGGGTCATTTTTTACAAAGAATGCAATTCATTCAAATTATGAACTGCATTTACTCTTATTTCTTTTTTCGAAATGCATTTTACTCTTATTTCTAGTTTTGTATTTCTTTCACCCGCTCTGCATTTATATATATATATAGATATATATTCCTGTTTGAGTGTTTTCTTCCTTTTCAAAATGGGTCACGTACTCCAAAATAGAAATTTCCTGTTTATTTATTTTATGATCAAAATTTTCTTATCCCATAATTATACGGAGAATTCTTCTTCTTTTTAAGATTTTTCCCCTCAAATTATTATTATTTTCTTCATAAGTTATATAATTGTTGTTTCTTGCAACCAAATAATTCAAACAATTAGATTTGCACGAGGATTAAAAAAAAAAAACATATGCAGTAAGAGAACAAAATAATGAAACCAATTGGATTTAAATCCTCTGTTCAATTTTGGTGTCTCAAATGATATCCAACCAATCATATTATGACACGTTATTTAATAAGAAACATATAAAAATTAATTAAACACTATTTTTAAACTTTTTAAATAGCGTGTCATAATATGATTGGTTGGATATCATTTAGAATACCAAAAATTAGACAGACAATTTGAGTCCAAACCAATTTATCTCAATCAACTTTTTTTGTACTTTTTATTAATGACAAAATTACACAAACACCTTTGTGTTTTACCCAAATTATAAAAACACCCTTAGACTAAAACTAATCATACTAACACCCCTGACTGTTCAAAAAATTACAGATAGACCCTCTCTGCTAGTTGACCGTTAATTTTGTTTAAAATGTCAAAAATGCTCCTCTATCCATTAAAAAAATATTATTAGTTATTTGTGTAGCTAAAAATGATAATTTACCCTTCTTTGGCATTAAAAATGACAACAAAAATAAAACTATTAATTCCAAGAAAGCCATGATTCAATTATAAAAATGGTTTATTTTTTCATAAAACTTTAAAGATTATAAACAAAAATTTAAAAAAAAGTATATTTTTTGGGATAAAAATAAAAAACATATATGTAATTTTTTAAAAAATGGTATTAAGAAAACAAAAAAGACAAATAAAATATTTTCACTCCCTCTTAGTCTTAGTGCTCTATTTTTTCATAAAAAATTATAACTATAGACGGTGAATCTACAATCAAATGCTAGGATTCTGGATTGAGTTATTTAGGAACTTGGGCCCTCAAATCACCATTGAATGGATCTATAAACTTGAATTAACTTGCTTGATTAAAGTGAAAAGAATGAAGTAAAAGAGCAATAAGAATGACGCAGAGGATTTATAGTGGTTCACTCTGTTAATGAAGAGCTACGTCCACTATAATTCACTATGATTTCTTTGAGTACAGATTAGAAGAAAAGAAATGTGAAGACAATTTGGCAGGGTTTCAGTATTCTCTATCTCTCACACAAAAAAGCAGCCTTCCCCTTATATAGAAGATAAGGAAGGATAGTGGCTCCCAACCATCTGGCGGAGTAGGATAGAGCACCATAAGTAACTTCAACAGTGGGACACGTGTCGATTGGTGATAGGCTGCAAGAATCACGCCTCTCTCGTGTTTCAGTCCATGACTAGACGTGCTACAACCTCCTATTCGTGCAGTTAACTGTCAGCTCGAGACGATCGACCCAGTCGAACAAAGACGTGAATACGAGTGTGAATTATCTTCAACGAGAATGACTCAAATCATGCAAGACGATCGAATCAAACAAACAATATGAACCTTCAATTTGATTGGGCTTTACTCAGTAGATTTTACTTGAACTATTCGACTCGTACCAACATTGGACCACACGGGCCTGCTAGCAATTTGGGCTCACTAAATTGCACCCAACAGATGGCCCCCCACTCCTTAGTCGATGTAATGGACTATAGGAGTGAATGAAGATTAAGCCCAAACTGGATGGCACGTGACTTTGATATATCCTGCATTCGTAACTGAATCATTACACCTTCCCCTAGGAAATCACGACACTTAATTACCTGCAACACGTGTCATCAGCTAATTGGCAGCTCCTAAAAGCCACTGCAATGCTGAAGCATGAGTTTGATTTGAAAGGACACCGCCTCGGTTTGAGCGGGAACTCGAAAAGACGCTTAACCCCAACCCTTGGATCAGATAGCTCCGAATCGATTTCGACCATCAATCTGGTACCCTCAGGTGGTATATAACTCACGCTTTTCTCTCACCTTTTCATTTCATCTCTCTCTTAGAACTCAAGGCGATTTTCCTCCAGTTTTTCCAATATTTTCAAGCAAGATTTTCTTCTCTACTTCTAATCTTTTTGCAATTTTCTTTCCGTCATCTTGTTTTTCTTCCAATTCTGAGCATTTTGATACCAAACACGCCTCATTTCCCAAGAAAATCAGTGACTGCTTGACTTGTTTAGCTGTCGCGACCCTAGAATACTCAAGAACAGTTGAAACCTTCCAAGTTCTAGGATTCTTCAGCTTTTTGATCTTCGAATCCCTATTTTTGCTTTGGAAGTCCTGTTTCTACAAAAATGTCGAAGGCAGTTATCATTGATTTCAAGCTCTAGTAGTGGCGAAGACCCCTGGTCGAGTAGCGACGACAGGGAAGTGACGAATTGATCCGTCAACAAACCATGATCAAATTGAGCGCGTGGATGACTGGAGCCGAGAGTAGAGGAGAGGCGACGAGCCAAAGAGTAGAACGAAACTAGCCAACTGGTCCTTCAACAAGGGTTGACAATATCGAACAGCTCGAAAGGAGAAAGTATATTTCTCCAACCAAAGGATTATCATTTTTCACGAAGAATCCAGAGTCCGTTCTAACAGAGGGGGACTTGTTGACAGTAAGATCGAAGTATGGAATACCAACCTTGGTTGAAATACAATTGCCTTATCCGAGGGAGCGTGCGGATACACAAAATGACAACTGGTTTTGTGTGTACACAAAATAGTTTGAACTTGGGCTTCGACTTTCGATACAGGAGTTCATGATTAAGATCATCGGCCACTTTTACATTGCCATGACTCAACTTATGCCGAATGGGGTTCGACTACTTATAGCCCTTATGGTCTTGATAGGTGAGGCTAGAATCGATTTCGACATATTCGACTTCCTCAGGTGCTATTACCTGAAGCCGAACAACAAAAATTTGGGCCGTTTCTACTTTGTATATAGGCAGTCGAAGCAGCTCATAACAAAGTTTGTAAACACTACTAGGCACTAGGGGAGCGATACTTTTTTATGTCGATCAACCGCAACTCCTTTGAACTAACTACTCGATTTCCTTTTCCATTCACTTTTAGTCATATTGGTAAGTATCATTACTTCTTATATTTCGAGCAACAATTCCATTTAATAAGCAATCTCTTTCCTTGCAGATTAAAAATTGAATCATCTAGCTCCCATTAGCGAAAGGTTCCAAGCAAAGTTGGAAGCATTACTAGCCCTTAACAGACAGACTTGGGCAGAGATCTCACAGCCCGATAAACTCCGGAGGTCTTTGATTTTGAAGCGATTTAAAGATATCCCCACAGGTATTCCTATTCAATTTCTAAAACGAGTCGATTAGGTATTTGTATGTCGCGGTGCACTTCAGCGGCTGTACGACCCATCAAAATATATTACACCACTATCTGACGAGGACATTCATCTCACAGAAGCTGCATTGTCAACCATGAAGGTAACACTACCTTCAGTAGAAGAGATGCAAAAGAAGAGGCATGCGGACAAAGTGGCAAAGAAAAAGAGAAGCAAAACCAGCAAACCATCAGTACAAGAAGTTACTCCTATAGCCACTTCGTCAGATCTTCCTCCACCTCCCCCTTTCGACATACAGCCCCCACCATCTAAGAGAAGAAAGGGCGCTGGAACTTTAACTTTGACCAGGGATGCAGAACATAGTGATCCTGAGAAGACCCTTGATGTCCCAATAGATGTTAGTATCATGCAAAACAGGGAGGCGGCGATAAGAGCGGCCATAAACTTTTGCTTCGATAAAGACGAAGAGCTTCTTGGTGGGAAACCATTCGCTTGGTTGTACAATGAATCGGCCGCAGCATTGGGACATGTAAGTCTCAAGCACGTAAATCATTTTGGCTTCGATAGCATCACACCTACTGAAATTCCATCATGTAGGGTCTTCTGCTGCACAATCTGTTTGCGAACAAGGCTGCTCACAAATATGACTAAGAGGTACTGAGATGTAAAAAGCTTGAAGAAGAGTTGAAGAAAATGAAAGTTGAGAGGGACAATAAATAGAAGGAACTCAATGATGTGGCTGATGCATTGAACGGATCAAACGAGAAGATACTGAACTTGTCTAGTAGCCTTCGTCTTTTCGAAGAAATTAAGGAGTAGCTGCTCGATGTCCACAACACTTCTTCCTTCAAGGCACGACTGGAGGTCTTGTTAGAATTCAAGTCAAGCCAATTGAGCGTCAAAACAATTGACGAAGATATCAAGGACCTCCAGGAATTGTTATCGACAGACGACCAAAATGTCCAAGGCGAACCGGCAGACCAAGAAGTCCCTAACGAGCCCTCTGCCCCTGAGCCCGATGCTTCATCAATTCCAACAGATGAGGTTTCTGAACCTCCAATTGTTGAGCCAATCGATGGCAAAAATGTTCAACCTACGGAAAGAGAAGCTTGAAAACAGTTTAATTTTTTTTATTAATCTGTATCGAACAGCTTTCCCTTTTCAAATGAAATTTAATATCAAATTTTATTAATTCAATTTCTCTTAACATATTATAGCAATCGAACGTTCAGCCAGTTTTAACAAAGAGATCATCGCGTTATTATAATGTTAAATTTGATCATCTTGGGAAGAGATACCATGACAGTGAATATTGTGTGGATGCTTAAATCAAAATTGATTAACCATATACCCATATCACGACATTTATCAAACTAGTTGATCAAACCATGCTTAAGCAAAGAGGATGTCAATATTGTTTTATTTCACGAGCACGGTTTTAGATCAAATTGATCGAGTCTGATACCATGATTATGACAAGGCAGGCCGTTTTGATCAAACAGGTTGAATTCATAAACGAGCCATGATATCAACAAAGTAAATAGATTGGGAGTGCACAGATCGAGCTAGTCGAATCCGCGGTTGGGTTAATGAAATAAACGATCGAGTTAAAGGCGAGATCAATCAAATGGATTGAGCTAGTCGGTCCATAGTTTGGCCATGAAGGTGGCTGTTCGGATCCGTCATGAAAAGTGTTCGGATAGAACTGGTCTGATATGAAGTTAAGCCATGAAGATGGCAATGTGAGAATTTGATTAAGCTGGTCGAGTCCAAAGTGCCTTGAAGATGGCAAGTTCAAGAGTTTAGATCGAGCTGGTAGAGTCCAAAGTAGCCATGATTGCGATTTCAAGAGTTCAGATCGAGTTGGTCGAGTCTGAAGTTGAGCCATGAAGATGACGATTTCAAGAGTTCGGATCGAGCTAGTCGAGTATGAAGTTGAGCCATGAAGATGGCTATTTCAAGAGTTCGGATCAAGCTAGTAGATTCTGAACTTGATAAGAAAGCTTAACCACATTTCCTGAGGGAGAAACTTGTTAATTAACTTGAGGAAATAAAATTTTAATTAATAAAGTGGCTGCGCTTGTTTATATAGTATACGAACTGCCTACGTACCTCATATAATGGGGATCAAGCCAAACATAGTTTAATTACACAAAGCAAAATGAATACTACAAATAGTACTTCCTCAAATGATTCTAGTTTCAGCTCTTGGTAATGAGGGATCCATCAAGCTTTTCCAACTTGTATACTCTGTCTCAAACAACTGACCTTATTCGATAAGGTCTTTCCTAATTTGCTGCCAATTTTTCAGCATTAACTTCTTTTGTATTCTAAAAGACTTTCTTGAGCACAAGATCTCCTTCTTGGAATTTTTTGACCTTGACCCGCCGGTTGTAGTATCTGGCGGCAGCTTGTTGGTAGCGACCTAAGTGATAGAAAGCTTTGTCCCTTCTCTCCTCTATAAGATCCAGTGCACCCCGCATCATCTCGTCGTTTCTTGCCTCGTTTAGAAGAGAGTAATCGACTCGAAGGTCTCGAGCAACTACTTCTGTAGGAACAACAACTTCTGTCCCATATATGAGCAAAAATGGGGATTCGTCGGTAGCCCTTCTCGGAGTCGTTTGGTAGGCCCAAAGCAGCATCGACAGTTCCTCTAGCCAATGCCCTTTCCTTGCCTCAAGTTTCTTCTTCAGATTCTTCACGATCATTTTATTCGTTGCTTCTGCTTGGCCATTTCCTTGCCGATACCTTGGTGTTGAGAAGCTTAAAACAATGTCCTAATCACGACAAAACTTCTTAAAGGACGAGGAGATGAATTGGGAGCCGTTATCAGTGACGATTTCCCTCAAAACTCAAAACTGATAGATGATATTTCTCCAAATGAATCTTTTGATATTTCACTCTTTAACATCCGTAAATGCTTCGGCTTTAACCCATTTGGAGAAATAATCGATGAGGACGAGCAAATAATTGACTTGTCTAGGTGCAGAAGGAAAAGGCCGACTACATCCATCGAGTATTTCATGAAGGGATATGGCAAACTGACCGAAGAAAGCGCTTCTGCTGGTTGTGCATAATGGAAGCGTGCCTCTAGTAGCTGTCGCATTTGCAAGCAAAGTTCTCGTAGTTGCTTTGCATTGTTGGCCAGTAGAATCCTTATTTCTTGACCTTGTTGTATAGTAATCTGCCACCTGAATGATTCCCACACAATCCCTCATGAACTTCTTGAATGACTTTCTTGACCTCATCATCCCCAAGGCATTGGAGATAAGGTCCCATGAAGGAACGCCTGTAGAGTTTTCTATCAATCAGGCAGTATCTCATGGCTTGTACTTTGATCTTTCTTGCAACCTGGTTGTCTTCCAGGAGGTAGCCATCACTGATGTACATTTGAATGGGCGTTCTCCAATCGTCCCTAGGGTCAACATAATTCATCTTCTCAACAGGTATAATACTCGGGTTGTCAATTCAGTCCAAAGGGATTATTCTCCATTCGCTGACTTTGACGGACGATCCCAAATTTGCAAGTGCATCCGTTCTTGAGTTCTGGTCTCGTGGTACATGTTTTATTTCAAACTGGTCAAACTAGGGCTTGAGCTTGGCGACTAGGTTCATATATAGGAGCATCTTTTCATCTCGTGCTTTGAACTCTCCGTTTACTTGGTTGACGACTAATGTGGAATCACTTTCCAAGATGAGTTTAGTAGCCCCCAGTGCGATAGCGAGCCTCGTACCAGCAATCACAGCCTCATATTCAGCTTCATTGTTTGTAGCCTTGAATCCCAATCGAAAGCTCTGTTCAATCTCTTCACCTGTTGGGGACTTCAAAACCACTCCTATTCCTGACCCCTTCTCATTGCTTGATCCATCGACCTGCATAATCCATGTCTCTATTCCAAGTTCTTCAGGCTTTAGTGTCAATTCTGTGACAAAATCCACGAGCACCTGAGCCTTCAACGCTGTCCAGGGTCTGTACTCGATGTCGAACTCTGTCAGCTCAACCGCCCATTTGGTCATTCTTCTGGAGACGTCCAGCTTATGCAAAATTGCTCTCATCGGGTACGATGACAGCACCACAATAGTATGGCCTTGAAAGTATGGATGGAGTTTCTGAGCCGACATCACAAGTGCAAGGGAAAGCTTTTCGATGACGGAGTACCTTGTTTCGGCATCCAAAATGGTGTGGCTCACGAAGAATACTAGTTTCTAGATCGCATCTTCTTCTCAGACAAGGGCTAAAGTCACTGCCGTCTCTAAAACCACTAAGTACAAGTAGAGCGGTTCGCCTTCTTTTGGCTTTGATAGGATAGGCGGAGTCGTCAAATACCTTTTCAGTTCTTGGAAAGCCGATTCGCATCATTCGTTCCACTCAAACTTTGTGTTTTTTTTCAACAGCTAGAAAAAAGGAAGACATTTTTTAGAGCTTCTAGCAATAAATCGGCTTAGTGCGGCTACTCAACCAGTTAGTTTATGTATTTCCCGTTTCGTTCTTAGAGGTGGCATCAATTGAAAAGCCTTTATTTGATTAGGATTTGCCTCGATTCCTCGCTTCGTAACGAGATATCCCAAGAACATACCGCTTGCCACTCCAAAGGTGCACTTCTCTGGATTCAGCTTGATGCCATACTTTCGAAGAATGTTGAAGCATTCTTGCAGATGCTGGACATGGAAATGAGTTTGTGAAGGCTTAACCAACATGTCATCAATGTAAACCTCCATGTTCTTACCAATCTGTTGCTCGAACATCATATTGACAAGTAGTTGGCAAGTTGCTCCTGCGTTCTTCAATCCAAAGGGCATGACCTTGAAGCAAAAGATCCCTCACTCTGTTAAAAAAGCAGTCTTCTCTTGGTCATCAATATGCAGAAGGATTTAGTTGTAACCAGAGAATGCATCGAGAAAACTTAAAATCTCGTGACCAATTGTTGCGTTGATGAGTCGATTGATGTGTGGCAACAGGTAACAGTCTTTTGGGCAGGCCTTGTTTAGATTGGTGAAATCGACGCACATGCGCCACTTCCCTTTTTTCTTCCTCATGATTACCACATTGGTGAGACAATCAAGATATTGGACAGGGCATATAAAGCCGGCCTCGAGCAATCTTCTTACTTCGTCTTTGACTACGTTGTTTTGTTCGATTCCAAGCTTTCTTCTCTTTTGCCTGACAGGTTTGTGGTCTGGATCAATGTTTAATCGATGAGAGATTATGCTCGGTTCTATTCCAGGCATATTTGCATGGGACTATGCAAAACAATCTACGTTAGCTTTAAGAAAATCAACTATTTAGGATTTTATACCATCATCAAATTGTTAGACATGTATGCCCTAAGGAGTAAAAATGTAATAAGTTTTTGGAGATATTTTTATCAATAAAGAATTTATTCATTATTTATATACCAAATCTTGTCCTCTTTACGTTCATATTTGTTGAATGTATGTTAAGCAAATAATAGTTTGAGACTGTCGGTTTAAACCTTAAGAATTAAGCATATGATGAACAGATTATGCGGAAGACACGATTCTTAAAGTGATAGTCTAAATCGTAAGATCCGCAATCAATGGGGCACTTTATTCATATAAAGATTGTTATGTTGTCTATATCCTTATTGGGAGATGGTTTGTCTTGACCATCAGAGGTGGACTCTATGAATAAAAACATTGGCACGTTGTCATAGGTGACGATATGTTAGATCGGGACATAAAGTGAATTGATTTAGATTAATAATTCTGTTTGACAAATCGATTCACTTTAGATAATCATTTGTATTGTATCTTAATCCTAAGATGAATAATGGGCCCATTGTCTTGACTTTTGTCTTTTGATGTACCAAAGGGTGACACCTACATCTTAATAGTAGTATGCATGCCGGTACGTTGGAGGCATGACTCTTGATGGCGTAGATCTGTTATTCATAGATATGGAATCCATAGCTCCTCTTTAGGAGTAATGATATCCTCTTATATGCGTTATCCTATAATTAAACAATTGAAGCGCTCAACCATTTGATACATAGGTGTAACCAAATGGTATACTGTCTTTGAAAGGTAAGCTTTTCGATGGTGAGATAATGAAACGTAAAATAAAAATAATCAGAAAGGTAAGACAGAACTTGTCCTTAAGCCAATTATAGATAATCATATGGGGATACAATACACTATGATATGTCATAGAGACTTGGCTATACAGGCTTCGTAATTCTATGTAGTTCAAGAGTGCAGCTTCAAGCTTTTAGTAGAGTAGCGTTGGAGTTGATAATTATGAAATGTATATCTAGGATATTGGGTTTCGTAATTATCGGGAGCTTGAACTATATAGGTCCATTTGGTCCCCTTTGCTAGCTCACAACATCCTGTAACGATACGACGTGCTTTTCCAATAATTGGTAACTTATGTCAGATTTATCAGATTGGTTAAAATTTGAAAGAATTAGATAATTCATGTCTGTTTATCAGTTGAATTAATTTTGTGATAAAATTAATTCAAGATAAACTTGTTGAATTATTGGATTGGATAATTCTTGTCTGTTTATCGGTTGATTTAATTTTGGATAAATTAGATCAAGATAAACTTGTAGAATTATTGAGAATTCATTTATTTTATTAGAGATTATCTAGATAAAGTTGTTTTGATCAGATAACTTCTCTATTGGGTTATTTGAATTAAAACTGAGACTTTATCCTATATAATCTCAGGTAAAAATAAAAGATTCGTGGAGATATTTATTCGGCAGTTCGGCCTGCCGATCCATGTGTTCTGCCTGCCAATCATTCTGATCGGCCTGCCGATGAACGAAGGATAAGATCATGTGTTTTTATACGGATCTTATTAGATATTGATTTGATTTTGATTCTGGTTTGAATTTTGAGACCTAATCTGATAAGGACTGACCCTAGGATCAACCTCTATAAATAGGGAGTAAGTCTTAAGTGTTACTCAGATCAATTGAGAGATTAAGAGTGATACTCTGCAGGTGAGAATCTAAAAACTCCCTGAGAGCTTTTGTTCATAAATCACGAACACTAGCTTTGGGTTCTCTCTATTGGTTGGAAGGAGAGTCACCTGGTGGAAGAGCTATACGTGTGAGCCCACACTCACTCTGGTCGTGGATAGAGAATAGCAAATAAGACCAGTTGGTTGAGACTCTTCTAGAACGTTACTTTTCTTCATGTTTTACGAGGGTTCTTCAGCAATCAGAGGTTCGTAAGATCTGGTTAATTTATGCATATAGCATGTCAAACTTGTGTTTTAGAAAATACTCTGATATAAATTTTTAAAATTCTACTGCGCACTATTTTTCTAACAATTGGTATTAGAGCCATGGTTTTTACATAAATTTATGAGTTTGTGATCATACTATATGTATAAATTTTGTGATCTTAATTTCTCATATGCTTGAATTTAATTTCATAAAGAGTTGGCACTCTAGGTTTCTATATATATATATATATGTTGTCATGGATTATGTGGTGAATGTTTAATAATTAATTATGGTTGATAAAATTATTATTTAATTAATTATTAATTAATTAATTTATACCGGTTATGGTTTCTTAGAGGTTAGAATGTGTATCTAGGTTTTTCATATAATTAGATGGCGGACTATCATTTCTATCTAGGAATTATTGTTTAATTTTAAATTTGTAAGAATTTTGTAATTAAATAATTTTTCAGAGAAGACGGATCTAGAAGATTGATGATGGCGCTCCCAGGTATTTCCTAAGTCTCTAATTTTATGTTTTTGAATTGTTGAAAATAAAATTGATGAATTGCATTAAAATTATATTTTCTAGAATAGGAGATTTCTACTCGGTCGGCATGCCGAACCTCACAGTTCGGTAGGCCGATGGTCGTAGATCGGCAGGCTGGACGTGAGGTTCGGCAGGCCGTCAGCGGGGCAAAAATCAAGAGGCTCTGGCGACAAGCCGATCACCGAGATCTGCCTACCGACTGAGAGCTAAAAAATTTCCAGAAAAGGCGCAGTTTTTTCGGTGCAGTTTTAATTTTGTTTTTGGGACAATTCAGAGAAACATTAAATTTGGATATGACCGGAAATATGAAGTATTCGATTCATATGGGATTGAAGACTTGAGGATGGACATTACATGAAGAAAGAATGATACAACTTGAGGATTCAAGGATGAAGAATCGATAATATATGTCTCGATTATTCTCTTGTAATCTTAGTTTTCTATTCTCTAGGGTGGAACCATAATGTTATAGTTATTTATTATTTTGCTTGTAGTTTTGCTTAATTGCTTTGCTTGTCTGCAATATAATATGATTTGCCATGTATATTGATAACATGTCATATAGAATAGGGAGTGCCGCTCATATTAAAATTGTTCATGCATGATCTTAAAACAAAACCGTGATTTCAAAAGATTGAGTGGGAGAAGGTTTTCGAAGAGAGGGCCTAAGGCCTCCATTGTTGGTCCATAGGTTGAACATAGTGGTCCCGACCCCTATGAAGGGATTTATATCATGTACCAGATTGGATCTTTGAGAAGATAAGGTATTTTAGCATGATTTATGGTTGCACAACCCTAGGTGGTGATTATAAATCATGGATAAAATATTAAAATGATGGTTATACACTCACGTTAATTTTATTATTAACCTCCCCTAGGAGCTCTGTTAATAAAATTAATGACCAAAGAAATAATTATTAATATATGTTGGATCATACGGGTCCTGGATGGCATATATTAATCAGGAGGGGATCCGTATTCCTGATTGAATTTGGTATGACTCCCCTAGGAGGTTGTTGAATTCTGAGTTGGGAATTATCATTGTAAGGTTGTGATATTTTAAGGTTTTGACACATAAACACATTTGTATGTATTTACATGATTGTGTTATCTTACTAAATTATTATGATATGTTTGCTTATGTTTGGTATATGATTCTTTATTGTAGATTAAAAATGTCCAAATATGTTTATCATCGATACTTGAAAAAAACATATTAACTAGAGAGAATTACAATGATTGAAAATGGAACCTAAATATCATCCTGTCTTTTGAGAAACTGAAATATGTACTGACAACCCCTTGTCCTCTCGAGCCTATGAGAGACTCATTTATTGAGCAATTCCAAGCGTATGATTGCTGAAAATATGCTAAAGATCAAGCCCGCTACTATGTTATGGCTAGCATGAATAATGTGCTGCAGGCTCAACATTAGGATTATGAGACTGCGAAGTAGATCTTGGATAATCTTGAGGATATGTTTGGAGGCCAAGCCATAACAAAGCGGCAAGGGGTGCTTTGGAAACTTCTTAACTGTAGGCAGAGACCAGGGACATCTGTAAAGGAGCACATGATGTTAGTCATGGGTCAAACCAATGGAGCTGACATCGATGCAAAAACTCAGATGACTATAGTTTTTGAGACTCTGTCAAAGGAATTTATTCCGTTTAGAGCTACTTTTAATTTAAGCAATAGACAGGATATGACCTTGACAGAATTAATAAAACAGTTATAGGAGTTTCAACTGTTGATCAGGAGTCTCCTGCGGGTGGAGATGCCAACATGGTAGCTGCTTCTGGTTCCAATCCTAACTCTAGGAATGGAAAGAAGCAACGGGCCAAAAACAGGAAGTCTTCTATTTTCTTAGCACCAAGAGCAAGAAGAAGAGAAGAAGAAGAAGAACCCGAAGAAGCTTAAGTGCTTCTTCTATGGAAAGGCCGGGCATATCAAGAAGCATTGTAAGGACTTCCTTTCCAAAGGAGGTAGGTATGATCTTCTATATTTAGAAACTTGTTTGGTTGAGGAATCCTAGTGACATTTGGGTCATAGATTTCGGTGCAACTAATCATGTTTGTGTTTCTCTGCAAGGGTTCAAAGAAATGAGAAGTTTGCTTCATGGAGACTTCATGCTTTAGATGGGCGATGGATCCTTGGTCTCAGCGGAAGCAGTGGGAGACGTCCATCTTTATTTTGATAATTATAGGAATTTATTTTTGCAAGATTGTTTTTATGTTCCTAAATTCAAAAGGAATTTAATTTTGTAGCTTGTTTATTTAAAGACTTCTATTTAGTTTCTTTTAATGATAAAGTGGTGATTCGTAAAAATAAATCTTTTATCTGTTCTGGATGGATGCAAAATAATCTATATTTTATCAAACCTAAGATGGACTTATTGCTTAATGCTAAGATGAATGATAATAACTCTAAAAGACTTAAAACTTCTCACTCTAATAAGACTTATCTTTGGCATTTGCGCCTTGGTCATATTAACCTGAATAGGATTCAAAGGTTGGTAAGGGATGAACCTTTAAGTCACTTAAAGGTGATATTATACCTCAATGTGAATCTTGTTTGGAGGGTAAAATGACCAAAAGACCATTCAGGTCTAAGGGCAATAGGGCTGAAGGGGTTCTAGAACTTGTGTATAGTGATGTTTGTAGACCAATGAACATCCAGGCACGAGGAGGGTATGAGTACTTCGTCACTTTTATTGACGATTACTCAAGGTATGGGTATGTGTACCTGATGCACCACAAAAGTAAAACTTTTGACAAGTTCAGGGACTTTCGGGCTGAAGTGAAAAAGCGATTGGGTAGACCCATAAGGCACTTCGATCTGATCGAGGTGGAGAATACCTTTCTGATGAGTTCTTAGAACACTTATTAGAGAATGGGATTTTATCCCATTTGACAATGCCGGGCACTTTGCAGCAAAATGGCATGACAGAGATAAGAAATAGGACTTTATTGGACATGATTAGGTCCATGATGAGTTATTCATCATTGCCTTTATCCTTTTGGGGATATGCACTACAAACTGTATGTTATCTTTTGAACAATGTGCTTTCAAAATGGGTCCTTAAAACTCCTCACGAGTTGTGGACGGGTAGGAAGACATCCTTAAACCATATTCATATATCGATATGTTCAGCTCATGTCCTGTTTAAGGATCTGAATAAGTTGGAAGCACGTTCAAAAGTTTACGTGTTTGTAGGATATCCAAAAGGGACTAAAGGGGGTTATTTCTATAACCCAAAGGAAAATAAAGTCATGGTTTCAACTAATGCAACTTTTCTTAAGAAGAGTTACATTGACAACTTTAAACCTCGAAGTAAAGTGGTGCTTAAGGAGTTGAGGAGTGATCCGATCACTTTGGAGGTTCTGAATGAAACCATTCCGATCAGTGTAGAAAAACTAAACAAACTTGAACAACAACCTAAGGGGCTTCGGCGTAGTAGGAGGATCGGGCATCAACCTAAGAGGTATATGTTCAATGGAGAGGTCTTCTTGGCTGAACCAGATGAACATGACAGGGATCCTTATACTTATGCAGAAGCTATGAAAGATGTTGATTCAAAACTCTAGACAGAGGCCATGAACATTGAGATGAAGTCTATGGAGACTAATCAAGTTTGGGAGTTTGTGGACCTTCCCGAAGGGGTAAAACCCATTGAGATGAAGTCATCGGGGACGATGTGTTAGATCGGGACATAAAGTGAATTGATTTGGATTAATAATTCTGTTTCGGCAAATCGATTCACTTTAGATGATCATTTGCATTGTATCTTAATCATGAGATGAATAGTGGGCCCATTGTCTTGACTTGTGTCTTTTGATGTACCAAAGGGTGACACCCACATCTTAATAGTGGCATACATGCTGGTACATTGGAGGCATGACTCTTGATAGCATAGACCTATTATTCATAGATATGGAATCCATAGCTCCTCTTTAGGAGTAGTGATATCCTCTTATATGCGTTATCCTATAATTGAAAAACTAGAGCGCTCAACCATTTGGATACATAGGTGTAACTGAATGGTATACTGTCTTTGGATGGTAAGTTTTTTGATGGTGAGATAATGGAACGTAAGATAAAAATAATCGGGAAGGTAAGACAGAACTTGTCTTTAAGCCGATTATGAATAATCATATGGGAATACGATACACTATGATATGTCATGGAGACTTGGCTATACGTGCTTTGTAATTCTATGTAATTCTAGAGTGCAGCTCAAAGCTTTTAGTGGAGTAGCGTTGGAGTTGATAATTATGAAATGTATATCTGGGATATTGGGTTTCATAATTATCGGGAGCTTGAACTATATAGGTCCATTTGGTCCCCTTTGCTAGCTCACAACATCCTGTAACGATATGGTGTGCTTTTCCAATAATTGGTGACTTATGTCAGATTTATCAGATTGGTTAAAATTTAGAAGAATTAGATAATTCATGTCTGTTTATCGATTGAATTAATTTTGTGATAAAATTAATTCAAGATAAACTTGTTGAATTATTAGAATCGGATAATTCTTGTCTGTTTATCGGTTGATTTAATTTTGGATAAATTAGATCAAGATAAAATTATAGAATTATTAGGAATTCATTTATTTTCTTAGAGATTATCTAGATAAAGTTGTTTTGATCAGATAACTTCTCTATTGGGTTATTTGAATTAAAACTGAGACTTTATCCTATAGAATCTTGGGTAGAAAATAAAAGATTCGCGGAGATATTTATTCGGCAGTTCGGCCTGCCGATCCACATGTTCGGCCTGCCGATCATTCTGATCGGCCTGCCGATGAGCGAAGGATAAGATCACGCGTTTTTACGTAAATCTTATCAGATATTGATTTGATTTTGATTCTGGTTTGAATTTTGAGACCTAATCTAATAAGGACTGACCCTAGAACTAACCTCTATAAATAGGGAGTAAGTCGTAAGAGTTACTCAGATCAATTAAGAGATTAAGAATGATACTCTACTGGTGAGAATCTAAAAACTCCCTGAGAGCTTTTGTTCACAAATCAAGAACACTAGCTTTGGGTTCTCTCGATTGGTTGCAAGGAGAGTCACCTAGTGGAAGAGCTGTACGTGTAAGCCCACACTCACTTCGGTCGTGGATAGAGAATAGCAAAGAAGACCAATTGGTTGAGGCTCTTCTAGAACGTTACTTCTCTTCACGTTTTGCGAGGGTTCTTCAGCAATCAAAGGTTAGAAAGATTTGGTTAATTTATGCATATAGCATGTCAAACTTGTGTTTTGAAAAATACTCTGATATAAAATTTTTAAAATTCCACTGCATACTATTTTTCCAACACGAGTTGCGACCTGATCTTCACTGTACGCCTTTTATCCTCTGGGTCGATCTGGACTTCATCTAGCTGCTCGAGAGCCAATTCAATGCAGCTTTGGTTGTTCGTCGCGTTCTACTGTATGGTCTGTAATTGCTATAAAGCTTTTTTCTGCTTCATAGTCGTGACATAGTAGCTCCTAGCTACCTCCTGGCTTCCTTAAATCTCCTGAATTCCTCGCTTCATTGGAAACCTTGTTGTCTGGTGGTACGTCGAAGGGACTGCCTTCATGGAATGTATCCAAGGCTGCCCTAGAATGATGTTATACCTAGATGGACAATCCATGACTAAGAAACTGGTCAGTTTGTTCTCCCTCGCTGCATACACCAAAAGCTTGACTCTTCCAATGGCTGTTGTCACCTCGCCATTGAATCCTACTAATGACGTTAGGGATTTCTCGATTTTCTCCTTGCCAATTTCCATCTCTTTTAGCGTTGAGAGGAACAAGATGTTAGTTGAGCTTCCATTGTCAACCAGTATTCTGCTAATCTCACAATTCACAATGTTGAGTTTAATAAAAAGCGCATCGTCATGCAGGGCATCGAGCCTAAACTCCTTGTCGCTGCGAAACGAAATTACATACCCTCAATGATCGTTGCGAATCGAACTAACGGTCACTTGACTTGCTTTCCTTTGATGGGCCTTCATCTGATTGACGGAATTGCCGTTGAAAGCTGAGCCTCCGCAAATGGCTCCAATTATCTTCCTTATTGGTGGTGGTGGTGGTGTCTTCTCACGGGCTTGGTTGTCTCTTTGTTCCCTTCGCTCTTTGTCGAGCCCGTATATTTTCCTTCCCCGTTTAGAGAGGTACTCTCTCAAGTGCCCTTTCTTAAGAAGCTTTACAATCTTGGATCGCAAGGCTTTGCACTCGACTGTCAAGTGCCCCGTGTCTCGATAAAACTTGCAATATTTTGACTGGTCTCGTCAATGGCTTGGTGCCATTTTGTCTGGCCATCAAACATAATCTTTCCCTTCGAGTAGAGCGACTAGTTCGGATGGTGATATGTTGAGTGCATATTTTGGGGGTGACAACGGTCTAGTGTTGGATCGAGGCTTGTCTTCTTTCCGCCTCCATTCTCTCTTCGGCGGTGTTCTTGTCCGTCCTTGTTGATTCGGTTGTCGCTGCTTTTGACTCCAACTATTGTGGCTTTTCGTCCTCGTGAACTCCCGTTCGCATCTTTCATTTTCTTCTTCCAGGTCGATCCACCCTTTAGCTCTGTTCAAGGCTTCTTGGATCGTCTGTGGGTAGTCCAAGCATATGCTGTTCTTAAAGGGGGACTTGTGCAGGAGTCCCTTTTTCAATGCCTCTCTAGCCGTTCCATCCTCCAAGTCTGAAATCTCTGAAAGTGCCTTGCTGAACCTTTTGATATAAGCCCTTAGCGATTCGCCCAGGCTCTGAATGACAGACCACAAATCTTTGGTCGTCTTTCCTGTCTTGATATGCACTAAATAAGTTTTGATAAACGAGTCTACCAAATCTTCGAAGTTGTCGATCAATCCAGTTGGCAAGTTACTGAACCATCGAAGTGTTGGACCTTTGAGTGACTGTGCAAACAATTTGCACATCATCTCATCAAGAATGGAATCTGGGATGTTCGTGGCACTGACCACGTTCTTGTATTGTAGCAAGTGGTCTTTTGGATCTGAAGTTCCATCAAACCGAGCGAACACAAGGTTTCCATACTTTGGCGGTACTACTGAAGTGATCCTCTTCGTGAGTGGGGTATCTCGAATGTTCTTTGAGATGTCATCCAATGCAGGGGTTTTGCTTGTGGCTTTCAAAACCTTCTTCTCGATTTTCTCTTCTATAAGTCTGGAATTTTGCTCAAGCATCTCTCTCATCATAAGTTGGATCAACTTAGGGGTCATCAAACTGATTGCTGGTGCTTCCTCTGATCGAGCGGTCGGTCCTGTCCCTGCATTTCTTTCAATCATATTAAAACTTTGATTGAATTCCACATGAGCGCTTGTCGTCGTGGTAGTAGTCGTTGCGAGGTTGGTTGTAGTTGTAAAAGCAGCTGATGTTATTGCTGGTGCTAAAGTCGAAGGTGTGTACAAGGGTTGCATCCTTCCAATTGGGTTGTAGGGCTGTAGGGTTCCTAGTTGAGGCACCTGAGATTGCCCTTATGTTGCTGACAAAATTGGGATAGTCGAATACCTATAGTACAGATAATAGTATGACTGTGAAGCCATCTGGGAGTTTTGATAACTAATTTGGCTTCTCAAAGCCAAATTCTCGCTGCTAAGTTGCTCCAGCCTTCTGTCACATTCCTAAGATTGAGCTGTCTGCTTCTGGAGCATCTTCTTAAGGGTCTCGACTTTTGCTGCAAGGGCTTCCATTTGTTGGTTGTCTTGGGGAATTGGTTTAGTCTCTTCCACTATGGTCTCCAAAGTATGCTGGTTGTCGATGTTGTTTGCCATTTGAATCCGAGTCTAAGATCTTGGAGTTGATGACTTGAAGGCCCCACAGTGGGCGCCAAACTATAGAAGGTGAATCTACAATCAAATGCTAGGATTCTGGATTGAGTTATTTAGAAACTTGGGCCCTCAAATCACTATTGAATGGATCTATAAACTCTAATTTACTTACTTAATTAAAGTGAAATGAACGAAGTAATAGCGTAATAAGAATGACGCAGATGATCTATAGTGGTTCACTCTGTAAATGAATAGCTACGTCCACTGTAATTCACTATGATTTCTTTGAGTACAGGTTACAAGAAAGGAAATGTGAAGACAATTTGGTAGGGTTTCAGTATTCTCTCCGTCTCTTGCACAAAAAAGTAGCCTTCCCCTTATATAGAAGATGAGGAAGGATAGTGGCTTCTAACCGTCTGGCGGAGTGGGATAGAGCACCATAAGTAACCACATCAATGGGACACGTTTCGATTTATGATACGCTATGAGAATCACGCCTCCCTCGTGTTTTGGTCCATGACTAAACGTGCTACAACCTCCTATTTGTGCAGTTAATTATTAGCTCGAGACGATCGACCTAGTCTTACGAAGACGTGAACAAGAGTGTGAATTATCTTCAACGAGAATGACTCAAATCATGCAAGACGATCGAATCAAATGAACAATACAAACCTTCAATTCGATTGGGCTTTACTCAGTAGATTTTACTCGAACTATTCGACTCATACCAACATTGGGCCGCATGGGCCTGCTAGCAATTTGGGCCTCACTAAATTGCACCCCAACAATAACAAAATTATAAAAAAAAAATAATAGTTGAAAAAGGGATATATAGGTATAAAACTTCTTAAGATCAGAATATAAAAGTAATAATGTAAAAAAAAAAAAAGACTTTCTCTCTCCTTCTCCCTCTCTCTCTTTCTCTTTCTCTTTCTCTCTCTCTATCTTGATTTGGATGGGGCGACGACATGGGGAGTGTGATGGAGTGCTGGCCGCGACCCGAAGGGGGTGGTTTGGCTCGACGAGAAGGGGCTTAGGGCGCGATGGGAGGGGCAGGTGGTGTTGATGGGCTGAGGGTAGTGCGAGCCGACAAGATGTGTAGGGTGGTAGTCAGGTGGGCGGAGAAAAGGTTAAGAGAAAGAAGGGAGGTCGGGAGGGGGGGCAGTAGTGGTAGAGCCAGGACATTTTTCCAGTGAGGGCATGAATCAAACCCAAATTTTTAACTAAAACACATTATCACTATCTTCATAAAGTTTAATTGAATTTTTGAAATTTACAATTTATAAAATTATAAATTCATACAGTATTATGATTGAGTTGTTTATTTTGTATTTCAAAATCGAAATATCATACGTTGTTTGGAAACCTTGATTTAAACCAAAACTTTGGTTCAAACTAATGTTATTATAATATTTTCTTGTAAAATTTAAATTGTTACAATGTTTTTGGTTCAAACTACCAGCTTAAACCAAGATTCTTAAATGTCTTAAAAATTTAAAAGATAAAATTCAGGGGCATATCCCCTAAACAAAAACTAGTCATATTAACATCCCTTAGACTTAACTCTATTAATTTTTTGTTTGAAATGACAAAAATGTCTCAATTAATTTCAGTCATTGATCTAAGAAAAAAAATCTCAGCCATTAATTTTTTTTTAAAAAAAAGTGTAGGTAATGTCTTGTTTGTTCGTAACAAATGGGAAAATGATAGTTTAGAGTTTCGTTTTTTTAAAGGAAAATAAGAAAACAAGTGGCAAAAGAAGAAACTAAAGAGTGACAAAATCAGTGATAAAGAGATAACATTTCTCGTAAGTTTATTATGTTCCAACTTCCAACAGTTCAACGTAGTTTTTTTTTTTTTTTTTTTCAATCTCCTGTGAATCCAACATTGGTGTATGACATATGGGACAGTTTTTTTTCTTTTGTTTTTTCGCTCGAGAAAAACATATGCGGCTGTTGCAAGTATGTATAAAAATATATACATACACGTCGTATTTATTCCTGCGATTCTCAATAAAAACATGCAAGGTCAAAAATTTGCATGTTTTTCAGTGATGGGCGATCCTTTAAGCCAATATAATGATAGAAATGCAGTGTTTTAACAGCCGTTTGGTAAAACGGACGACATCAACCTTAATGATGATGTTCTTTGACACACCAATCGAGACAAGATTATTCTCAAGCATAACTCGTACGGTAGAAGTACGACATCTTGGGCCTAGATCACAACAAATTTTGTTTTTTATATATAATAAATAACATTAAAAGTATGTTTGATAACATAATTAAAATCAAAAATATAAATTAATTTATTATAATATATAAAAATTTTATATTGTTATTTATTTTAACTGTATATTATAATATATAACAGCTTTATACTATAACAATTGAAACTATATAGTTAGAATAAAATTTGTCAAACAAAACTTAAAAGGGTATGTTACTTTTTGGCTACACCTTTATTTGGTCGGACATGTACTCTCTTTTAGACCATGTACTAAAGAGATGAACTTAAGATCAATTATCTTACCACTTTGACCATCTTTTGAAATAATAATATCTATTATTTCTCCCACTACTCGAGGGTGACCCTAATATGATACTATGCTTGTCAAAGTACTTCTTTAGAATTTAAGTTAAAAGATTTCTCATCCTTTTGAATGACTATGAGTTTTTAGTCATAAAATTCTTGGCATGTAATGAATGTTTTCAATCGTTGTGAAATGTGTGGATGCAAGGTCAAACACACAGTAAGACAACACTTTTAACGATAGTTGTTAATGCAAAGTTACAGTTTTGAAAACTTGGGATATTTTTCCAAGGTGTTTGGACAATTTGATGTCTTACATTTTAAGGTTCTCCAAACCATCAATTTACTTCGACTTTTATTTTTCCGCCTTGTGAGGAACCCCAATTCCTTCCTTGTATGCACATATCCTTAATGGCACTACTCGCTCCATTGTCTAGTCCTTGTTTGGTTGTTTGTTTGTGTTTCGGTTTTGTTTTGTTTTCTCTTTTTTCTTTCTTTCTTTCTTTTTTTCCCCCGAGATTGTCAAGTCATTGTTATGGACCCAAAAAGAAGGGCTTAAATTTTGCTCATAATACCTAATCAATTGGGATATCATGTCAAGTTGAGATGTTCATAGATCAAAGGGCCAAAACCAAACTGGTAGTAAACACCAAAGCCGAAAGGACCACAAAACTCCATTGATCCATCTGGTGCCAGGCCATGAAGGGTTAATAGCTACTTATAACTTCATGTCAAAATCGTCGCCACGTTGTTGTATGGTCCATTTTTTCACAATATATCAATGATCCGTCTTAATTTAAAATTGATCCCTTCCATGGCCGTAGGAAATAGGAAGAGCCAAAGACAAACTTAACACTACAACCTCACATCTTATCTAGATCATGTTCGACACCGATTGTTATGGTCCATTTTTGAACGTCACATATTAGAGTTAATAAAACACAATTGATTTTATTATTAAAAAAATTACTATTTGTAGGTTATGGTTTTATACCTTACTAAAGACTTACTCCTCAAATACCAAATACCGATCAAGTGGAGAGCACTCCTAAACAACTCGACTCGGGTAGTGCAGGTTTGTGAAGTAGGGATAGGGCCCACTCCTTGTTTAGCACATACCATGTTAGGTTATCTAGGACTTTTGTATATATTTGGCACAATGGTGATTTAACACTACCAATTTAGAATTGTGGAAAATAAAAGCTGCTATTCAATTTGTAAGGGAGTGAGATCACTGGTAGAGCCTTGACAAAGGATCTAATCTAGCCAATATGTGTATAGTATAGATCTAGGAAAAGCCAAGCTCAAGTTAATAAAGAATATGAAAGATAAAAATTGATGGAATAAAATATCATACAAAAGAGTGCATATGGTATTTTAGTGATAAATATGAAGAATTATAGTTGTATAGGTATTAAGAATTAGAGCCTTTATTCTATATTTTTGAGAGTAAATAAACTCGCTGAAGGAGAAATCAAGAAAACAAAAGCACATAAATTTAGTGGTTTACTTTTAATGTGAGAGTTTTGTCTATTTTTAGCTGTCGTAAAAAAAAATCATTGTGTAAAAAAGAAATTTTCAAAGAAAATTACACACCTATATAAAGTCAAACCGTGAAATCCTCTATATAATATAATAATTAATTCTGAAAAAAATTAGGCTCTACAACTTAATTAACAAAAAGGACTTAATTTCTTATATCAGGAAAGAGAGAATTATAAAGTAGATTTCCTTTTGAGATATGATTCTTTTCTAATTCTTTTGTATTTCTACGCCAGATATTAGACACGACTTCTCAAAGGGATAAAAAGCGTCCCAACAAGAACTATTAACTAATGTGACCTAACATTATTGTTCAAGTACGGTTTAAGGGCTTTCTTATTTAAAATAAAAGGTTAATTTTAAGGTTTATCCTTATTCTTGGATTAATCCCAACGTTTAAAATAGGATTTAATATTGATCCCTCCATCACTTAGGTGATATTATTTAATGGAATATTTTTAAAATGTCACACTTTGATCCCTAATCTATTACTTTATTTTACTTTTGGTCCCCAATCTATTCCTATATTTCACTTTTTGATCCCTCTGTTAATAAGGTAATATTAGGGATGAAAATTATTTTTTTAATTACATGCATTAAAATTGTTATATTTAGTTTTTCACTTTGGATTTTTCAAATTTTAGTTCTTAACAACTCTTATTTGTAAGGGAATGACTAAAAGTAAAACAAAGTAATAGATTATGAACTAAAGTGAGACATTTTAAAATTTTTCATTAAATATTTAACGTCTAACTAATGAAGGATTGAAACTGAAACAAAGTAATAGATTAAGGATTAAAATGAGACTTTTTAAATGTTAAGGACTAAACTGGGATTGAGGGTAAACCTTAAGGACTATTTATGAAATTAACCCTAAAATAAATAAATAAATGAGAGAATGAAAGAAATGTCAGATTTTTAAAACTTTTTAAAAGAAATGTCAGGTTTTGAAAATATTTATAATAAATATCAGTAAAAAAAATTACCGATAGAAAAACTTCTTTACTCATAATAAATAGATAAGTAAAACAAAATTATCGAGTAAATTTTTTTTTATTGATATTTACTACAAATATTTAGTTGGGAATGTTTCACGTTCCCGTACTATTGTTAGGTTGCTTGCACATTTTTCAGTGTGGACTCACATAAACAAATAAATGTTAACAATAATTTGGGTGTTAAACACTAAGCAGGTATACTTTAAGTTTTCAGGTCGTAGTACTATTGATTAGGTTGAATCAGGTACTCTTTTGCTCCATCGTTAGGCCATGGGAAAGGCCAAGGATCTAATACTATCCAATCAACAACAAGCAAAAAGAAACACTACCAAGAATTAAAAGATTTCTGTCTGTTAGACCCACTAATTGCCTAAGCTGAATGAAGAAAATTAAACCTAACTCTCAACACTATTATTTATTAATTTTTAAGTAGGACAACTTACAATTTCTAATTAGAGCAATAATGTTCATAACTAATGCTTTTGACCTAATCACATGTTGCTAAAAGCAAGTGCAAAATCATACAAAATAATACACTTAAAACTGTCGGTTGCTTTTGATTTAATCACATATTGCTAAAAGAAAGTGCTAAATCTCACAAAATTATACACTTAAACTATTGGTATTATATTATTTAATTTGAGGAGGAGCAATTCGAGCTTAATTAATATCTCAAGTTTAAAAGGTAAGTATAGAATTATTGTTAGACTAAATTTTCAACGTTTTTCAAACCAACAAATATGGACAAACTAATTTGGTTCATTAGTAAGACCCGGATAATATCATTTACTAGAGGAGCTTGTAAAATACTCCATTATCATGTTTTTGTCAATAATTATTAGGTTGTGTTATTATCTTTTCACAACAATTAGTTCCAAAACCAACTTGCAGCCACACCATGTTACATTATTAACGGTCAGAGAAAAAGATTAACAAAAGCTCAAGTTAAGTGGCAAGTTAAAGACAAACAAAGTCAACATATATATATATATATAAACACTTCTATGTGACCTGACAAGATTGAACCCAAGTATTACATGAGACTCATTATTTATGCGACACCCAAGACCCAACCTTTTCGGGTTGAGTCTATTTTCCCTGTATAAAACAGATTGAGTAACCACGTCTAGTCTGTTTGTCCAATGTTTATTATATAGTTAACAATTTCTTTTTTGGCCCTTTATTTGGATAAGCCAAAATTCCTCTAATATGAGAGGGCATTAATTGATTTTTCTATTTTCCTGTGGCACTCGGAGGAATAACTAGAGTTACAAGTACATATATATATATATATTAGGATTATTTACATTTTATACCCTGTAATTTAGGTTTATTCAAATACTCTATCTTCGGTTTTGAATTTCATTGAATTTATGCCTTTAGATTTATTTAATACACAAATTTATATTTTTTTCTCAATCAATATTCAAAATTGAACTAAAAAATTGCCCAAAATGCTATCAAATTAAAAAAAAAAGAGAACTTTACACATTTGAAAAACTTTATACTAATGTTTTCAACTTCAAAAATGTGTAAAATACCCTAAAAAATAAGTGTTTTGTATGTTTTTATTTAAAAAAAAAGTTTTAATTTTTCTCTATTTTATTTAAAGATAACTTGTTCATTTTAAAGGTCAAAATCAACTATTGACTGAAGTAAAGTATAAATTTATATATTAAATTCAATCTAAAAATATACATTTAATTAGATTAAAAACTAAAGACACAGGTTTTAAATAAACTTAAAATAAAAGTATAAAAAGCTAAATATCCTGATATTATATCATACCAAAAACATGGGAAACTAACTATTGTGCATAATTATGGGCGGAGCACACCAAACAAAGAAAGGCCCACCAGGCACCAAGGCAAAACCAGGCCAGCCATGTTACTCTCTGACTGCCTCCAGAGACCAATGCGTTGGTTTTGCATCTCTGACAAAACTTGTACGAATCAAGCTAAGCTGGGCTGTCCACAATGTTCAGTTCTTTTCAACTCGATTTTGGGCCCAAAAAACAGGAATATCCCAATTTTCTCTCTCCTCTCTCTAGATCTCTATCCATCACGATAGCAAGTTAGCAGCCGCATTTAATTTTCTTTTGACTTGGCTCTGCCCAATCAAAATATTAGTTCACATATTTCTTTCTCATTTATTATGCGTATTCAATTTGACAATATTTGAACTTATCTATACTGTATTGCCCTCAACGTAACCTGTACTACTCCACTACATGAGCCAAAATCAAACAGCTATAGCTATTAGCTAGCTCTCATTTAATAAAGAAATAATTAAGGTTTTTTATTCGGCAATCTAACTTAGCTTAATTGTCTATGGCACATATTATTTAGCATCAACTGCCTAGAAATTTCTCTCTAGACCAAAGCACATTCCTTATGCCGTGTATGGATATCAAGAACTCAATCAATAAGGTGTTTGACAAACTATATTTCAATTCGTCAGTTCTAAATTAAATAGTATAAAACTCTCACATCAAAGAAATAATAATAGTTTTTTATTCTAAAAAAAAGTATGTTACAGTGTAAAACTCTCACATGCTATAATACTTTCAGTTATAACTCTCAATTTTAACTCACTTCTCAACTATCCTACAGACTACGATGTGTATAATTGGCAGATTACAAACTCTTGAACCCTTTAAATTATTTATTCTGATTGAAATTCATCTCTCTTTTCTGAAAAGGAATTATTTAGAAGGAAAAAGTTTTGGAGAGACAATGCATATTATTCGGTGTATTTTACCTTTTTTTTTTTTCAGAAATAGTGTGACAAGAGTCTAACAGTAAATTCATATATGACTCCAACGTAAAGTGTAGATTCAAATACTTCATTCTTTTTTTTTTTTTTTTTACATAGACATGGGAATTATATATACGTGCACATGTTCATCTTAATTAACTGATACTTGCATTATGTCAACATTTTCCTTGTAATATTCTGCATCAAGTTTTAGATCTGAAGTATTAAATTTTCACAAAATGCAGATTCAAACTTGCTACTGAATAATTAAAACTGCACAACTATAATGCTGTGTCTTAATTGTCATATGTGACGCTGTTTAAATGTCCTCCTTTTCTTCAATGTTTGGTAGCACAGAATTCAAACTCCCCCAATTTGATATATACTAGAAATTCAAATCCTAGAATTTGATACTATTGAACATTTTAATGTCAAATAAAAACATGATTAATTGATTATTTCTGAAGAGGAAAAAAAAACATGATTAATTGACTATTTCTGAAGGTTTTCCTCTTTATAATTTTCACGTTAAAACACAAATCAATTTTCCAGGGAAGATAGATCAGACACATTTAAGTTACTGCGTACAGCTACAGAAAATATTTTCATGAATCCGTACCTTCTTCACATGCCTAAAAGGGGTATAGAACCCGTTCAACTCCTTGCCAGAACTACGTCAAAGTTCCCTCCAGGCCATGCAGGACCATATCATTCATTCAATACCTAAAATTACTTTATTTTAGGCTATCAAGTGTACCAGAAACCCTAGACAACGAACATTGCCACGGCACCTTGAATTGTAATTTCGGAATGTGTCACTCAGTGTCAATATAGGGATTTAAAGGAGGCGGTTTTGAACCATTTTCAAGTGTGTTTAGGAACATTGTTTCAACTTATTAATTTCGATTACTACAATATAAAGCTCTTATTTGTTACAATATAAAGTATAAATATGTTACAGTATTTTGATCTCAACTTATTAATTTAAACTACATTCTCAAACAGTCTTTAATATCATATACAACCAACGTTACCAAACTACACTGAATTACCATTTTGGGTCATGTCACTTGGACGTTGAGGTAGGGATGAAAATGGGACGGCTTTGGACTAGCTTTAATATCATATGCAACCAACGTTGCCACAACACTCTAAAGTGTTAGTTACTTAAATGTCAAGAGTAGGGATGTAATGAGAAGGATTTGGCTACGATTTTCCACCTAATAAGCTTTTATTCATTATTAAGTGATGAACCCGAATTGCAATGTTTAAGGCATACAAGATTTGATAAAACATGCTTTCGCACAATATTTTTTTCTCACATCTCACAAAAAATTTCAAAATATTTTGTTCGCATTATAAACCACAACATGTACGACTTCGACTAGTACTAGAACCCTTTTTCCCCACGTACTAGGCTATTAGCTTTGTAGACATATCGCTGCATGGCGTACAATTCATCGAAAGTGCTATGTAAAACTGTACATTGTTTTACCTAAAAGTAAAAAAGATACGTAAGCTTTTCCCCATGCCTCGTCGAAAATCAACCAAACACCCATATACATCACCATATCCTTCTGCATGACTACTGCTATGGGGAAAGGACCACTCCCGCACTCGTACCCAAAATGGACCCCTCCACCAAACCTGACGTGGGTCCCAACACGCACAATGTGCCCACGTCACCATGATGATCATGCATGATGATGATGATCATCATCATCATCACCGCCACCACTATCCATCTGCGTCTTTCACGTACTTGATAATATCTTATTTGTTTCTACCCCCGTTGAGCACTCAACTAGCTAAACCCCCCTACTGAGTTTGAGCCAAGACAAACCGACCTCTTTCATCGGTCCCCCTATCACGCGCCACCACGTGTCTGGTTTCCCAGTGGGCCCCTCTTCAACCCCAGCGCACGTAGAGTCATAACCGCCCATGGGTACTCATCACTACTCCTGTGGGACCCACCCACACCGCCTCCAACCGACTAAACTCAAACTCGACTATCGTCGACGCGTCGTGACGTGGCATCCTCGATTTAACGGCTCGTTTAATTTCAGCATTTTTCTTTTCATGATATAGAGATGAGAATAGCAATAATAACAACAAAAATAAAACAAGAGGCAAATTAAAGCGAACATATAATATAAACACTCTATAATTCGTCTCTATAGTTTGATTGATTTTTAAATCCAGATACATTAGATAACAAAACTCCCCCAGAATAAATATAAAGTTGGAAGTTAGTTACACTTGCAAATTACACGAATATCAACATCAAAACCCAAAAACACTTTCCAAAATCATCAAACTAAACCCAAAAAAAAAAAAAAGAGAAAAAATATATATATGTCTGAAAAATTTACATGCAATAAGAACAAGTCATATTCATAATCTTTTTTTAGATATAAAAATAATAAAAAAGACTCTCTGCTTTTTTTTTATTATTTCTTTTGTTTGGTTTGCGATGTTGAGAGTTTTCTTCCTTTTTCTCCTTTTTTTTTTTAAGTAGTTAAAAAAAGGTGAGAGATTTACGGGAGATAGAGACTAGGGTGGTCTTGATCGGTCCAATGACTCTGACTCCAGTATGCTTGATCAACGGTGTAAGGAAGATCAAAAAGACCTTGATCCCCGCAGTGTTGCCAATCTCCCAAGGATTCGAAACCTCCGCCGTTAGATCGACCGTCGTGCAAAACGGACAAATCAACCTGAACCGTACGATCGAGTAATCCCCCCGTGATCTCCGGTGCCTTCAATTCTTGATCATCAGCTACGCTCATCGTCACCTTTTGGCCTTGCTCGTGCCACGACTGGCTCTGCTGAACCGGATGCTGATTATGCTGCTGCTGCTGATGATGATTCTGATTCAACCTGAACGGCGAGATCGAGACGTCGGAAATCGAACCGTACTCGAAATTGGGCATTGCTCCGGTGGCCGACGACGCGATCAAGCTCGTCAAGCTCCCTATCTCTGAGAAAATTCCGCAGTTCGAACCGCCTTGCTCGAGCAACGAAGGCGGCGCCGATGGAGGAGCCTCGAAGCTAGGGTTTGACGAGCTCTGAGCCGCGAAGAATTTCGATTCCTGATTTATCTTCATCAAATTCGAAGCCGGGGTCGTCGATGGCGCCGAAACCGCCTCCGTCGCGGTCGCCGTCGCCGTTGTGTTCGTGGCGGCTGTGAGGCTCGAGCTCTCGCTGCTGGAGTTAGAGTTCGATTTCCTGTCTTGCGATGGCGCCGGAGGAGGCGTAGTCGTATTCACCGTCGTCGTCGTCGTCGTCGCCGCCGCCGCCGATGTAGCCGACGAAGCCTTAGGCTTCGATCGCTTCGTCTTCCGGCAGCCTCCACCGACGGGGACGTTGCGGAGGACGCCGCCTTTGGTCCAGTAGCGACGGCAGCTCTTGCAGAAGTGGCGCGGCTGAGAAAGGTTGTAGTTGTTGTAATAGCAGAATTTGGTGTTGAGCGAGTCGCAGCGCGGACACTTGAGAGCCGCCTGCTGGTTCTGGTGGTGGTGCGGCCTCAGCCTCCGGTCTCCGCCGGCGCCTCCCGCCAAGAGCCTCCCGCCTCCGATCGAATGAATGTCTTGCATTTCAAACCAAAAAGAAAATGACAATAAAACCTTACCAATTCCAAACGCCAACAAAAAAATCTCCGTCGAAATTCGAGTGAAAAAAAAAAATCACATTCGCTGAAAATGGGCCACGGAAAGTGTGAATCTCTCTCTCTGTTTATCAGTATTTTGGTCGTGCGTTTCTGAGACGATCAAAAAAGAGGTGAGAGAGTGTGTGTCTAAGTAAGAGATAGAAAGAGAGAGAGAAATCAGAAGGAAGGGAACTGCTGAAACTCTGACTAATATCGACAGATATCTTCTCTCTGAAATTCTAACTCATTTTCCAATATTTGATTCCAATTTACCAAAAAGCCCTCCCCTGATTGTCAAAATAACCACTATCTCCCCAGCTACACATCAAAAGACTAAACTACCCCTAAAGTAGCCGACTGCTCCCGCGGATAAAGCGACGGTGGATGGTAAATTCAGGATCTTTTGGAAGAGATGTTTTCCGAGTTAATTATGAGAGGACCGTACGGAAGGGGGAGAGGATCGGAACACTCCGTGGAGGACACGTGGACGGCGGTGAGCTTGAGGGTGTTGTAGTCCACAAAATCTGGTTGTCCCTTTGTCGGCCACCATTTTTTATTTTTTAATTTTATAAGAATTCTATTTAAATTTTAAAAGTTTTGTTATCTGCTTCGGCTCTGCTAATAACGAATGGTCCAGAGAGCGCCACGTCTCACCCTGGCTGTTTGTTGGGTGAGTTGTCGAGCCTGGGTTTTTTTTCCTTCTATTCCTTTTTGGGTTTCTTTGGTGTGGGACGTGGCCATATAATGAATCTGACCCCATAATGACTGCTTCACTGTTTTGTGAGTGTCTAAACCATATAGAATGGTCTTTTAAGCTTCGTCGTTCGGCTATGTTCAAAGTTGTTTTAACGTGTGTTGGCAACTTATAGAGCGCTTGGAAAGTAACTGAATTGATTTGGGGGTTAAAACTAAAAATAATATGTGAAAGTTTATATTATAATATATAAAAGTTTTATATTGTTTAAGTTAAAATTGATAAATTAAAATTAAGTTTGTCAAATATTTTTTTAGTTTAAACTTATAATTCTAACTGTTTCTTATGTAAAGCTCTAAAATGTTGTAGTATAAAACAAAAATATCTTGCAATATAAAACTCTCATATGTTACAATATTTATAGTTCTACCTCAAAGTTACAACTATTTTCACAAATAAGAATGGTCGTTTATTTAAGCGCGATATACGCAATGAAGAATGTTGTTAACAATTTCTTAAAAAAAAAAAAAACCCATCAACCGCGCCATAAAAACGCTTAATAGGGTGTTTGAGAGTATTTATTTGAACCACTTAGTTTAAATTATTATAGCATATGAAAATTTTACATTATAACTCATTTTTATGTTACATTATAGTTTGTGTTAGCATTATATTTGTAGCAAAAATCAATTTTGATTTGAACTAAATATAGAGATGCAACAATAGGCCGATGCCCGTAGGCCGACCCGAGCCCGTCCTGCTATAGTGATGGATCGGCCCGCACAACCCGACACTGTTCAAGGCCCATGAATACTAGTGGGCTATGCTGGGCCAATATATGTCGGCCCGGGCTGGGCTGGGTCGGGCCGTCTAGGCCCATAATGGGCCTCCCATCTCGTGGGTCGGCCCATAGGCCCACAATTAGCCAACCCACCGGCCCATGTAAGGCCCATACAGGCCCACAATGGGCCAGCCCATTGTGGCCTAATTTCACATAAATATATATATATATATATATTCAGATATATTTTTTCATGTTTATTTACGGGTGAACATGGCTAAGTATGACTTTCTCTAGTAAATCATGTAAGGCCCATTGTAAGTCATGTATTATCACATCAAAAAACTATATATTTAATATATATATATATTATTTAATACATATAAGAATTAAATATTATATAATATATATACATGCCATATTCACCCCTGAGTGAATATGACATTAGATTTCCCCAATACATATCACATCACAATAGGCCTAACAAGTTATTTTTCTTTTCTTTTCATTTCTTTTTATTTTTTTTATTTTTTTCTTTATAGGCATGCTTTGCTTTTGAGAAGTAAAGTTGAGAATCAGATGCTGAATTTGTAGGTCATGTATTATCACATCAAAATGCTATACATTTAATATATATATATATATATATTATTTTATACATATAAGAATTAAATATTATATAATATATATGTATGCCATATTCACCCGTGAGTGAACATGGCATTAGATTCCCCCATGCACATCAAATTGCAATAAGCCTGACAAGCTCTTTTTCTTTTCTTTGCATTTTTTTAATTTTTTTGTTGTAGGCATTGTTAGTATGTGTGGAGCTTAATTATTACCCTAACGCATATACTGAGTCTATAGGTCATGTATTATCACATCAAAATATTATACATTTAATATATATATATATATATATATATATATTATTTAATACATATAAGAATTAAATGTTATATAATTTTCACATGTCATATTCACCCGTGAGTGAACATGACATTAAATTCCCCTATGTAATTATAAAGGGGCAGGCCTAACATAGAGGCTCAAATGAAGGCCTGCAATGTGCAAAGCTGAGACGTTAAGTCTTTAGTGAATTGTCTAATCAAATCACACTTGAAAGGAAAAAATAAAAAAAAAAGATTTAAAAAATTAAAAAATTAAAAAATTAAAAAATTAAAAAATTAAAAAATAAACTTTTTTACCTATAAATAAACGTAGAACATTCACAGAAATACTCATTCAACAAACTTCTAAGATCTTATGTATTGTTTTTTTTTTTTAGATTACTTAGAGTTCTTCAAAAAGGAAAAAAAACTTGAAAGTATAATTTATTTCATTTGTTGTTTATTAATTTTGTATTGTTATAAGTTAATTTTATTGTGTAATTATTTTATTTAATTTTTATGTTACGTTAATTTATTGTTATTTTTTATTAAAGCTATGACATCATCACATAGTGGGAGAGCCAACGTTTCACATTTGGTGATCAACGAACAAGAACAATTTAATGATCCACTTGAAGAAATTGGAGTTGACTTACTATCTCAAGTTGATGGTGTTGGAAAAGCGGTGCGCAGCAGAATTTTAAAAATTTTCATCGGAGTAATTTCCAAAACACAAGTTTGACATGTTATATGTATAAATTAGACAGATCTTACTAACCTTTGTGTGAAGAACATCCGCAACCTGTGAAGAGAAGTAACGTTCCAGAAGAGTCTCAACCAACTGGTCTTCTTTGCTATTCTCTATCCACAACAGGAGTGAGTGTAGGCTTACACATACAGCTCTTGCACCGGTGACTCTCCTTCCAACCAAGAGAGAGAACCCAAAGCTAGTGTTCGTGATTTGTGAACAAAAGCTCTCAAGGAGTTTTTTAGATGCTCACTAGAAGAGTATCACTCTTAATCTCTCAATTGATCTGAGTAAATCATGAGACTCACTCCCTTTTTATAGCCTTTGGTCCTGGGGTCAGTCTTTATCAGATTAGGTTTCAAAAACTCGAAACAGAATCACGTTTGGATCAATATCTGATAAGATACGCGTGAAAATGAGTAATCTTATCTCCCGTTGATCGGCAGGCCGAACATTCTAATCGGTAGGCTAAACAGGCCAGTTCGGCAGGCCGACCACGTCATTCGACAGGCCGAACTCCTGAGAAAAAATCTCCGCGAATCTTTTATTTTCCACCCGAGATTCTAAAGGATAAAGTCTCAGTTTTGATTCAAATAACCCAATAGAGAAGATATCTAGTCAAAACAAACTTTATCAAGATAATCTCTAAGAAAATAAATCAATTCTCAATAATTTTACAAGTTTATCTTGATCTAATTTATCTAAAATTAAATCAACCGATAAACAGACAAGAATTATCTGATCCAATAATTCAACAAGTTTATCTTAAATTAATTTTATTACAAAATTAATTCAACCAATAAACAGACATGAATTATTTGATTCTTACAAATTTTAAACCAATCCGATAAATCCGACATAAGTCACCAATTATTGGAAAAGCACGCCGTATCGTTACAGGATTTTGTGAGCTAGCAAAGGGGACCAAAATGGACCTATAGAGTTCAAGCTCATGATAATTATGAAACCCAATATCCCAGATATACATTTCACAATTATCAACTCCAACGCTACTCCACTAAAAGCTTGGAGCTGCACTCTCGAACTTTATAGAATTACGAAGCTCGTGTAGCTAAGTCTCCATGACATATCAAAGTGTATCGTATCCCCATATGATAATCCATAATCGGCTTAAGGACAAGTTCTGTCTTACCTTCCTGATTATTTTTATCTTACATTCCATTGTCTCACCATTAGAAAACTTATCATCCAAAGATAGTATACCATTCGGTTACACCTATGTATCCAAATGGTTGAGCGCTCCAGTTTTTCAATTACAGGACAACGCATATAAGAGGATATCATTACTCCTAAGGAGGAGCTATAGATTTCATATCTATGAATAACAAGTCTACGCTATCAAGAGTCATGCCTCCAACGTACCGGCATGCATACCACTATAGAGATGTGGGAGTCACCCATTGGTAAGTCAAAAGACACAAGTCGAGACAACGGGCCCACTATTCATCTCAGGATTAAGATACAATACAATTGATCATCTAAAGTGAATCAATTTGCCAAGAAAGAATTATTAATCCAAATCAATTCACTTTATGTCCCGATCCAACACATTGTCACCTATGACAAAGCGCCAATGTTTCTATTCACGGAGTCCAACTCCGATGGTCAAAACAAACCATCTCCCAAAAGGGATATAGTGAAACGCCCCTTTATTCGGACGTCACAGATATCGTTACATACTTATATTCATACATGCTTAAATAATTAAACACATAGATAATATCAACTCAATCGTACTATAGATTTTAAAAGTACTTAAACTTACATTACCAGGATCCATTCATATAAATTTTTTTTTTTTTTTTTTTAAAACTTACATTGTTTCGAAAAACATAGTTTAATGTTATTTCATAACATAATTTATTCGTTTATACTTAATTTATTCAAGAACTTATTTAATAATAATTGATAATCAAATAGTAAAATCAAGATTTATTAAAATCTCACATTAAATCACTTTGATCAACATATCTTTGAATTCCTCTTATTCCCACAGTTCGGCAGGCCGAACTTGGGACTTCGGCAAGCCGAACAACATCGGCAAGCCGGAGCGTCTTCCACCGGCAGGCCGGCAGAAGCTTTGTAATTCGGACCAAAAATTCATCCAGGTTCGGCAGGCCGAAAAAATGGATCGGTCGGCCGATCTTCTGGTCTTCGGCAGGCCGGACACGGAGTTCGGCAGGCCGTCCGAGACCAAATCTACTTCGGTAAAAAATTTAAAACGTTCTAACTTTACGTAAAATATAGCGAAAGTTCATATTCGTCAAAAAATGATAAAATAACTTATAAAACCATAATATAAGTGTTCTTAAAAACCCAACATAAAATATGTTCAAAATATATAATTTTATTGAATCATAAATTCATTTCTTCTTGGCGTGCTTCCGGTTACAATTCATCGTTCATGTTGCTCACACGCCGTTCCATGTCCTCCACCTATTCCAAGACTCTCTTACCCTTATCTGCAACATGACATATAAAACATGAATAAGCTAATGCTTAGTAAGTACATAAAATTCTCACAATTTAAAACATTTCATAAACATCATCATCATCATCATCATAAAAGTGCCTTAAGCACAATTTCATGGAAACATATCTTTCATAATATTGACCATTTTAAAATTTATATATCTATATATTTTTTTATTATTATTCTTAAGGGCCCAAGTGTTGCACCATAAACATCATCATTGGCGCGCCGTCATGAGAGGAGAAGGGTAGCTAATCCCTAACCATACATGACATCATAATATATCATTTCATAACATTGGGTGTGCAACACTTATTAGGTGATACATAAATACATAATGTTCATACTTTGAAACATACCATAGTCATCATACATGCGTAACTTTGAATCATGAAAAACTTTTTATAAGAAATCCTTTAAGAAAAATCATCATGAAAATCCTTGTAAACATATCATTAAATCCTTGTAAAACGTGTCATGTTGCAGGTGAGAATGTACTTACTTGATCGATAGCTTACTTAACCTTAATATTGCACTTGGTGACGACACCGCGGTCTCGTTGTGCTTGCTTCCTTAAGTGTCCATGCCATATATCCATTTTAAGGTGCAAATAAAAAAATCAATACTTATCATAAAATATCCATACACTCATCTCATATTTTAAATATTTTTTTTATTATCATAAAATCTTTTAAACATACATAACATTTTATGATCAAACAATCCAAAAAAAATAACGTTTATTAAAACATTTCATAATCATAAAATACATTCATCTTACATACTCATACATAAGCATAATTAACAACTTTTCACGAAAACATCATTCTTTACCTATAGAATAATCATTACATTTTTCATACCTTCAAAATTAAACAGTATCATTTTACTGTGAGGGGTAGAAGACAGAAATATTCATTTTTCATAAAACATTAAAATGACATAAAACGTGAGGAGACATCACACATAACAAAATACAATACCTAAAGAAGACATTGTAGACAAAATTTGAAGAGGAGAACATCTTTTTACATTTACCAAAAAAAACTGAATTCATACCTTGAAGTTTCTTCTCGAAATTCTTGAATTCGATCAACGAAACAAGACTTCTCTCTCTTTTTTTTTTTTTAATCAGAAAATTTTCGTGGAAGAGAAAAAGAAATTTTGTGAGGAAGGGAAGAGGAAGAGAAGTGAAAGAATGTCTCAGAAATTTTTTGAGAAACAAAACGTGTGAAGGAGAGAAAATAATGAAAAAGGAAACGTTAAAATTTTAACGCAATAAAAACCATTGATGGGAATTCATTTCCCTTCATTAAGTCAGAAAAATTCTGACTGTAGGGGGCGTGACTTGGGGCGTGAGAGGAGGAAGAGAATAATGAAGGAACGTCTCAGAATCGAGACAAATTATTTGAGGAAAGAGCGTAATAAAAATTTTTTAACGTAATGTGTATAATAAAGAGTCATTACTCTTCATTAAGTCAGAAATATTCTGACTATGAAGAAGGTGATTGGCGTGGGAAAAGGAGAAGAATAGAAAAGGAAGGTCAAACATCATCAATCTTACCTTAACTCACCTTCTAAAAATAGGAAACCTCTTAATATAATACAAATCTAATCCTTTAATTTCCTTAACTGATAAAAACATTCCATTATTATGCCAATTAATCACATTAATTCACCCAATTAACGTAATTAACTCAGTCATAACTCTGGAGAGATTTCTGCTGACTGTTGTCAACTTTGTTCGGCCTGCCGATTTTCCCTCTTCGGCCTGCCGATTTTCCCTCTTCGGCCTGCCGATTTTCCTTCTTCGGCCTGCCGATCTGTCATTAAATGCCATAACATAAAACATTCACACATCATTGCATCATAAATTAAATAATCATATATTTATAATTTCTCATGAACACTAGAGCACAACGATTCCATGCGGTCGTCACCTGTCACAAATCTTGACATAAAAAGTTAGTAACATGCACATCACATATCATATCATATAACGTTATTTATTAAATACATTCCTTAATAGCGTTACTAACTTAACGTGGTCCGTTACATAAAATAGGCGGGTGTTACAATTCTCCTCACCTTATAAAAGTTTCGTCCTCGAAACTTAGAACAAATGTGGATACAAAACTTTCATGTCATCTTCACGTTCCCATGTAGCTTCTTCAACTTGCTGATTTCGCCATAACACCTTGACCAATGGAATTTCTTTATTCCTCAAAGTCCTAGTTTTTCGATCGAGTATCTTCATTGGCTTTTCTTCGTAACTTAGGTCTTCTCGTATCTCGATCACTTGTGGCTCAATCACATGCGTAGGGTCCGGAACATACTTCTTTAGCATGGAGACATGAAATACATTGTGTATTGCGGACATTTCAGATGGCAACTTCAGCTGATAAGCTACTTTGCCTATTTGTTTAACAATTTCATAAGGACCGATGAATCTTGGGCTTAACTTGCTTTTCTTCCCAAACCTCATAACCCCTTTCATTGGTGCAACTTTTAAGAACACATATTCGCCTACAGCGAACTCTAAAGGTCTTCTTCTTTTATCAGCATAACTCTTTTGACGGCTTTGAGCAGTCTCTATTCTTCTTCTTATCAACTTTATCATCTCAGAAGTTTCATTTACAAAGTCGGTTCTTTCAGCATCTATACTTTCCATCAACTTCTTTTCACCAGCTTTGTGCCAACATATAGGTGACCTGCATTTTCGTCCATACAATGCTTCATATGGTGCCATTCCAATTGTCGCCTGAAAGCTGTTGTTGTAAGCAAACTCTGCTAATGGTAACATTTTACACCAGCTGGTCTTAAAATCGAGAGAACATGCCCGTAGCATATCTTCTAAAATCAAGTTCGTCCTCTCTGTTTGGCCGTCAGTCTGAGGATGAAAAGCTGTACTGAAATGAAGCCTGGTTCCCATTGCATTCTGGACACTTTTCCAAAATTTAGATGTGAACCTACCATCACGATCTGAGATAATTGACTTGGGAATCCCATGTAGTCGTACAATCTCCTTAACATAGAGTTCCGCTAATCGTTCCATGGAATAAGTGATCTTGATAGGAATGAAATGCGCCGTCTTCGTCAGCCGATCCACAATTACCCAAATTGCATCATAGCCGTTCGTAGTTCTGGGTAAGCCGGTAATGAAATCCATTGCTATTTCCTCCCACTTCCATTCCGGTATTTGAATAGACTGTAGTTCACCACCAGGTTTCTGGTGTTCAGCTTTTACTTGCTGACATGTCATACATTTCTTCACATACTTTGCAACATCACGTTTCATTCCAAACCACCAAAAATTACCCTTTAGATCATTATACATCTTCGTTGCACCTGGATGAATAGAGTAAGGAGTGTCATGAATTTCTGCCAAGATCCTCTCCCTTAAATTATCAACATTGGGAACACATAAACGATCCTTAAGGTACAGAGTTTCATCATCAGCAGTACGAAACTCTTGACATTTTCCCTCTTTTATTTCATGCTTAATCCTTACAAGGCTCACGTCGTCATCTTGCTTACTCCGAATTTCATCATACATTGTCGGAGCAAGAGAGAGTGCTGATAGTTGACCTGCTATAAGTTCTAAACCGAAGTCTAAAATTTCCTTCCTTAAAGGTGGAGACATTGCTTGCATAGACATCAATGTGGCAACTGACTTCCTACTTAAAGCATCAGCTACTCGGTTTGCTTTACCAGGATGATAAAGGATTTCACGGTCATAATCCTTCACCAACTCTAGCCATCTTCGTTGTCTCATGTTCAGGTCTTTTTGTGTGAAGAAATACTTCAGACTTTGATGATCAGTGAATATCTTGCATTGGACCCCATATAAATAGTGTCTCCATATCTTTAATGCAAAGACGACTGCTGCTAACTCTAGGTCATGAGTAGGATAGTTCTTTTCATAATCCTTTAGTTGCCTTGAAGCATAAGCAATCACCTTTTCATTTTGCATCAATACAGCTCCTAGGCCCATCTTGGATGCATCACTATAGATTACGAACCCATCATTTCCCTCAGGAATTGCCAACACTGGAGCCGTCGTTAATCTTTTCTTCAACTCTTGAAAACTCTTTTCACATGCATCCGTCCATTCATACTTCCTTCCTTTGCGAGTTAGGTTCGTGAGTGGAGCTGCTATCTTGGAGAAATCTTCTACAAATCTCCGATAGTAACCTGCTAGACCCAAGAAGCTTCTTATTTCACTTGCATTCATCGGTTGCTTCCAATTGAGTACAGCTTCTACTTTAGTAGGGTCTACCATTATCCCATCCTTTGAAATGACATGCCCTAGGAATGACACTTTATCAAGCCAAAACTCGCATTTAGAGAACTTAGCATAAAGCTGGTGTCTTCTCAAGGTCTCCAGCACGATCCTTAAGTGCTCCTCATGCTCTTCCTGACTCTTCGAGTAGACAAGAATATCGTCGATAAATACAACAACAAATTTATCGAGAAAATCCTTGAATACCCTGTTCATTAGATCCATAAAGGCAGCAGGTGCATTCGTCAAACCGAAAGGCATAACCACAAATTCATGGTGACCATACCTCGACCTGAACGCAGTCTTGGGGATATCTCCTTCTTTAATCTTCAACTGGTGATATCCTGATCGTAGATCAATTTTTGAGAACACCGATGCACCCTTGAGCTGATCAAACAAATCATCTATTCGAGGCAACGGATACTTGTTCTTGATTGTCACCTTGTTCAGTTCTCTGTAGTCGATGCAGAGTCTCATAGTGCCATCCTTCTTTTTCACAAATAAGACTGGTGCACCCCACGGTGAGTGACTTGGCCTGATAAATCCTTTGTCAAGCAGCTCCTTTAATTGCGTGTGAAGCTCCTTTAATTCTGCCGGGGCCATTCTGTAAGGAGCTTTAGAGATTGGTTCGGTGCCTGGAGCGAGCTCAATCTCGAATTCAACTTCTCTTTCTGGCGGTAGACTCTTTAGATCATCAGGAAACACATCTTCATATTTATGAACAACATGCACATCTTTAATTCTTATCTTTCCTTCTTGGCTTTTGTCTACAACATTTGCCAGATAGCCCATACAGCCACTTGCTAACAGCTTCCTTGCTTTCATTGCCGATAAAAACATGTGGGGTTTCTTCCTGGTCTCGCCAACATAAACAAATTTCTGATTACCTTCAGGATGGAAGATCACCTTTCGTTTCCGGCATTCGATCGCGGCATTATACTTGCTTAGGAAATCCATCCCAAGAATCATGTCATAGTCATGCATGTCGATCACAATGAGGTCGACAAAAAGTTCCCTATCAAAAATCCATAGGGGTACTGCACGCAAACAATGCGTGGATAATATCACTTCCCCGGAGGGTAGTGTCGTAGTGAATCCCTGTCTCATTGGCTCTAAACGAACCCCTAACTTCCTAGCATGTGACATAGACACAAAAGAATGCGTGGCACCCGTATCAAAAAGAACATAAACATCATTACATAAGCTTGTTATCTGACCTGTGACCACGTTGGAGGTTTCTGCAGCTACTTGTTCCTTTGTCATGGTATAGATTCGGGCATTCGTTGGTGGGGCTTCAAGTCTCCCTTGGCTGATTAGTGGCCCATCAAGGGAGGCTTGCATCTGATGCAGCTGGGCCTGAGGAGTAGGTCTCTGTGGGGTATTGGCATTTATCAATTTGGGGCAATTCTTTACGAAATGATCTTCACGCCCACATATGAAACATTGGTTCGTTCCCAGTCGACATTCCCCCGGATGCTTCTTTCCACATTTGGCACATGGTTGGAATCGCCTGTCATTGTTGTTGCGCTGACCATCATTGTGCCTTTTGTTGTCTTGGCCCTGCTGTTGTTGAGGATTGCCCTTCCTCTTATTGTTTCTCCAGTTTTGACTGTTGTTGTTGTTCCTGTGGGAAGGACGGTTCTGGCTATTAACATTGTTGGCTTGCTGGTTGGGCTGAGGCTGATTCCTTCTTAACTTTGACAAATGGAACTCAGCACGTTGGGCCCTCATAACAACTTGCTCTTGGGTCCTTGGCGGACTTGCCCCATCAACAATTGCAGCAATGTCTGGTCTAAGGGCTCTTATCAACCTTCTGACCCTTTCATCTTCATTCATAACCATCCCTGGACACAGACGAGCAAGTTGATCAAACTTTGTCACCACATCAGTGACTGTCATATCCCCCTGACGTAAGCTTTCGAACTCCTCATAATGTTTCCTCGTAACATTCATGTGGAAGAACTTCATGTTGAACTCGTGAACAAAGTCAGCCCATGACATTTCTTCAACACTTCTGCTCTGTTCGATGCCATCCCACCATATCCTGGCCTCCATAGTAAGGCAGTACGAGGCACAGAGGACCTTTTCATTATCCGTGAAATCCATGAGTCGTAAGGTAGCCTCAATTGTCTTTAACCATCCTTGAGCGACTAGCGGGTCCTTAGAACCCTCAAAGTCAGCTGGCTTAACTCTCTTCCATCTGACCAAAAGAGGTTCTTGATAGGCTGCTCTTGGTTCAGCAGCAGGAGCTGGGACTTCATTTACTTGTACTTGTGGCTGCGGAGGAGGAGGAGGCACATCATTGCCTGGTTGTTCACCATTCTGGCTATTGGCCCTTAATGCAGCTATTTCCCGTCGTTGATCCTCCAACTGCCTTTGTAGTTCAGCGATCATTGTCATAAGTCTCTCGTTAGACTGGGTGCGGGTCTGCATTCTTCTATAGCCGTCCATCGTAAATTTCCTAAAATAATAAGGACTTAAAATTCATCTTCTATTTATGAGACAGGTTTTCATTACTATGTCTTTTAATCATTAAACATTCAAACCTTAATTTTATTATCATACTTGCATCAGTACATCTAACAAACTTACTTGGAGGACTTGGATTGACGTGTGGCGATATGAATTGTAATCGAAAGATTCTCTCTGATACCAAAGCCTGAAACGCCCCTTTATTCGGACGTCACAGATATCGTTACATACTTATATTCATACATGCTTAAATAATTAAACACATAGATAATATCAACTCAATCGTACTATAGATTTTAAAAGTACTTAAACTTACATTACCAGGATCCATTCATATAAATTTTTTTTTTTTTTTTTTAAAACTTACATTGTTTCGAAAAACATAGTTTAATGTTATTTCATAACATAATTTATTCGTTTATACTTAATTTATTCAAGAACTTATTTAATAATAATTGATAATCAAATAGTAAAATCAAGATTTATTAAAATCTCACATTAAATCACTTTGATCAACATATCTTTGAATTCCTCTTATTCCCACAGTTCGGCAGGCCGAACTTGGGACTTCGGCAAGCCAAACAACATCGGCAAGCCGGAGCGTCTTCCACCGGCAGGCCGGCAGAAGCTTTGTAATTCGGACCAAAAATTCATCCAGGTTCGGCAGGCCGAAAAAATGGATCGGTCGGCCGATCTTCTGGTCTTCGGCAGGCCGGACACGGAGTTCGGCAGGCCGTCCGAGACCAAATCTACTTCGGTAAAAAATTTAAAACGTTCTAACTTTACGTAAAATATAGCGAAAGTTCATATTCGTCAAAAAATGATAAAATAACTTATAAAACCATAATATAAGTGTTCTTAAAAACCCAACATAAAATATGTTCAAAATATATAATTTTATTGAATCATAAATTCATTTCTTCTTGGCGTGCTTCCGGTTACAATTCATCGTTCATGTTGCTCACACGCCGTTCCATGTCCTCCACCTATTCCAAGACTCTCTTACCCTTATCTGCAACATGACATATAAAACATGAATAAGCTAATGCTTAGTAAGTACATAAAATTCTCACAATTTAAAACATTTCATAAACATCATCATCATCATCATCATAAAAGTGCCTTAAGCACAATTTCATGGAAACATATCTTTCATAATATTGACCATTTTAAAATTTATATATCTATATATTTTTTTATTATTATTCTTAAGGGCCCAAGTGTTGCACCATAAACATCATCATTGGCGCGCCGTCATGAGAGGAGAAGGGTAGCTAATCCCTAACCATACATGACATCATAATATATCATTTCATAACATTGGGTGTGCAACACTTATTAGGTGATACATAAATACATAATGTTCATACTTTGAAACATACCATAGTCATCATACATGCGTAACTTTGAATCATGAAAAACTTTTTATAAGAAATCCTTTAAGAAAAATCATCATGAAAATCCTTGTAAACATATCATTAAATCCTTGTAAAACGTGTCATGTTGCAGGTGAGAATGTACTTACTTGATCGATAGCTTACTTAACCTTAATATTGCACTTGGTGACGACACCGCGGTCTCGTTGTGCTTGCTTCCTTAAGTGTCCATGCCATATATCCATTTTAAGGTGCAAATAAAAAAATCAATACTTATCATAAAATATCCATACACTCATCTCATATTTTAAATATTATTTTTATTATCATAAAATCTTTTAAACATACATAACATTTTATGATCAAACAATCCAAAAAAAATAACGTTTATTAAAACATTTCATAATCATAAAATACATTCATCTTACATACTCATACATAAGCATAATTAACAACTTTTCACGAAAACATCATTCTTTACCTATAGAATAATCATTACATTTTTCATACCTTCAAAATTAAACAGTATCATTTTACTGTGAGGGGTAGAAGACAGAAATATTCATTTTTCATAAAACATTAAAATGACATAAAACGTGAGGAGACATCACACATAACAAAATACAATACCTAAAGAAGACATTGTAGACAAAATTTGAAGAGGAGAACATCTTTTTACATTTACCAAAAAAAACTGAATTCATACCTTGAAGTTTCTTCTCGAAATTCTTGAATTCGATCAACGAAACAAGACTTCTCTCTCTTTTTTTTTTTTTAATCAGAAAATTTTCGTGGAAGAGAAAAAGAAATTTTGTGAGGAAGGGAAGAGGAAGAGAAGTGAAAGAATGTCTCAGAAATTTTTTGAGAAACAAAACGTGTGAAGGAGAGAAAATAATGAAAAAGGAAACGTTAAAATTTTAACGCAATAAAAACCATTGATGGGAATTCATTTCCCTTCATTAAGTCAGAAAAATTCTGACTGTAGGGGGCGTGACTTGGGGCGTGAGAGGAGGAAGAGAATAATGAAGGAACGTCTCAGAATCGAGACAAATTATTTGAGGAAAGAGCGTAATAAAAATTTTTTAACGTAATGTGTATAATAAAGAGTCATTACTCTTCATTAAGTCAGAAATATTCTGACTATGAAGAAGGTGATTGGCGTGGGAAAAGGAGAAGAATAGAAAAGGAAGGTCAAACATCATCAATCTTACCTTAACTCACCTTCTAAAAATAGGAAACCTCTTAATATAATACAAATCTAATCCTTTAATTTCCTTAACTGATAAAAACATTCCATTATTATGCCAATTAATCACATTAATTCACCCAATTAACGTAATTAACTCAGTCATAACTCTGGAGAGATTTCTGCTGACTGTTGTCAACTTTGTTCGGCCTGCCGATTTTCCCTCTTCGGCCTGCCGATTTTCCCTCTTCGGCCTGCCGATTTTCCTTCTTCGGCCTGCCGATCTGTCATTAAATGCCATAACATAAAACATTCACACATCATTGCATCATAAATTAAATAATCATATATTTATAATTTCTCATGAACACTAGAGCACAACGATTCCATGCGGTCGTCACCTGTCACAAATCTTGACATAAAAAGTTAGTAACATGCACATCACATATCATATCATATAACGTTATTTATTAAATACATTCCTTAATAGCGTTACTAACTTAACGTGGTCCGTTACATAAAATAGGCGGGTGTTACATATAGACAACATAACAATCTTTACATGAATAAAGCGCCTAACTTTATTCCCTCGATTGCGGATCATATGTTTTAGACCGTCACCTTAAGAATCATGTCTTCCACATAATCAGTCCATCATATGCCCAATTCTTAAGGTTTAGACTGACAGTCTCAGACTATTGTTTGCTTATCATACATTCAACAAACATGAACGTAAAGATGACAAGATTTGGCATATATATATAAATGAATAAATTCTTTATTGATAAAAATGTCTCCAAAAATATATTACATTTTTACTCCTTAGGGCATACATGTCTAACAGATGGCTCCTCTGAAGTCACTTGTAAGGGCAAAAGGAAAGTTCAATGAACTTCACCAGTTTGGAGTTACTTTGATCTCGTAACATGTGCAAACGAGAATGGTGTAATAGAAGAGTGCGTAATTTGCAAAGTATGCAAACAAGACTACACAAGTAAATCCTCTTCTAGCAATGGTCACTTAGAGAGGCATCGCAAAAAATGCGAAGCTAAGCATGGTGTAGGTGGTGTTGATTGTCATCAACAAACACTTCAATTTAGCCCTGATGGTAGTGTTATCAATTGGTCATATGACCAACAAAGAGCTAGAGAATGGCATGCTAGACATTTGGCTAGTGCTTAACAACCAATTAGTCTTACTGATGATCTAGACTTTGAGGAGTACATTCAAAATGCTTATAATTCACAATATAGGCGTGTTTCAAGAACTACTACAAGAGCGGACACTATGAAAGTTTTTCATTTAATGAGGGAAAAGTTAGTAACTGAATTTAGTTAATTCACTGCATCTGTTGCATGCACATCTGATTTGTGAGAAGGTCGTACCAAAACTAGTTATATTTGTATAACTGCACATTATGTGGATAAAGATTGGTCTTTTCAAAAAAGGTTAATTGCTTTTTGACCAATGCCTTATCTGCATGATGCCAAGGCCATTCATGATGTCATCATGGAAGTTTTTGATTTTTATGGCATTAAAGAAAAGGTTTTGAGCATCACATGTGATAATATATCTGCTAATAGTATTGCTATTAACCTTTTCAAAACAACATTGAGACCACAACATGGTGAAACACTTTTTCACCAGGGATGTACTTGTCATATTATTAACTTGTGTGTTCAAGATGGCATGAAATTTTTTCAAGGTTATTTGGAAAATATTCAAACGGCCTTGGGTTACATAGCAAGTTCTGGCTCTCGAATTGAAGAGTTTGCTAAACTTTACAAGAGAGCAAGCATGAAACCCAGAAAACTTCTAACTGACATAGGACACCGGTGGAATTCAACATATTTGATGTTGAATGCATGCCTACCATACAAAGAGGTCATAACCACATATTACAACTTGAGGAATCCAATTGAGCTGCTTCAAGAATTTAATTGGCAAATTGCTTCATGCTTCTACAATTTCTTAAAGGTTTTTTATGAAGCCACTCTCCAACTCTCAGGTGTGTACTATCTCACCTCTCCTCATACATTACATAAATTGTACAACATTGCTGCAACCTTTGATATGCATAGAGATTTTGACATGTTTAGGGAATCTGTTGAGTTCATGGAACAAAAATTCAAAAAATATTAGGAGTGTGTTCCACCTTTGTATTGCATAGCCGCTGTATCGGATCCAAAAGTTAAATTAGCTGGTATTGAATATTTGCTTAAGGGTATAGGAGAAAAATTAAGGGTGCATTCTAACATCATAACCATTCAAAATGTGCAAGCAAAAGTTAACAACATATTTACTGCATATAATGAAAAATATGGAGGAGGCTAAACAGTATCCCCTGCACCTTTAGCCAATACTACATCTGTACCACATGGTTCTTCCTGGGCAAGTATGATTAGCTACACCGAATTTGGTTTCGATACATCATCCACATCTTCAACACGCAGTGAATTGGAAAATTATTTGGAAACAAATTTTGCATCATTCACTTTCAATAAGCAAGGTGGTGGTCATGATTTCAATAAGTTTGATCTTTTGTCATTTTGGAGATCACTGTCAAGAACTTTTCCTATGCTCTCTAAAATGGCTCGTGATATACTAATAATACCAGTGTCCACAGTTACAAGTGAACAAGTATTTAGTTGCAGTAGTAGAGTACTTGATAAACGGCGTGTACCTATAAGTGACGATATTCTGGAAGCAGTAATGTGCGTCAAAGATTGAGAGGATGCTTGCAAAAGAAGCTAAGAAGTTCAAGATGATTGGGTTAATGACTTTAAAAATTTGGACATTTCTGATACTCCCACTGGGAGTAATACGTTGTAATTAATTATGAACAATATTTTTTATGTTTTTTTTTGTTTTTAGTAATTTTGTAAACATTTTATGTATAATCATCCCAATTGTACTCTTTTTTCCTTACCAAGGTTTTGTCCCATTGGGTTTTCCTTGGAAAGGTTTTCAATGAGACAATCGCAAATAAAATATCCCTTTTTTATATTTCTCTTGACTATTCAAACTTTTATATTTTTTAACTTGTTTAAAAATTCAAAAATAGAAAAATTAAAAATTATATGCTTAGATGGGCTAGCCCATTTAAGGCCCACAGCATAGCTCGGCATGACCCATGTAAAATTGGCCCACGGGCCGGGCCGGGCTAAGGTATTTTTAATATGGGCCAGGCTGGCCCAGCCCACGCCCTGTGTGGGCCTAAAGAGAACGAACCGGCCTGTTCTTGCATCACTAACTAAATACAACTATATTTAAAAGAGCTGCATGTATGCTCGGAACTTACCGTGTGTGATTTGAACTAAATATAACCAAGGCTTAATTTTTTTTCCCCGAAGCATGGTTCAAATTTATTAGTTATTGGTGGATCCAGATTTTGTGTAGGGTCTAGATTTACCTTGTATTCGTGGATCATTCGCGTTGATGGTACTGCTTGTATTAGTTTTTTGGTAATTGTATTGCTTCCATTAGTTTGTTCTTGAATGAAATCTCTCTTTTCAAAAAAAGGAAAAAAAAGGTCACCTATATGAAAATGAAGAAAAAGATGTTAAGTATAAAAAAAATACTTTTCAAATAAAATTATAAAAGAGAAGTCTTTGAACAGTTTGAAAATGAGACTTTTGAGCCGATGAAACCAATTGTAGATTGAAATAAGAACCAATCTTTCAGCCGAAAAAAAGAACCAATCAATTTGATTTTTTTTTTGTTTTTTTCACCCCTCGGCATAAAACCTATTACTTAACAAAAAAAAAAAAAACAGTTAGATCATCCTTCTCTATTTCTGTGTTAGGTTTTGTTGTACTCTTATTGTGTTACCCCCCCCTCCTCTTCTCCTTTAGGGCCAAAGATCGAGATTATTCTTACACTCGTTGCCAAGTTTTTGGCGTGAAGGAGGGGGCAACACACAATTTCAGTGTTTAATGGGGAGGATCTCAATTGGGAGATGTCCGACGTAGGAAGAGTGGCTTGTGGTATAGGCTCCTCAGTCTTTTTTCTGAGAGGAGATGGTTAGGTGGTGGTGGCAATGAGCATGCTCCTTGGATCGTGATTTTATCTTCATTTTTTGTTTAGTTGTGCGTTTTATTTGTAACAAAAGTAGTGTTGTTTCGCCATGTTTCATCTTTATATTGTAATATTGGAGGTGGTCTCTTTACCTTTCGATTTTATTTATGTATCACAACTATTTAAGTTGGTTATCAGTTATATGTGTGTTGGTATCCAGCAAGATGTATTTCTATGTTGTGTCACTTGCGCCCCCAATATTTGGGGTTTGGACTTGTTCATCTAATTTTATCTATTGACTATAGGGGTTCTTTATAACGACATTTAGTTTATGCACATTTAGTGTCAATCAAGTTTCCCATTAAATCTTGACGCTCGTGATTTGCCCCTATGCTTCATTCATTTTTGCTTGTGAATCCAGTTAAATGTGTGGGCCTAATCCTCTTTTAATGGGTGGCTATTTATGATTACACTTAAATATGTATTTTATTTAATTCAAAATGAAATTTTCCCTTTAAATGTGTATTTTATTTGATTCGGAGTAGCGTTTTTAGACCAATTTAGAATTGAAATTGTACTGATAGGCCCCGTTTGGCAATGTTTTAAGAGTTTTTGAAAATGTTTTTACATGCTTTTTGATGCAAAAATTTGAAAAACACTCTTAGCATAATTCCCAACAAATTCTTATTTTCTAAAACAAAACTATTTTCACCTATTTTGAAAATACTATTAAACGACCCATTGAGTCCCAACAAATAAAGTTGATCCCGCCACCAAAGCAAAATAAAGGGCTTGTTTATTTTGTGTATCTTTTAGACTTAATGGACTCAAATTTAAATTCGAGTATCAAGAATCATTTGAATACATATTTGTTTCCTCTAAAATCTGAATCCTTTGAGTATCAAGAATCCAAGTTTTTAGAGTTCTGATCCCTCTAAACTTTTAATACTCGAATATCTTTACTACTTTAAAAGCTGAAATTCTCTCTTTTATATTTGAGGAAAAAAATCATAACTTCTTCATTTGATATTTAAATGAGATAATTCTTTTTTTATTGTATTTCTAAAGAAGAGATGAATAAATTAAGATCTATATTGCATATTTTTTAATATCATTAACAAGAAGATTTTATTAGATTTGTTAATAAATAAAAAACTATTTTTACTACCTCTTCAAATATAAATTTTAATTTTATTCTATACTCAAATTAAAACTTAAAAGCACATCCAAACGTCAATTTGGATAACAATTTAAATCACATAACTCAAATTAAATCACTAATTTAAATCTATTTACGAAACGGACCCAAATTGTAACGAAGAGGCCTAGTGAATATGTGGTGATAACATGCACCAATCATGCAAAGGTTTTTTTGATGGCTTTCACATTCTAAGCTAAATCATTAAAAAAAAAAATCTAGACCCTTTTTTTTCTATGATAATAATGAAGGAAAAAAAAAAAAGACCGACTCATCTGTGATTAAAAATTGATACTGGGAATCCTCCTAACTCCCTTTCTTTCATAGCCGACAATCAAAGAATTGTGTTGATGATTATTTGAGTTGAGTTGTGTAATTTAAATTGTAATTTAAGTTAATGTTTGTTTGAAAGAGTGGTTAAAACTTCTGAGTTAGGAAGAAAATTCAAATCTATATTTAGTAGGTGTTTGAAATCATGATTTAAATTATGAATTTGTGTTTAGATACGTCTAAAATTTTGATTCTTTTTATCCTCATTTTTTTAAAATGTAAAAAATTATAGTAAAAAAATACTTGTTTCTGTACGTAGACTATAATTAGAAATATGAATAAATTCACGTTTTTTTTGTTACAAGCAAAAGCAAATTTTTAAAGTCAAACTACTATGGAAAAAAAAATGCACACATAACAGAACACGTTTGCAATTCAACTATAGAAGCAATTGTTTTTAAAGCCTGAAATAATTTGTTAATATATATATTTTTTAAATTGTGAACAAATTAATTCAGGAAAACATTTAAAATAGTAAATAGGAAAAATAATTACTATATTAATTATAATTTAATAGTGGTTGTACTATAATAATAAAAAATTGATTTAGACAAACTTTATTAGTAAAAAGAAAACTCATGTAAAAACTGAAAATAATTTTAAAACAACACACTTGTGTTACAACATTGCAGAGTGTCAAATTAGGGCACATAAGCAAACACAACAAACCAACCAAGAGGTCTACAAAAATATTAATGTCTAGAGGTACACTAAGGGGATAGGCATATGCTTCCCACATTTACATCGCCATCACATCCCTGTGTACATTCATGTTGTCATTGTCTATTGTCCACCCTTTTTTAAATTAATGGGTGATCTCCAACCCCATCATCGTACCCATCCTTTTCTTGTGTATAATTTTCACCTTCTATCTCTGCTACGGAAGTTGCGTTATCGTAGTACATCTTGAAGATATCGTCATTGTTTTGCCACATGCAAATGAAGTTGTGGAGAATGACAAAAGCAATAGGAATCGCCTTTTGTTTGTCGAATGGTTAGGTTTTCATGCTCTTCAGAATTGAAAATCTTGCCTTCCACACACTAAAAGTCCTCTAAATACAATAGCGAAGAGAGGAGTGGTTGTAGTTGAACAATTCCCTCAGAGAAATAGGACCTTGGCGTCGCTTTCTATACTTCTGCAAATGATATGTAACTCCTTGATATAGAGCGAGGAAGCAATCTATGTTCTCATACCCAGAATCAACTAAGTAGAATTTCCCTAATTAAATACAAGTGGCGTCAGTATATGTTCTGGCAGTACAACAATTAATCCACTAATTGAAATAAGCAATGATATTAATTTTTGTACATGATGGTGGTCTTAGAAAGTGTTTTTCGGGATTGGTGATAGCATCCAACAGCACTCGAGCATCATGGGCCGATCCCTCCCATCCACTTAAGATGAACGTGAATTTCATGTCAAAGTTGTAGACGTTATGTGTAACTTTAATAGATGCAATCCTATATAAACAAAATACATTCATAAGTTATGCAAATGTTTCATGAAAGCATATTGATTGAGGTTTTCATATTTACCTGGAACTAAGGTAGGTACTTATGCCTATTTCCCACGAGTGTCTGGAGCATATTCCACTCAGGTGGTCGAATAAACTCATGCCTCATTTCAGCTACTGCATAGAATGCAACCGTGAAGTAACGGGAAATGGTTTCCCTTGAATATTGCTAACAATCCTGCATCCCTCTATTCGTTTGGCTTTGCGATATGATGTTTATGAATCGGTGTAAGTAGACCCTTGTTTTCAAGTATTGTACTCAACATTGTACAAGCATCGGCATTCATTAGAACCTTGTTGACTATTCTTGCATTATGGCCTTCAAGTAAATTATCCACTTTCACATGCCCGGGTATCCCTAACGTGTTCCTTTGTTGCTGGGGCTGCATATATGCTGACATGTATAACATGGCAAAGGCTGTTGTGATGTTGCATATCTTGTCATCATCATCCTAATTATTATTTGCAGAACTTGATTCACCAAAATTCGCCATAAACAAACTACAGTTATATGTATCATAAGTTCATATTAAAGTATCATAAACAATTTGAACATAAATAATTTTCTCTAGGAAGCAACAATAATAACACAATCGGTGCATGTTTGGCACACCGTATTGTATTGTATTGCATTGTATTGTATTGTATTATATACAAAAAATACAATACAAATACAATACAATACAATACAATATGCCAAACAAGCCCTCAATGTTGATAATAATACAAATATGAATAACACTCAAATTGTTGGTCCGCAATCAATGGACAAAGTGGTCCAAGGCACAATACAAATATGCATAGCAATCATAAAAATAAAAAGTCCTAAAGAAAGTCCTCAATATTAAAGCAGTAGCAAACTAGTGCAACTGGCACTTAAGAAATAATGAACATGAAAAAAAAAAAAAAAACCCTATAGGAAGCTTAGCACTAGAATGGATCCTGTCCTCCATAAGGTGGACGTGGGTAATTTGGTGAACTATGTGGATAATATGACAACGATAGGAAATATGACGGCGACGATGTTTGAGATAATGGTGGTGCTTGTGGTGGTGGCTAGTGGTATCTTGCTTGTTGTTGTTGTCTCTCTTGAATCTTATCAACCCCATTCTGCATGTTGGCTAGTCGATACACCTCTGTCGCTACAAGGAACGCCATTTGGTAGGTAGGGCAGTCCATTAGAAACATCGAAAAGTCAAAATACCTATCCACTTCGAGGTTTATAGAATTCATATTGTTTAGGCATCATTTCATTTCGTTATACTAGGGCCGAGGTTGACTTGTAGATGTTCCATTGGTCCCTCTACTAGAGCTGTTTCTAGAAAGGGACTCGGCAATACTGTGTAGTGCTATTGCAGCCATGTGCGAGTCCGACAAACTCTTGCCTCGCACTGGCCTCTTCCCAATTGTCCTGGGGGTGGATGCAATGTTCCTGGCACAACCACTGGTCCTACGACTATCAATCCCTGCCCAACTGCTTAGATAATCCATCTTGTCCTCTTGGGATATCTGGACAATAGTAGGTCAAGTTAAGCATGTAGAACCAGAGGCGACGACATGATTTTCGATAGTAGATGAGAAGTGGAAATACTTATATATCAAATCCCAATTCAAAACCTCCTTATCAAACAACTCCTTCCCGTCGGGGTGACTCTGCCCAATATATACAAAAGAAAGTTAATTTGAGAAAAGTTGTACAAAGAGAATTCCAAAACATAAAAAATTTGGTGAAGGCCATAAATACAACTCATACGGCTATAAAATTGTCTTTAAATTCTTGCAAACAGGTCACCTTACCAATGCGGGGATCCCAACCAAGTTTAGTTTGCAAAGAGAGGATGGCATGCGTTATATATGTTCGTCTATACCTACTTTTCTTCTCGTTACAACGCTAGCCCAAAGCACCTTCGTTAAAAATCTCTAACGCCCATTAATCCCAATCAGCCATGGAAGGATGTCTACCTATAGCATTTCTTTTATAGTCCATTATACGTTCCAACAACATCCTTTCTATATAAGGGTTCCAATACACTATCCTCTCATCGCTCTTTTTCTTCCCCATCTATTTTGTTTTCACACACAAATAACCAAGCAAGTAGCCACCAACATAGATGCAAAGAAAACAACATAAAAAACAATGCGACAACAATATCAATTTAAATCTGGCTCAGAAATGTTCTCTCCTTATTACAGATTAGGAGCATAATTATTGTGGATTGGCACTTAAACAACCATAGTAACACTACAACTAGTTTTAACACACAAGGAAGAGCCAAACGATAGCTAACACAGGTGGAGAAAGGCCAAAATGACGGCTAACACACAGAAACAACGGGTGCATAATCAACCGGGAGCACACCGGTATAATAAGTGCCACAATTCACAACAAAGATACTTCAACTAACATAAAAAAGCATATACAGTTTCATCATAGCCAAAACAATTTCATAGATCATTATGTAGTATCAACAAAATGATAGCTAACATGGGTGGGGAATGACCAAAATGACAAAGAGGGGAAGGGCCAAAACGACATCAAATAGAGGTAGGAAGGCCCAAAATGACACCTAACATGGGTGAGGAAAAGCCAAAAAGATAGCTAAGGGGAAGGGCCAAAATGACAACAAATGGAGGTAAGGAAGGCTTAAAACGACACCTAACATGGGTGGGAAAGGGCCAAAACGGTAGTTGAGGGGAAGGGCCAAAACAACAGTAAATAGAGGCGAGGAAGGCCCAAAACAACAACTAATGGGTGAGGAAAGGCCAAAACGACTGTTGAGATAAAGAGCCAAAATGACAGCAAACAAAGGTAAGGAAGGCCCAAAACGAAAAAAAAAACAGACGTGGTGAATAGCCAAAATGATAACTAATAGATTAGGAGGGCCAAAACAACAAAGGCTGGGGAAGGCGAAAACGACAGCTAACAGCGGTTGGGAAGGGCCAAAACAGTTGGGGAATGGGGAGAACAACAGCCCATAAAGAAGAAAAATAGGCAAAACGACAGGAGGGGAAACCTAAAGACAGCCGACCAATGGTAGGGGGAGGGGCTTGGCAAGCCGACATGTATAAAGGGTAGTGAAGCAATTCTCTTGGGCAAAAAAAACCAATCCATATATAAGCAAAAAAAATTGAGACAAAAATGCTTACCTTTTTCGACCTTATTGACGGAGATGTTTTTGTCTTAACCATAGCAAGTCGCAAAAAGGTCTCTGATCTTGTGTAACGATGCTGACAACAGAAACAGGTCAACCACAAACGGCTACGCAGACAAGCCTTAAGGTGGCCTGATTTACATTGACGAGAAGAAGAGAGAGTCGAGGGACCAATTTCTCATCGACGGGAGCAATAGTTGCTGTTTTCATAAAAATGGGAGATGAGGGTTTCTAGATCACAGACGGGATGTACCAGTATGCATACCATTATAAAAATATGGATGCCACCCTTTGGTACATCAAAAGACATAAATCAAGACAACGGGCCCATTATTCATCTTAGGATTAAGATGCAACACATATGATTGTCTAAAGTGAACTGATTTGTTGAGACAGAATTATTAATCCAAATTAATTACACTCTATGTCCTGATCCAATATATCATCATCTATGACAATGTACCAATATTTTTATTCGTGGAATCCAACTCTAATGACCAAAATAAACCATCTCTTGTTAGGGATATAGGCAACATAATAATCTTTGGATGAAAAAAGTGCCCAACTTTTTTCTCTCGATTGTGGATCTTATGATTTAGCCCGTCACCTTTAGAATCACGTCTTTTGCATAATCTGTCAATCATATGCCTGATTCTAAAGATTTGGATCAACAGTCTCAGAATTTTGTTTGCTTATCATACTTTAAACAAATATGAATGTAAAGAGAACAACAATTTGGTATATGAATAATAAATAAATCCTTGATTGATAAAAATGTCTCAAAAAACATATTATATTTTTACTCCTTAGGCTTACGTGTCCAACATACAAGTGAAAAGGTTTCCTCTTAGTCAATTCCTTCCTTTTTCATGTATCCATTTGCCACCAGTTTAGACTTATAGGTTTTAACTTTCCATCTGCTCCTCTTTTCTATTCTAGACCTAAGGAAAAACATAACTCTTCATAGATGAATAAGAGCTACTTACCTCTTCTTGTCTCATTTCAAATTAAAAGAAGCAGAAGAAGAAAAAGAGAGCTTTAATATGGGGTTGAGCAAGAATGTTTCTAAACAAACCAAAAAAACCCTACATTTACAGGATGTGTAATGTAACACCCACCTATTTTTATGTAACGGACCATGTTAAATTAGTAACGATGTTAAGGAATTTTATTAATAAATTATGTTATATGTTATGAAATAAGCTTTAAATGTTACTAACTTTTTATGTCAAGTTTTATGACAGGTGATGACCGCTTGGAATCGTTGTGCTCAAGTGTTCATGATTATTTTAATGTATGTTTAATTATGATGCGATGATATATGAGTGTTTTAATGTATGGAATTTAAGGACAGTTCGGCAGGCTGAACTTTTAAGTTCGATAGGCCGAACAGTCTGCCCAAGACCAACAGGCCGAAGAAATCCATCGACAGGCCAAACTTGGTGGAACCGGCAGGCCGAAGGAAAAAATTGACAGGTCAAACACGGCTGATGAGCAATAAGCAGAAATCTCTCCAACTTTATGGCTGAGATAATTACGTTAAATGAGTGATTTATTGTGATTAATTGGCACAATAATTGAATGTTTTATCAGTTAAGGAAAATAAAAAGGTTTGACTTTGCATTGATTTGTGTTATTTTAAATGGTTTCCTATTTTAAGAGGGCAAAATATGGTAAGATGTGATGATTTGTTTGACTTTTTTTCTTCTTCTCTCCTTCCTTCACGCTTTGGGCTATCAAACAGTTAGAAATTCTAACTTAATGGAGGGAATTGAATTCCCATCAATTACGCTCATTATGTTAAAAATTTTTAACGTTCCTTTTCATTATTTTTTTTCTTTCTCTCTCATTCTCACGTTTTTCTCTCTCAGTTCTAAGACGTTCTCTCATTCTCATTCTTTCTCTTCTCTTCTCCACGAATTTCTCTCTCTAACCCGAAAATTCTCTGCAAGAAAATTGTAAGAAAAGTTGTATTTTCCTTGGTTAAATTCAAGAATTTTGAGAAGAAATTTCCAAGATAAGAATTTAGTTTTTCCGGTGTTTTTGAAAAGAAAATTTCCTCCTCAATTCGTCCACAATATCTTTTTTTAGGTATTGTATTTGTTTTGAATTTTTAATATGATATGCATGTATGTGTTATGAGATGCTTTCCTAAGTTTCAAGTTGTTTCAACATTTTTAAGATAAAATATGAATTTTCTATCTTCTACCCCTCACAGTAAAATTTTACTGTTTAATCTTGATGCATGAAAAAAAAAGTAATGTTATTCAAGGGGTAAATATGATGTTTTTCATGATAGTCGTCAAGAATGTGCATGTATAATGTATGATGAATGTATTTTATGTTATGAAATTTTTATGGGAATACATTAAGAAAACTATTTTAATAAATGTTATTTTTGGATTTTGGTTTATGAAATGTTATGTATGTTTGAATGATTTTATGATAATGAAATAATTGTATACATGATAATATGGTGTTTGTATGAATTTCTAAAATATATATATATATATATATATATTAATTGTTCGAGAATGTTTTATTTAAAAGATAATTATGTTCAAAATGTATGGTTTGTTTTTATATGCTTAAGGTAATTTTTATGATTTAAGAAAAATCATAATAACATGTTTATGTGATGACAATTTTTATGGTTATGAATTATGTTTGTAATATGAGATGAACGAATATATATATATGAATAAATGTTTTATGATAAGTATTAATTTTATTGTATTTTTAAATGAATAAATTGCAATAACACTCAAAGAAGAGAGCACATCGAGACCGTGGCGTCATCACCAAAAGTATATTAAGGTTAAGTAAGCTAGCATTAAGGTAAGTACATTCTCACCTGCAACATGACACGTTTTACAGGGATTTGATGATATGTTCACAATGATGTTCATGATGATTTTATGGTTATTTTTCCTTACAAGATTTCTTATGAAAGATTTTCATGATTTAAAGTTATGTATGTATGATGATGACATGTTTCAAAGTATGAAAATTATGTATATATGTATCACCTAATAAGTGTTGCACACCTATGTTATGAAATGATATGTTATGATGTCATGTTTGGTTTGGGATTAGCTACCCTTCTCCTCTCATGATGGCGCGCCTATAATGATGTTCATGGTGCAACACTTGGGCCCTAAAGATAAAATGGAATAAGTTTTCATATGGTCAATGTAATGAAAGATATGTTTCTGTGAAATTGTGCTTAAAGCACTTTTATGATATGATGACAATGATGATGATGATGATGTTTATGTAATGTTTTAAATTGTGAGAATTGTATGTACTTACTAAGCATTAGCTTAATCATGTTTTATGTCATGTTGCAGATAAGGGTAAGAAAATCATGAAATAGGCGGAGGACATGGGAAGGCGTGTGAGCACTAAGCACGATGAATTGTAACCGAAAGCACGCCAAGAAGAACGTTTTTATATTTTAAATCAAGTTTCAGATTTTGAACATTTTTTTTATGATGATAAATATTATAAGTATTCTTGAACTATGTTTTATATTTTATTACATTATTTTAAGTATTATGAACTTCCACATTTCTTTTATGAAAGGATGGTTTTGTTTTAGAAATTAAGTTTTCCCAAGGATTTTTGGCTCGGTCGGCCTGTCGAACATCTTGGTCGGTCTGCCGATGCCCAGAAGTTTGGCCTGCCGATCACGTTTTTGGCCTGCCGAACGATGATGAGATTTTAAGCAAGTTTGCAAAGCCTCTGCTGGCCTGCCGGTTGAGAGAACTTTGGCCTGCCGAAGTCCCAAGTTTGGCCTGCCGAACTATGTAAGTTAATGACTTTTAAATGATGTGATGTTTTATGAGATATGATGTGATGTTTTATAAGTCCTGATTTTACAACTTGGTATACCTATATTATTAAATAAGTTCATGATTAATTTTAGTATAGTTGAATAAATTATGATATGGAATATGTTAAGCAATATTATCCTAAACAATGTTAAATTTTTTTAAAAAAATGCATGAATGGATCCTGTTTAAGTATGTTTTACTTTTACAATTAAAAGTATCGTTTAAGTTTTGTACTTATATATATATTTAAAGTCCAAGTAAGTATGAGTGTAAGATTATAACGACATCTGTGACGTCTGAACTAAGAGGCGTTACATGTAATTGCATGTATTACTTGTAAAATAAGAGGAGATAACAATAACAATAATAATAATAAAATACATGGGAGCTCCCAAGGCTTGCATTTGTTAAGGTCTTATAGGTTTCAACTTTCCATCTGCTCCTCCTTTTCTATTATAGACCTACTTACATCCTATGTATTTTCCCCTTCGAGTAGGTCCCCAAGTTCCTAGACTTGATTAGTCTTCATATGTAACACCCGGCCTATTTTTATGTAATAAATTACGTTAAGTTAGTAACAACGTTAATGATATTTTATTAATAACTTATGATATACGTAATGATATATGATGTTAATGTTACTAACTTTTATGTCAAGTTTTATGACAGGTGACGACCGCATGGAATCGTTGTGCTCAAGTGTTCATGATTATTTTAATGTATGAATAATTATGATGCAATGTGTATGAATGTTTTAATGTATGGCATTTATGGACAGTTTGACAGGCCGAACTTTTAAGATCGGCAGGCCCAAATGACTGCCCGAGATCGACAGGCCGAAGAAACCCATCGGCAGGCCAAACTTGGTGGAACCAGCAGGCCGAAGGGAAAAATCGGCAGGCCGAACACGGCTGACGAGCAGTCAGTAGAAATCTCTCCAAAATTATTACTAAGTTAATTACGTTAAATGGATGATTTAATGTGATTAATTGGCACAATAATGGAATGTTTTATCAGTTAAGGAAATTAAAGAGTTTGACTTTGCATTGATTTGTCTGATTTTAAATGGTTTCTTATTTTAAGAAGGGCAAAACATGGAAAGTTATGAGTGATTGTTTGACTTTCCCTCTTTTCTCACCTTCTTCCACGCCATTTGCCCTCTAAACAGTCAGAAAATTTTGACTTAAGAAGAGTCACGAATCTTCATTATTCTCATTACGTTAAATTTTTTTTTTAACGTTCTTTTCCTCAGAATATTTTTACTCTCTCTCTCTGTCCTAAGACATTTTTTGATTTTCTCTATCTTCCTCTTCTCTTCTCCACGAGTTCTTTCTCTCTCTCTCTCACGAAAATTTTCTGAGAATATTAAAAAAAAATTTGAGTTTTCGTTGGTTGAATTCAAGGGTTTTGAGAAGAAAATCTTTTAAGGTAAGAACTCGTTTCTTTATATATATATATTTTTAAAAGAAATTCTTCTCCTCCCCAATCCGTCTACAATATTCTTCTTTAAGTATTGTATTTGTATTGAATTTTTAATATGATATGCATGTATGTGTTATGAAATGTTTTCCTAAGTTTCAAGTTGTTTCAACGTTTTTATGATGAAATATGGATTTTCTATCTTCTACCCCTCACAGTAAATATTATTGTTTAATCTTGATGTATGAAAAATGTAATGATATTCAAGGGGTAAATATAATTTTTTTCATGAAAGTTGTCAAGAATATGCATGTATGATATATGATGAAGGTATTTTATGTTATTTGTAAGAAAACTATTTTAACAATGTTATTTCTGGATTTTTGTTTATGAATTGTTATTTATGTTTAAATGATTTTATAATAATATAATTATTTTATGCATGATAATATGATGATTGTATGAATTTTAAATTAAAATATATGTATTTTAATTGTTCAAAAATGTTTTATTTAAAAGATAATTATGTTTAAAATGTATGGTTCGTTTTTATATGCTTAAGGTAATTTTTATAATTTAAGAAAAATCATAATAACATGTTTATGTGATGACAATGTTTATGGTTATGAATTCTGTTTGTAATATGAGATGAGTGTATGTATATGTGAATGTTATATGAATGGATGATTTATGCTATGATATTAAGTATTGATTTTATTGTGTTTTAAATGGAAAAATAGCATGAACACACAAAGGAACGAGCACTTCGAGACCGTGATGTCGTCACCAAATCATTTTAAGGTTAAGTAAGCTAGCTGTTAAGGTAAGTACATTCTCACCTGCAACATGACACGTTTTTACAAGATTTGATGTTATGTTCATAATGATATTCATGATGATTTTATGGATATTTTCCTTAAGAATTTCTATGAAAGATTTTCATGATTTTAAGTTATGCATGATGATTTTGGCATGTTTCAAAGTATGAAAATTATGTATATATGTATCACCTAATAAGTGTTGCACACCAATGTTATGAAATGAAATGTTATGATGTCATGTTTGGTTTTGGATTAGCTACCCTTCTCCTCTCATGACGGCGCGCCTATGATGATTTTATGGTGCAACACTTGGGCCCTTAAGATAAAATGGAATAAGTTTTTAAATGATGAACGCAATGAAAGATATGTTCTATGAAATTGTGCTTAAGGCACTTTTATGATATGATGACAATGTTGATAATGATGTTTATGAAATGTTTTAATTTGTGAGAATTATATGTACTTACTAAGCATTAGCTTAATCATGTTTTATGTCATGTTGCAGATAAAGGTAAGAAAATCATGGATTAGGTGGAGGACATGGAAAGACGTGTGAGCACTATGCACGATGAATTGTAACCGAAAACACGCCAAGAAGAACGTTTTTATGTTTTATTCAAGTTATATACATTTTGAACATATTTTTATGTTAAGTTTTAAGAATACTTATACTATGGTTTTATAAGTTATTTTATCATTTTTAATGAATTATGAACTTCCGCAACATTTTATGAAAAGTTGGTTTGTTTTAAAAATTAAGTTTTTCTCATAGATTTTGGTTCGGTCGGCCTGCCGAACATCCTTGGTCGGCATGCCGAAGTCTGAAACTTCAGCCTGCCGATCATGTTTTCGACCTGCCGAACGTGGTCAAGTTTTTGGTCTGAACTACAAAGCCTCTGTCGGCCTGCCGGTTGAGGGAACTCCGACCTGCCGATCATGTTCGACCTTCCGAAGTCCCAAGTTCGGCCTTCCGAAGTCCCAAGTTCGGCCTGCCGAACTGTGGGAGTAAGAGACTTATATATATGATGTGTTGAATAAGGAGATTTGATGTGATGTTTGATAAATCCTGATTTTACAACTTGATATACCTATATTATTAAATAAGTTCATGATTAATTTTAAGTAAAACTGGATAAATTATGATATGGAATAAGTTAAACAATGTTATATAAAAAAAAAACTTAGATGTATGAATGGATCCTGGTTATGTATGTTTAACTATGTTTATATTTGAAAACATCAGCTATGTAATTACGTTTATGTTTAGTGTTTAATAAGTATGAATGTATGAATGTAACGATATCTGTGACGTCTGAGCTAAGGGGCGTTTCATCATGGACTTCATTTTAGCATTCATAGCTTTTGTCCAAAGCTTTGAATCAACATCCTCCATGGCTTTTTTGTAAGTGTAAGGAACATACAAGTGAAAAGGTTTCCTTTTCGTCAATTCCTTCCTTTTTCATGTATCCATTTGCTACCAGTTTAGACTTATAGGTTTCAACTTTCCATCTGCTCCTCCTTTTCTATTATAGACCTACTTACATCCTATGGATTTTCCCCTTTGAGTAGGTCCCCAAGTTCCTAGACTTGATTAGTCTTCATAGACTTCATTTTAGCATTCATAGCTTTTGTCTAAAGCTTTGAATCAACATCCTCCATGGCTTTTTTGTAAGTGTAAGGATCCCTGTCATATTCAGCTGGCTCTGCCAAGTAAGCTTCACCATTGAACATATACATTTTGGGTTAACGTTTGATCCTCCCACTATGCCAAAGCTCCCTATGTTGTTGTTCTGTCATTTTTTCCACATTGATTGGATCTATTTCTATTGGATCCACCAAAGCAACTGAATTAGTCACCATCTCCTCGAGTACCACTCTACTACGAGGCTTAAAGTCAGTCATGTGACTTTCCTTAAGGAAAGTCACATTCTAGAAATAACGACTTTATTTTCTTTTGAATTATAAAACCACCTTTTGTTAATAACCACCGTTTATTTTACACTTGTTATTCATAGATACATAATCCATAGCTCCTCTTTAGGAGTCGATAATATCTCCTTATATGCGTTATCTTGTAATTAAAAAATTGGAGCGCTCAACCATTTGGATACATAAGTGTAACCAAATAGTATACTGTCTTTGGATGGTAAGTTTTTCGATGGTGAGATAATAGAACGTAAAAAAAAATAATCGAAAAGGTAGGACAAAATTTATCCTTAAGCCGAATATGGATATCCTATGAGGATACGATACATTTTGATATGTCATGGACACTTAGCTATTCGGGTTTTGTAATTTTATATAGTTCAAGAGTGCAGCTCTAAGCTTTTAGTGGAGTAGCATTAGAGTTTATAATTACAAAACATATATCTGGGATATTAGGTTTGATAATTATCAAGAGCTTGAAATATATAGGTCCAACAAGTCCCCTTTGCTAGCTCATAATAAATCCTAGAACGATATAGCATGCTTTTCCAAAAAAATTAGAGACTTATGCTAAAATATTAGATTGGCTGAAATTCGAGAGAATCAGATAATTCATGTTTGTTTATTAGTTGAATTAATTTATGTAAATTAATTCAAAATAAACTTGTTGAATTATTAGAAATATTTATTTTCCTGAAGATTATCTAGATATAACTATTTTAATCAAATAACTTTTCTATTTGGTTATTTGAATTAAAACTGAGGCTTTATCTAAAGAATCTCGAGTGAAAAATAACAGATTCATAGGGATCATTTATCATAAGTTCGGTAGTCGATCTTTAGGTTTGGCCTACAAATAGAGTAAGTTCAGTAGGCCGATCTACCAGTTTGACCTATCAACTGAGCGATAATTTGATCACGCATTTTTACACGATTTTATTATATATTGATCAAGATTTGAATTTCTTAAGGCCTTATCTGATAATAACCAAGCTGGGGACAACCTCTATAAATAGAGAGTGAGTTTTCTAAGTTATTTGGTCAGTTGAGAAATCAAGAGTGAGCACTCTAATATGTGAGTCTCTAAAACTCTCCTGAGAGTTATTGTTCACAAATTACGAACCTTAGTTTTAGGTTTTCTCAATTGGTTAGAAGGAGAGTCATCGGGGAAGAGCTGTACAAGGTGTGCCCACACACACTTCGATCATGGATAGAGAATTGCAAAAAGGACCAGTTGGTTGAGGCTCTTCTAGAATGTTCTTCTCTTCACAGATTATAGGAGCTTTTTGACATACAAGGCTAGTAAGATCTTGTTAATTATGCATATAGTATGTCAAATTTATGTTTTGAAAAAACTCTAATTAAAAAATTTTAAATTTCTGATGCGTACTGTTTTTTCAACAATTAGTATCAGGACCATAGTTTTTACATAAATTTACAAGTTTGTGATCATGCTATATGTATAAATTATGTGATTTTAATGTCTCTTATGCTTGAATTTAATTTTTTAGAGAGTTAGCACTACAAGGTTTATATATATTTTTGTTGTCATGAGATTATATAGTAAATGTTTATTAATTAATTATGGCTGATTAAATTATTAATTAATTAATTAATTTATGCCGGTTATGGTTCCTTAAAGGTTAGGATGTGTATCTAGGTTTTTTATGTAATTAGATGATAGTCTATCATCATCGTCTAAGAATTATTATTCAATTTTAAATTTATAAGAATTTTATAATTAAATAATCATTTGGAGAAGACAGATCTAGAAGACGGACCTAGAAGATGGATGATAGTGTTCCATAAGCATTTCTTGAGTCTCTAAATTTTTATGTTTTTGAATTGTTGAAAGTAAGATTGAAAAACTGCATAAAAACTATATTTTCTAGAAAACATGAGTTTTGCTCGGTCGGCAAGCCGAACCCTCAGGTTCAACAGGCCGATGGTCGTAGACTGGAAGGCCAAACCTCTATAATTAATTGGCTGTCTGTGGGGCAAAATTCTTATGGCTCGGTGGCAAGCCAAACTTTCAAGATTGGCAGGCTGATCTATCATGACCGAACATGCCTGTAGAGAGCTGTGGATTTTCAGAAAAGGTGAGTTTTTTTGGTGCAGTTTTGATTTTATTTTTGGGACAATTCTGAGAAACATTAAATTTAGATATAACTTAAAATATGGAGTATTCGATCTATGTAGGATTGAAGACTTGAAGATGGATAATACATGGAAAAGATACAATTTGAAGATTCAAGGATGAAGAATCTATAATATGTTTCGATTGATCTCTTGTAATCTTTAATTTCTTTTCTATAGGGTGGAACCATAATATTACAACTATTTATTATTATTTTGCTTGTAGCTTTGCATATTTCTTTGCTTGTCTGTATAATAATATGATTCGCCATATATGTTGATAACAGGCCATATAGAATAGGGAGTGTCGCTCATTAAAAATTGTTCATGCATGTTTTTAAAATAAATCATTGATTTCAAAAGATTGAGTGGGAGAAGGCTTTCAAACAGAGGACCTACGTCCTCCATCGTTAGTCTATTATTAGCACAAGGTGGTTCCGACTCCTAGGAAGGAGTACTAGTTTAGAACTCCTAGAGGATAAGATATTTTAGCATGATTTATCATTGCACACCCCTAGCTAGTGATTATAAATCATGGATAAAATATTAAAATGATGGTTATACACTCATGTTAATTTTATTATTAACCTCCCCGAGGAGCTCTGTTAATAAAAGTAATGGCCAAAGAAATGATTATTAATATATGCTGGATCATATAGGTCTTGGATGGCATATATTAATCAGGAGGGGATTCATGTTCCTAATTGAATTTGGAAAGTCTCCTCTAGGAGGCTTGTTGAATTTTGAGTTAGGAATTATCATTTTAAGATTGTGATATTTTCAAGGTTTTGACACATAAACACATGTATGTTTACTTGATTGTGTTATCTTACTAAATTATTATGGTATGTTTGCTTATATTTAATATATGATTCTTTACTTTAGATTTAAAATGTCTAAAAACACTTTATCATCGATACTTGACAAAAACCAATTAACCGGTCAGAATTTTAATGATTGAAAATGGAACCTGAATATTGCCCTATCTTTTGAGAAACTAAAATTTGTGCTAACAACACCGTGTCCTCCCAAGCCTACAGGAGATTCCAATAATAAGCAAATCCAAGCGTATGATCGCTGGAAAGATGCTAATGATCAAGCCCACTGTTATGTTATGGCCAACATGAATAACATGTTGTAGGCTCAACATGAAGATTATGAGACAGCAAAGTAGATTTTGGATAATCTTTAAAAAAATTTGGAGGCTAAGCCCTAAAAAAATGGCAAGGGGCACTTTGGAAACTTCTAAATTGCAAACAAAGGCTGGGGACTTTAGTGAAGGAGCATATGATGTTGGTCATTGGCTACCTCATTCAGGCTCAAACCAATGGCGCTGACATAGATGTTGAAACATAGATGACTATAGTCTTTGAGATTTATCTAAGGCGTTTATCCCATTTAGAGCTTCATTTAATTTAAGCAATAGACGAGATATTGGGGTGATTAATAGAGGTAAGTGGAGATTGGATGGTGGGGATTTATTGCTAAGCAAGTACCCTCCAACGGTAAAAAATCTAGAGAATGGAGAGAATAATCATCACTGTAGCAGCCAGATAAAATCCGAATAATTTCACTGTAGTAATCAACTTTCACTAGAGGAAGTGATATGGCTTTTTTTTTTTTTTGGTGTGCGTGTGTAGGGGGTGACTCAGAAAATGGGGATTTGAAAGATTGGGTTGATTCTTTTGATTTAGATTTTTAGGAGTGTCAAACACAAACTCACCCGATTATGAGTTATGGGAGTCTAAATAATTAGCCCAATTCATCAACCAAACAGGCCCATTTTTTGGCAAAATATGAAATGCTCAATTTGTCCATATGATGTGACATAATGAGACAACTTCTATTGTATATTTAGGAACCATCTGTTTTGCATATTCGGCCAACTCTTTGGATTCAAATCTTTAGAATCTTATAGATACATGTTTATTTTCCCTAAACTTCAAATAATTTGAATCTTTTGGGTCCAAGTTTTCAGAGTTCTACCCCCTGAACTCTTTGGACTCGAATATATTTGCTACAATAAAAGCTGAAATTCTTTCTCCTATATTTGAGGAAAAAAATTATAATTTCTTCATTTGATATCCCGATGAGACGATTTTTTTTTTCATTGTGTTTCTAATAAAGATAGGAATAAAGCGATATCCATATTGCATTTTTTACGATCATGAATATTAAGATTTTGTTAAACTTTTTAATAAATCAAAAACTTTTTTCACTTTCTATCCAAACACAAATTTCAATTTTATTTCCAATTCTGATTAACACTTTAAATACACATCTAAATGTTAATTTGTATAACAATTTAAATCACTAATTCAAATCACACAACTCAAATTAAAATAATCTAAATCAACACAATTTGAATCCATTTACCAAATGCATCCTTATTGTTTATAAGTATAAGCCCCTTTCCTTACATTGACATTTCAAAACAGTTTTTTAGTGTGTACATTCAACCTAGGCTTTCATTATGTATACATATCTCTACACACACACACATATATATATATATGCAAACATAACACATAAATATGTATAATTATATACATAAATTTGTATATATGGACACATACATAAACATGCATGCATTTTTGGTAAAAGAGTACGTTTAGCAACGTAGTTAGAACAAATTTCCTATAGCATGTGAAAGTTTTACTCTATAGCCTACTTGTGCTTTACACTGTATCATATAAGAGTTTTACACCATAGCAGTTGAAACTATATAGTTGAAACGACATTTTTAAACCAAGCCAAAATTTTGTTTAAACCACACCTGCAACTCTTAGCAAATTGGAATCTCGAATTAGACCACTAACAAATGTCAAACATTGCTTGACTACTACACTTTTCCCTTTTGACAAAAAACATACCAATATTCTCCCAACTTATCTAGAAAAAAGCGTGATTAGGAAGTAATCCTAATCCCATCCAAGAAAAGTACTACTTCTGTGTTGCATGCACTGCTCATGAATATCTAAATCTAAATCATATATTATATGTTTATTCTTCATTTTTTACTTAAAATATATGAAAATATATAAGAGAAGACTACTCAAGTATTCCTAATTTATGAATACAAAAAAGACAATAACTACCAAAGTATACTTTTTTTAAAGTTTCTTAAGATATCGAATTCATAACTTTGGAGGATATTGCTAATGATTATACCACTGTTACGTTAACACATGCATTAATATTATATTATATTAATACTAGCAAAATCCAGTTATTTATTGTTTTAAAAAATAGGAAAAATATCATACAAACACCAATTCACATCCTAATAGTCGCTTACTACTGTAGTAAACACAACACAGATAAACAACCGATTTAGCAAAATTTTTAAAATTTTAACATGCAATGTAGTATTTCGTATCACTAATGTTTCAATTTCCTATAAATCATCTTCATAAACCTCGAATTAATGTTGTCTCACAACTCCTATTCCACCTACTCCCTTCTTTACTAGGACTAACAGAATCAAATTGCACATATTCTTTGTTAGAGAGATTGTAATATATCTCTCTAATATGTTAAAGTTCAAAAATCAAACTTAATTGGAAAAGAAAACACAAATTTATAGTGTTTGGAATTAGCTCCTAGTGCCACGACTCTTATATTTGAGCCCCTCACGCTACAAAGTGCAAATCAGCACTTCGGAGGCAGTGGCACGAGCACTGTAGCGCCCACTTGGGGAAGCACTGGTGTAGTAGCGCCAAGTGCCACATGGGTTACAAGCCTTTAAAAAAGGCAAAACCAACAGAGCCAACCTAATACATAGTCAAAAAATGTGTTCTTTGAAAGGTTCTGAATTGGTGTATTTATTAGTTGTATGTTTTCATACAAACCTAAATAACTATTAACAACGGATATATCCGTTTAGTAGTTGTATTGTTTCATGAAGAGATACCTTCACAAATGAAGAGGTACCTTTAAGCAAAGGTTGTGTGGATTGAACTGGTTGTGTCCATTTATGAAATGACACCCTTGTTTTTGTTTAATCTTCAAAATTAAAATAGAATTCATATATTGTTCTGGAACATAATATTGTTGCTAGATATTATGTTCAAGTGTTTATTGTATCTTAGGGATAATTTACCATAAAAAAATCGTTAGTAAACTTTGAAAAGTGAAGGCAAATAAAATTTTTAAGGAAAGTGTTCATACACGCTGCAAACATATTTCTAGTTTCTAGAATTTTTTAGTCTCCATTCTCTCTATTCTCACAAAATCCACCAACATTCTTACCTCTCCTCTTTACCAGGATACAAAAGACTAGTTTTCCTTCTTAAACTCCACAAATAAATTAATAACTCTCCTCCATTCCTCAATTATATAAACATTACCTTAATTAACCTATAATTATTTTTAAAAAAAGATCCACAACACAACACTTGCCAAAAGACATGTCTTACATGAAATGAATGAATCAACTTACTATAGACTGTGGATCTACAATGAAATGTGAGAATTTTGATTTGGGTTGTTAGACTTCTATTTATGGAATTTGGGCCCTCAAATCACCGTCAATTGGACTTATTAACTCTAGTTAATGTGCAAGTTCAAAATGCAATAATTGAAATAAAGTGCTATAAAGACTAGAATATTACACGTAGGATTTATAATGGTTCACTCTGTTAAAGAAGAGTTACGTCTATTGTTATGCACTATAAAAAAGATTGTGTACAAAATTACATGAGAGCAAAAAAGAGACGAGGAAGCAATTAGGCAGAGTTTCCGCATGTTCTTCTATATCTCTCTCGTACAATGAAAGAACCACCCCTTTATATAGAGAATAAGGAAGAATCATGGCTTCAACTATCTGGCAGAGTGGGGCAATGCACTAAGTGTAACTATAGTAGTGGGATACGTGTCGATCTGTGATAGGCTACAAGAATCATGCCTCCCCTACGTTTTGGTCCATGACTAGACGCGTTGTAACTGCCAGTTCATGTTTATAATCGTCAACTTGTGGCGATCGATCCAATCGAACAAAGACAAAAATGAGTATGAAATACCTCGAGCTACCATGCACGAGAATTGAACCAATCAAACCATACGAAGCATCAATTTGATTGGCCTTCAATTAGTTGATTCTCTTCGATCTATTCGACTTGTATTAATACTGGGCCGTCTGGGCCTACAGACAATTTAGGCCTGGCTAAATTATACCCCAACAGTTAGCCCCCCACTCTTTAATTGATGTAATTGACTACAGGAGTGATTAAAGGTCAGGCTCTGGTCTGACGACACGTCACCTTGATTGATATCTTGCATTCATGCTTGAATCATTACCTTTCCTTCAGAAAATCAAGATACTCAATTACTTGTAACACGTGTCATTACACGATTGGCAGGCTCTAAAATATCTTTGCAGCATTGACGTATGCATCTAATTCGAAAAGACATCGTCTCGGTTTGAGCAGGAACTAGAAAAAACATGAAATCCTAGCCCTTAGATAAATGATTTTGAATTTATCTTAACCATCGATCAGACGCCCACGGTCAATATATAACATACATTTTCTCTCTCTTCTTCATTTCGCTTCTCTCTCTCTGAACTCAAGGCGATTTTCTCAGTGTTTCTCAGAGTTTCTCAATGATTCCCAGGCAAGGTTTCCTTCTTTTCTTCTGATTTTCTTGCAATTTTCTTTCCGTAATCTTATTTCTCTTCCAATTCTGAGCATTTTGATACAAAATACACCTTATATTTTGAGAAAATTAGTGATTGCTAGGCTTGTTTAGCTGTCGCGAGTTTAGAACACTCACGAACTGTTGAGACATTTCTAGTTTTAGGATTCTTTAGCTTTTTGATCTTCAAAACCCTAGATCTCCTTTGGTAAACTTGTTTCTGTAAGAATATCAAAGGCGATTATCATCGATTCAAGCTCTAACAGTGGTGAAGACCCTTGGTCGAGCAGCGACAAAAGGGAAATCGACGAAATTATTCATCAATAGTCCATGATCGAATTAGGTGTCAAAATTAGTGGTGCCAGGACTAGCAGAGAAGCAATGAACCCTAGGGAAGAGTGAAACTGGCCAGCGGGTCCCTCTACAAGCAATCAAATTGAAACGCTCGAAAAAAAGAAGTATAGTTCTCTAACCAAAGGATTGTCCTTTTTTGCGAAGAATCCAGAGTCCATCTTGACAAAGGGGGATTTACTGATGATAAGATCAAAGTATGGAATCCCACACTCAATCGAAATGCATTTGCCATATCCAAGGGAACGAGCAGATACATAAAACGACAACTGGTTTTGTGTATACACTAAATGGTTAGAGCTCGGCCTTTGACTGCCAATCCCAGTGTTTATGATAGAGATCGTCGGCCATTTCTACATCTCCATGACTCAACTAATGTCGAACAGAATTCAGCTACTGATAACCTTGATGGTTCTAATCGAAGAGGCTGGGATCGACTTCAATATTTACGACTTTGTTTGGTGCTACTATTTGAAGCCGAACAGCAAAAGCTCGGGTTGGTTCTACTTCGTGTACTGGTAGTCGAAGCAACTAATAACAGAATTCATTAACACATACAGACATTAGGAAGAAAGATACTTCTTCATGTCGATCAACCACGATTCTTTTGAGCTGACTACTCGATTCCCTTTTCCATTAGCTTTTGGTCACATTGGTAAGCATCATTACTCTATATATTTCAAGCAGTAATTTTGACTAATCTTAAGTGCTTTCTTTCTTTGCAGATTATGAGCTGAATCATCAGGCTCTAATCAGCAAGAGGTTCTAAGCAAGGTTGAACACACTACTTGCTTTAAGGGGACAGACTTGGGTTGAAATCTCACAACCCGATCGACTCAGAAAGTCATCGATTTGGAAGCGCCTTAAAGAAGTCCCAACAGGTATTCTTATTTGATTTCCAAAACGAGTCGATTGGGCCTTTGTATGCTGTAGTGCACGTCAGCAGCTATGCAGTCCATCCAAATATATTACCCCTCTATCTGATGAAGACGTTCATCTCGCAGAAGCCGCACTGTCAACCATGAAGGTAACACTGCCCTCAGTTGGAGAGATGCAAAAGAAGAAAGTTGCAGACAAAGCAGTGAAGAAGAGGAGCGATACTAGTAAACCATCGGTCCCGAAAGAGGTGACTCCTCCATCCGCTTTGTCTGATCTCCCTCCACCTCCTCCCTTCGACATACAGCCCCCACCATCGAAGAAAAGGAAGGGTGGACAGCCTTCTGCTTTGACCAGGGACGTCGAGCCAAGGGTTCCTAAGAAAACCCTCGACATCCCATAAGACATCAGCATTTTTCAAGACAAAGAAGTGGTGACAAGAGCAGCCATAAATTTTTACTTTAGCAAAGACGAGGAACTTCTTAGAGGCAAGCCGTTCGCTTGGTTTTACAACGAATCGACTGCAACTATGCGATAGGTAAATCGCCAAAGCATGTTCAATCTGGTTGGCTTTAATTGTACCGTTTTATACTAAAATTTTTAGTCATGTAGGCTCTTTTGCTCTACAATCTCTTTGTGAACAAAGCCGCTCACAAATACGAGCAAGAGCTTTTAAAAAATAGAGAGCTTGGAGAATAACTTAGGAAGGTGAAAGCCAAGAGAGATGACAAGAAAAAGGAGCTCCATGATGTGGCTGACTCATTGAATAGATCAAACGAAAAGGTGTTGAACTTGGCTAGTAGCCTTCGACTTTCCAAGGAAGAAGTTAACGATTTGAAGAAGAAAGTGGCTGCCAAAGACAAAGATATTGAAGAAATCAAGGAGCAATTGCTCGAGGTCCACGGCACTTCCTCTTTTAAGGCACGACTCGTGGCCTTATTAGAATTTAGGTAAGGGCAACTTAGCGCTGAAGCGATCGTCAAAGAGATCAAGGAATTGCAAGAACTGTTGTCATAGGATGACTCGGATGTTCAGGTTGTCAACAAAGGTGAATCAGCCCGCCAGGACGTCCCTACCGATCCTACTGCTCCCGAGCAAGTACTGTTCCGACGTCAAGTGGCGAAGTCGCGGAGCCCTCAATTGTTGAGTTGACTAAAGGCAAAAATGTTCAACCTGCGGAGGGAGGAGATTCTTGAGAGAGATGTTTCTGTTTTATATTTGAACTGTTGTACCCTATTTGTTTTGTTTGTATCAAACATTTCATTTCTCTAAATGAAACTCCAATCTTAAATTTGACTTTACGAATTTAACTTCAGACTACTCACGCTTTTTATAATGTATTTAGCGATCAAGCACTTAGTCAATTTAAATAATTAAAAGCAATCAAACTAATAATGTATGATAGATCGAAGTATCCAATTAGATCCAAAGGGATCAATGCAATATCAAACCGATTCATTATTCTAGCATGAACTGAACTCTTAAAGGGTTAACCTAGTTATGGGCAAGACAGAGTCATGCAGATGGTGATTTGAGATCAGACTCTAGGAGAGTCGATCAAATCTAGCATGGCATTGAGCCAATAAGATGGCGGTGTGAGATCGAACTAAGAGTTAATCGAATTCAGTGCCATGAAAATGGCGATATAGGATCAAACTTCAAGAGAGTTGATTGAATTCACTTTATCGTTTGAGTCCCGATTACAGCACCAGTTTGTTCAATGAGGGTTCAGTTTTGGATCGAATTGATCGAGTCCAAGGAGTAGAAGTGGAGATGCAAAATTGTTCAGATCGAGTAGGTCGAGTCTAAAATTAACCATAGAGATGGCGATACGAGAGCATTTGGATTGAGTTTGTCGAGTCCAAAAGCAATAATAAAGGCAGCACGAGAGCATTCGGAGATGGCAATGTGAGAGTGTTCAGATCAAACTAGTCGAGTCCGAAGTCAGGCCATGAAGATGGCAATGCAAAAGCATTTGGATCGAATTGGTAGAGTCCAAAGTTAGGCCATGAAGATGGCAATACGAAAGCGTTTGGATCAAACTAGTCGAGTCCAAGGTTAAGCCAAGAAGATGGCAATGCAAAAGCATTCGGATCGAATAAGTCGAGTCTGAAGTTGGGCCATGAAGTCATGAGTTTAGCCCGAGAACTTGGCAATGAACTTGGTAAAATAAAAATCAAATTAATAAGGTGGCTATAGTCATTTATAGTCCACGAGCTGCCTACATACCTATACGTATAGGGATCAAGCCAAATGTAGTTCAATTACATAAAAGGATAAAATAAAGGATAACACTTGTAAATGTCTGACATAATACTTCCTTAAATGATGTGCATTCCAGCTCGTAGCAAGGATTGATCCATTCAATTTTTCCAACTTATATACCTCGTCTCAAATGACAAACCAAACCAGATAAAGGCCTTCTTAATTAGCTGCCAATTTCCCAGCGTTAGCTTCTCTTGTATTCTGAAACACTTTCCTGAGTACGAGTTCGCCCTCCTAGAATCTCTTGACTTTTACTTTCTGATTGTAGTATCTGGCGGCTGCTTGCTGATAACATCTAAGGCGATAAAAGGCTTTGTCCTTCTTCTCGTCAATCAAATCCAATGCATTCTTCGCTTTGTTCAGAAGCGAGTAGTCGACCCAAAGATCTGGCGCAACTATCTCGGCCGGGTTGACGACTTTTGTTCCGTACATGAGCGAAAAAGGGGATTTGCCAGTTGCCCTTCTTGGTGTCATTCGATAGGCCCAAAGCACCATCGAGAGTTCCTCGACCTAACGTCTTTTCCTAGCCTCCAGTTTCTTCTTTAGGTTTTTCACGATCGTCTTATTTGTTGCTTCTGCTTGCCCATTTCCTTGCGGGTATCTTGGCGTTGAGAAGCTCAAAATAATGTCCCAATCATGATAGAATTTTTTGAAGGATGAGGAAATGAATTGGGAACTGTTATCGGTGACGATCTCTCTTGGTTTTGAACCGACAGATAATATTTCTCCAAATAAACCTTTCGACATCTCACTCTTTAACGTCCGTAAATGCTTCGGCTTTGACCCATTTGGAGAAATAATCCATAAGGACGAGCAAATACTTGACCTATCTTAGAGTCAAAGGAAACAGTCCAATCACATCCATTGAATACTTCATGAATGGGTAGGGTAAACTAACCGAGGAGAGTTCTTCAGCTAGTTGATGAATGGTGGGAGCGTGCCTTTGGCAACTATCATATTTGCGAGCGAAGCTCTTATAGTCATTTTGCATATTTGGCCAGTAGAACCCTTACCTTTTAACTTTGTTACACAGTGATCTACCCCCTGAATGGTTGCCACACAATCCCTCATGAACTTCTCGAATAACTTTCTTGACTTCGTCTTTCCCAAGACAACGAAGATAAGGTCTTATGAAAGAACGCCTATAAAGTTTCTCATCAATTAGGCAGTACCTTGAGGCTTGAACTCTGATCTTTCTCGCCATTTGCTTATCTTCGGGTAGCCAACCGTCGCGTATATACATCTCAATGGGCATCTTCCAATTGTCCCTCGGGTCGACATAATTCGTCTCCTCAACCAACTCAATGCTTGGATCGTCAATTCGTTCCAAGGGGATTATTCTTCTCTTACTAACTTTGACCAAAGATCCCAAATTAGCGAGTGCATCATCTTTCGAGTTCTGTTCTCGCGAGACATGTTTCACTACCAACTGGTCGAACTGGGTCTTGAGCTTGGTGACTAGCCTCAAGTATAGAAGCATCTTCTCTTGTCGAGCCTTAAACTCTTTGTTTATCTGGTTAATGACCAAAGTGGAGTCACTTTTTAAAACAACTCTAGTGCGACAACGAGCCTTATACCAGCAATCGCAGCCTTGTATTCAGCTTCATTGTTAGTAGCCTTGAATCCAAATCGAAAACTCTCTTCAATTTATTCACCAGTTGGCGACTTCAGCACCACTCCTATTCCTGATCCCTTTTCATTGCTTGATCTGTCGACTTGCACAATCTATGTCTCCAACCTATATCTTTCAGGCTTGTACATCAATTCAGCGACAAAATCTGCAAGCACCTAAGCTTTTAGCACTGTTTGAGGTCTGTACTCGATGTCAAACTATGTCAATTCAATGGCCCATTTTGTCATTCTTTCAGAGATGTCTGGTTTGTGTAAAATAGCTCGCATCGGATACGACGACAACACAACAATAGTGTGGCTTTGAAAGTATGGACTGAGCTTTTGAGTCGACATGACGAGTGCAAGGGCAAGCTTTTCAACGGTAGAGTACCTTGTTCAGCATCTAGCATGGTGTGGCTTACGAAGAAAACTGGCTTTTGGATCGCGTCTTCTTCTCAGACAAGGGCTAAACTTATTGTTGTTTCCAAAATTGCCAAGTACAAGTATAGTGGCTTTTCGTCTTTCGGCTTCGACAAGATCGGTGGAGTGGTCAAGTATCTCCTCAACTCTTGAAATGCTGCCCACATCATTCGTTCCATTCAAACTTCATGTTCTTCTTGAGCAACTAGAAAAAAGGAAGACATTTATCTGTAGACCAGGCGATGAATCGACTGAGCGCTGTGACTCGACTAGTAAGTTTCTGTATCTCACGTTTGGTTCTCGATGACGGCATCAACTGAAAAGCTTTTATTTGGTCCGAGTTTGCTTCGATTCCCCGCTTCGTGATGAGTTATCCCAAGAACATACTGCTCGTCACTTTAGAAGTACGCTTCTCTAGATTCAGCTTCATGCCATATTTTTGGAGAACGTCGAAACATTCTCGCAGATGTTGGATGTGGACATGAGCCCGCAAAGACTTAACCAACATGTCATCAATGTATACCTCCATATTCTTACCAATTTACTGTTCAAACATCATGTTGACCAGCCTCTAGTAGGTGGCTTCAGCGTTCTTTAACCCGAAGGGCATCACTTTAAAGTAAAAGATCCCCTATTCTGTAATGCAAGCAGTCTTCTCCTGGCCATCCGGGTGCAAAAGGATCTGATTATAGCCAGAGAATGCGTCGAGAAAGCTTAAGATTTCATGGCCGGCTGTAGCGTGGATGAGTCGATCAATATGTGGCAACAGGTAATTGTCCTTTACACAGGCTTTATTTAGGTCCATGAAATCAACACACATTCGCCACTTCCCATTTTTCTTCCTCACAATCACCAGTTAGCGAGCCAATCTGGGTATTGTACATTATGAATAAACCTGGCCTCGAGTAGTCTCATCACTTTATCTTTAACGATGTTATTTCGCTCAATTTGAAGTTTTCTTCTCTTCTGACAGACCGGTTTATGATTTGGATAATGTGAGATTATGCTCAGGTCGATTCTAGGCATATCTGCATGAGATCATGCAAAACAATCATTGTTAGCTTTAAGGAAATCAATAATTTTGGATTTTATTTTAGGGTCAAGTTGTGACCTGATCTTCACTGTACGTCTTTTATCTCTTAGATCGATTTGTACGTCATCAAGCTGCTCCAAAATCGATTCGACGCAATCTTGACTGTTTGATCCATCTTGCTGACTCTTTTGTAATTGCTATAAAGCCTTCTTTTGCTTCATAGCCAACATAACAGCTCTTCACTGTCTCCTGGCTTTCTCAAATTTCCTTAATGCCTCGCTTCATCAGAAACCTGATCGTTTGGTGGTATGTTGAGGGGACCGCCTTCATGATGTGTATCCAAGGCCGCCCCAAAATGATATTATACCCCGAAGGGTAATCCATGACTAGAAAAGTAGTCAACTTGTTTTCCTCCGCTGCATAGACTGGAAGTTTAGTTCTCCCAATGGCTGTTGTCACTTCGCTGTTGAAACCTACCAATGACGTGGGGGATTTCTCGATCTCCTCTTCGTCGATTTCCATCTCCTTCAACATCGAGAGGAACAAAATGTTAGCGAAACTTCCATTGTCAACTAATATTTTACCAATCTCATAATTCACAATGTTCAATCTAATAACAAGAGCGTCGTCATGTGGAGTACCAAGCCCGAGTGCCTTGTTACTGCGAAATGAAATAACATGCTCATCGTATTCATCAGCCAATGAACTAACAATCGCTTGATTCGCTCTTCTTTGGTGTGCCTTCATTTGGTTGACAGAATCGCTGCTAAAAACAAAGTCTCCACAAATGGCTCCAATTATCTTTCTGACTAGTGGTGGTGATGGCTTCTTCTCTTGGTTTTGATGGTCTTTTCATCCTTCTCACTCTTTATCGAGCCCATATATTTTCCTTCTCTGTTCAGAGAGGTACTCCCTTAAATTCCCTTTCTTGAACAGCTCTACGATCTTTGATCACAAGGCTTTGCAATCGACCATCAAGTCCCTGTATCTCAATGAAATTTGCAATACTTTGACTGGTCGCGTGAATAGCTTGGGGCCATCTTATTCGGCCACCTGACATAATCTTTACCTTTAAGCTGAGCGACTAGTTCGGAGGGTGAAATGCTGAAGGCATACTTTGGAGGTGACAGTGGTCTGGTCACAAACCATGACTTGTCTTCCTTCATCCTCCACTCCCTCTTTGGTGATGTCCTTGTCCGTCCTCTTTGATCTGGCTGCTGCTGTTGCTTTTGACTCCACTTATTTCGGTCTCTTGTTTTCACAAACTTTCGCTCGCATCTTTCATTTTCTTCTTCCAGGTTGGTCCATCCTTTAGCTCTGTTCAGGGCTTCTTGGATGTTCTGTGGGTAGTCGGAGCATATACTGTTCTTGAAGGGGGACTTGTGCAAGAGTCCTTTCTTTAGTACCTCTCTAGCTGCTCCATCCATCTCTGAGAGTGTTTTGCTAAATTTTTTGATACAAGCCTGTAGCGACTCACCTAGGCTCTAAACGACCGACCATAAATCTTTGCTCGTCTTTTCGGTATTTATGTGTATCGAGTATGCTTTGACGAGCGAATCCACCAAATCTTCAAAGCTGTCAATCGACCCTGTAGGCAGGTTATTGAACCATCGAAGTGCTAAACCTTTGAGTGATTGTGCGAATAGCTTGCACATCATCTCATCAAGAATTAAGTCTGAGATATTTGTAGCGCTGACCACGTTCTTATACTGCAACAAGTGGTTCCATGGAATCGAGTGAACACAAGGTTTTCGTACTTCGGTGGCACGATTAAAGTGATCCTCCTCGTGAGCGAGGTATCTCTAATGTTCTTTAAGATGTCATCTAACGCTGGGGTCTTGCTAGTCGCTTTTGAAACTTTCGGGTTGATCTTCTCTTCGACGAGCTTAGTGTTTTGCTCGAACATCTATTTCATCATCTGTTGGATTGACCCCAGAGTTAACAGAGTCAGAGTTGGGACTTCTTCGAGTTAAGCGGTGGGTTTTGTTCTTTCGTTTCGATCAATCGCATGGTCGCGTTGATTGGATTCCACCTGAGCGTTTGCTGTCATTGTAGTGGTTGTCACAGCCGGAGTTGCTGTGGCTGTAGAAGCTGGTGTTGTTATTGGTGCTGGAGTTGAGGGAGTATATAATAGCTGCATCCTCCCTATTGGGCTGTAGGAGGACTGTTGTCTTCCTGGCTATGGCGTTTGAAACTACCACTATGCCGCTGAAGATACTGGGAGTGTCGAATACCCATAGTACAGATAATAGTAGGATTGTGAAGCCATCTGAGAGTTTTGATAACTGATTTGGCTCCTTAAAGCCAAATTCTCACTGTCGAGTTGCTCCAGTCTTCTGTCGCGCTCTTGAGAACGAGCTACCTGCTCCTGGAGCATTTTTTTTAGGGCCTCCACTTTTGCCATAAGGGCTTCCATTTGCTTGTTGGCCTGGGGAATTGATTCAATCTCTTCAATTGCAATTTCAGGAGTGTGTTGGTTGTCATCCATTTGCGGTTGAGCTAAAGATCTTGAAATTGATGATCTGAAGGCCCCATGGTGGGCGCCAAACTATAGACTGTGGATCTACAATCAAATATGAGAATACTAATTTGGGTTGTTAGACTTTTGTTTATAAAATTTGGGCCTTCAAATCACCGTTAATTGGACCTATTAACTCTACTTAACGTACAAGATCAAAATGCAATAACCAAAATAAAGTGTTGTAAATACTAGAATATCACACGCAGGATTTATAGTGGTTCACTCTGTTAAAGAAGAGCTACGTCCACTGTTATGCACTATAAAAAAGATTGTGCACAAAATTACAAGAGAGCAGAAAAGAGATGAGGAAGCAATTGGGCAGAGTTTCCGTATGTTCTTCTATATCTCTCTCGTACAATGAAACAACCACCCCTTTATATAGAGAATAAGGAAGAATCGTGGCTCCCAACTGTCTGGCGAAGTGGGGCAATGCACTAAGTGCAACTGCAATAGTAGGACACGTGTCGATCTCTGATTGGCTACAAGAATCATGCCTCCCCCATGTTTCGGTCCATAACTAGACGTGTTGTAACCACCGTGTTTATACCCATCAACTTGTGGCGATCGATCTGGTCGAACAAAGACGAAAACGAGTATGAAATACCTCAAGCTACCACGCACGAGAATCGAACCATACGAAGCGTCAATTTAATTGGCCTTCTATTTGTTGATTCTCTTCGATCTATTTGATTTGTATTAATACTGGGCCATCTGGGCCTGTAGACAATTTAGGCCTAGCCAAATTGCATCCCACACTTACTATACTTCCCACCTTTTGAAGTAAACCATGTTGCCCAATTTTAACCGTTAGATGAAAAAAAGATCCCCGCCATTAAAATTTTTTCTACTTTTGTCAAGTAGTAACTGACAACTTTTTTTTTTCTTTTTCTCAATAGCTTCTTTTCAGAGCACTCCAATTCAACCTATGGAGGTTAAAACTTTATTACTAACAACATAGTAAACTTTACTCTAAAAAATATCGTATATATTATATTATGGCTCATTGTTTTGTTAGTAGTATAATATTAACTCACGAGAATAAAAATAGTTTTTTTTAATTTATGAATTTCAATGGATGAAATTTAGACTGCATAGTAAATATTTCAAGAAAAAAGGGGCACTCACATCATTTTGACCTTGTAAAGACACCGTTCTGACCTTTTTGTCCTTTACTGAGAAGAAAACAACCATACCGTGGCCATCCCTCAACCCGTAATAAAAGGTAATTACCAACAGTGTTAAGGAGTAAGACTAGGGACGGGCTTTTAGCCATTTTAGGTTACCCTTGCTATTAAACTATCCACATGCACACATTACAAACTTTGAATGTTAACACATAATTACAACGTTTTTAAGGCATGATTTTGCAAGGGACAGCAATGTTTATGGTCCCAGGTACGGCGTAAATATATCAACCGCCGTATTGACCGTTTTCGGCATCAAAATTCAAGCAGTGGAGCCCGGAGTCACCCCCCACTATATCAGCCGTCCATTGACTGTTTTAACTTCTGAGCCTCAATTGTCAGCTTGCCATTATATCACACCAACTAGATTTTTTCTTTTTCTTTTTCTTTCTTTCTTTCTTTCTTTCTTTTTTTTTTTAAATAATGGGTTCTCATTTTTTTTTCTTTTTTCTATCTAGGAGAACAGTTTGAAATGTTTTTATGATTGAAATAGTTTTTAATTTAAATTTTGTGAGAAAAAATATTGTAACAAAAAAGTTAAAACTGTAAAAAAATAATTACAACCGTAATTGTCAATCAGATATCGATTAATTCAAGAATTTCAAGTATCCGGGGTAACAAAATGGTCTAAGAAGTAGTACTAGCTAGCCTAACGTAGCACCAATTAGCTAATTAAGGTTTTTTTTCCCCTTTTTTTTGGGTGGGGTGGAGAGCTTGTGGTAACCCAAAAGGTGGATCATCACAAAACGGTGAATCCAACAAAACATCAAATGGTACCGTCACGGGATTTAGCCCCTATAATGGTAGTAGGTACTTGGTGCTCCTTACAAACGAAATTAAAAATAATAAATAATAAATAAACAAAACAAAACTCACAATTGTTAAAAAAAAAAAAAAAATTGGGTTTTCTTGGGGTCACTACAATGATAGTGTAGGATAGTGTCAAAACTGTAAGGCACTCTGAATCAAGCGAAAACATTGCCATTGATTTTGATTGCTTCAGTGAAATGGGGTAAGTTCATTGAAACATCTTCACATGCACATGGGACGGTGGTGGGTCTAAAACAAAAATATATCGGGTCTTCTGGTATTTGTCCACATCTCTCTCTCTCTTTCCCCTCTTTCTCTCTCTAATATTTTGAGGATTGATATATGTGTGTACACAAGCATTTGATGTCCTTTGTTTGGGATTTTAAGCAAATTAGGTTGTTATTTGGGGGCCAATTGTGTAATGTACCAATGGGGAGTATATCTAAAAATCTTTTTTGCAAGCTCTCTTATGGCTTTGTTTGAATGGGTTTTCCTCTTGGTTGTGCTACTTTAATGGTTGTCACCATCCTATGCCGGGCTTAGACCCTAAGGCCCAGTCGGTTGGAGTGGAGACATCTTCTCAGGTTTTCTGCCCCCACCTTCAACTTCCCTACCTATCATGTGGTGCTTGGGCCCCAGCCCATCCATCTTCTACAGCCTTACCCAAATGTCCCATTTTGTCTTCTCACTAGACTCTCTAGAACCCATCTCCTCTGCTAAGTTAAAATTTTGGTCCCAAAAAGTCCACTTTTTTCTTCATCCCACTAATTGAGATTTGCTATCTAAATTTCTAAGTTAAATTTCTAAATTTCTAGATTTTTATTACCAGGTGTTTGGGAGCATTAGTCTGAACTAATTAGTTCAAGACACTGTAGCATGTGAGAGTTTCACATTGCAGCTCACTTTTGCTTTTATACTGTAGCAAATGAGAGCTTTATATTGTCTAAATTTAAACCAATTGGTTCAAACAGTGCTCCAAACACCCTATTAAGTAGTCCTATGTTAAATCGTGATTAGTGAGATAGTGAACGAGATAAAATTTTTAGGACAACAGATTTTAATCTAGTTGAGCATGATCTCTGATCTCTTTTTCATTTTCATGCAAATGTATGTGGTGTTTAGTTTATTAGTTTAAGCTACATTTTAAATCATTTTGTTATAGCATTTTCTATCTCAAAAATTTGAATTTTTATTCAAACTTCTCCTTTTGAACCTATAAACCAAATGTGCCAATAATGTTCGGAACTTTTACTAATATAGCATTCCTAAAAGCTACATTATTTAGTTAGAATCAACCATATATACATATATATATATATATATGTATGTACTTTGATACAAGCTGAGAAAAATTATATAATTGCTCACAAACGTTTACCACATGAACTTTCCCATTCTAAAATTAGCACGCAATATTAACCAATTGTATCTTAACTAAAAATAAAATAAGAAGAAAAAAAATCCATGGATCCAAATATGCCATATCATACATGAAAAGGTGTCTCAAGTGTTACTATGTGAAAATGGGTGTTTTGTGTTTGTATAAAAGTTTGAATGAGATCTAAATTATTATTATTTTTGACACAAGAGGAATGAAGAAAAACAACCATTTTCAAGTAAGACTCAGGCTGACTCGAACTTTAAATCTATGGTTGGAGTAAAAGGGCTTACAAATAACTATATTGTCTTCACTCCTCAGAGATAAATTATTTGGTTGGGCAAATTTGTCAATAAAATGGGTCCACTGAAGCCAAATTATAGTTGAGAAAGTGATGGTCCTAAACTATTCAATAAAAATGCTTAAAAAAAAAAAAAGAAGAGAAAACTATGCAATGAAAGTGATTTTTTTGCAATTTGGATGAGGTGGGCAAATAGAACCCACACTTAATTGGACCAAAAGAGAAAGTGTGGTACCAACGTGGAAAACTAACTAAACAGTATTTTCTATGTTTATAAAATAACACAATATAGATATCAGACAATATTAATATCATATTTTATAAAGACTTGGTTGAGCTATAATGATGCTTATTATGTCAGGTTGTAAGGCTAAAACTTTGTAATTATATATAGATATATGTATATACGCATATGAATGTCAGGCTCAGATTGGTCTTCTTTTTCTTCTTCTTTTTTTTTTATGAAGGAAAAAAAAAATCAATTGAGAATGTTTCTGGTCTGTGGTTGTATATATTGTGGAGAAATAGATGGGAGGTGGCCCCTAACTATTTGTATTATTTTGCTTTGCAAAGCCGCTTTTAACATAACAGGTCGACTCGGGTACTTTGGCAATTGAATAATTCGGGCCCAGTTTATCTTGTTTTCTTCTTCAACTGTTTGGCATAATATATAGTTCTAGTTCTTTGTATATATCATTACAGAAAAGATATATGTATATACATGTATAGAAACAACAGTATTGCCATTGATGCATATGACTAGGATTTTTTTTGTCTTATTATATATATACGAATAATATTAGGTCATATGTATATAGAAACATTATCTTGGTCTTGGACCTCTTGGTATATATGAATATTGTTTTTTTGAAGCCATCTATGTAATAAATAATTTTTATGTGGTCTAGCCATTTTATATATCAATTATAGGCTATGTTTTAATTAATTATTGTTGTGCAAGAAGAGTGTGTATATATTGTGCTGTGGCTAGAAGCAAGCAAATTAAGAAGTGATTGTGGACTAAATAGCATAGTTAAATAGAAATTGGGGCGCTTTGGTATTGTTGTGCTTTTTAAAGAATTTTTTTACTAAACTTATGTTTTTTCATGCAAAAAGCTTCTCAAAACTATTGTGGAAAGTAATTGAGCTATGTGTCAATCACTTTTAAAATATTTTACCGAATATATTACTTCTGAAATTTGCCATCAAATACAATGAAATATGAAGTAATATTTGACTAAAAGAGGATCAAATACCAGTTGTTACTAAAAGTTTTATGATTACATTTAGGAGTTATGGAAACAATTGAGAAAGTGGCTCATAATTAAGCATTGCCCTTAAAAACAAAAATGCCAAGTATATATCACAATAAATAGGTGGTCCCCTTTTCTGTTAGCTTAATTATGGATCATGTATCACATAGGGCATATGACATGTATGTTTGTTTTGTATTATAAAACAAACAGTACATATTTGATACTTTCTAATTGGCTTTTAATAATGCCCTGAAATTCCATTACTACATAAAAAGAGTCCATTTCAATGTAAAGGCTGAGTAATTTGTGATATATTCGCTTAATGAGAAACGTTGGTAACATTCTAATTTTGTTAATCAGTTTTGGTATGTAAAATATATTTCAAAGCAAAACTTTTCCCCTATCTTTCATTGCAAGGGGTAAAGATAATAACCTCACAAAGATACGTACAAACAAGCTTTTCATATTGATGTGTGATAAGGCAATTTTCTTTTTCTTGATAAAATATTTATATGTGTATGTGTGTGTAGAGAGAGAGAGAGAGAGAGAGAGAGAGAGCATAAAGGACATGATTGCATGACTCAAAATGAGCTCATACATATATAGACAACTAGACGTACACTGCTTTGTCAAATTTTTGGGTCCCATCTGCCCATATGACAACAACAAACGTAGTGATGTATGTGTTGTCGTTTTCTTTTGTTTACGCAAACCGTGATGTGCCATGGAAGATGAACTCCGAGATCTTGTAGTCACATCCTGCCGATATTATACATATATATTTGCGTACATTTACATCCCAACAACAAACCCCCGGCTCCCCTCCCGGCACCCCCCCACCCCCAATCCCCTATACGCCACTCCCACTAACCCCTAAAGACTTATAGTACGTGTCGTTTTGTAACAGTTCTTCCCAGATATATATATATTAACTATACAAAGCAAAAACTATTTCAAGGTCACACTTTGTCTATTGTCTGATTCTATGTGCAAGTCACACCAAAGCATGCATGCATGAGTCTTCTCGTCTAGGGTGCATGAGAGAGAGAGAGAGAGAGAGAGAGAGAGAGAGAGAGAGAATTGGAATATCATCAATAATTGGAATATGAATCTGTTGTCCGTGGAGAAGAAAAGGATTACAAACTTTAAACAACTAATTGTGGACACAAGATTTTTTACACTTCAAATGGCATGAATTTTATAAACATTATTATCTCAGCTCTTCTAATAAAGGGTAATTTTTGTTGTTGACAGAAATTCCAATTCTTGCCGTCAGGTCTTTTCCCACTTCAAACAAGAGAAAGAATATAGGTATCACTCTTATAGCATACAATATTCCATACAATTTTACAAAGTGTTATTTTAAAGAAAATTCTCTACTTATGCAAAAACTATATTCCTTAAGCAATATACGTACTAGTATCTGTGTATCACCACTAACTCTAGTCAATAATCTCATGTGCACATGCTAACTCCGATTTCTCACATGTTATTATAAACTTAGAAATCTATACAACTTTACATGGCAGTTTTTGGGCCGCTTGAAATGAACATAGTAAGTGACGGATATCTACCATTTTTTAAATCTATCAGTACAATAAATATTATATAAATGCAAATAAAATTAAGGGTATAACGCACGTACCCTCGGATAGGGATTAATTACGTAGAGGGCATGGATTCCAAAAGGGCCAAAACGTCAATGGAAAATAATAGTACTATACAAATGGGGACCAATGTCAATTAATTAGGAGGCTCTTAGCTTGGCTAGCTTAGTGTCTGTCAACGTTGATAACAATGTAACAACGAGTTTTGCCTGCGAAGGTAGCTACCCACAAGCATGTGGTTATTGTCCCACTTTGGATGTTGATTGATGAAAGAACATGCAAATTAGTTTTTGTTTTTTTTTCTTTTTCTTTTTCTTTTTTCTATTAGCTTTTCAAGTTTTCTCTCGATATAATGTATGTTTCTATTTATTTATCTATTATTCTTGATCAATCTCTCTATACAGAGAATGTGTGTGTGTGTGTGGATGTCTGCATACACGTGAGAGCCTATCTAGTGTATTAAAACCAAATAAAAACTCATGGGAGACGACCAACGAGTAACAATGCCCATGTCTGATCTCTGCAATGTCTAACGTATAGTACTACTAGAGGAAGATTGGTGGGGTCCACCAATTTCATGGCAACAAAGCACAACAAGTTGGCTAAATTATTCTGGCACTTGAGGGCCTCACCTTTCTGATCTGTCTCTCATGAAGTTGATTCACAAAAATGCTGCTAAAATATTTTGAGGAGCAAATTAAGAAAAGAAGAGATTAGTTATAATGGAAAATAGCAGACATATTATAAGGAGTACTTAAGTATAATCTCCTCAATTCAGAGCAAAAATAAAATAAAAAGTATAACCTCCTCAAAATTAAAACTACTTCATTTTTTCTGATTAAACTACTTGAATTATAACTGTGAATTATGAGTATGATGTACTAATTCTCTATTATAAGAAAGAAAACTAAAATAAAGTATAATAAGCTCTCCGAGTGAGGCTTAACCTTCATGTGTTGGTGTTCAAGAAATCTTAAGTACTCGATTAATCGATAGGCTAATTTAGCTCTAATAACGCCAAAGCTGAAAAAATATATCGTCTATGGGTAATTTAATTTCTTTTATCGAAGTACTCGTTAAATAGGAATTACACTACAAAGAATAATACAAAAATTTTATTACTGTTTATCTAATAAAAATTAACCCACCAATACATAGTACTAGTGCCAAAATTTATGTCATATATCAATTCTCCCTCGATTAGTGCTTCAAATAAATATTAAAACGTATAGACTATGTACAAAGAAATATATTGATTTTTTTAAAAAAGATAATATATATAATATAAGATCATAACATATAGATCAAGAAAAAAAAAAAAAAAAGCTTATGAGAAAGCACGTACGTACGTAAATGAGGATATTATATATGATATGTTTGGTCATGTGGGCGAGTCCATAGGTGGAACAAAAACATCGTTTTCATCGAAGGATTAAACAACAACTTGCAATCGAACGTGGCAATAATGAGGGGAGGAGAGAAGCAGCTCTAGAGATCACGTCCAAAGCATCAATGTCTGCACATGCACTGAGGGGGCGACATGGACCATTCCAACCAATTATCAATATATATATATATATCCCATCGAAGTTTTGGAAACTGTTAACCCCCATCCATATCCGCATTTAAAACATCTAGCACTTCCAATATATATTTCATCAAACTGGGTCTACCACATTAAAGTATTCTTTGTGATTTAGCTATTGTTGAACAACACACATCTCCATACATATGTACAAATTTGACCTTCAACAACTATTTTTTATTGTCATAAAAATTTCAAATTTAGGGTTGTTGAGCGAGAGTGCAAGTGAGAGAGAGAGCGATCATGAGGAAGAGAGAGAAAGAGCTAGGGCTGGCGGGCTGCCTTTGTTTTTAGTCTAGTGAGTGGTTGATGGGCGATCTATATGAAGTTAGAGTTCGTGCAGCTAGGAGAGATGTGATCGGAGTTGGCCAGAGCTTGGTTGCAAAGCTGGGTTATGGCATAACTTTGCCGATCTAGATTCAGCATCTAGGAGGGTAGGGCCATTTTGTGATGGACAGCTCAACCGGGTCTGGGCTGGGTTGGAGGGGTGCTAGAGGAGCCTCAGTGTTGAGAGGCCCAGATGGGTTCCTACCGCCAGCGGTGGTTGGGGTGCGATGGCTCTAGGCTAGCTATGGGAATGGTGGTGGAGAGGCCGTGAGTATCCTCCGCTAGGCAGATGGCCAGAGAAGGGAGCTTTAGGTGCCCAGGAGGCTGGCAGTGACAGACTTCAGTGCCGGGGATCGCTGTGGAGGCCGCGACGTTTGTTCAATAAATGCGGTGATGTTTTCGCCTCATTTTTTGTACTTTTTTGTGTTGTTTCTGATCTGTTTGTAATAATAGAAATGGTTTTCCCATCACCGGTCTTATTCTGTGTGGTTTACCTACTTATGAGAAGCGAGGTTTGTAGTTATGTTCGGATAGATCTATATTTAGTTCGAATTGTTTTTATCTCTATTAGGGAGGAATTAGGCTTTGTCGATTGAATTTGCTAATCGATGAGCTGTTGCAATGAGCCTTGGTCAAGCGTGCCCTATGTTAAGTGGTGTTGAGCGGGGTTTCCCCTTTCCAACTTTAACACCCGTTATTTATCCCTCTGTACTTCATTGTATGCTTGTTGGTCCCAATATTGGTGGAACCAGCCTCGGTTGAAAATAGTTTCTGTCCTTAATGGATGGCTTAAGCGACTTTGTTTGTCCTTTCTCTAATTTAAATGAAGTTTCTTTATAAAACATGGGTTCAAATTTAGTCGTGGACTACCTTCTACAACTAAAAATTTTAGTCACCCCTTGGTTGCTGAATGTTGGTCGCAGAAAGTCTTTTACAACTGAAATTAACAGCGCTAAATATTCTTGCTTTTTGTGACTAAAAAATTTGTTGCAAAAGGGCTCTTGGTTAGTCACAAGAAAATTTAAAGGGTACAACAATTTATGTTGCAAAAAGACCAAATCACTTTTTGCTGTTCACATGAAAGTTAATCCATGACTAATAAATAGTCCCCGCTAAATGAATTACTAGACATATAATGACGAACTTTTTGCCTCCAAAAGAACCAATTTAGTGACTACTAGTTTGTCGATAAAATATTTTAGCTACAATTTTGTAGTGACGAACAATTAGTCACTGAATAATTTGATTGTAAATTTTAAGTGACTAGATTTTAATCATCATATAAAAAAAAAATTATGTCTATAATGTTATGGAATCAAATAGACTTCTATTTTGAGTGACTAATCTTTTAGTTGCCAAATACAAATATAATTTTATATTATTTATCTAATTTTTATTGAACAAATTTAACATCAATATATTGTGACAAAATATACTAACATACATAAACAAAATGATGTAATAACATACTTAATTAAATAATAATTAAATCAAATCTTTAAGCAGTGATACAATATAAATAACATAAAATCCAATTAAGGCTCAAAAGTAAACATCACACCAAACAAATGAGTATGTCTTCTTACATGTAAATGCAAAAAATAAAATACATAAACAAAAGCATTTCGCCACTGAAGGGCAATTTTTTTGGTATTATTTTGCGACTTAAATACAAGTCCGAAAAGTAGATAAAATCTTCCGACAAAATTTGTCATAAAATGATATTTGCAGCGATGAAATTATTTTAGCCGTAAAAACTTGGTTTTTCCTCCATTTTTAATATTTGATGCCATAGCATTTTGCAACCAAATACAATCTTAGTCATTAAATATATCCTTTTACGACTAAAAAGTTAGTTGTTGATAAATTTGATACAGAAAACAATAAACTTTTCTGTCAAATATCTTAGCTACCAAATTTTAGTTGTAGAAAACTACTATTAACGACTACAAGTATTTAGTCGTTAAAAGTGCAATTTTTTGTAGACACACATACTATTAGAAGTTGAATTTGTCACATATATCGCTAAATTATTGAACTGTTAAAGTGTGTATGATGTAAACTGGACACTCTCTCCCTTTCAACTAGCTTTTAGGATGTTAATATCTTCTTGAATCCTACAATACAAACATATAATAACTGTGAACTCATGATACTGTAAAACTCTCTGTTAGAGCACTTCAGTGTAAAATTTATCTTCTTGATATTTTTTATGTTCGTATTATCACATTAAAATCACATTAGAAATTATATAGCAAGTGGATCTAGCAAAATGCCACAAAGATCTAACGATTCAATCTCATACAATAATATTAAGCAGTTTTTTTTTTTTTCGGCGTCCTTTTGTATGTTGTGTCCTCAATATATATTTGCCTCTGTTTATGACAATAAGAAGTTCAATATATAAGAAAAATATAAAAGAATGGAAGTGGAAAAAGAGTCCCATATAGAAAATCTTGTTCTAATTAGGCTGCTCTGTCGGTCAATTGGATAATTGGGGTATATAGGTCATCATGTTAATTGTCGTTTAACGTTTAGTTTGTGGCAAGTACCACTTATGATTTTTGTCCTTTCTTCTGGTATTGTTCCCCCACCAAAACGCTGGTTTGCAACTAACAATATAACTGAAGAACTAGCTGTGAAACAGATTATACATTATGAAAGAAAGATACTTTTGGGCAGGACAACTATAAGCCGCTTTCTACACTAGACAACATTTAAAAATGAGGTATTTATCTTTTTACATGGTGTGTTTAAGGTTTATTTAAAAACTATATCTTTTATTTGTTATCTCATAAAATATATACTTCCATATTAGATTTGATACGTAAATCTATATCTTATCTTACTCAATAATTAATTTTGACTATTAAAATGATAAAATTATCATTAAGTAATCAAAGAGAAAAGAAAAACTTAAACTTTTAATAACAAGAAGAAAAAGAAAACATTTATTTGAGGTCAAAACCGTAAGTTTAAAGTTTTATTGTAGTTTCTTTGGATTTTTTTACTATTTTAGGGTATATTTGGTATCTTTAAGTCAAAATTATGACTTGACCATAAAAAGGTATAAATTTGTGTATCAAATCTAATATAAAGGTATATATTTGATAAGATCAAAAAATGAAGGTATAATATTCTCGAATAAATCTAAAATACAAGGTACAACAAGATAAACAACCTAATAAAAATAAAAATTATCGGAATGAAAAAGGAACTGTCTCTTGTGGGATCTTAAAAGAAAACCCATGGATAGGTGTTTATCTTTTAACTGTTAAATCAACAAAAAAATAATTTTGACTAGATTTTATAGTTTCAAAATGTGCACCACACAATTAATCAGAACAAGCACATAAAAGTAAACCTACTATTCATAAAATTGACATCGCAAAGGGAAACCAACGGACTATGCATGTATGAGTGTAGTAATACCTTTCTTTGTTCAATTTGAGAATTACCTCTTCTATAATATTGTTTCTTAGTTTTATTGGTAGTTCTACGAGTAAAATTTTATAACATACCATTTTTAAATAGTAGTTTAAATTAAATAATATAAAAATTTTACATGTTATAATAACAAGTTATTGTATAAAGTTCTCATATGTTATAGTTTTTAAACTCAAATTGATGATTTAAACTACTCTTTTATATGCTCTTATAAAAAGTGTTCCTAATAATTTTATGTTTGAGTTACGCAAATATATATTAGCTAAAGGTATTTTGATATTTTTGTTTAAAAAAATAGTATAATAAAGGGTAGCTATAAAAAAACCTGGAAGTGATATACTCTCTCTCAATCTCTCTCTCTCTCTCTCTCTCTATATATATATATATGCACACACTTACCAATATGCGCGAAGGTTAAACTTATTTTGTGGTATAGAATATAATTATGAAGCATTGTACGATTTATCAGTAGATTTTGGCAACGTACGAAGGTCACAAACTTCCTTTGTGGTATCCAATAAAATTACGAAGCATTGTACGATTTATGAGTGGATTTTGGCTCCAAATTAATTGAATTTGTATCTTTGTACGATTTATGAGTAGATTTTGGCACTATGTAACTAATTGAATTTGAATCTTTTTTTATGCTTCGAACTTGTGGAATTTGAATCTAATACCCAACAAAAATGGATGAGAAAAATCAGTACGGTTGGTGAAGCACGTGTTACATGCTTGACGATATTTTAATGTACGTAAGACAGCTGTAAGCCACTGATTGCATGCAAACAGTAAACATATATATACATACATATATATATGTATACAGTAGTAAATCCACGTGCTAACGCACGTGCTTCATTACTAAATGTATTTTTCCGGGAAAAAAAGAAAATTGCAGTAATATATTTATTTTTTAAAACTAATTGTAGCATATAGTATGTTTTAATAATGATTGTACTAAATTTTAAATTTATATTGTCAATAATGTGTTTCTTCCTTTATTTACAATGTAATTAATAACTTTTATTTACACAATAAATAAAATATCTATAATGCAAATAATTTATTTACTTTCTTATTCATAATATAAATATCTCTTATTTTTAAAGTAAGTAATTTACTTCATAAATATGATACTTACTAAATATGCTACTTACTACAAATATTTTAAAACTTGTCATTTAATTCAAAAAACTTTTAAAAAAAATCTATTGTTTCCCTCGTCCTCCCATCTTTTTTCCCATCAACTTTTGGTTTTTTATTTTCTTTCTTGATTTTATTTTCCACACCTCTTCTCTCTGCTCCCCTTGTATTATTTTTTTTGGTAACACTTTCTAAATTCTTTTCATTTTCTATTTTTTACTTTATTTTTCTTAACTTTCTCCTACTACTGTTCTCTTGTGACTCTCCTGTTGTTTTTTTTTTCTTTTTTCTTTTTTCTTTTTTCTTTTTTCTTTTTTTTTCTTTTTTGTTCTTTTTCCTCTCTCTCCTAATTTTTTTCTCTATCCACAGAAAAATAGAATGTGTTTTTCTTCCTTTCTAAATAATGTGTTTCTCCCTTTATTTACAATGTAAATTAATAACTTTTATTTACACAATAAATAGAATATGTATTATGTAAATAATTTATTTACTTCCTTATTTACAATATAAATATTTGTTATTTATAAAGTAAATAAGTAATTTACTTTGTAAATATGTTACTTACTACAAATATTTTAAAACTTGTTATTCACTTCAAAAAGCTTTTAAAAAAAATCTGTTGTTTCCCTCATTCTCCCATCTTTTTTCCCATCAACTTTTGGTTTTTTATTTTCTTTCTTGATTTTATTTTCCACACGTCTTCTCTCTGCTCCCCTTGTATTATTTTTTTAGTAACACTTTCTAAATTCTTTTCATTTTTTATTTTTTACTTTATTTTTCTTAACTTTCTCCTACTACTATTCTCTTGTGACACTCCGGTTATTTTTTTTCTTTTTCTTTTTTCTTTTTTCTTTTTTGTTCTTTTTTTTATTTTTTTCTTCCTCACTCTCCTAATTTTTTTCTCTATCCACAAAAATATTTTTGAAAAACAATTGAAGGTTGAGTAAATGACATATTTTTTGTCCATTTCAAAATGCAAAGCCGCCCTCTCACTTTAAAAAAAAAAAAAATTAAAGCCTTCCACTTTTTTAGCATTAAGGCCTTCCATTACCAAATCTTAGGAGCATAAATTTTTTATTTATCAATTTCAATTTCTAGACTTAGAATGTTTCTTTTTACCAAATTTAATCATATTGTTTAACATCACTTCTTGTTTTCTTTTTCTCACAAGTGTTCTTTACATATATAAATGAGCAGGGAAAAGAAATAAATTTGAAAACTAAGAAAAGGACAAAAGAGAAAGGAAGCAAAAAAAAAAAAAAAAGCTCGTTTTGCATGAATAGAAAATAAAGGGAAGAAAAAAGACAAAAAATACTAGCGGCAAGGAAAAAATTTATAAGAGAAGGATTAGAAAAGAAAAAATAAGAAGGAAAAAAAAAAAAAAAGTAAAACGCGCGTTAAAAAAAAAATGCAAAACGACCTTGCAAAGAAGCTAGCAGGAGTGAATTGAAATCTGTACAGTTTCCAAAATAAGAGAATGATATTTGCACGGTTCCCAATATACTGATCGAGCTTTAAATAGGGTTAATAGTTTTGGAGTCCCTACATTTTTGAGTTTGTGACAAATTGGTCCTGAATTGTTAAATTGGTTCCCAAAAAATTGGTCCCTACGACACTTAAATTTTGAACATCTTACATGAGATTCAAACAAGATTCTAGAGTTGTTCTATATAACCCTCAATTCAGGTGGCACTTGGCACATCCAAGGATTTATTTTTGTAGGGATTTTGAGCAATTTTCACTTGGCGTTCTTCTAAAGAAGAGTTCAAAGTTTTTGGGAGGAGACGGTATGCAAGGTGAAAGGATTCAACGGTGCAAACGTTCATAAAGAGTGGTGCTCGCTAAATAGATCATCTAATTGTTGCAACATATATAGGGGCGGCAATCACAATCAAGAGTCTTAATATTTTTCGAGTCCAACTAGTATTTGTAATTAATCATAATTAATGAATTGTTCAACAGCTAGGCATGGGGCCGTCGATGTAGTCTTAATATTTTTCAAGTCTAACTAGAGTTTGTAATTGATTATAATTAATGGATTGTTTAATAGTTAGGCGTGAGCCTGTCGATTCCGGACCACGTGAAAATTACTCGTGTCTCTTTATTTACATTAGGCTTTTGGTAAATTTGATAAACATTAAAAGACAAATCTTTCAGTTTCTCTGTGAGGCCCGCTTTTTATGTGCACTTAAATATTTCTCTAATTCTATATTTACCAAGAAAACATTGAAGTTAATAGCCAAAGCCTTGGCATCAAACACTTGACCCTCTTATGATTGAGGAGCTTCTGCAGCTAGTGGAGTCAGAAAAGAAAGCCAAATATCTCGCTCACTCTGATAAAATCTGTTGACAGAAACAACACATTTTACGAATAAGCTACTAGAAGATTTTGTCCTCTCTCTTCCTGAAAGTTTTACGGCCAGAAACTGCTCCGGTGACCGTTTAGTAGTGTTTTTAAAATGGTTTTTGTTTTAAAAATTGAAATATTTTGAAGAATTATACTATAATGCTTTTAAAATTTTTAACTTGAAAGTTGTTAAAAACATTTCTAAAAACATTTGGAAACAATATGAAATAGGTTTTCGTATGAAATTTAAATGTATATTTGTTCAGCTTCGCAAAATACTCAATGGAGGACTCTTTGATAGGATATATAAAATACCCCGCCATAGAAATTAGTATAATCCGTAGCAGTTTTATCAAATTCTGCCAAAATATAATGCTTTCCTTAATCTGAAATTATTTAATGTAATTTGGATTCATCTTTCATAACCCCCTATAAAATTCTCCCAAATTTAATAAAACTCATAGAAAATTTTCTTTTCTTTTTTGTTGGAATTCAACAATTTTTTTCTGGGAAAATAGAGTGGACTCCTCTACATCCAAGGAGCAGAAATGTAAGGGTCACAGTCCCCGCCGCCGCGCCCACCCCCGCGCCCCCCCCCCCCCCCCCCCCGCCCCCCACCTCACCTCTCACTATCTCTCTCTCTTCCTCTTTCATAAATTCAAGAAAAAATTACAATACGTGTCTAAATTATTATTATGAAATTAAAATCTAACACAATATTCAAAATATCTTAAAAATGTCCTTAATGATATAGTAATTATTTTAATAATATTACATATTGTACTATATAATTGCATATAAATAATTTTAATGATATCATTATGAGACATTTGTAAAATTTTTACAAATTAAAATCATATTTCAATTCAATAAACGTAATTAGACCAATTGTCTCGTTAACCCTATATTCAATGGACCAACATTCAAGCGCAAAGATTTCCAAGCTTTCATTACTTTGGGCTCTCGCACAGGGTTTGCAAAGCGGACTCTTTTCTTAACCACATTTTAACTTCTCTTTGAATTTTTCAGCAACATGCTAGTGAAAGATATTGGAAACGCACCGATAGGCTATTCTCCACTTTCTTTTATTGGGAATGTTTTTACCAACATCGTTGGAATGCACTGAAATTTCCATCAGTTCTTCCCCCATCTTTTTATTTCTTATAAGAATTATCAGCACAAATCATGGGGATTTCTGCCATGGGAACTAAAAAATAACCTATATGTAGCTATCTATCATTTAACTATCAGGCTTGAAAAAAAATATCTAAACCAGATCTAACGATCAAAAATATACTCCCATCAATGGGATCTACATCCTACAATGACCCCACAAAAGTGGGGTATAAGCTTTTGCTCCAAGAAACTTTTCAGGAAAACTGCACACAAGGACTTGTATTGATTGCAAGATGTCAATAGAAAATCTACAATTTCACCGCCTTTGCTTCAACTGAAGCCGAATCTATGACACACAGGGAGACAACAGATACAAATCAAGAAGTACTCTCATCATATTCTGAACAAGCAAGCGTGTGATATTGGTAAGACAGCAGTTTTGTAATTAGCATGTTCAACTATAGCTTCTCTAGCAATTCTAAAACTACGCAAGATTAAATTGGCTGTATTGCTCGTGATGTTAGAAAGAAAAAGCAGAGATATGTAGTGAAAAGGTTATAATGAAAAATTAGCAACCAGATAAAAACAAGTATAAAGCCTAAAATTTGTTTTGGGAATTTGACTCTCAATTCTCATATCCTCCAACTAGAACCATGAAGTGATTGTCAGTTTTGTTTTGGTGGGGGGGGGGGAGGGAGAGAGGAATTTTGGTAGAATGGTTAAGGGCCAAATTTGCAAGAGTTTTAAGAGTCCAAAAACTGCTTTTGAAAGTATTTGGATGGTTTGTCACAAAAGTTTCAACCCTCCAAAAGATCTCTGAGTCAAAGTCATAAAATATAACTTTTAAAAGATGCTAGACTTAAAAATTGCATCAGAGTTTTACCAAAACATTATAAACTTCATTCTTGCCTATTTGAAAATTTTGTCATACACTTGCTAAAAAGAGAAGTGCTAGCTACACTCTCTCACTCACTCTTATACCCTCTCAATTCACTACCTGACACAAAGACTCCACTATCTTATTTTTTCTGTTTAAGTAACAATTTACAATGTTGGTTAGTGAATTCCATGTAATAGACAGTAATTGGAGAGAATGTAAAAGAGTGTTGCTAGCACTTCTCTCCTAAAAAAGCCACAACTTTTGCGTCCCTTCTTTTATTGACTAAAAGCAAAAGCCAATGCTCTGCCAAACGATCCCTACCAAGCAATGACATGCTTCCTTCAAGTAAAGACTATGTAAGTACTTTGATCCTGCTTGTACAGGCAGGAAGATGATCTATGTGGATAAGCAATTGTAAATATGCAACTATAGCTTCTTTGGCAACACCTATAGCAATTTTAAATATTCTAAACTTACACAAAATTGGACTTCCTGTATTGCTCATGATCAGACAATTTTACAGCCTTACTCAACTTTCATGATAATCTCATGCACAAAGACATTTTAGTCCTAACCATTAGCAATTCTTTTTCAATTCAACTTCCTAAACCACCTCTTTTCCAATACTTTCCTCTGTCCATTACATGCCCTTACGTTAGCGTAAGGTTATCATGAAACAACAAGCACGAATATCAGCACAAAAAGCATAAAACTTAAATTGACTTCGAAACTCAGAATATCATGATTCTCCAAGCATAAATAACCATGGAATGGAAGCCGTAGGCAAAGAAGCCCAGCATCTGCAGTTAACAATTGAGAAAAGAAGAAGTTTCGTAGGTGACGATTAAAAAGCAATGCAATGCGTCCTTCAGGATGCAAACTTGTTTGAGCATACATCAAGCATTTCACAGCACTTACTGGTAAGTACAAATACTCGATAACTTGCCATAATCTGAAGACAATATTAGAAAACATGCAGAGAGAATTTATAAAGCGCAGTATCTCTATGGTTTGTATAACAGCAAGGATAAAATATAGTAAGAGAAGAATCCTCCGTATACAAAAAATATAAACATTAGTCTTATCACATTGCACAGAACTGAAAGCTTCAGAAAGTGGCCAAAAAGTGAGAAAAACTTGTTAGAAGTTCCAAAAAGTTACATACACAAAAGTTACTTACCTGCACAAAAGTTTGTCACAGCAACAAAAACAAGATCACCTATATGTTCTCAGACGATTGAGCAGTCAAGCAGAAAGATCCCCACCTCTTAGCTGTTGAATTGCATTATACAATTTCCGCCGAGGCCCAACAGCGAACACTCCCATCTCTTTGAGATCTTCAAGTGTAAGTAGCAACAAAGTTTCTTCATCAACCTCGTGCATTTCAAAATTATCAGCATACTTGCCGAACCCCAGCTCCTCTAGCCACACCCGAACGCAATTCATGTCACCTCCTTCAGATTTCATCACATCCCGTACACCGCCACATTTAGTTGCGCCATTTTCTTCAAAACACGCATCCTCATTCCAGTAATTGCCGAAGTCGCCCCCTCGATGCGGATCATTAAAGGAACCATATGCATTGTATTCATAAGCCTCTTTGCTTGTGGCTGGTGTTTCGCGATCAGACATGCCCGTGAAACCATCACCGTTTTGGTACTCATCACACATGTTGAATGTGTACCCCTCAAACTCCTTCCCACCATACTCTTTCCCGTCTTGCCCGCTAAACTCCGGACTAAGTTTAGAACCCCAAGAACTTCCAAAGACACCGTTGTACCCTCTCCTACTCTGCCCCCGCCGCTTCATTGCCCTACACTTTCTGGTTATGTTACTGAAATCTAGAGTGGATTTCACCCTATCAGTTCGATCTAAGCTCATGAATTCGACAGGCCTCGAAGAGTTCGGATTCTTGTTCTCTCTGTTCTGTTGAGAATCAGCCGAATTCCAAGGTGAGACTCCGGGGTCTGAAGTTGTCAACTCGGAATCCTTCTCATATAACCCACAAACCAGATTTTGCTCGTTCTCACTAGGTTTCCCAAAATCATTCTTCCACCTCTCGTGCCCTAATTTCTCCTTAGTAGTAGTAAGTTGAGAAAACCCACATGCAAATACTGCAGAAGTATCTCCTATTTCCCCTAACCTAACATTTGGACGCCTCTGTCTCTTTGTATTCATGCTCAGCACCAACATTATACACGAACCCTAAAATTTAAGAACCTGAACAAAACCCCCAATTCATGCAATAATTACAACCCAGAATCACCCAAAATTACAAATAAGCCCAGAAATTCAAATTACGAACAAAACCCAGATACCCAAAAAAAAAAAAAAAAAAAACCAAATTGACTATAAAGCTTGTTAAGTATATACACTAGCATTACCTCTTATAAAGTTCAAAAAAAATTTTTTTTTTTTAAAAAGGAACTCATAAGCACAAAACACTCCTACTAGAACCAAGAGTCATATCTATATCATCAGACAGAAACAGCAAAGAAACAAAAAAAAAGGAAACGAACCTGGTCAGAGAGAAACAGTTCCATCAGACTTTGAACTCTCACTCTTTAACATGCCATGTGTCCCAATATCAAAATATGGTGAAATGGGCATCTTTTTTGTTCATCAAAAAATTCAAACCAACAAACAGTAACTGAGAATGGTTCGCTAATTTGGTTTGATGTAGGCCTATTTCCTTGTGAAGGAAATCAATCAAACGAGTGGAAGAAAACACTTTGAGGCTTTTATTTCCCCCTGCTTTTAGCTATGCGTCTGTGACTCTAACAACAAGTATTTTCGGATTACTGGACCCAAGATTGTGACACCTTAAATTGAGCAAGGGAGTCAATTGCAAATGTATGGAGAGTTTACCCCTCGCATGAAGGACTTGAAGAGAAATATTGTGTGCCAAAAACCTAAACTTTTAGAAAATCTTCTATCCTAGATTTGTTAATGACGCGGTGATGATGAGACTGATATAAAACCGGTGATCTAAATTATAAAAGTGGGTGTGGCGCATCCGGTTGTATGTAGTTTTGGATGCAGAAGATAAAACTTCTTGGAGACAGTGGGCTCAAGTTCTTAGAAGTTTCTTTACTTTTCTTGTTAAAGAGAAAGGAAAAAAAATAATAAAAGAGAACCAGGACAGAAGATTCCTGAACAACTAGTTTCAAACTTTCATTAAAAGAATGTTTTATAAATTGAAAAATAAAAAAGAAATACGTGGGCTTGACTGTTAACGTGGGATTGGATATGCTCAAAGACTTAAAACCGGTGATGCACATTTTGCCAGACCCCTTCTCCTAAGTGGTAGTTTATAGGCAATGGGTCCTCTACTCATTGGGTTAAACAGGGGAAAGTAAAAACTGGAAGAGCAGCCTGTTCAAAGCTACTTAGGAGAACGGTTTAAGAATAGAACTAAAATTGGCTTCTTAAAGGGATTAAAATTAAAGTTATTGGTTTATATATTATACTATATAAAAATTTTTAATTATAGTTATTTTTTATAACTATTTAAAGTTTTATATTATTTATTAGTTAAAATTAAACCGTAAAAATTAGGCTCTCGAGCAACCTATTAATGTGTAGTTATAAAACATATAAAGAAAAATGTTAAGAGGCTGTCAAAAGAAGGATTTAAATTGGTTAATGCTTATCCATAGAACACGCTATATCCGTTCACTTTTTCATATACAATGCAAAAATGTACTTTTAGGTTCATCTTGTTTGTTCATTAAACATGTGGATTAATAGTTCGAAAACGAACGCAACTTGTTAAAAGAAGGTGGGTGGTGAGTCAATTTGTTAAAAAGGGCGAGAGAGACACTCTTGTAGGTATCTATATCTGTATGTATATAAAAGAGAAGAAGAAAAAAGCTTTGAGTCACATCTCCTCTTGATATCTGTATCTATACGTGTATAAAACAGGGGGTGTTTTTTATTTGGTTATAAAGTGTAAGTCTGGTATAATCGCAAGTATAAGGTTGTTTAAGTAATAAAATTTGATTAATTTAAGATTAATTTTACAATAAAAGGGTATTATAAATATCTAATATATTAGTTATATCATTTTTAGTTAAAAAATTCAATGACTAAAGTTAATTATTTACAGTTTATTAGTAGTATTTATATATTTTTTACTTTTTTTCATTTTAGATTTTTTTTTAATGATTTTTAGAACTTCAACAACAAGAAATATGACTTAAATTAGAATGGTAAATGGAACTTTAATTATAAGTGCAAATTAACTTAGAAGAAACAACAATTTTAACAATACTGAGAATTAAAGGTTCTCTTTTGGCAATTTACTTAAATATGTTTTAGTTTTTTAAAATTATTTATTAAAATGATTTAAGTATGCAATATGCCACCTTTTATCTTCAAAAAATTAAGAGTTACTAAGCATTTAATATGTTAATTCATATCTATAATGCAACAAAAACTCATTTTTAACAAATATGTATGATTTCAAAATTAACTAACTAAAATTATTAACAAAATTTACAGTTAAGTATTTATGGTGTCATTCTCTATCTACGAATAATCAAAGTGTTTCTAAACATTCCTCATGCCAGCCTATGTTTAAAATAAATCAATACTTAATTTTACAAGAATTTTAATTAAGTTAACATGAAAATTATAAGTTTTCTAAAAATAATTTTGGCATTATAACAACTTAGAAAACATTGAAAAACTAAAAGTATTTATCTTAATTTTGCCAGAATTTTCTCCTCCCTCCTCGACAAAAAAAGAAATTTAGAAAGATATACTGAAAGTAAAAACACACATGATTTTACTTACCATAACTATTTTACAACATAGAAACTAAGAATATTTTATAAAAACATAAAACTAGAAACTAAGAAAACTAAAACTAAATTTAAAACTATATTTTTACAAGAGGAAAAAAATGTTTCACAAGGAAAAGGACCGAAGAATATATGCCATATGGGTATTTATAGGTGAAGAAGAGTTACTATATACTAGTTTTTTTTACATTTTTTATTTATTTTTTATTATTTTACAAGGATATTTTTGGGTGAATATGAGTAGGATGGCAATTTAGGATTATTTTAAGATTTTTTGAATGATTTTTGCCACCCCATATTTATTTAGAATCAGATCTTTTATTTTTTACTTTTTTTTATTTTTTTTCTTTTTCCTCATGCATGAAACTGCTCAAGATTGTGCTAATTTTACTGTGCGATCTGGTGGAGGGCAAGTACCAGCCGGAGAAATAATGAACACATAATTCATTTAAATCGTTCTTACCAAAACGGTTCTTTGCTCGTCAAGAAAGAATCTTATTGTCTCTTTCGACCAAACCATATAAGTCACCACTGTAGTAGCCTAGCTGCGTTTCGAAATCTACCCCTAAGGTCGCACTCTATACAATCCGATCTCTAATTATGGCATCATGCCCTTATGTGTATTTATTATTATTTAAATCTCATGTTACCGAATATGCTCAATTACATTCATTATTTTATTCATTATGAATATTCACTCTTAGACAAGAAATGAAAAATACTAAGAAACTCTTTTTTTTTTATCATTCCTTAAAAATCAAATTAAAAGAAATCATTTTGGGTCCAGAGGCCCCTTTTGGAAATATTTAAAACATTTTGTCATTTATTGAAAACATTTTGAAAGGATCTTTAAGGCCAAAATCATTTAAAAACCTGGCAACCAAAGAAAGGGATAGAAGCCCTACCTTGATATTATGCATCGTAACTCAGCACCACAGTCCCGATTCACTATACTTTAGCTCCACAAAACTATAAACAACCTAAATATAAACTAAGTTCATCAATATCCAACTTAGGTCATTCTACACTATTGAGCTATTTCATGATGTCTTAGTGTGCTATTTATGTCTATATAATCAGATTATAAGGTTAAAATCTCAATTTGGATTTAAAACAGTGAAAACGGACGAAAAACGACAAACTGTTCCTATGTACGGCCTACCGAAGGGATGAGTCCGGCCTGCTAGACCCATGAATTTGGTCTGTTGAACTGAAAAAATCTAGAAAGTTCCAGATTCGGGCTTCGGCCTCCCAAGCTCAAATCTTCATTTCCAACCTGTTTTCTCAATTTTTAGGCATAGAAAACATTCATATATGATAGAAAAATATACTAAAACACTTTTAAACACATTTAAACAAGATTTGCATAGAGATTTTTAAAGAAATCCGAAAATGAGAAAATTTGAGAAAAATAAAAAAACTTGATTTAAATCCATTTTTCATCAAACCAAACTTAGATTCTAATTGTTATGAGTTCTACTATTTAGATTTAAGGTTTTCTAAGCTCATGAAACTTGAATCACAAAGTCTCAAAAAAATTTAAAAAATTTTGAGCAAAATTTGAAAATTTGAAAATAAAAGAATTTACCTCGAATCGGAGCTTTAAAAGGAGTTTATGGAAGCTTAATTACGTTCCTTGACCCCCAATCCAGCTAAAAATCAAAGCTTGGATTCAAAATTTTTAAATCAAAAAGAAAGGAGGGAGAGAGGGAAAACGCAGAGAGGAAGAGAGACAGAGAGAGAGAGAGCTACGAGAAAGTAAGGAGAGAAGAGGGGAAAGGGAGAAATAAATAGAGGGAGGAAGAGTAAAACTGGAGAGGAAAACCGTGTGCATCCACGGTTTTACAAAAAGGACATATTTGACATTTGACAAATTGTTTTGCTTTAAAAATTCAAAATGGCAAATATAAATAATAAAAATAATTAAGGTAATTTAAAATTCAAATCGATTGAGAAATCATCACAAAATAATAGATTAAAAATAAATTACAAATTTGGCACCATTTGGCACACTAATCATACTTAATTAAGTTTTGAGGCGTTACATAATTAAGTCAACATCCCTTCCAATACCAAAATCATCTCTTGAGGTAAGGCGCCAACTTGTGGCTCCATCAAGTAAGATTTGCTCTCTTAACTGTAGTTGCTCATTGAACAATTTTCTACTCATAGTCGTACTATGCCATCTTTTCCAACAAGTGATAAGCTTCATCAACAAATAGGTGGTACCACTTCCCATTTCTACCCAACTTCTTGCCATGCCGCCCAAGCCATCAAGGAAGATTTGAAGTTGAACTCCTTGGAAAAGCCATGATTAGGGAAGTTGATGAGCAAGTTCTTGTATTGCTACCAAGCACCATGAAAAGACTCCAAATCTCATTAAGCAAATCTCAAGAGTACTTGTTGATCAACCATCTCTAAGTACATCGCACAAAAGTCAAAAACAAAAATTAAACACAAGAAAAATAAAAAATAAAATAAAAATATCCAAATTAATCCTAGACCTAATTGGTGTCGATATTAACTAAAACTAAACAACAATCCTCGGCAATGGTGCTCAAAACGTGATGCGAATTCCATACGTATACGGGTCGTACAAGTAATAAAGTGTGTATTAGAGTTTGAATGTCGATCCCACGAGGATTATATTTAGTTTGCATTAAATTCTAAAACTGATTGACTCTAAGATTATGTGAATGACTGAATAAAGAAACGAATAAAAGAAACTAATAAAAATGATTAAGTACATAAAATAAAGTAACAAAAACACATAATTAAAATTACTAGAACATCACCTTCACTATCGTTGATCCACATTAGTTTTATTATAAAGTAAATCTCATAATTAATTAGTTGAAAACCTCTTAATTAACCCAATTACCTCTTTCAAGTGTCAAATTGGCTAATATGCTCAAAAACTGACTCCAACATCCCCATTAGAAACCAACTGATTAAACATTTACTAAGCTCTAGTTCTTCTAATGGCTACGAAGGTATTTTAAGCCTCCCGAACTCTAAAAGCCTAAGTTATGTTATCCAATTTAGACGTATAAAATTACCTCTATAGAGTGTCAAATCTTATGCATTAAAATCATCTAATTTATTGACCAAATAAACGAGAAGCATTAAGAATGGGACAACACAAATAAACCATAAAGAACCACATGTAATAAATCAACACGTCATAATTAGGCAAAATCAAAGCTCTAAAAAAGTAAATACTCCATCACTAAAATTAAACAAACTAGCATCAAGGATTCAATATTTATAAATCACAAAAATACAAAGAAGAGAATGAGAATGAAAAACCTATTTTGAAGTTGTTACAAGCTCCTAGCTTTTCTTCTTTTTCTCCTTTCTAACTTCTTGATCTCTAATGCTTTCTTCCATGATGATTTATTGAAAAGAAAACCTATATCTAAAAACTATAACTCAAATCCTAAGCTTAAACAAAGAAATATTTTTTCTTTTCTTTTTCTCCATTTTATTCTTTAGAGTCAGGCAAATCCTCTTGGAAATGTATGCCTCCTCCTCCAAAAATAGAGGCTCTCTTTCAAAAATAGGGTTCTTTTGGGTTCTAAGGCATTAGGCCCCATTCAAGATGAATTTGGACCATCGAATCAACAAGAGGGGAAAATCAGCCCTTAAAAGCCTTCTAGCATGCCTTGGCTCTGCGGCCAACGCAATAAGGTTATGTGGCCATGCAACACTTGACATGGGGGCAAGTAGCCAATGCTCCTGCTTGCATGGCCACGTAAGGCCTTAAATGGGGCTGCATGGCCCGTGCCACTTGTTGCGCGGCTATGCCAGGTTTACTACCTTGGAGCTCCATAAACACTTCTAAAATTCCTCTTTCTGAGCCAAATTTTCAATAAGTTCTAAATTTCTTCATTTCCTACAAAATAGCACAAAAAGACATCAAAATAATACTAATGCTTAAGGATTTTCACAACAATTAATCTTAAGAAATGCTTGATTTATGAGTAAAATGCTTATTCATCAATGACAGACGACACAAACACAAACTAAGAAATCCTAGAGGGGACCAAACAACATGAACACATGCCTGTAGTAGCATCTAGGAGAGACAAGCACACTGGTCGTGGAAATTGAGAGCCTGAAGACCATATTACCAGAATAAGCAACTTGTTCCAAGGAGCGAGATTGACATTTTGAAGGATTAAACAACGAGAATGGATCACTTAAAAGCCAAATCACATTGTAGAGTGCTCAGCTTGTAACATACTTGTACTGTTACTACCTATACTCGGGGTACTTGACTAAACCGTCCTCCTCGTGGCAGTACTAGACACCTTAGAAGACCTAACAACAACCCGCCTTTAGTCCAATGAGCAGAATACAGCCCGTTTACACTTCAGAAGGAAGACTACCAATGACCACGATGACTACTACAAGTACAAAAAGACGAATATCTATAGGGCAGACCAACAAAACAATAACACCACCTAGAAATCCATTTATAGAGTAGGGAACCCAACAGTCCATAGTAGCCACCACAGCCAATGTGGCATTAACTATAGAAGCCATATAATGAATGATGAGAGATATGCTTGACTAGGAAACAAAATTGGTCGAGAAAAAGATTGACTCAAAGGTGACGAAGGCAATAAGCAAAATGCCAACCCTCGACGAGATATCTAAAGGGATCCTTAAGACCCTATTTGCCAGGCGTATTACAATGGTTGTCTTATTGAAGTATGGCAATCAAGTACTTTCTTGGTTTGATAGGACTTCAGATCTGAAAGATCATTTGCTGCAGTATAAGAATGTGCTATGCACGACCAACATCCCTGATAATATTTTGGATAAAATGATGTGAAAAATTTTCATGTAGAGTTTGAAGGGGCTGACATTGTGTTGGTTAAGCAACCTTTAGCCCAAGTAGATAGATAGCATCAAAGACTTTGTTAACTTGTTCATTAAGGCATATTCGGTTCACATCAAGGTAGGCAAGACGACTTGAGATTAGTGGGGAGTCATTCAGGGTCAAGGAGAGCCCTTATGAGCTTGCATTAAGAGGTTTAGAAAAGCGGTGTCAGAAATTTTAGACATTGAAGATGGGACGACAAGGAAAGGGCTGGGGAAAATACTTATGCACAAGCCTAAATTCAAAGATTCTGTCTGCTCAGACTACCCTTAGACCATCCAAGATGGTTTGAATTGAGCCAAACAATTTATTGACTTAGAGGAGTAGAACAAGCATGTAGAGTGAGATCTCACAAGAAGTCGAACCACAAGCATATGAGTAGAGAGACTGCCACCAAAAGAAAGATTGGAGCGAAAAGATCAGACTAGGACTTCCCAGTGAGTCGAGAGGAGGAAAGATGATCAGAGACCATCAAAAGGTGATAAGCGACCTTTATCGCCACCAAGGTATGCTTTGAATATTATTCTAACCAAGCTGATCGCATAGCTCGAAGGCAACGTTTATGTTTGATGGCCAGGTAAGATGGCTTCAAACTAGTCCTGAGATAAGACCAAACACCAAGTTCCATTAGGACATTAGGCACCTAACCATTGACTACAAGGCTCCGAGAATAGAGATAGTAGAGTTACTAAAGAAAGGATACCTAAGGCAGTACCTATCTTAAAGATGGTGTTAAACGTACATACTCGACTGTGAACGAAGCGGTCAGAGGAACAATTGAGCCCAAAAGAAGACCCCATCACCACCAACAGTAAGAAAGACAATCGAAGCCATCTAGCTTAGTATACAATATAGACACCGCCAACCAAATCAAGGCTTATCAGAGGAAGGTAAGCCAACCAGTGAGAAGAAAATTGAGAAGACAAACACAACTTACCGTGGTCTACTCATCAGCAAATGACTAGCTTACTTGTCATGGTTTATCCATTAGAATACAATATCATCCTTGGCAAGCCATGGATATATTTTATGAAGGCAACCCTATCAACTTACCATCAAAGAATCCAATTTCCAACCAAGTAAGGAATCCGACAAATCAAACGAAGCCAAGAGGTTGAGACGCTGTTACTTGATCACTTTGACGCAGAAGAATAAAGCCACGTTATAACAATTACAAACAAGTAAGACGAGTGGGCAAGAAAGGGGAGCCCCCCATTGAATTACTAAATGAAGTGCAGATCAACAAAGACAATAAGAGAAGAATAATGAACATTGGCTTGTAGCTTAACCCAAACATGAAAGCTGCTATAGTTGATTTTCTAAAGAAAAACAAGGATTGCTTCTTTTGGTCACATGCAGATATGCAAGAGATCAATCCAAGTGTCATCACTTATAGGTTGAATATAGACCTTGACCACTACCCTATAAGACAAAAGTGAAGAAGATTGGGCATCGAGTTCAACCACATAGTAAAAGAAGAAGTTAGATGCCTACTTAAGGCAAGGTTCATTCAACTAGTGTAGTACACAAATTGATCCCCTATAGCATGAACAACTATGTGAGCTATTGCTTAGTAAGTCCCATCATAGCCCACAAGATGACTTTTAAACTAACTTGTATAATCGAATTATGCTCATTTATGTACTTTTATTATGATTTATACTTAATTAAGGCCTACGTGTTTAGACCAAATACGCATAATGATCATTGTAACACTGAGATCGTAACTTGACTTATAACTCCCCTTACGTTGAGAGATTGGTATAATACTCTCTTATGTTCTTTGATGTATCATTTACCTATTCTTTAGATTATGGTGCCATACCATGCATAATGCTTAACTAACTTATGTTAAGTATACTATCAAAGTAATCTTTATTTTTAGTATGATAGACTTTTTTTTATAAGATTACTATGGTGGGATTTGGTACTTACTTGTTATTGCACCATACTTAATCAATTATTCCCTATCCCCTTTAGGAATCGCTTTTGTATCCTACTTGAACAATTTTCCGTTTTGAGCAATCTTACCTAATATCGACCCTCTAATCAATAGCTAAACATATACACTAACTAAAACTTAGGCATAACATAACTTATTTGCCTATCTACAAATGCATTCCCATCACCTTTAGAGCTAAGGCAAAATTTTCCACCATGGGCCTTGCTCTATTTTGAGCGTTTTGGTCGTTCGCCCATTTTTGTGAAAATGATATTTTTGCTCTTAGCGGGTTTTTAAAACTTTTTGAGCCCACTCTTGTCATATAAAACTTACATTTTGTTATTTTTAAAACAATAACAATGAGTTTGAGATGCCGATGCCTGTTTTGCGGTGAAAACCCATTCTAACTGAACTTTGCGATTTTATATCATTTTGTAAAAATTTGATGATTTTCCCCTGATTTCAAAGTCAACCATATTACATCATTGGATTCAAATACTTTTCCCGAATAAGGTATAAACTAGCCAAGTTTCAGAATCCAATACTTTCATTAAAAAATTTTCTTTTTTTTCTTTTTTATTAAAATTTGGATGGTTTAAAAATTCAAAAATTCATAACTCATGAACCAAACAGATTTTTCATGAATCGTTCACATCCTATAACTAGTTCAATAAGTTCTACAACTTTCATGTTTTAACTTTCTTGAAATTTGTATTATATAGTGTCCTTTAGGCCATTTTTCCAATCTACCCCTAACTAAAAACTACAATTTTGCACTCAACGAATTTTTCAAACTTTTGTTCATTGAAGTTGCTACTTCCATTGTATTGGGTAGAACCGAACATGTTCCAAAAGAAACTCAATAACCCTAAGCTCATCAAACCCCTAGATTTTATTATAATATCAAAAATTACTTTTTTGTGCTAAATTTCAAACTAGTTTGAAAATTCGTTTCTAACAACAATCACACCACATAGCATGAAACAAATCATATAAACATATCATAACACCCCTTAAGCAAGTCGTAGTCTATATTAGGTCTTTACATAGAAAAAACACCCAAAAAAACATAATTTCTTAGGTCTAGTTTAGAATTTTTCCCAAAGCTTTCCTTTGTGATCTTTGTGGTCCTCCCCCTACACTTGTTCTTAGCACTCTCTCTTGACATAAATCATGAAATATTTGTCGTCAAAACCCCTTCTAAAAGCGAAAAAATGAAGCTCAATAAAAGAAGAAAGGTTTGGATTTTACCTTAGATTAAAACTTGATTTTGTTCTTCAACTTTTTGAAGATTGATTCCTTGATGAAATTTAAAGAAAATTTAGAGAAAATGGGTTGAAAGCTTTAGTAAGCCAAGAGAAAAAGAAGGTTTTTTTTTTTTGTTTTTCCATTTTTTGGCCACCTATTTATTTAAAAATTTTCCTTTTTGGATTTTTTTTTTTTTTTGCAATTTTAACAACTTTGAGGGCAAAAATGAATTAAATCTTTTTGTCTCCTCCACCCATGGCTGCCGTGTGTCTCCTTAGAATAGGTGGCAAAATTTCAACCTTTTATGTTAAAGTAAGTGGGGCCCACAAATTTTTTACATAGTATAAATTTACACTATATTGTATTTTTCCTACGCAGTCAGTGTAGAATTTTGAACAGATATTATCTTTAATATTCTAAAATTACACTGACTTACTTTTCCTCATACTGACTATTTTTATCACAGTATTTCTTATTTCTGCTCTTGTACTTCAACAGTATCATTTTACTACACTCTGTGCTCTTTTACCAATATATGTCTTTTTATACTGTATTCATCAACGAATGAGCTACCAACACGGAGATCTTTTTACCAATTTTCTAATTGGCAATAGACCACTTTTTATACTGCTTGGACTATAGCAAGATTATTTTCTTTAATTAACATACTTCTCTCTTTACTAATTCATACCATAAAATTTATATTTATTGTGATACAAATTTCATTTTTAGAGTATTTTGCAAAATTTTTAAAAATCATACCCACAAAATTTTCATTTTAAAAATACTTCTAATTGCACAGAATTTTATACACATAATTCATATCAATATTATCTGTAAACATTTCATTTTATTGTAATTTTACAAATTATGATTCATTGAAGAAAATTCATTATTTAAATCAAGGTAAATTCTAGATTTAAGTAAATGAATTTTCTTAGATGTTACAGCTATCCCACAGGAACACCTACAAGAGGTTGGTGGAAAGGAAAGTCTCAAGGCAAGAGTCGTTGGCACCGCAGAGCTCATCACTTGCAAGCACATCTATCTAGTTGTAAAATTCTCTGAGGAACAGCCAGCTAGTGAGAGCTTCTTCCTTTTTGTAATAGCAATAGCCATGGGGAAATGGTCCCTCAGGATAGCGTCTCCCAGATGACCAGGAAACAGGTACTTGCTCAGGAACAAGGCGGTCATGGCTTCCACCTAACAACCACTCTTAGCATTGGTAATGGATTGGAACTCGCCATTGGAAGAGTAGCTATAAAAGTATCCGATCTAGCAAGCAAGGCTAGCGTAAGAGCTTTTAAATAGCTTACGATAGGTGGAAAGGTCTTCCATCACGACTGCTTTTTTCAAGGAATCTTTAAAGCTTTCGAATACCTTACAATAGAAGGATGTCGGGCCTCAACAAATAGTCCTGCACACTTTCTTCTTGTAGCATGTCTTCGACCCAATTAGGCTAACCCATGAAGGTGTTGATGGGGCTCGAGAAGTAAATAGGAACAGGTTTAAGGTCGCCTTGTGATGAGACTATAAAAGTATACATTTTACAAGGCTAAAATCATTTATTTATACTTTTATTTTTCATTAAATCCTTTAATTAATAGCAATTTTTTGCTAATTAGTATTTTTATGCCTTAGTATTAAAGATGTCTAAAAAATGTGCTTTTAGTGTATTCTTATATTTAATAATATTTTTGGTAATTTTAGAGTCATTTTTGTTTGTTAAATAATTAATCAGTTTATAAATAATTAAAACCATAAAAATAATATTATGTGATTTTATTTTAAGTCTTAAAGTGTTTACAAATAAGTTTTTACTTTGAAAATGTGTTATATTTTATTTCTAGTTATTTCTAAAAATATTTTCAAGTCTTAGATAATATATTTGTTAAGGATTGTTAATTTTAGAAGCTTGTAGTTATTTTTAGTGTGTTTTGTGAGTGTAATTGTAAAATTTTAAAATTATTGTATATATTTTACTTAATTTTAGTGTGTTTGTGAATTTAGATTTAAAATCTAAAGGAAAATGGCAAAAAAGGGGCAAAAAGGACTTCAAATGCACAAAAAATCAAAAGAAATCCAAAATTTAAAAAGAAATGACATGTGGCAAGCCCTAGACTACATGATCAAGCCACCAAATCAATCCAAATCATCTGCGTATCACCAGCTATCCTCCACTATCTCAAATTTAGTCATGGATTTGGTATAGACTAACTCATGTACTTGCGTTTCAGCTGCCATCTGATTTGAGTACTCTAACTGATCCAATAGTTTGAAGGCGTTGGTTTACTTCTTTCCTTGTTAACTTGATCTCAGTCATAGCTTCAGCTTGGGCCCATGAATCCAACGCTCTAGACATGTTCGTCACTTGCATGCACCGCACCAGATTACTTACAAAAACAAGCACAATGCCAAATGCAGATCAGCATGAAGAAAGGAAGAAAAAATTATTTCTTTTCAAATTGCATCCATATAGGATGCAAGCAAAGGGAAAGAAAAAAATAAAAATAAAAAAAATAAAAATAAAGAAATATAATAAAATTATATATATAGTAAATTTTTTACTGTGTATAAACCCTTCCCCCTTCTTCACACCTCTACGGCCATTTGGCCTCAAATTCTCCTCTCTTGTCTCTTCCTTTCAACTGCTAAGTCTCTGATTCAGCAATCTCCCCTTTTGGGAGTAGATATTATTCGGGTACTTCTCCGACCCTACTAAAAATAATAAAATAATACCTAAATTAGTGTAAAAAGTCTAGTAAGGCAGAAAGATGATGTTATATATATAGTACTCTGGTATGAACTTTAACTCTATATATGTTTTGTACTGTTTATATTTTTATGGAATAAATTATATTTTTAAGTTTTTAATAATTATTGTTAATGTTGTTATGCTGCCCGTTATTAGAAAAATTTAGTCATGCTTTCTTTATGTAATTTAATTATGACGACCTGCCATCTTTCGGGCCGTACTTTAACACTTTTCTTACTTATATAGCTATGATAATCTAGGTATATATATATATTTAAAATAAAACACACATGCATATACAACCTCCTTTATATATATATATATATATATATATATGTATACTTGACATAATATTTCTCAAAAGAGTTTTTTCTTATTTGAAACACATTATAACTTATATTTAATACTTACCCTACTGAAAGTTACAAATTTATTTATTATACATGTGACACCCGTTATTCCCCTAAGGGTATTAAGGTAATTAGATTAATTTTTAGTATATATATATATAAAAAAAAAAAATCAAATCAGAAAATTGAGAGAAACTCGAGACTTTCTCTCTCCTCTTTCTCTCTCTAGAATTTTCTCTCTTTCTCCTCAAATCTCGTTCGAGATTCCGGCGTTATTTTTCGACACCTCCCATACCAGTGGGAAGCTCTCGTTGAGCTGAGTCCAACGAGGTGTCGTGCCACCCAAAACACCGCCGGAGGAGGGCCCACGTGTCGCCCAAAGTGGCGGTGAAACCCATATTTTCCCGACGTCGTTTCTCTGCCGTCCGACCACCAATTTACGTGATTTTGGTGTCTATGGACTCAGTGTGAGGAGAGGAACAAGATGGTACCAATTTCCCAGCTCAATTCTGGCTGGAACAGCTTCGCCGGAGCTGCCCCGTCGCCGCCGTGGAGCCGCCGTCGGAGCCGCCTCATATGGCAGCGGTGTGGCACACCGCCGGTGCCAAAATGATCAGAGGGCGACGACGAGCAAGTCCCCTCGGTCAATTGCTCCATTCCGCCGCCCCTCGCCGGAGAACGAAGACGCCCGCCACCGTCGCCGTGGGTGAGGTTGGGTTGGCCATTTTAGGCCGTTTTGTGCCAAATTGAAGGCACAAACATCTTCAGAGGACCGAGAGGAAGAAATTAGATACCTCAATTGCACGAAATGATGGCCGGAGGACGGAGAACGGCATCTCCGTCGTGCACCGCCGTGGAGCTAGTGGAGCCGCCGTTCCACGCAATGTTGAGCTGCCCCACCATAGGGGAAATACTCAGAGGAGGTCGGGGAACAATTCCCCCACCTCAATTTCACGGTATCTCCGCCGGAGATAGGAGATCGGAGCCGCCGGTTGTGGCCGTGAATTCCGTCTTCGATTTGCTATGTTAGAGGTCGAATTGGGTGAAATTGACCCCGCCATTGGACTCAGAAGGGTCAAATTGGGGGGGGTAGGCTCGAGCTCAGCCCTCAACGGAGCCAACCGCCACCGGTCAACGGCCGGTCAACGGTGGTCAACGCCGGTCAACGGCCGGTCAAAGGCCAAAATGGGATTTTGTGATCCGGACCTCCGATCGAAGATCCGAGACAGCCTCCTGACTCGTTTCGATGCTCTGGATGCAATGGTGACCTCCGTTCTAGCAAATTCCACTCCGATGAAAATCATCCGGTACCGACTGCACGCGAATCGAGGCGATTCAAACAGCAGTATCGGAGTCCAGAATGACGTTTTCAAGAATGTATGATCTCCAGGAAGCATTCCTAGCCATTCATAGTCGCTCGAGGAGCACTACAGAGGATGCTTCGTAGATACAGCGAGATACAACTGGATCTGTTTTGCTTGGAGTTCAAGATCAAGGGAGTATGGAGCTAACGTTAATTGATTCCAAGATTAAGAGACTGTTGATAAGCTTGAAAGGTAGAGATTCTATTACTCATCTTTTGTGAGGTTTTTATAGAATTAAAATTGATTGTTTTGCCGCAATATATATATATCTATGTTGAACTGATATTATATGTGTATCACATATGAAACTATGACATGGACTCGTCTTGTATTGTACGGCGAGGAACATAATGAATTGACACATGTTATAAATTGAGAAGCATGGTTAGGAAAATTAACTCTATTAATAATGATTTAATATAGAGAAATTGTGAGACATGAGAAGGGCGACGGTTACGTCCTTGGGCATGAATACCCTAAAAGGTAAAATAGGGGGAAGGTGATGACGCTTCCTTGGGTTGAAAGTCCCAGAACACACTGTACAGGAATTGATTTGGTGAGGACTCGGGGCTTGATGTCCCCTCACCGGAACACCCTTGGAATGTTTATAGGGTGATCAAGTGCGCCCATTTGGGTTTCGATGAGTTGAGTGATACTCAATTTAACAGGGATACCTAGGAACAATGATGATTGGTAATATTTGTATAAATGTGTAATTATGACACTTGGTAATGATTAACTACGGTATCCATAAGATGTGATCATAATAAACCTCATAATCTGGAATATGATGTGACTTACTAACCATGCAGATTTTAATGTGGTAATGATAAAAACCTAAAGGTGAGTAATGGCTTTCTCTACTGAGCATAGTGTTGCTCATTCCCTTTTGTTTATATCTTTTCAGGACTCACTAAATGTGAGGTGGCTACGAGAAATATAGTTGAGGAAATGATGTAGCTATATTACATTGGGACTGCTTCAATCGTTGAGAATGTTCTTCATGATAATGTAAGCATCAATTGTTACTTTCTGTGACTGTATTACAATGTGTTGAGGGTTAAAATGATGATGACAACAGTTTATATTATTAAATTTAAGGTGCTACATTAAAACTGTGGTTTATTTGTCGTTTATATTTTTATTTTTGAGTTGGGAGTTTTCATTTAAGTCCCAGGCAAATTTTATTTTTAAGGTTTTACTTTTATTATTTATTTTTATTTTATCTCATTAAAAACTGTTAACCCCCATATAGGGGCGTTATAATACATATAGAGTGAAAACATTTCAGTGGCAGTATCCATACCCTTATCTACACATTGCTCATGTACTGTCGCCAGCTCATCAATGAATTTACTCCGACTTTTTAGCTGCATTACTTACAACATGAAACAACTAAGTGAGCTAATAATCAGTAAGCCTAAACATAGCCTACATGTATAACCTAATTGTATGCATGATCCGTTTATGCTTGCATATGGACATTCATTATTCTCTTCATCTTTCAATCTTAACTAAGGCTTGAGTGTTCGTACCATATGCGCACATGGGTTATCGTAACACCAAGACCAAAACATAACTTAGAACTCCCCTTGAGTCAAGAGCTGGTACGAGACTTTTCTCTTTGTCTAGTGATTAAATTACCAGTCTGTTAATTTAGGTTGTCATACCATGCATGATGATTCATTTACTTATAATAAGTGCACATCATACACTTTTCTTTAAATGTATTAAATACATAAATACATTTGCATATATACGTTTCCCAAAAACCCTCTATCCCATACTATAGGTGGGGTTCGAACTTACTTGAGTATGCTACATCATAGACTGACTTCTGATTCCTCTGCTAATCATCTAGTGTCCTGTTTGGCCAATTGCATCGTTATTAGTCAAATTATCTCTACTCATCTATATGTCGATAAAATGTCTTCGTCAATTACTAAATCAGGTTATTGTTCGATTCACAACCTCTGATCACTAAGGGTTCGATCCCTCTCGGTTCATGTTGCCTTATCGTTTCTAACGAAAGGGAAAAATTCTTACGAAACGCCTTCTTTCCTATGTTAGACATTTCGGGGTCTGTTCTGGCTGTTTTGCAAAAAATGATGTTTTTGTCATCGATGGGCCTTTTTAAATTTCCCAGGCCTGATTTTGCTAATTCAACACAAAATGTTGCTTATTATCAACAGAACAAAAATTCAAGGTATTGGGTCTTTTATTTTGAAATTAAAAACCAAATTTAGCAAAACTTTGCAATTTTACGCTAGATAATGAAAATATTGACGATTTTGCCCTTGAAACCAAAATTGATCTTTTTATACTGTTAACCTTAATTTTTCACAAGGATTAAATCCTTTCAAAGTTTCTTATCCAAATTCCTTTTACTAAAAGCGTTTTTGTCCTTTTACTTCTATCAAAATTTTGTGATAAAAATTATAAAATTCATATTTCATAAACTGTTGAGAATTTTCACAAACCGCCAGCGATTCTCAACAATTTCATCGAGATCTACAACTTTCATGATTTAACTTTTCTAAAATTTTCACTGTACAGTGGAGTTTTCAGCTATTTTTCAAAAACTAATGAGTTTGTTTAAATCTTTTCAATTCAGTCCTTTGCTAATTTTCTCAAAAATCTGCTTTTAAACATTATGCAGCCCACAGTTTAGAGTAGGTTCCAAAAATTTTTTAGCAAATAATCATGTTTAACTATGCCAAATTTCATTCCTTTAAAATCACTCAAAGTTTGCAAATTTACTTAATTTCAAACCAAATTAAATTCTAAGCATACAACCTCTATTTTTTTCTACTCATCACTATCACATACCTTAAAATTATGTGAACATACCATAAGCTAACTTAAATAATTACATGCCTCACTTGAAAACAAAACAAAACAAAGAAATCTTAACCATGAACTTAAAAATTAAAAGGTTAGGCCTTTACCTAAGAAGATTGGTGAGCTTGAGCACTTTTAACAACCTTAATTTTGTCAACCCCCTAAGCATGATCCAGATATATATATATATATATATATAAACCTTATCACAACCCCCTTCACTCCTAAGGAAATCCCTAGAAAAACTTAGAGAAAAGTTTAGATTTACCTTAAAAGTTTGAAAACCTTGAACTTGAAGCTTGAAACTTGCTTGAAGAAGGTTATGTGAAGAATTTGTTTTGAGAAAATTTTGAGAGAATAACCCTTAGGGCTGCCTTGTATGGTGGAGAGAAAATTAAGGAGAATTTTGCTCACTTAAAGCCTCAATCAAGATTTGCTTACTTAGATTTTATTTTTTTTTTGAAATAAGGTGACTCACCATATTAATCATGACTTAGGGTTAGTGTGGCATTAAGGGGTTGGGCCACATCAAGATGTGTGGTGGCCTAACCACAACCATTATGGTGTCCCCATGGTGGGTCCCTTTTACTTTACATAGTAAAATTTTACACTGTATAATATTTTTCTTATATTGTTAGGATAAAACTAAAGAAATAAATACTTAAGCGATCTAAAATACTCTAACTTAATCTTTGGTTTACTTTTGGATTCCAAACACAATATTTCATATATCTGTGTTTTTTCTTAAGCCATGTACTTACACTACATCATACCCCTTTTTACACCATTTTGGTTTATAACATGCTTTTCTACTTTCTTTAATACTTTAATCATTTATTAATTTATATCATAAACTATGATTAATTGTGATATAAAATTCATTTTTAAGGATATTATTCACAAATTTTTGAGCATTTAAGCTCATAGAATTTGCCTTTAACAATATCTAACGTTGTATAAAATTCACATTCAAATTTCTTATTAATATTGTTCATATATGCATTTTTGTAATTTATAGAAATACGATTTATAAGAAAAAAATTCATCAATTAAACCCAAATAAGTACTCAATTTAATAATGAATTTTCCTTGAGCATTACATTAATTGTGTTACATAATTAATATTAACAATATTGAAATCATGTCTGTTTATTAAGTTGCATTTTTGTTGCATTATAGGCATGAACTAGCACAGTAAATAATTGGTAATGCTTAAATTATTGTCGACAAAGGATGGCATAGTTTATTCTTAAACCATTTAAGAAGACGAGATTCTATCGGAATTAACGTAATAATTTATTCCATTAAAAATATTAATCTTGATTTGTTATTATCTTTTCTATCTCAAAAATTATGTTAATTATAATTGTAGTGACAATTGTTATAATTTTCATAGTAAGTGCATAAAATTGCTAGTTAGAGATAATTATTTTGCTACTTTTTATAAGAAAATCTTTACTGCATTATAACTTACTATATTATTGCTTTAGGTTGACCTATAGAAATAGTAATTGTGCTTGCTATTAATGGGTGAAGATATAATAAATCAAATGCTTTAGATAACTATTATTTAGAGTTAAAATTTTATACTAGTTACGAAACATACAAGGGATTTTTGACACTTCACCATTTTAATTTTATGTTTTAAAATCTTATTTAAAATTATTAAAAATATTTTTCTTTAAAACCTCGTTAAAATCTCCCTTGCCTTTTCATCCTTATATAGTCAATTTTTCAAATTCCTACCTCTTTGTGGATACGAAAACCTTTTTATACTATACACGTCTGCGTTTGAAAAAACATTTTGGGCTATACTGTTAGACATGATGCCCTAAGGAAAAAAAATGTTATAATATGTTTATGGAGACATTTTATCAATAAAGAGTTTATTGTTCATATATCAAATGTTGTCCTCTTTATGTTCATATTTGTTGAATGTATGATAGGCAAACAAAAGTCTAAAATTGTTGGTCTAAAACTTTAAGAATCGTGCATATGATGGATAGCTTATGTGAAAGACATGATTCTTAAAGGTGATGGTCTAAATCATAAGATCCGTAATCAAGGGAATAAAGTTGGACACTTTATTCATGTTAATATTGTTATATTGTCTACATCCTTAATGAGAGATGGCTTGTCTTGGCCAGCGGAGTGGGACTCCGCAAGTAGAAATATCGGTGCATTATTATAGGTGACAATATATTGGATTTTGCTAGCTCATAATAAATCCTGTAATGATACAGCATAATTTCCTACATATTGATGACTTATGTTAAATTATTATATTAGTTGAAATTCGATAAAATTAGATTTAATAATTTATGTAAGTTTATCGGTTAAATTAATTTTGTAAATTGATTCAAGATAAACATGTTGAATTATTTGGTTAATATTTTATTTTTTATGAAATTATCCAAATATGACTGTTTTGATTAGATAACTTTTCTGTTGAATTATTTGAATTAAAACTAAAGCTCTATTTAAAAATATCGAGTAGAAAATAAAATATTCTCAAGAGTCAAATTATCGCAAGTTCTGCAGGCCGATTCATTAGTTTGGCTTGCCAATGGAGTAAGTTCAGCAAGCCAATCTCTCAATTCGGCTTGTCGATCTTGCAATAATCTGTACACGTATTTTAGACATGTTTTTATCATAAGTGGATGCATATTCGAATTTTAAGGCCTTATCTAATAGAGATTGATCTCAGATTCGATCACTATAAATAGGGGTGAATTTTCTCAATTATTAGATCAAATGAGGAGCATAGAATGAGTACTCTAGTCTGAAAAACTGTGAAACTCCCTAAGAACTACTGTTTAACATCATAAACTTTAGCTCTGGGTCTTCTCAAATGGTTGGAAGGAGAGTTATTGGAGGAAGAGCTGTACTACATGTGACCACCCACACTCTAATCATAGATAAAGAGTAACAAATAAGACTAGTTGGTTGAGGCTCTTTTGAAATGTTCTTCTCTATACGGATTCGAACCTATTTCGGTATACAAAAGGTTAGTAAGATCTGTCATTAATTTATGTATATATTATGTCTAACTTATATTTTAAAAAATACTTTAATTTAAAATTTTAAAAATTATGCTGCGTACTCGTTTTTTAACATATACAACACGTCGCTCAAACCGGAACAAGAAAATTAAGAATGAAGGTACCACCAGTACAGCAGAAAATAAGAGCTTGGATGGATTGTTGCTCATAGTCACGGTTAGAAGGTCTAGATCTTGGTGCCGACTCAAAGAAGTGACCTTTGACAATGAAGACCACATCTTCGGCCTTGGACTGGGGCTTGGTCAGACAGAAGAGTAGTCAGGGTATTGGTCTTAGGAATCTATCAGGAATGCACCTGCAATAAGTAAAAGGAACTCACGTAACCCCATGGAAGAAGGAAAGAAACAAGAAGCATTAATCTAGTTGTTAGGTCAAAACTAGAAGACATGCAACCAAATTGACAGCAGCGCCAAAATACAACGGTGGGACTCAAGCAAAGTAGCATAAGCACGGCTTAAAAAAAAAAAAAGGGAGATGAAAGGAAAACTAGCAATGCCATGGCCTAAGCAAGCACCGGTGAGAGAAACAAGAAAAATGGTGATGCAAAAATCAATAGCGGAAAAGTGGCAAGTGACTGAAAGTTCAAAATCATGCAACGAATAGATGGAAACGATGGCCATTGATGGAAGCCATGGTACCACGATAAGAAAATAAGGGCCGAATGCAAGTCACAATCAACCAATACCATCGGCGTCACTCGGCGGCAAAGGAAGGCACCATAACTGCAAAAAAAAAAAAAAGATGGAATATATGTACATATAAAGAACTACAACAATGTTGAGTCCTTGTTTTTACCAATACAAGACACACCGTGGAATGCAAGCACACAAAAGGGATCTCTACAAGGCACATTATTTTATTCAAAAAATAAGGTACTACACGCAAATAGGCAACTACAACAAAGGCCACATCAACAAAGAAGTCCACCTCCAACTTCAACAAAAAAAAAAATTGCAAGGGCTCACTAGTGTTCAGTGTTGCAATACACGAGTAAAAAAAAGAGCTCCAACAGGGTTCATCACTGATTCAATAAGAGGAGTACAAGGATTCATCACCATTTGACATTGACGTGCACTGTTTGAAAAAAAATGAAAGAGAAAGAATGGGAAACTTACCAGAAAAATGGACAAGGATGGCGATGGAGCACTTCAGTGGTGACGGAAAGTGACGAAGACACGATCCCGAGTGGCGGGGATGATCAAATGCTTTTGGGTCTGTGATCAGTGAGAAGAAAGGGGCCTCAAATATAGGAAAAAAGGGGGGAAAAAGAAGAGGTCGGTAATGAGTGACGACGGCGGAAGCTGATGATGGACAGCAGACAGTGACGACAGATCTCTTTTTTCACGTTGGCCAGAAGTGTGGAGTTATGGGTTTCTCTCTCTTTCACTCACACTCTCTCTCTCTTTGGGATTGTTTGGAGGTTGCTTATCATGATGGGTAAAGGGAAGTTATTTTTTATTTGAAAGATGAGGGAGAGGGGAGAGAGAGAGGGAAGTGACACACCTGATGGGAGCAAAGAGTTGACCTTTAGGGCGCTTGGTCCAGACAAAACGACGCCTTGTGACGGGTACAGATGTGGCGAGGCGTGCGTGGACAAAGGGTGTCTAATGCGCAAGCTGCTTCGACTAACACGAGCCAAGCTCATGGGATAACTCTTGACACAATAGCAAGCTCTAATCAAGACCACTCCTACGGAAGCTTCCGCCTTACTCCCTGCGAAGGGTATCACTTGACGAAAAAGCGTACCCAACGAAGCAGCCAGGGACCCAATTTCGCCTATGGTAGCAGACATTTCGCAAGGAAATTCACCTATGGATAAGGTATTTCACTAACGGTTGTGATTACAGATGGAACTCCATAATGGCAATGGTGAGGACCATCCCGTAAGTTCAAGGGTTGATAGTTAAGACTGTCTCGCTGCGCTGCACAGCCCGTACAATTAAGGAGGCTAATGTTGGTACTTATTTTTTTGCAAGGTGTATGCCCAGCTTATGTCTCATGGTATGGTCTAAAGTAAGATATGTAGACTCACGCTATAAAATGGGTTCTCTAAAGGGGACATGGTTTGGAATGCCAAGGAATATGAATTGGTCTATTTTATCCCGTCTAATTAGACTTTCAACTTACTTAGAAAGTTTTAAGTTTAATTAGAATTAAAATAAAATGACTATGGAGGAAATTAGAGTAAAATTAAGCACAAAAGACCTATTTGAAAGCCTAAGCCCAATACTAAGAAAAGTCCATTTTTTGGCTCATCTAACATATCAATTCCTATGGCCCAACTGACGCACCAACTCACTTGCCAACCCAGCCCCATCAGTCCACCTAAGGAAGCCCAGCCATAGAGTCATGTGACCCCTATCACCGGAGACAAATTATCCCTCAATTAGGGCGGGTCAAGAGGAAACCCACCCCCAAAGTCTGATCCTTCCTCAAAATTTCAAGGCAAAGCCCCCTTCTTTTGGATACCTCTATGGCAGGCCACTTGAAGTGGCACTGCTAGGTCCATTGGCAATTAAGGCTCCTGACATTACAATCCCGTGTTGGAGCCCAAAATTCAAACATGGAGGGAAAACTCTCATGGTGGGAAGTTACTACTTACGGCTGCTCCCGTGGAGCCGAACTTGTAACTTCTTTCAACTAGAAATCACAAGTGGAAGACTTCCAATCGAACTAAACTCCATTTTTCTCCATAAATACCCTTCTTAACCACCATTCGAAAAAGTTATTGTAACCTATATCATTCAAACCACCAAAGCTAAGCTTAGTTAAGCTCCATAACCACCATCTTCTTTACCGTCATTACCACCTCAAAACCTCCATGGCCACCACTCCTCTAAGCGCCATCAGCACGAACCACCACCAAACCATCTGAGAGCTTCCAGAAACTTTATTTTCGACCTCAAGCCATCAAGGAGAGACACTTCTGCCATCTCATTCGGTCACCTTGCTTGTCGAAAAACTTAAGTTCCATATTTTCCAACAAGTCAAACTCTCAAGATCCACATCGCATCTTGTTTGAACTCGAAGATATTGCCAACCCCCACTAAAACCATGCCTTTTCGCGGACCAAATAAGCCCCATGAACACAAAGAATCGAAACGACCATTAATGAGTTGCAATCTTTTCTCACTATAAATTTTTTCACTCTAAACCTTAAACTATCCACACATTAGAGTTTGTATCCTTAGAAGTTGTTCCACCCATGGGACCACCAAAACCCCATCATGTCATAAAAAAATATTACATTTTTACCAAATGGGCACATCCTTGTTACTAAAGACATAGAAATTCCTCCATAACTAGTCATGTTCCTCTCCAGCATTGTTTGCACACTTAGAGACCCTTTTTGGCGAAGTTTTCATCTTTAAAGGATTCAAAATCGCAACAAGTTTCACTCTCAAACCCAACAATCCTTGCAGTTACAAGGTTTTAGCCGTAACCCAGTAAAGGCCACCACAGGGTGAGCCTAAAAGCCAATTTTGACCATTCCCAACAACAAGACAACCTCTGCGGACACATCAACTTCCCTTATTTGACATACTGCGACCTCAACTCGCAATAGACAGCACCCAAGCCAATCAAAAGAGGCCACAAAGTTTGCACCCTCCATGTATGAAGGCCTGCGTTGAAAAAGCCCCAATAACACTATTTGTGGTTTGAAACCTCTCCCAAATGCCCTATTCTAATTGGACGGTTGAAAAGCGAATGAATTCAATCTTTAGTGTTCTAAATAGCATCCAACCAATTATATTGTAGCACGTCCTTTAATGAAAACATGTAAAAGAACTAAACATTATTTCATTGTTTTTTAACTACATATCACATTATGATTTCTTAGGAGCCATTTAGATATCAAAATTAGATAAAGAATTTAAATAGAAGAAAAACAAGCCTACGTTGATCAATCAAGCAGTGAACCATTCTTACAAAGAGAAATGCTAATTGTATTTTTTTTTTTGCTCTTTTTTTCACCCTCTTCGTTCACTGACATAAAAATTTCACTATATTATTTTTTATATTAAATAATAATTTATTGCAATAGTGGATTCTACTCCTTTTGCTGATCTTCGAATATATCCTGCACGAAAGGGGCGCAGCACTGGTGGTAGTTTTGAAACAGAGCTATAACGACTGAGTCAAAAGTTAGCGCCAAAAATGGAGTTTTGGCACAAAGCCCGAAGCTTCGCCGAGGAAGCGACGAAGCGGTCGCAGGAGGTGGCCAAGGACGCCGCCCGCCGGACTCAGGAGCTCGCCGCCGGGGCTCCCAATCTCTCCGACATCGTCTCCGAGGCCTCCAAGGGCGCCGACCGTATCAGCTCCGAAGCCCTCAAGCGTGCCCAAAACATCAAGCACTTCGCCGCCTCCTCCACGGCGACGGAGCCTCCTAGGCTGATCGACGACGATCTCGACGCCTTCGGCGTCACCGAGGAGCTGAGGGACTTCGTCCAGGGCATCACCCCCACCACCTTTAGTGACTTCCCTCTCGAAGGTACTTTCGCTCCGTCTTTGAGAACTTTTTTCGCGGTTCCGTTTGGTTGCTGAGAAAATTTGGGTCACGGTTAGAAAAATGATGAATATTTATATCACAATTAGGATCATCGCCACTTTTTTTTCAATTAATCAGAAATTGTTGTATGGTCTCGGAATTTTACGTGTGAATCGGCGATTGATCCAATATTAAGAATGCTATATCAACTTGGAAACAAGTTGATCTTCTTTTTTTTTTTTTTTTTTTGTTACTTTAAAGAAAAAAGAGAGGAAGTGTTAACAAGGATGAAATGTTATCATAGCAGAGAGTTTAAAGAGTGGTGATAGATTTTGTTGTACAAACACCAATTTTACCAGAAACCCTGATTGGAGGGTGGAGAGAGGTTTACTAGTTTTATATATATATACTGGGAAAAAAAAAATTACTAGCATTTTGTTGTTTATTTGTTCACGCTCTTAAATCTAAAAGCTTATTGCAATTGATTTGTTCAACATGCAGATGATACCCAATTGTATGATGTTGATACCGTCTCAAATGTTAGGCAGGATCTCTCAGAGTGGCAACAAAAACATGCGAGTCTCGTTCTTTCAACTGTCAAAATAGATTCATTTTTGTTAAGCAAGTTGCAGAAATTCCAGCAATTTGATGTGATTAGGGTGGGAAGAGTTCGTCAGAAAGACATTGCCTTTCTTTTTATTTAATGGGTTTTTAACTGTTCTGGAGAATAATTCCTAGACAAAAGCCAAACTGGTTTTTTTTTTTTATCAGGGTCAACATAGGTTCTTAAGTCTTAACAAGTGAAAACCCAAACACTAAGTCGCAGGAGAGGATAAGACAAAAGAGATGAAAGAATCAAGGATGCTGTTTGGTGTGTGTTTCTTAAATATTTACTTTGTAGGGAATGAAATACTCAAACACATGTTCACAAGTTGAGTCATAAGATACTATGGTGATGTTTTTCTGCCACATTGGTCAAACCAAATTGATCAAATGCTGTGGTGGAAAAATTACTCAGCTTCACATCACACTAGAATGAGACCTTATTTGCTTTCATGTTATCACTGAACAGTTCATTGACAATAACAATGTTGTATAACTGTATCACTTCTTGCAGGAAGTTTCCAAATTAAGGTACGAGTTGTGTCCACGTGTTATGAAAGAGAGGAAGTTCTGGAGGATCTATTTCATCCTAGTGAACAGTCATGTGGCACCGTGAGTAACTTATTTTTTAGGTTATGCCTTCATTCCGCATTTTGAATTTTTTTGAAGTTGTTCTATTTGAGTCTAGACACCATAAAATTTGAACCCTCCAGCATGACTGATCTACAAAGATGACCATATTTGTTCTAGATCTGTGGTACATGTTGGACATGTGTATTTTAGAACTTTGTTTCTGCTGTTTATTCCATCCCTAGAAAAGATTAATTTTGGGAAGCTCATATAATTATGTAAAACTCTGTATATACATCATAGTTTGATACTTTTACTTAATTTTTCAGAAAATTATGTAATTTTGAAATTAATTGTTTTCTTTTTTCTGAGTTTCTCTGAGTAAGTAAAAACCAATGATACCTTGATAAATCATTTTTTGAAATGCTATGATTCTCTTCTCTTTTGGTACATTTTTTTTTTTTACTTTTTGTATTGTTCTTTTAGCTATGAGAAGAAATACCGGGAGGCTGTTGAGTCAAAATCTGCTGAACAAATAAAAGATGGTGGAATTCAGGATGAACCCACGAAGGTTGAACCAACTTCTGCAGCAGAAGTCAAGGAAGCAAACCAGAAAAATAAGGAAGCAAAACAGCAAAATAAAACTTCAACCTTGTCATTGACTGACCAGGACTTGGATGTCTTTCTTCTGGGAGATCCTGGAGATGGTGAAGATGATCGTCCAGGTGCCTATTAGTTTTCATTTACTTGTTTGCTTTGTAGCTGTGGCTGCTGAGAAAAGGGGATGCTGCATCTTTAGTCCTGAATTTCCCCCTTTGAATCGACAATTGTGCCCTAATGATCAGATTTTTGCTATTTTAATAGCGACAACTTTGTTCTAATAAGATTACTATGAATAGAGGACTAACATGCGATAAAACAGTGGAGCATTTAGGCTTAGGTGTTAGCCGTGCAACTATCATACAGCTTTTGGCTAAAGTTCAGTTGTTATTTTTGTGTTGTTTACTGAAATTGTGAGTCTTTGAGAAATATTTCTTTTAGAAGAACTGATTATTTCTAAAAATGGTATTAACTATTCAGGATCCTTTTTTTTTTTGTTTTTTTTATTTTAAATAGTTATGGACTGAATTGCTTGCCCTGTTTCCGTTTCTATTGCCTTCAGTTATTTAAAATCTGTGGATTATATGTCTAATATGCTTCTCTAGAGACCTAGGTAACATTTTATTTGGCAGACTTTATGGATATTGATTATTTTTCTGGTATTCCAGATCAGGATAATGGGGGTGACTTTGATGATGATTTTGACAAAATGTTGGAGGGCTTGGTAAGCAGAATTCTCTTGTTATATTTCTGTTTAAATTTATAAATTTTCTGGCAAGGAGTATTACAAATCTCTTATATTTCTGAATAAGTAATTTAGTAATACATTGCCCTTTAAACCAATATATAGCGGATTGCTGATCATATCTAGCCCATGAAAGTCCACCTTCACCAGTGATATTTATTACAATTGTTAAGTCAACTACAGGGCTTCACTTGCCTGTTATTTATGACATTCATCAGTATAATGATTTTTGTGTTTTGCACCTCTAGCAATATTGCTCCACTTCAAGATACAAGTTAAACAAGGGTGCAATGCAATCTTAGTTATGGTATTGCCCAGTTTAAGACAGTATGGCTTTCATGAGTATACTTTAGGGTCTGAATTTGGTTGAATGAGTGTACATTTGTTAAAGTATTTGAAATAAAATTGCATCTTAGAACTCTCTGTAAGCATGGGCGGAGTTAAAATAAAAAATAAGTGAGGGGGTGCAGATATATATTTTCAGATTTTGAGGGACAAACTGTAAATTCCAAGAAAATATGACGTTTGGTATTGTTTTGGGCATTTTTGAAAATGTTTTTCTATGTTTTTTGAGGTAAAAATCTCAAAGACACTCTCAATACAATTCCCCAAAAATTCTCATTTTTTAATACAAAACCATTTTCACCTATTTTCAAAACACTACCAAACACTACTACGAACCCTGTTTTAAAAACTTAGGTGGGGCGGCCACCTACCCTCGTCTACATGCAGCGCTGCCCCTGCCCATAAGAATTCTTATCTTGTGCTAGTGTTTGAAGGATATTTCGAGCGCTTTCGAATTGTATACATATAACCATGTTTTGGTGGTACAGAACGTATGCTTATAAATACCAAATCCCAAGCAAGTCATATACACAGTAACGAAATGATTCTAGTCCGTTCTTTCTCTGACATTGCTTTGAAACTCGCTTGAACCTCAGGATGATGATAAGGATGACTTGTAAGAAGATTGCAGAAGTTGTTGGAGCATTGTTTGAACGTGCTTCTTCATCAGAATGGAATTTTTCTTTGACAAATGGGGTACATATTCACCAATTTGACGACCGGAATGCTATGTTATAGTTCCAGATCACATCTTGTTTCTTTGTCTCATCAATTTCTCCTATTATGTTCATAATCCTTTTTTGTGTTTTTGCCCTTTTGTTTTAATATTTCTTTTTTCTTGGTTTTGTTAGGTGTCACTCTCTGTAACATAGTTTTCCTTTTCAGTTAGTTTTCTTTTTCAGTCGGCTATTTCTCACATTTATGTGTAGTATCGTTTCTCTCCTCTTTTATTTTCTCTTCTTTCCAACAACATATATATATATATATATAGCTGGAGTCTCAGGCTTCTCTTGAGAAGAAAACATGAGAATTCACTTTTAATTCGATAGCATGATTAATAAGAGAAAAACTAGAAACATTCTCTGTTTTATTTGCTTAATTAACAGCAATATAAGTTGCTATTTTATTGGATAGTATCATTTTCTTATTGCCTGTTTGGCTTACTAGAAGTAAACGACGTATTGGAATGATAAAGTTATTTACTTTCTCATTGAAAGTGTCTGATATGTCAACTTGGCTTTCGTTATATTGGTGAAACTGTGTTTACCTGGCCTTTGTTTGTTTTATTGGTTTGAGTGAAAAAGTTTTGGTCCAAATTTTTTTTGATATATATCTATATATATATTTACAAGAAACAATTTTGAATTTTAGTTGAACATTTTTATTCAAATCTATGAACTGAAAGAGATCATTATTAATTCTTAACTGTGTCAAATTTTCAACTAGGATTATAGGCTGATTTCAACTCGATTGGTGACGTTTCCAGTAAGTTTCTTGATTTATTGATGAAAAAAAAAAAAACCAATAATGCAACTCAACGGTGGTTTCTCTTAACAAAATGCCCCCAAAACTTCGTTAAAGCAACCAAAAAAAAAAAAAACTAAAAAGTATAATCAAAATGGATGAATGAGTTCGAGGAGCCATACAATTTCGTGGTTATATTTTGATCTATTTGGTATTCTTAGCACTAACATTCCAATCATTGCTGCATTTCTAGTTCTTATTTTCGTAGAACCATCAAGTATGCACGTATTCTTACCCATAAGGTATAATTAATTAGATATATCTCATGGCATCTTAAATAATCTGTTTTTTTTTTTAACACAACAAGTACTATTTGAAGCTTTTTTATTTGAATTAATCTCGTAAAAGGTCATTGAACTTCGCACCAACTTCCAATTTGACCCTTGATGTTTTAACTTAAAAAAGTCTCAAAACCTAATTAATCTTGGTGTTAACAAAGTCGGTCTTTCTAAAACGATAGAAAAACACAGATGGATTGTGCTTGTGTAGATTTTTTTGCAACCATATCAGGTGTTATATTATACATTTAGAGGAAAACAAAATGGAATTACCAAGAGCTGAATCTGGCATACCAAACCTTTTTTCGGTAAGTTAATACTGCCCTAAAAGCTACTGGAATGTACATTTCACCTTCACTGCATGCGGGGCCAATAAAAAAAAAATGACACGTGGGTGGCACGTAATTTGTTTCGTCCAAAGTATAACATAGATGTAACAAAAAGGATTAACTTTGCTACACCAAAAATATAGATTGGGTCAGTTTTTGAGACATTTTAGATGTTAAGGATTATAAAGAGTTTTGACATGAAGTTCGATAACTATTGTTTAGATTAATCTTTTTTCATTTTTCTTTTGAGAGATCCTTTCTCAACTCAATATGGACAAGTTAATCAAGTATTATTGGGTTAGGAATTTGCGTTAGCTACACTTGGGTCTTTCCACAGCAGAACCTTTTCTTCCCATTTCTTTTCTTCACCAACCCCTAAACCCCAAAAGCCCACTTCCAAAAGGGTTTGGCAGCCCTAAGCACAATATTTGAATTGCTAAAAGCAATTTGTAATCCAATAAAAATAATTTTTTAACACGTTCATACATGATACATCTATCATATCAGCCCAAACACAAATCAACGATCCAAATGTGAAATATTATCATGTCATATAGCTGTAAACGTTTCATTTTCTAAGGTTTCAAAAAGGAAAGAATTGAAACCAATTTAATTTGTTGCATTAATGGCCGACAGCAATGGCAGGAGAGCCGTAAATTTGACCTCTGCCTTGCTTGAAAAACTGAAAAATATGCAAAATATTCACTGTGTTGTGTTACGGACGGTGGAAACTTTTTTTGATTTTTAGCGTTTCTTAATTGAAACTAAGATTAGAAATCATTTAGACATTAGATTTCTATGAATTCTGCAATTTGAAATGTCAAATTTGGTGTCCGGATGGTCGAGTTACAGCCGGGTCTGAAACGGGTCAAAACTGGGTTGAAACCGGGTCGTTCGGGTGAAGAAGACCCGGATTCGTGGTTGCAGACGATAAAAACGACATGTCGTTTGGCTTGGGTAAGTCAAAAATGACATGTCGTTTCGGGCACTGAGGGGCTCGTTTCACGGTTAAAAAATGACAAGTCGTTTTGGACATTAATGACCAAAACGACATGTCGTTTTGTATGTTGACAGGCTGCCCTCTCATGTAAACGACGTGTCGTTTACGCGGGGGGCTCTCCAAACGACGCCGTTTTTGGCTAAGCAGAAAATTAAAAAAAAAAAATTGATTTTTTCCAGATTTAATAAAATGATGGTTTTGGGGTAAATTTCATAAAATTTTCAGTTTTTATAATTTTTATGAAATTTTCATAATATCCACAATTTTAATATTTTTATGGAATTTTTCATATTATGGAATGATTTATGAAAAATTCATAATTTTGAATATTCATAATTTTTGGTATTTGTTATGAATATTATACAGTAATTGTGTGGATATAATTTTGTAAATTTATGTGCATATAGTGTTCATTATGTATAATTTGTGATTTAAAATTATGCATGCAATATTAAGTTAAATAATTTAGTACATTTAATTTTGTGCAATAATGTGTTAAATTATATTTTTGAATGTATAATTTTAATATATACATAATGAAAATTAGTACATAAATTATGGTTCTTTGTTCATATTTATTTATTGCTTAAAGTAAATGCAATTTATTTTATGAGCAAAAAATTTAAGAATAAATGTCTTGTGATATATGTATTTAATTTTTTGAATAATTAAAGAGTAGCCACAGCATCTTTAATTATGCAAAAAATTATGAAAGATGTTTAAATCACATATGGTAAAAATACATTAAATTGTGATTAATCATATGTAATATGATAAATTTTACCCCACAGGAATTTTATTGTATTTAATATGATTAGTTAGGATGATGTATCAAACTATCTTTCTTAATTTACCCACAGGAATTAAGAAAAGGGCATATAATTTAATAGCGTCATCATAAGGATATATGAATCTGTTTGAGTTAAAAATTTAGCCCACAGGCAATTTTTATGTCATTTGATTCATATTTTAATGTATGATTTACATTGGTAAACATGTCATAAAGTATTGTAGCCTCTATTTAGTAACATAAGCATGTATGTTTTATTATGCAGCTATGCAAACTGTGAGTTACTCTGATTTTCAGTGTGACATTCCCGAACTTAAGGGAGACAACTATAAGGTGTGGAAGGAGAGAATTCTTCTTCATTTAGGTGTCATGGACATTGACTTGGCTATCCGTAAGGATGAACCACCTGCCATTACGGAGACCAGTCAGCCAGATAACGTTGACCGTTATGAAAAGTGGGAGCGATCTAATCGCCTCTGCGTAATGTTCATAAATACGAAAATCTCGGCTGGCATACGTGATTCATTGGAGCAATATGACAAAGTGCGAGCTTTGATGAAGGCAATTGATGAGCAGTTTGCTACATCAGACAAAGCCTTGGCTAGCACCTTGATAATTAAATTTTCATCCATGAAGCTTATTGGAATTCATGGTGTGCGTGAGCACATCATGCAAATGAGGGATATAACGGCTCAGCTAAAGACACTTGAGGTTGAGATGTCTGAAACCTTCCTTGTACACTACATCCTCAACACTCTCCCACATCAATATGGACCTTTCAAGATATCCTACAACACACATAAGGATAAGTGGTCCATCAATGAATTGATAACCATGTGTGTCCAGGAAGAATGAAGGCTTGCTATGGAAGCGGGAGAGAGTGTGTATCTGGCAACTCAAAGGAAGAACAAGGGCCAAGCCAATAATAAGGGACAAAGCCTTGGCTAGCACCTTGATAATTAAATTTCATCCATGAAGCTTATTGGAATTCATGGTGTGCGTGAGCACATCATGCAAATGAGGGATATAACGGCTCAGCTAAAGACACTTGAGGTTGAGATGTCTGAAACCTTCCTTGTGCACTACATCCTCAACACTCTCCCACATCAATATGGACCTTTCAAGATATCCTACAACACACATAAGGATAAGTGGTCCATCAATGAATTGATAACCATGTGTGTCCAAGAAGAATGAAGGCTTGCTATGGAAGCGGGAGAGAGTGTGTATCTGGCAACTCAAAGGAAGAACAAGGGCCAAGCCAATAATAAGGGAAAAGGTAAACTGTCTGCTCAGGCTGATATTAAGAAGGAATCCAGGTGCTTCCTTTGTAAAAAGAAAGGGCACATAAAGAAGGATTGTCCTAAATATCAGAGATGGCTTGACAAAAAAAAAAAAAAGGTACTCAATTCTCACTTGTCTGTTATGAATCTAATATGGTTGACGTTGAACATAACACATGGTGGATTGATTCTGGTTCTTCAATCCATGTCACTAATTCCTTGCAGGGATTGCAAGGCCTAAGGAAGCCAATGGGAAGTGAGCAGTGCATCTATACAGGCAACAAGATGCGCTCACATGTAGAGGCTGTCGGAATATGCAATTTAGTTTTATCTAGTGGTTTTATTTTAAAATTAGAAAAGACATTTTATATTCCTAGTTTTTCTAGGAATTTAATTTCAGTTTCAAGGCTTATACCATTGGGATTTTCCTTTAATTTTTCAGACACTATATTTAGTTTGTTTTATAGATCTGAACTTATTGGAAATGGTATATTGTCAAATGGTCTTTTCAAAATTAATTTACAAGATAAAACTTCTTATACTTCTATGCATGTTCAAGATAATGCTGGCATTAAGAGATGTGTTATGAATGAAGATTTCTCTATGTTGTGGCACCGTAGATTATGTCATATCTCTATTGAGAGAATAAAGAGACTAGTGAATGATGGGGTACTTAGTACTCCAGATTTTACTGACTTTGACACTTGTGTTCAAGATAATGTTGGCATTAAGAGATGTGTTATGAATGAAGATTTCTCTATGTTGTGGCACCGTAGATTATGTCATATCTCTATTGAGAGAATAAAGAGACTAGTGAATGATGGGGTACTTAGTACTCTAGATTTTACTGACTTTGACACTTGTGTGGACTGCATAAAGGGAAAGCAGACCAATATGTCAAAGAAAGGTGCCAAGAGGAGTTCAGACATATTAGAGATCATATATACAGATATTTGTAGTCCAGACATAGACGCGAATGGTCAAAAGTATTTCATTACTTTTATTGATGATTACTCACGATAGATGTATTACTACTTGCTTCATAACAAAAATGAAGCTATGGATGGCTTTAAGGTGTTTAAGGCAGAAGTAGAGAAACAATGTGATAAGCAAATAAAGATAGTGAGATCTGATAGAAGTGGTGAATACTATGGTAGATACACTGAAGATGGACAAGCGCCTGGTCCATTTGCGAAGTTTCTTCAAGAACATGGGATAGTTGCCCAATATACTATGCCTGGTTCTCCAGATCAAAATGGTGTGGCAGAAAGAAGAAACCGAACATTGTTGGATATGGTGCGAAGCATGCTTAGCAGCTCCAAGCTTCCTAGGTCTTTGTGGACTGAAGCTCTCAAGACGGCTGTGTATATATTAAACCGAGTTCCAACCAAGGCTGTCTCAAAGACACCGTTCGAGTTATGGAAAGGTTGGAAACCGAGTTTGCGACATATACGCGTTTGGGGATGCCCGTCTAAAGTAAGAATCTATAATTCACAAGAAAAGAAGCTAGACCCAAGGACCATAAGTGGGTATTTCGTTGGATATGCTGAACGGTCTAAGGGATACAGATTTTATTGTCAATCACATACCACTAGGTTTGTGGAATCAAGAAATGCGAAATTTCTTGAGAATGACTTGATCAGTGGGAGCAATCGATCCTGGAACACCGCTCCAGAGAAAGATCATACAGATGCTCAAGCTTCCACTTCATATGATAGAGTGATTATTATACGCGATACGCCTACAATTTAAACGCGTGTTGAACAACAGCCAGTCATTCAAGTTCCACAGATTGCTGATCAAGAAGTAGTAGATCCAGTTGAACAGCCAGCTGATCAACATGCTCCTCAAGAGAATGTTGAACCAACATTAAGGAGATCTACTAGAGTAAGACGATCAGCTATTCCTAGTGACTATATTGTGTATCTACAAGAGTCTGACTACAACATAGGAGCCGAAAATAATCCAGAAACGTTTTCACAAGCCATGAGTTGTAAGGAATCTAACTTGTGGTGTGATGTCATGAAAGAAGAGATGAACTCTATGTCATCTAATGGAGTCTGGGATCTTGTCAAGTTGCCTGATGGTGTAAAAGCCATTGGATGCAAATGGGTCTTCAAGACAAAGAAAGACTCATTAGGCAACATTGAGAGACATAAGGCAAGACTCGTTGCTAAAGGATTCACTCAAAGGGAAGGTATAGATTACACTGAGACTTTTTCTCCTGTATCTAAAAAGGACTCCCTTCGTGTGATCATGGCATTAGTAGCTCATTTTGATTTTAAGTTACATCAGATGGATGTGCAAACGGCATTCCTCAATGGTGATCTAGAGGAAGAGGTTTATATGAAACAACCTGAAGGATTCTCCTCTAGTGATGGTGAGCAATTGGTGTGCAAACTCAAGAAATCCATATATGGTTTAAAACAGGCTTCCCGTCAATGGTATTTGAAATTCCACGATGTCATCACTTCATTTGGTTTTGAAGAGAACATCATGGATCAATGTATATACCAGAAGGTCAGTGGGAGCAAGATTTGTTTCCTTATTTTATATGTGGATGATATCCTTCTTGCAACCAATGACAAGGGGTTTCTATATGAGGTGAAACAATTCCTTTCTAAGAACTTTGATATGAAGGATATGGGTGAGGCATCTTATGTCATTGGCATAAAGATCCATAGGGATAGATCTCGATGCATTTTGGGACTATCGCAGGAAACCTATATCAATAAAGTCTTAGACAGATTTCGGATGAAAGATTGTTCACCAAGTGTAGCACCCATTGTGAAGGGTGATAAGTTCAATTTGAACCAATGTCCAAGGAATGATTTCGAGAAAGTTCAAATGAGCAACATTCCTTATGCTTCAGCTGTCGGAAGCCTTATGTATGCTCAGGTTTGCACAAGACCTGACATTGCATTTGCTGTGGGAATGTTGGGAAGATATCAGAGTAACCCAGGCATTGACCACTAGAGGGCTGCAAAGAAAGTGATGAGGTACCTTCAAGGTACAAAGGATTACATGCTTATGTATAGACGAACTGACATTCTAGAGGTGATTGGCTACTCCGATTCAGATTTTACTGGCTATGTTGATTCAAGAAAATCAACTTCAGGTTATATTTTCATGCTAGCCGGAGGAGCTGTATCTTGGAGGAGTGGAAAGCAAACGTTGGTTGCTACTTCCACGATGGAGGCAGAGTTCATTTCTTGTTTTGAGGCTACTTCGCATGGTGTATGGTTGAAGAGTTTCATGTTAGGCCTTAGAATTGTAGATTCTGTGTCTAGGCCATTAAGGATATATTGTGACAATTCAGCTGCTGTCTTTATGGCTAAGAATAATAAGAGTGGCAGTCGAAGTAAACATATCGACATTAAGTACTTAGCCATAAGGGAACGCATTAAGGAACATAAAGTGGTCATTGAGCATATAAGTACTGAATTGATGATCGCAGATCCTCTGAAAAAAGGAATGCCACCGAAGTCATTTAAGGATCATGTTGTACAGATGGGACTTGGTTCCATAATGTAAATTTGTTTGTACATACAATTTACAGTTTTAATGAAACTCTTATTCAGTTGTGATGTTTTCTCATATTTGTTTGCGCATTAAGTTATTGGAGAAAATTCACATATAGTAGGACCAAGAATAAACATTGGGTTTATTCATAAAGTTAAGTTACCATATAAGGAATAAAGTCTGAGAAATAATACATTGTAATACATGGAAGATAATACTCACAATTTAGAGAAATTATCGCCATGATTCATGTATTTGTTTCCTGAAAATTTGGGTTTAATGGATATAAGGATAAATATAGAGACCAAGTGGGAGAATGTAAACGTTTCATTTTCTACGGTTTCAAAAAGGAAAGAATTGAAACCAATTTAATTTGTTGCATTAATGGCCTCATATTTATGTCCATTAAAAACCAGTTGGTAACTGAATATTCTTGCTATATATATTACCTTGATGGGAGGAAATGTATCGCGAGAGAAAAACCAAAAAATTTTCACGTACAGAATTTTGTGAAAGAAAATTGGGTCCCCAAGTTTCGAAAATTCCATTAAGATTCTTACACCATCAATTGAGTTTTTGTGAGAACTTGGAAGCATCCCAAGTGCAGACAGTCACAGCACATCGTTTGGACAGCAATGGCAGGAGGTAATATTTTTCACGCTTCCGTTTTCGTTTTCAATTCTTGATATGCATACAGTTTATAGCATGCTTGAATTGATTTTATGTTTCACAATAGCTTGTTTGACATCTAGGTTAAAACCAACGGTTCCAACCAAAAAACAATTTAAAGTTCTTTTATAATAAAAAGAAAAAAATTATTACAATAAAAAGCTTTAACATGTTATAGTTTTTATACCAACATTTTTAGTTCTAACCTTTCTCTCAGACACCCTATTATTCGATACAAAATGAACCAAACTGTCATGTTGAGTGGGTTAGTGGTGCTCCAAAACCAAACTGTCATGTTGAGTGGGTTAGCGGTGCTGCAATCGGAAATAGTCATGTTTAGGCGTTGAAAATTATATGAATGGTGTATACATGACTTTGATCAAGTCTTAATTTTAGAAGCTTATCCCAAATTTTTTTTTTTATTTAAATGGTGGGATTACATTCAGGAACTTCCAAGTTGGACCAACATTAGAAAACTCAAAAACCCAATTTCAAGTGGGGATGATGTTGGCTTATACTAAGTTGACTTGAATTTTAATGTTGTTTTCTTGAACCGGTTTGGCTTTAGTGCCATGGTTAGAACTGTAGAAAAAGTATTAAATCGAAGAGAGAATGTGAATAAGCATGAATAAGTCCCAATGGTTTTAAAATTTCAATGTCTAATCAATTTATTAGTTCAGTAGAGACTTTGCTGACATTGTCAAACATGCTTAGTGCTTCATATGTGCTTTGTACATAAAAACATTCTTAAGGCATTCTCTGCCTCTATAATATGATTTGGTATTAACCAAATAGGCGAAATACAAAATAAAGATGCAGATTATATAATTGACATTATATAGTAGGACATTTTAACAAGTACAACTTAACCACCATGAAATTGTATTAGGGTAATTTACAAATATGGTGGGTCGGTGGTCAAAAATTCGAGTGTTGGATTGTCCTTTTTAGAGGTAATCTTAAATGTTAGAATTTGCTCATGCTAGCGTAACGTCACTACCATATTTGGCTCTTGTTCCTTTTTCTGACTTTTCATTATGAGAGAGAGCATTAGAACATGACTAATATTGGTACAACAAAGCAAGACGGCAAGACCGTTGTTTGTTTTTCGTTTAGTTTATGAACGAACTAAAGTGGGGGTTTAGATATAATAATCTAGAGCGTCCAAATTCCTACATGATTTTATTAACCATTAAAATAATATGCACAAACAACTTTGTATGAATTATCACCGGATCTTTTGATGGGATCAAAGAAGTTAGGGTAGCAGGGATATTGAATTTGAAATATTGTCACCATTTGATAAAGACGTCAGACCATTGAAATTTCTAGACTAATCTCATCAAAGTGCATTATAAATAAATAACATGGTGACTTTCTTGAGTTCTTGTTTATAATCATGTTGATCGGTTATATTGTATTGTTCTATACACAATTCTTTAGACAAACGTCTACTATTACCATTATTGTTATTGCTATGGAAAACTTGCTATGAGACCCCTTATCAATCAGAACCATTTTCTATTTATCAAATCTAAATAATAATTTTTACTGTAGCATGTGAGAGCTTTATACTGTAACAATTTTTTTATTGCTACTGTAGTATATGAGAGCTTTACACTGTTCATAACTGAGTTTGTGGTGAAAACCGTAGTTCCCACCACTAAGCCAAAGAGCCGGTAAATCTAATGATACAAAATAAACATATTCAGTTTCAGTAAAACAAGCTCATCAACATCAAATTTATTACAAAATTCAGAAATAAAAAAATAAAAAACAAAATACAATTTCAGAAGAAAAAGACCAAAAACCGAAAAAACAAAAACAAAAATAAAAGTCGGATCTCGATTGTCGGTGCAGGGATGGTGTTGCTGACGACCCAGATCTAATTAATACGATTACCTCACATCCATAGTTCTATACTAGAGATCAAGATATATAAATATCAAAAGGAGTATCCAGGAGGTTTAAAGAATTAAAACACCTTCTTGTTTTAATGCATTAATTCGACCATATTCAACATTAATATAAGGACTTGTTTTCAACGGTTACGTTTTCAAAACAATTGATGATATGACGTGATAAGAATTTAATCTTGTTGATTATCATAAATTTTTTTATTAATCATCTATTTCGTTACAACCGTCAGGTTTATATCAAACAACTAAATCTTATCAGAAGCATAACCAATCAAATCACACACGTGTATTTCATTGTATCAAAATTTTACTGGAATTACATTTGAAACATGAAAATATCTTGCACAGAACAGGATATTTTTGAAACACGGATATTTACCAAAATTTTCAACGAAAGTTCGATGATATTTTGGTATTAGTAGTGCCGGCAAACAAAAATTTTAGTGGGAATATGTATTTTTCTATTGTGGGTGATATCTATAGCTAACTTACTCATAAATAGTAAGATATTTCTACATGTGTCTCCTGAACTTCCTGTGGTTTTATACTTCCACCTGTGTCATTTTTTTTTTTTTTTTGCAATTAGTCCTTGAATTTCCAAAATGGTAGCTCCAATTGTTAACATAGTAAATTTTGGATGGCATGATTATAACATTATTAGCTCTTTTCCCCCTAAACTTCCATAATTGGACAATTTTTCTTGAAAATGTATTCTTTTGGCAATATAGTTCTTGAATCAGTCTCATAATTTTTTAAAATTACTCAGTTAACTATTGGAGTTAATTACAACAGTTTCAAAAATTCAAGGACTTAAATTACTTAAAAAAAAAAAATTCCCAAAACCAAACGTGTTGACCCACCATAAATTCAAGGAATAAGTGCCAAAAGTCCTAAATAATAATAACACAGTCTCATTTCCAGCAATAAATAAAATTAAAAATTAAAAATTAAAAATTTATGTATCCTCTTTCTTTTTCTTTTTTGAATATAGAATTTCCCTTGAATATTACCCTAGTTGATTTCTTAATACAAATTTATAAGTATTTATAAGTCCATTCCTATAAATTACAGCAAATTTAAGAAACGAGTCTATCCGTACGAGTACTAGGAACATATCTGTCCTAATAATTTCAAAAGGAGGACAAGTCTTTCTCTGAAAAAACTTTTAAATTAAAATCAGTTCCCTTCTTTTAATGCTATTTCCTCTTCACTTCCTTTGCTTTCATATGACATAGGGAGAAAGAGGGCAAGAATCGAATAAGGTCGAAGCCTAAAATTATTGGCCCATTTTTTGCGTCGTTTTCAAAACAAATTATAAATGTGGAGTATAAAAGGGAAAAAAAGAAGAAGAAGAAGAAGAAGAAGAATCGTTAAAGGCACAAAGTTATCAGAAGAATCCCTCAGATTAAAACATAATAGATTTTTTTTTATTCAGAAACATAATTGATTTTGCACCTCCAAAATATTTAATTTGATTTATGGGTTACATAATTCTATTATCTTGTGAACCTTCAAGCAATCGACCAAAATATGCAAATTATTTTACATTGCTAAAAACGGACAATGAATAAAGTGGAAAGAGGAGTCATATCATCTTTCACCGAATGAAAACAAAAGAGAAAAAAATTGGCTGAAAATGATTTTTTTTGGTCTACACCAATAAGTGAAGGAATTGCACTTTATATTTTCAATTATTTATTCCATATTAATTCTGAATTCTCAATTGATATTAACTACAAAATTTCATACAACTTTGGACAAATATTTCTAACAATTTGAAAACCAATAAATTATGTCGTGTTTTTTTTAGTAGTAAAATATGACAGATACTTAAGTTTTAGAACTACTGTCCCAGTCAGAGATCTATACTTTTGTGATTATTTATCTACGGGGTTGTGTAGAAACAATCTAACCAACATTGTTGGATATACTCGGCACCCTTTTCGAGAAGCTCACCTCGACCGTCCGACCACTCTGTTCGGACAGAAGTCATTCTTGAAGTTCACACCTCCCTTGCTGATCGGCACACTTTCCTGAGGTGGTCCCTGAGGCCCCTTTTGACCATCATTCAAGATGTCGCCTCATTGGGAAGAATGCAAGTTCAGGTTGGATGGATATAGCCTAAAGTTGGGTAATAACCTATTCATAAGGGCACCACATGACCCCATTACAGCCCTAAAATGAAGGGTTGTCCACCATCTGAAATTGTGACACACGTCAACTACCACCTTGACACCATGGTATAGTGCACTAGGGTCATAGGGGAGATCCTACATCTGGTCCATGTGAGGCACTATAAATAAAAGCATTAACTCTACCTTCACGGTAAGTGGACTCTCTATACCTACCCCTAGCTTCCCTCTTGGTTAAATAGATATCTGACTTGAGTGTTAGGGAGCCCTTGATTGGCACCTCATTGGTGTCCCTTTGACTTTTGAGGCGTTCCCTCTTCTTGCAGGTCCCTTCCTCTAGAAAGCCGAAACGAACAAAATAGATAGTTTAACACAGTACGCAGCCACACTTGATGTTCATCAACAACAAGGCATCAACAAGCATTATATAAAAACAACTTTGCCTAAGAAATACTCAACTATAACTACGCAGCTAGCTGAAAATATAGATACATGAGCACATGATGATAGCAGTATCTTACCGCATTAATATGGAGAACTATATGTTAGTGTTGGGATGTAAAAATTGAAAAAGAATTATGGATTGTTTGATTTGCCGTCTAATATTGTGTTTTCACTTAAAAAAGGATATGAGGGACACATAAGAACCAAATTAAGATTTTTAATTTAAACTACAGTAAAAAAAATTTATTTTTCCGAAGTTTTAAATCAAGTGCTACGTTAGGTGGACGTCAAGAACAGTAATATATTCAACAATGGAATATCCAATATTTGAGATTCTTGATATGTATTGATTAATTAATTAAAATATCTTATATGATTCATGCATAACGTGTACTTTTTGATATATTTTGTATTTTCATTGATAGTTTCATCTAATTTATGTGTTATTAATTTTTTTTAGTGTTCCTTACAATTTTATACTTGAAGACAATTTTTTGTACTTTTTGTAAATTATACGTTAATTTTTCCACTAATATTAATATTTATGTGGAAAGTTTCATAAAATCAAGGCTCCAATATTTTCATTGACAGTGATATTAAAAAAAATGCTTGTATTGTTGAAATTTAATTGATATATACGAATACCTCACATTCATACCATTAGAGATCAAGATACATTAATGTCAAAAGGAGTATCTAGGAGATTTGATCATATTCAACATTAATATATACATCCATATATATATATATATATATATATATCAAAATTTACTAAAATTTCATTGGAATCACTCTGAAACATGAAAATATTTTAGTTTTTCATCAAAGTTGATATTTTTGAAACACCGAATTTACCAAAAATTTCAACGAAATTTCCTTGAGATTTTGGTATTGCTAGTGACGGGAAAGAAAAATTATAGTGGAAATATGTATTTTTCTATTTTAGGTGATAGCTATTGCTAACTTACTGTAACGCCCCTATATGGGGGTTAACAGTTTTTAATGAGATAAAATAAAAATAAATAATAAAAGTAAAACCTTAAAGATTAAAATTTGCCCGGGACTTAAATGAAAACTCTCAACTCAAAAATAAAAATATAAACGACAAATAAACCACAGTTTTAATGTAGCACCTTAAATTTAATAATATAAACTGTTGTCATCATCATTTTAACCCTCAACACATTGTAATACAGTCACAGAAAGTAACAATTGATGCTTACATTATCATGAAGAACATTCTTTACAATTGAGCAGTCCCAATGTAATATAGTTACATCACTTCCTCAACTATATTTCTCGTAGCCACCTCACACTTAGTGAGTCCTGAAAAGATATAAACATAAGGGAATGAGCAACACTATGCTCAGTAGAGAAAGCCATTACTCACCTTTAGGTTTTTATCATTACCACATTAAAACCTGCATGGTTAATAAGTTACATCATATTCTAGATTATGAGGTTTATTATGATCACATCTTATGGATACCGTAGTTAATCATTACCAAGTGTCATAATTACACATTTATACAAATATTACCAATCATCATTGTTCCTAGGTATCCATGTTAAATTGAGTATCACTCAACTCATCGAAACCCAAATGGGCGCACTTGATCACCCTATAAACATTCCAAGGGTGTTCCGGTGAGGGGACATCAAGCCCCGAGTCCTCACCAAATCGATTCCTGTACAGTGTGTTCTGGGACTTTCAACCCAAGGAAGTGTCATCACCTTCCCCCTATTTTACCTTTTTGGGTATTCATGCCTAAGGACGTAACCGTCGCCCTCTTCATGTCTCACAATTTCTCTATATTGAATCATTATCAATAGAGTTAGTTTTCCTAACCATGCTTCTCAATTTATAACATGTGTCAATTCATTATGTTCCTCGCCGTACAATACAAGACGAGTCCATGTCATAGTTTCATATGTGATACTCATATAATATCAGTTCAACATAGATATATATATATTGCGGCAAAACAATCAATTTTAATTCTATAAAAACCTCACAAAAGATGAGTAATAGAATCCCTACCTTTCAAGCTTATCAACAGTCTCTTAATCCTGGAATCAATTAACGTTAGCTCCATACTCCCTTGATCCTAAGGCGTGCATAAGGACAATTAAAACTAAAGCACAACATACAACTACATTCATAAATAAATCATGTGTAAACCTATCTTACTAGTATGCCATTAAAGCTTTTATATAAATCTCTTTTGAATACCACAGTAAACAATTTTTGTCTTAACACAATATAAATTTTCTGTCTAGGGCATATACACTTAGACTTCATACATATGCTCCAAAATAGCAACAAACATATACTTAGGTTTAAGAACGCAAATTTGAATAATCCTTTAGTATAAAAGAAAATTTATAAATGAAAGACTAAATTTGTTCATAAGATTCTAACCTCGGATTATGGTTAGTTGGAAGCTTGAAATGGCTTCAAAACAGGTTCTTTTACTTCGGTATGACTGAAATTCTTGCTCAAATGGAGGTGATGGTGGCTGATTTTTATGGCTGCCTTGAAGAAGTTCTCTAAGTATTTTGCTTCAGCAAAGAAATGAGAAGAAGAGTGTGGGAACCGTGGAAGAGAAAGGAAGAAAAGATGAAGTCTTTGAAGAGAAGTGATAGAAACAATTATAGAGGAGACATGTTGAAGCATGTCACGGAGGAAATAAAGAAAATGAGGGTCAAGAGTAGTTGGAAAAGATATCCTTATGTCTCATCTAAAGACTTTAACACACATAATGCCAATATGACATTTTTGAGATTTATTAGAAGTTCTAAGGCTTTTTAGTAATCATACTAAATAAATATAGGAGAATTTTAAAAAATTTAAAAATAGATAAAAATAAATATTATAAAATAAATTTAAATGAAGCAATTTTTTTTTATACATTAAAAATTAATTTAATTACCTCAATACCCGTTAGGAGAATAACGGGTGTCACACTTACTCATAAATAGTAATCATAATTAGGTGAACGCCAAAATTATTGGCCGATTTTTTACGTGTTTTTCAACGAATTGGTACGCTGACCATATGATAGATATATTCATAAGAGATTAGAAATAAATATAAAAAAGGAAATTTTAAAGTCACAAATATATTCGAAGAACCCCTCAGCTTAACGGCAAATTGATTTTGCACCTCCCAAATATTTAGTTCGATCTTTGGGTTAAGTAATTCCTTTATCTTCTTGACCCTGAAGTAATCGACTAAGATATGCAAATTATTAAGAGCTTGTTTGGGAGGGTTTTTTTGGTCCAAAAGTTGCTTGTGGGAGTGTTTGGGTAAACAGTCATAAATATTTTTGCTTTTCATAAGCGCTTTCTGTCAAAGCTATAAAATATAGCTTTTCATAAAAGCATATCTGAAATAGACTTTAAAACATGTATTAAAGTATTTATAATACTTTATAAACTTAAATATATTATTTTTATAACTTTTTTAAAAAAATTAAAATCTTATTAACTCATTAAATTTTTTTAAAAATATAGGTCTAAATATTTATTAAAAATTATAATTTTTGTTTCTTTTTTTTTATTGATTAAAAATAGAAGCAAAAGTAATTAAAAACAAAAGCTGAAGCTGTGTTAAGCGAGCCCTAAATACCAAAAGGACAATGAATGAAGTGAAAAGGGCAATCATATCATGTTTCACCGAATGAAAACAAAAGGGGAAAAAACCATTGGCTGAAAAACGATTCTTTTTTTTTTTTTTTTCGTCCAGACCAACAAGTGAAGGAATTACGCTTTATATTTTCAATCAGTAATTCACATTTTAATTCTGAATTCCCGACCGATATTACCTACAAAGTCTTACACAAAAATTTCTTTCTTTTTTTTCCGAAGGAATTTTACACATTTTATTTCTAACTAGTTAAAAACCAATAAATTGTCTCGTGTTTATCTTTTTTTGTTTTTTAGATAGTAAAATATGACAAATAATTTCTTCCCTTTAATGAGTCGGATATACATTTTGTGAATATTTATCTTTGGAACAAAAAGGAAATCATGGTACTACAACAAAATACAAAGTTATGAACAAGTCCATATATATATATATATATATATATTGTGTGTATAAACAGTCTAATTAGCATTACATAAAAACAACTTTATCTAAGAAACACTGAGCTGTAACTTCGCAGCTAGCTGAAAATATACATACATATATATATATATATATATATGCACATGATGATGGTAGTATATACATACATATATATATATATATGTATGCACATGATGATGGCAGTACTATCTTACCCCATTAATATGGAGAACTATATGTTAGTGTTGTGATGTAAAAATTGAAAATGAATTATGGATTGCTTGATTTGCTTTCTAAAATTGTGTTTTCACTTTAAAATTGATATGAGGGCCATATCAAACCAAATTAAGATTTTTAATTTCATTTTGAACAAAATAATAATAATAATAAGAATATTATGTTTCAATTTTCTAAAGTTTTAAATCAAAGTATGTCCATTTTCAAAAAAAAAAAAAAAAACAAAGTACGTTAGGTGGACGTCCAGAACAGTACTATTCATCAATGGAATATCCATTTGTGATTCTTGATTTTTTTTTTTCCTGAAAATGAAATTCTTGATTTGTATTGATTCTTTTTTTTTTTTTCAAGGACTTAAAATCTCTTATATGATTCGTGCATAACGTGCATGAATAATGCCACATGATTGTTGAACGTAGTTTAATTAATGAGGTATGTACCCATAGCTCTAACGTAATTTGCAATTTATTTCTCTTAATTATAGGAAATAAATTTGTTAAGCTTGCGTGCAAGTGTTTGCATAAGTTTTAGTGGTCAATAAATTGTTCAAGGACCTTTCTACTCTCTTTAGAATTAGTCAATTGTTTAAAGTTGAGTCAAATTTAATTTCTGAAGTTAGTTGCTCTATCAATTAAATGATGGAAAGCGGTAAATAGAGCAAGTTGTATCAGTTTAGGCATGAACTAAAGAACTATGAGTTTTCCCTTTTTTTTTTTCTGGAAAAAAAAATAAACGATTTTGCCATAGTTATACTTTGGATGAAATAAATTTTTTTTTTTTGAGGTGGTGATCTATACCCTCCGGTTTCCAGAGCCCACCACAGGAGACACGAACCATTTATATAAAGAGCCCCTCAAGTCTTATAGGGTTTATCCGATTAATCCGGCGCCGACTCATGGAGAAACACGAAGGCGGCAAGAGTCTCCCAACACTAGTAGCTGCGTTCACGAAGACTCGACTATGGATGAATAATTAAATTGATTGTAAACGAAATTGCGAGTATTTTAAGCTTCATTTTATAGCGTTTGTATAGTGGTTTTTCCTTTTTTTTTTTCTAATAAGAAATATGCTTTCTTAAAAAAAAAAAAAAAAAAAGCTTGATAGTCTTGTTTTTGGTTTTTTTTTTAAAGGAGTCTTGTTTTTGTTTCATGTTATTTTAAATTAAGGAAACCAAAATTTATTGTGTAGAGGTAGATATTTTGATGGGCTTTGGATTAAAGTTGGGGCTACAATTAGAGATATAAGTCAGGTTCGGGACTGGGTTGTGACAAGTTGAGATTGGAGGACAAAGTTGGGACCGGTATGGGCAAACCGAAGATTAGAATCGTGATCGATCTTGAACTTATCCTTGTCCCAACTCCAACCATAACTTTGACCACAACATATCCCTTGTTCTTAGCCCTAACACACTACAAGAATTTAGGCTTTTTTGCTACCTAAGACGTGGTAGCAAAAACCCTTGTTTTTTGCAACAAAAGGTTTTGATTACTGAAAAAACTAGTCGTTGAAATCCGATAACAACAAGTTTCAGAGAACAAAATACATTTAGCAACAGTATATTCAACTACCAAAAATTGGTAGCTAAAACTCAAATATTTGGTTTCTTAAAATGGATCAGGCATATCTGCTACCAAAATATTTGGTCATGAATACCCATTGGTAGTTAAACTTTGTGTAACGCCCTATATGGGGGTTAACAGTTTTTAATGAATTAAAATAAAAATCAGAAATAAAAGTAAAACTTCAAAAAAATAAAGTTGCTCGGGGCTTAAATGAAAACTCTCAAATCAAAAATAAAATATAAACGACAATTAAACCACATTTTAATGTAGCACCTTAAATTTAATAATATAAACTGTCGTCATCATCATTTCAACCCTCAACGCATTTTAATACAGTTACAGAAAGTAACAATTGATGCTTACATTATCATGAAGAACATTCTTAGCAATTGAAGCAGTCCCATCGTAATATAGCTGCATAGCTTCCTCAACTTTTTTTTCTCATAGCCACCTCACACTTAGTGAGTTCTAAAAAGATGAAAATATAAAGGAATGAGCGACAATATGCTCAATAGGGAAAACCATTACTCACCTTTTAGTTTTTATCATTACCACATTAAAACCTGCATGGTTAGTTAATAATCATCATTGTTTAAATTATGAGATTTATTATAATTATATTCTGTGGATATCACAGTTAATCATTATCGAGTTTCATACATATACATATATATAAATATTACAGTTCATCATTATTCTTAGGTATCCACATTCAATAGAGTATCACTCAACTCGTCGAAACCCAAATGGGCGCGCTTGATCATCCTCTAAACATTCCAAGAGTGTTCTGGTGATGGGACATCTGTTGGAAACAAAGTGCGCAGCGGAATTTTTAAAAATTTTCATCAGAGTATTTTCCAAAACACAAGTTTGACATGTTATATGTATAAATTAAACAGATCTTACTAACCTCAGTGTGCCGAAGAACCTCCGCGACCTGTGTAGAGAAGTAACGTTCCAGAAGAGCCTCAACCAACTGGTCTTCTTTGCTATTCTCTATCCATAACCGGAGTGAGTGTGGGCTCACACGTACAGCTCTTCCACTGGTGACTCTCCTTCCAACCAATAGAGAGAACCCAAAGCTAGTGTTCGTGATTTGTGAACAAAAGCTCTCAGGGAGTTTTCAGATGCTCACTAGAAGAGTATCACTCTTAATCTCTCAAATTGATCTAAGTAAATCATTAGACTTACTTCCTTTTTATACCTATTGGTCCTTGGGGTCAGTCCATATCAGATTAGGTCTCAAAAATCGAAACAGAATCAAGTTCGGATCAATATCTGATAAGATACGCGTGAAAAACGCGTAATCTTATGTGCGCTGATAGGCAGGCCGAACTGTCTGATAGGCAGGCCGAACTGGCCAGTTCGGCAGGCCGAACACGTCATCCGGCAGGCCGAACTGCCGAGAAAAAATCTCCGCGAATCTTTTATTTTCCACCCGAGATTCTAAAGGATAAAGTCTCAGTTTTGATTCAAATAGCCCAATAGAAAAGATATCTTATCAAAACAAACTTTATCAAGATAATCTCTAAGAAAATAAATCAATTCACAATAATTCTACAAGTTTATCTTGTTCTAATTGTCCAAAATTAAAACAACCGATAAACAGACAATAATTATCCGAACGCAATAATTCAACAAGTTCATCTTGAACTAATTTCTTACATAATTAATTCAACTGATAAACAGACATGAATTATTTGATTCTTATAAATTTTAAACCAATCTGATAAATCCGACATAAGTCACCAATTATTGGAAAAGCACGCCGTGTCGTTACAGGATTTTGTGAGCTAGCAAAGGGGACCAAAATGGACCTATAAAGTTCAAGCTCATGATAATTATGAAACCCAATATCCCAGATATACATTTCACAATTATCAACTCCAACGCTACTCCACTAAAAGCTTGGAGCTGCACTCTCGAACTTTATAGAATTACGAAGCTCGTGTAGCTAAGTTTCCATAACATATCATAGTGTATCGCATCCCCATATGATAATCCATAATCAGCTTAAGGACAAGTTCTGTCTTACCTTCCCGATTATTTTTATCTTACGTTCCATTGTCTCACCATTAGAAAACTTACCATCCAAAGATAGTATACCATTCGGTTACACCTATGTATCCAAATGATTGAGCGCTCCAGTTTTCCAATTATAGGACAACGCATATAAGAGGATATCATTACTCCTAAAGAGGAGCTATGGATTCCATATCTATGAATAACAAGTCTACGCTACCAAGAGTCATGCCTCCAACGTACCGATATGCATGCCACTATAGAGATGTGGGAGTCACGCATTGGTACATCAAAAGACACAAGTCGAGACAACAGGCCCATTATTCATCTCAGGATTAAGATACAATACAAATGATTGTCTAAAGTGAATCGATTTGCCAAGATAGAATTATTAATCCAAATCAATTCACTTTATGTCCCGATCCAACACGTCGTCACCTATGACAACGCGCCAATGTTTCTATTCACGGAGTCCAACTCCGATGGTCAAGACAAACTATCTCCCAAAAGGGATATAGACAACATAACAATCTTAACATGAATAAAGCGCCCAACTTTATTCCCTCGATTGCGGATCATATGTTTTAGACCGTCACCCTAAGAATTGTGTCTTCCGCATAATCAGTCCATCATATGCCTAATTCTTAAGGTTTAGACTGACAGTCTTAGACTACTATTTGCTTATCATACATTCAACAAATATGAACGTAAAGATAACAAGATTTGGTATATGCCCAATCAGTCCATCATCAGTCCATCATATGCCCAACTCTTAAGGTTTAGACTGACAGTCTTAGACTATTGTTTGCTTATCATACATTCAACAAATATGAACGTAAAGAGGACAAGATTTGGTATATATAAATAAATTCTTTATTGATAAAAATGTCTCCAAAAACGTATTACATTTTTACTCCTTAGAGTATACATGTCTAACAACATCAAGCCCCGAGTCCTCACTAAGTCAATTCCTGTATAGTGTGTTTTGGGACTTTCAACCCAAGGAAGCATCATCACCTTCCCCTTATTTTACCTTTTAGGGTATTCGTGTCCAAGGACCTAAACGCCGCCCTCTTCATGTCTCACCATTTCTATATATTCAATCATTATTTATAGAGTCAGTTTTTCTAACCACGCTTCTCAATTTATAACATGTGTCAATTCATTATATTCCTCGTCGTACAATACAAGACGAGTCCATGTCATAGTTTTATATGTGATACTCATATAATAGCAGTTCAAGATAGATATATATATCTTGCGGTAAAACAATTAATTTTAATTCCATAAAAAAACCTCACAAAAGATAAGTAATAGAATCCATACCTTTCAACTTATCAACAATCTTTTAATTTCGAACTCAATTAACGTTAGCTCCATACTCCCTTGATCCTAAGGCATGTATAAGGATAATTAAAACTAAGGCAAAATATACAACCATATTCATAAATAAATCATGTGTAAATCCATCTTACTAGTGTGCCAATAAAGCTTTTATGCAAATCTCTTTTGAATACCACAGTAAACAATTTTTGTCTTAACACAATGTAAATGTATACAAGTAATCTATATGTTTTAGTCCCTAATAAGATTCATCGATCACTTAGGATAATATTGGAAAGGTTGCAAGATATTAAGAAATTATGTGGTGAGCAAAGATGGGTTCTTGGTTCAGGTTAGCAGCCGGTATATCATGACAAACTGACAGTATACTTTTGCAAAAAGGATAGGTTCACTATCTATAATCATCACATGGGTTAACAGGTGGTTTACTTAACGTAAACGGGCAGTATATTGTCACTGGCAGGTTTACTAGTTTCTAATCTGAAAATTGAAAAATTCATAGAAAATAAAATACAACTCCGATTTAGGCTTATGATAGCTCGTTAAAAGCTTAGGATGTCTACTTTTTAAATATGCAAACAATTTTACAAAATTCATTTTAATTTAATCCCAGAATTTCAAGAAATAGCCACTGCCCATAGAGGTATTACAAAGTTTATGGAATGTCAAATTTTTCTTTAACCTAAAGTATATTATCCTTGTTCAAAATCTCAAAACCATTCGAAAATATGCAGCTTGCATTATATAATCACAATAAACATATTTTCATGAGTTTTACACCAAAATCATCATCAAACCATATGTCTAACCTTTTTTACAAATAAGGTGAAAACATGCATATGTCAAACTTTCTCATTCAAAACCATAAAATCTAAATTGTGCAGCAAAATAAATGAGCAATTTCAAAGTAAAGATGGTAGATAAGACTAGATTAATTTTCTAACATCGTACCTTAAAATCTCATTGAAAACTTTAAGTCATCAATTCAAGAGATTAAAGCTCAAGTTCAACTTTAGCATGAGGACTTTTGAATGACATGGAGCTAGGTTTCTCAGGTTTAGAGAGCATAAGAAAGAAGAAGAAGAAGATGAAGAAGAAGAGAATGCGAAGAAGACATTTCAAGGAGGAAGGAAAAGATAAGTGTTGCACGGAGAAAAGAAAATGAATGTATGGTTTTTTTTGTTGGAAGGCTTGATTGAAGGGAAGTGGGAGACAAGTAGGTGAAGCATTAAGTGCATTATGTCTCCTTCGGAGACTTTAGTTCATATAATGTCAAATGGCATTTTAGTAATTAATTTGATGTTCCAAGAGCGTTTTAGTAAATTTACTAAATAGATATAGAAAATTTTAGAAAATTTTGAAATAAGTATAAATAAATAGGATGAAATAGATTTTAGATGAAATAAATTTTAGTTAGCACACCAATAATTAATTTAATTACCATATTACCTGTTAAGAAAATAATAGGTGTCACACTTTGAGTATCTGGTACCAAAAATTTAGTTGCAAAATGTTGTTGTTACTGAAATATTTGGTAGCAATGAGTTTTGGCAACCAAAGTTATTGGTCATAGATCTTACATGAGCCACAACCTGGACATCGACTCCAATCCCAACCCCAAGACCAACCCACAAGGTCCAAATTAGCCCCGTTCCAACTCCACCCTAAACCCTAATTGTGGCCCGTTTCTTGGTTTTGACTTTGACTAAAAAAAAAAGCCAAAAAAATCTTCTAGCAAAAATTGAGCCATCTCAGAATATTGGTAGTTGATCTCGATTCCATCATATAAGCCAACCAAAATGCTTAACCCTATAAAATGGTTACGTAGCAAAGACGTAGCATAATAATTAATTAACAATATGAACACAACTTCAATTTCCACGTAATTGTCCTTACTGACAACTAATATAGCATAAGATGTAAGGCCTATCTTCTTAATTAATTAATTATTAATACTCTGCATTATTAGATAATAAATTTTTAGTATTCTAACTTTCTAATCAAATAATATGAGTATAATTAAAGCCAAACTTATTTGATGAGCACGACATACATGAAAACCTGACCTAATAAATATTAAATAATAATTGCTCTAAAATCTTCCCAAATATTACAGAAAATAACGGGTGTCTTTTTACCTAGGCAGAGCTAATTAAAAATTTTACTATTTTCGTGTTGACTTGAACTATCGACTCAATATATTAAAAACAACCCTCTCATCAATTAAACACTAATTGAGCAAATTAAAAGGTTAATTGAGTATTTGCAGAGGGCATAATATAAAGTTGAAAATATATATATGTGTGTGAAATTATAGAAGATAGGTCATTTTTTAAAAATTATTTATGGTCCATAGCAAATTTAAGATTCGTGATCAATTATTTATAAATATTATTAAATTTATTATTTACTATAAATACTTTAAAAAATGTTATTTATCTCTTTCTAGGGACGAATGGAGAATAGATACGGACCCAAGTGTCACTTATTTTTTCTCATCTAACCCTCTTAATTTTTAAGAACTTCAAACAACCTCTTGAACCAAAGTAGCTCCATCAGTTTTACTCAAATTCTTTATAATTTTAAGTTTAGTCAAATAGTTTTAAAGTTTTATTTATACTTTCAATTTTCACTTTCGTTTATACCATATTATTTCATTTTCTTTTTTTGCTTGAATCCATTGTAAAAAATTCTAAATAAAAAAATGTCACACTACGTTAGTTCGTTACGAGACTTTCAGTATTTATTACATATTTTTATGATGTAAGCCCCTAACAAAACTTTTGGTTAAGTCCTTTTATATCTCTATGTGGAGGAGATGAACTACTGTACATTATAAAGACAATTTCTTGGTCTGATTAAAAAAGAAAAACGAAGTCTAATTCTTTGTTTTCTCGTGTTTCTATTACTATTTCTCGCAGCGTTCTTAGTCTGAATATATATATATAGAGAGAGAGAGAGAGAGAGAGAGAGAGAGAGAGAGACACACACACACACACACACACACACGAAGTACATCTTTGTCAACCATTGGCATGAGATTTTTTTTTTTTCCCTTCTTTTTTAGACATGAAAGACATGGCAATTCTTAAGGCCGTGTGCATTTTAAATTATTGATAATTTGACAAAAAAAATTATCTATTGCAAGGCTTTTTTAGGTTGCCATTAAGGACGGTAATGTTATAAATCATTTTTTTCACGCTTTCTTTAAAGGATTTATTTAATCACTACATTATATCACGTAAATCGAGTAGGGACTCACGTCAAACAAAAAAAAAAACTCTCTTTAAATATTGAATAAATTTATATTTCTTGTGTAAGTGACATTTGAAAATGATAAATATAATTAAAAAAGTAAGATTCTCGTCTTTCGATTTATACGTAACAAGGCGTTTGGATGAATTTTTCTTAATTGATTTTTTGTTTGTAAAATGGCATGAAGGAAGATTTCTTCAAGATTATGCTTGAGCCTTTATTTTGTTTTTATATATACCAATAATAAAAAGTCAAAAAGGATATTAAGCATTCATGTAACTGTTGGAATTAAAACATGAAACGCAGCGGAAGGAACGGATCGTTGACAAACAAAAATTTTCTGAAAACTTTGTTTTATCAGGAATAGATACATAATTTTATTACAGAAAGCTTTAGGAATTTTTTACTAACCTTTTGAAGACTATCAGGGTATCCTAGCTTTCCTCTTTGACACCACGATCTTCCAAACCAGGCCTCCACACCAATGGAAAGACGAGTGGGCGTCAAACTGTAAGAATGAATTATCCTCACACTTTTTTGAATCTGCTATGTACTCAACACATGAGATAGCAGACCTTTTTCTTTAGAGAAGAACTCTCAGTTTTTTTTTTTTTTTCTCTCTAAAAATTATGTGAATAAAAATTAATTGAGATAACTGTTATCTCTCCCTATTTATAACTGAGCCACTAGTAATTTTTCTTTCCTTTTTCTTTTCCTTTCCTTTTTCTTCTTTTCTTTTTCGTTTGTTTCCTGTTACCCGAATTGTTTTTCTTTCGGTCAACACACACATGCATATGCATATGTATATATAAAAGGAAGCAACTTACCTTCTTTCCCTTTTTTTTTTTTTTTTTTTTTTTTTTTTTTGGCTTTTGACCGAATCAAATTCGGTCAATATATATATATATATATATGTGTGTGTTGTGTGGGGAAAGCGTGAATCTGATTCACGGCTTTCCCTCCTTTTTTTTTTTTTTTTTTTTTTTAATAATATTATATTAATATGTATATATATTAATATATTATAAAAAACTTATATATATATATAAAAAGATTTGGTTCAAAACCATATATATATATAAAACTCGATTCAAAAATAAATCACATTTATTTAAGAATAGATTTTAACAATAATCAATTAATTAACTAATGCTCAGTTAAATGTGATAACATTTATCACATTACATTATGTGTCACAAAGAACATTTTTCTGTGACACGTTAATAATTCAAGTGTGAAAAATTAATTCAGAATTTAAAAATTCTGAATTAAACATGTATAATTCATTCTATGCAAAAATCCAATATAGTGTTACAGAGGTGGTATTGGGGACCTATGGACATATAACCCAAGCTCCAATAAATTTGACATTTAATCAAACTCTTTAATTAATGTGCCAAATTTATTAGTTTCAGTGTTACTCCACTAAAAAATTGAAACTGAACTCTTGAGATTATAGTGAAATTACTCAAAGAAAATTAACGAGTAGTCCATTGATATAATCATTACATATAAGTCAGTCCTCCATAAATAGTTCATAATAAGAGCTAGGTTCAATTTCCGTTCACCTCTCTTATTACCTCTTTATCCTTGAGTTCCAATAATTCCCTAATGAACAATTAATTCATAATCTTATTATGAACGAGCGCTCTATTGTTCAAACCTTGAATTATCACTCAAGAGAACTATTTTTCTAACTTCCATAGGGAAGGAATGGATTCCATATCTGTATAATATTATTCCCAGCCATTTATTACTTTATGTTTCCAAGATGCCAAGTTACAATCTGTGCTTAGACAAATCTTACCATGCAAGTCAAAAAACATAATGTAATAAATAGGAGTCTAATAAATACTCAGGATTAAGACTGTCAAATATATGATCATCATAGTGATAAATTTGAATACTCTATTTGTAACGGATGATTATTAGAGATTCATAATTTATCTGGTCCAGTCCTATATAATCTCATTATATAAAGTACCTCCAACCCAATGTCTCTACATTAATAGTCTGGATAATGACTATTTCATTTTAGATGAGATTGGACCGTACTTGTAATTTTTAATTAAAGATCCCAAACTTTAATTAATTATTACGGACTATTTAGATTATTATCTATAAATTTTATCCCCAAGCAAATAACACTTATATGCTAAATTTATAGTCACATAAATAATCATGGAATTTTCTTGATGTTTATAAATGTATTCATAATACATATAATCAACCAAAATAATAATAAATGTCATTTTATTTATTTATTAACAATATGTACAATGTCACAGCTTTTAGGGCACCAAACCCAACAATCTCCCACTTGCCCTAAAGCAGGTGAGACATGTCTCTAAGACCTAAGCCTTCCAAGTGTCCCTCAAAGCTCTTTGCCTGATTGAAAATCAGAATCAGTGTATCCAATGGGAATCAAATTCCCACCAGAATAAACTAGCATATAGTTTCTCGTTCTCCTAAGATACTTGAGAATATGTTTAACCGCTACCCAATGATCTAATCCTGGGTTGGATTGATACCGACTGACTATACCCACCGCATAGCAAATGTCAGGTCTTGTACACAACATAGCATACATTAGACTTCCTACTGCAGATGCACAGGGTACCCGTCTCATATTTTCTTCCTCTTGAGGTGTCTTAGGACACTGCTCTTTTGAAAGATAAACTCCATGACGTGTAGGCAAATTACCTTTCTTGGAGTTTTGCATCGAAAATCTGATAAGCACCTTATCGATATATGATGCCTGAGACAGCGCCAACAGTTTGTTCTTGCGATCTCTTATGAGTTGGATTCCAAGAACATAACTTGCTTCTCCTAAATCTTTCATTTGGAAATTGCTGGCGAGCCATTTCTTTACATCAGATAATACGCCTACATCATTCCCAATGAGTAGGATATCATCCACATAAAGAACCAAGAAGACCACCTTCTTATCTTTGATGTACTTGTAAACACAAGGTTCATCAATATTTTGATCGAAACCATAAGATTTAATCGCTTCATCAAATCTCAAGTTCCAAGATCTTGAAGCTTGCTTGAGTCCATAGATGGACCTCTGCAACTTGCAAACTTTTTGCTCTTGACCTTTAACTACAAACCCTTCTGGTTGCACCATATAGATGCTCTCCTCAAGATAGCCATTCAAAAAGGCAGTCTTGACATCCATTTGCCATATCTCATAATCATGACAAGCAGCAATGGATAAAAGAATCCGAATGGATTTAAGCATAGCTACAGGCGAGAAAGTTTCTTCATAGTCAACTCCCTCTTTTTGGGTGTAACCCTTTGCCACAAGCCTAGCTTTGAAAGTCTCAACTTTCCCATCCACTCCTCTTTTCTTCTTGTAAATCCATTTGCACCCTATGGGTTTTATCCCTTCAGGTAGGTCTACAAGATCCCAGACTGAATTGGAGTACATTGACTCCATTTCAAGGTTCATAGCCTCCAGCCATTTTTCATTCTCAGAAACTTCCATTGCATCACGATATGTCAATGGATCATCTTCACCATTATCAGAGATAGCAACATTTGCTTCTCCAAGTTCCTTGTAGCGAGCAGGTGGTCTCACAACCCTCCCACTACGTCGATGTGGTATGACATTCTGATAGGAAGATGTGGCCTCCTCATTTTGTCCTTCGACAACAGTTGTCGGTTGCAGTCTGATCTGATCAGAAAGTAACTCTTCAAGTACAATTTTGCTACGAGGTTTATAGTTTGTCATATAATCATTCTCGAGAAAAGTGGCATTTGTCGATACAAATACTTTCTTATCCCGTGGACTATAAAACAAACCTCCCCTCGTTCCCTTTGGGTATCCTACAAATAAGCATACTTCAGAACGTGGTTCCAACTTCCCAGTCTTACCTTTCAGCACATGTGCTGGACACCCCCATATACGGATATGTCGCATACTAGGTTTGCGACCATTCCATAACTCTAGAGGTGTTTTTGAAATAGACTTAGATGGAACTATGTTTAGAAGATATACTGCAGTTTGTAGTGCATATCCCCAAAATGAAGTGGGTAATGATGAGTAGCTAAGCATGGATCTCACCATATCAAGCAACGTTCTATTTCTTCTCTCTGCAACACCATTTTGTTGTGGTGTTCCAGGTGCGGTGAGTTGTGATAGAATACCATGTTCTATCATATAATCCTTGAATTCAGTATCAAGGTATTCTCCTCCTTGATCAGATCGAAGACTCTTCACCGTCTTTCCTAATTGCTTTTCAGCTTTCGCTTGGAATTCTTTGAACTTTCTAAAAGTTTCAGATTTCCTTTGCATTAGGTATATGTAACCATACCTTGAATAATCGTCAATAAATGTGACGAAATATTCGTAACCACCACGGGCTTGTACATTCATTGGACCACAGACGTCTGAATGTATTAGCTCAAGTGGTTCCTTGGCCCTTTCGCCTTTTGCAGAGAAAGGCCTCTTAGTCATTTTACCTTCAAGACAAGATTCACAAACTGGTAGAAAACTAACTTTTAGCTCTTTTAAAGGACCCTCTTTACCAGTCTGTTAATTCTGTCAAGGTTGACATGACCTAATCGAAGGTGCCATAGGTATGTTTCATTATTAGAAGAAATCTTTTGCTTCTTGGGTTTAGGTTGTTCAACTTTGAACATTTCGGTATTGAGCAGTGCTTTTTCGTTGGGCCTTAAGGTGTAAAGCCCATTTTCTAGATGTGCAGAACAAATATCCAAACCATTTCTAGAAATATTAACATAATTATTATTAAAAGAAACATTAAACATTTGTTCAAACAACCTGGAAACAGAAATCAAATTTCTGCGAAAACAAGGAATGTAATAAACATTGTCTAAAATTAAAAACTTATTTCTAAAATAAAGTTTAACAACTCCCACTGCTCTTGCCGAAACAACCTCTCCCGTTCCCACTCTCATCGTTTGTTCCCCGTCGGCAAGCTCCCTTGAAGAACTAAACATCTGCAAAGAAGAACAAACATGGTTAGTTGCCCCTGAATCAATTATCCAAGGTGAAGAATCATCTTCAACTAAACAAGCTTCTAAAACGAGTAAATCTGATTTACCGTTGTTCTTCTTTTCTTTGAGCTCCTGAAGATACTTCTTGCAGTTTCTCTTCCAGTGCCCAACTACGCCGCAGTGGAAACATTTTCCTTTAGGCTTCTTTTGGTTGGAGCTCCTTTTGTTGTTATTGCTTTTGTTCTTCTTAGGTTGCCTTCCATTCTTAGACTTACCACTTCCTTCAGTCCCCTTCCTCTTCTTATTCTTTTGGGCAAAAGAGGAAGGTTGAGCTTCTGCAACATTTGCCTCAGCTTCTTTAGTCTTTTCTTTCGAAATAGACTCGAAGGTTTGAAGCTCATTAAGCAACTCAGTCATGTTATATTTCAGCTTGTTCATGAAATAGTTGCTTTTGAACTGAAGGAACGCAGGGGAGAGGGTTTCTAAAATCATCCCCACCTGTGTAGCTTCATCTATCATAGCCCCGTTGACCTCGGCCTCATGGAGATAGTTAACCATGTTGAGAACATGTTCTCTGACCGAAATCCCTGCCTTCATTTTTGCATTCATTACTGCCTTAACGACTTCGTGGCGTGCCTTTTCAGAAGGTTTACCAAACATGTCTTGCAGAGACTGCATTATCTCATAAGCGGTCTCCATGCTTTCGTGCTTCATCCTAAGCACGTCAGACATCCCAGCCAAAAGATAACAGCGGGCCTTATTATTCGCCTCGATCCAACGATCATATGCTTCCCGTACATTACGAGGAGCATTGGAAGCAGGCCCTGGAGGACATTCCTCCGTCAGGACAAACTTGTAACTTTCGCAAATTAGTACAATGTTCATGTTACTCTTCCACTTGACAAAATTATCTCCGGTTAATTTTTCAGTTGAGAGAATGGCGATGATTGGATTAGACATTGTTGTTGTAATAAATAAATAAAATAGCATAAATTAAAATGGTTGCATAAACATCATAAATATATGTTTTGGAATAGTAAACGTGATGCATATGAAAAACACAAAATATTTTTTACTAATTCCACGATTATTCAATTTTAATAAATAAAGTGCCGCCGTAGGGTAGGTCAAATTATTTATGAATTGAATTGAGACATTCTCAATAATAAATATATTCAAAATATCTCATATTTTCTATATTTATTAATAACCGTTTATTTTGGTCAAGATATAATTAACAATTTAATTATGTCTTTATGAGTGTAACCCACTATTTTGGATTTTAACAACTTAACTCAAAATTGCTGCCGTAGGGTAGGTCAATTTTGAAATACATTATAAAATCTTATCTCAAGGAAGCCAACCTTGATATTGATTTAAATGGACACCCTCCGTAGGGAGGACGAAATCAAAGCATCGCGAGGCGCCACCTAAATCTCACGGTATTATACTAATAGTGGAGACTGCAGGTTATATTGTCATATTACCTTCTCCCACTCATTATTTTAGAAGATGTGTTTTATCTTATAAAACATCATATGTTTCATAATTCTAGTAGATAAAAACAATTTTTAATTACTAGATTATATTATGTGTTAATAGAATCTCATTCTATTTACACTCAAATAAATTACCAGATTTTCTAAAAATCTAAATTTATTATGAATTGTCTAAGTTACCAAATATTAAACAATTTAAAATTAGATAACTTAGAATTAATGTGAATTTTACCAAGTCTTAACTGTTAAAACTAAATTCACATTATTTGGTTGATTAATTAAATTAAGTTTCTATAAAACCAACCCAATTAATTTAATCTCATTAAATTAATGCTAACACATATTAAATTATTTTATAAACTCCTTTATAAAAATAATATGCTAAGCGTATGCATGTCATGTTACAATAACTATAAGTGGGCACTTTCCTAGATGACATGTTATCATGCATGAACATGTTATCACAATCATCACATGAAAATAAAAATGAAAATAAACAATGAATTTTTGACCGGGTCCTTTTGGATAATTAAAATTACAACCCAAAGAATAAAAATAAAAAAAATAAAATTACAGGGGTCTTCTTGTAATTTATACATAATTCCCTGCTCCAATTTTGTGGTCTTCATCAAATGGTTTATTGTGCAACAATTTGCTGGATTGCCTTTGAAATCTGATAGGCCCACAGTTCTCAACTGGGCCAAAAATCCAATGGACATCTTTTTCTTCATCGCTCCACGTGTAGCAAGTGAAAAAAGAGGAGAGAAGAAAAAATAATAATAATAAATTACAAAAAGCCTATACCCCTTTATGGGTTTACACAGATTGATCTAATCAAACTGAAAATAAAATTATTAATCCAAAAGGACCATATAATTAACGATCAAAAATTCTTTCATTAAACAACCATTCATCACATGAATAAAAATTAACAAAGATGCAAGGTGCCCACAAACATGCATCAAAAAACATGATATCATCAAAATAAAATCATGTTTAATTAAAATTATATATGCTATAACCCGCTCTGATGCCATTTGTTGGAATTAAAACATGAAACGCAGCGGAAGGAACGGATCGTTGACAAACAAAAATTTTCTGAAAACTTTGTTTTATCAGGAATAGATATATAATTTTATTACAGAAAGCTTTAGGAATTTTTTACTAACCTTTTGAAGACTATCAGGGTATCCTAGCTTTCCTCTTTGACACCACGATCTTCCAAACCAGGCCTCCACACCAATGGAAAGACGAGTGGGCGTCAATCTGCAAGAATGAATTATCCTCACACTTTTCTGAATCTGCTATGTACTCAACACATGAGATAGCAGACCTTTTTCTTTAGAGAAAAACTCTCAGTTTTTTTCTCTCTAAAAATTATGTGAATAAAAATTAATTGAGATAACTGTTATCTCTCCCTATTTATAACTGAGCCACTAGTAATTTTTCTTTCCTTTTTCTTTTCCTTTCCTTTTTCTTCTTTTCTTTTTCGTTTGTTTCCTGTTACCCGAATTGTTTTTCTTTCGGTCAACACACACATGCATATGCATATGTATATATAAAAGGAAGCAACTTACCTTCTTTCCCTTTTTTTTTTTTTTTTTTTTGCTTTTGACCGAATCAAATTCGGTCAATATATATATATATATATGTGTGTGTTGTGTGGGGAAAGCGTGAATCTGATTCACGGCTTTCCCTCCTTTTTTTTTTTTTTTTTAATAATATTATATTAATATGTATATATATTAATATATTATAAAAAACTTATATATATATATAAAAAGATTTGGTTCAAAACCATATATATATATAAAACTCGATTCAAAAATAAATCACATTTATTTAAGAATAGATTTTAACAATAATCAATTAATTAACTAATGCTCAGTTAAATGTGATAACATTTATCACATTACATTATGTGTCACAAAGAACATTTTTCTGTGACACGTTAATAATTCAAGTGTGAAAAATTAATTCAGAATTTAAAAATTCTGAATTAAACATGTATAATTCATTCTATGCAAAAATCCAATATAGTGTTACAGAGGTGGTATTGGGGACCTATGGACATATAACCCAAGCTCCAATAAATTTGACATTTAATCAAACTCTTTAATTAATGTGCCAAATTTATTAGTTTCAGTGTTACTCCACTAAAAAACTGAAACTGAACTCTTGAGATTATAGTGAAATTACTCAAAGAAAATTAACGAGTAGTCCATTGATATAATCATTACATATAAGTCAGTCCTCCATAAATAGTTCATAATAAGAGCTAGGTTCAATTTCCGTTCACCTCTCTTATTACCTCTTTATCCTTGAGTTCCAATAATTCCCTAATGAACAATTAATTCATAATCTTATTATGAACGAGCGCTCTATTGTTCAAACCTTGAATTATCACTCAAGAGAACTATTTTTCTAACTTCCATAGGGAAGGAATGGATTCCATATCTGTATAATATTATTCCCAGCCATTTATTACTTTATGTTTCCAAGATGCCAAGTTACAATCTGTGCTTAGACAAATCTTACCATGCAAGTCAAAAAACATAATGTAATAAATAGGAGTCTAATAAATACTCAGGATTAAGACTGTCAAATATATGATCATCATAGTGATAAATTTGAATACTCTATTTGTAACGGATGATTATTAGAGATTCATAATTTATCTGGTCCAGTCCTATATAATCTCATTATATAAAGTACCTCCAACCCAATGTCTCTACATTAATAGTCTGGATAATGACTATTTCATTTTAGATGAGATTGGACCGTACTTGTAATTTTTAATTAAAGATCCCAAACTTTAATTAATTATTACGGACTATTTAGATTATTATCTATAAATTTTATCCCCAAGCAAATAACACTTATATGCTAAATTTATAGTCACATAAATAATCATGGAATTTTCTTGATGTTTATAAATGTATTCATAATACATATAATCAACCAAAATAATAATAAATGTCATTTTATTTATTTATTAACAATATGTACAATGTCACAGCTTTTAGGGCACCAAACCCAACAGTAACTTGGTACCACTAAATCTACAATCTAAAAAGAACATAACCTTGTGACTTATAGTTACATACATATTTATATTTACTGAATATACATGAAAATATTTAATTTCAAAAAGTGCACATTATTGGTTTGAACTAAGAACAATTTAAAGCTTACACATACTATAATATAAAATAAAAAACAACTATAATATAAAGCTTTTATATGTTACAGTCTTTAAACTAAAAGTTTTGGTTCAAACCAAAGTGTTCAACAACATATTAGAGTTTGTCTTCGCGAAGAGCTGTAATACAAAATAGTGTTGTTATTATATGTAATAATGATTTTAAAAACATATATAGGGTTATTTGGGAGAAGAATTTCAACCTAAATATCTAACCGCATATTATAACATATAAGAGCTTTATATTATATTATATCAAACCACTTTTGAGTTGTTTAATATATATATATATATATATATATTTGGATGTTTGAAAGAGTAATTTAAATCATTAGTTTAGATTTGAAAATTATATGATATGAAAGTTTTACATTGTAATCTTTTACTGTAATATATAGGAGTTTTATATTATTTACTGTTAAAATCAATCTTTCAAATATGTTAATAAACGATAAATAAATTTCTTGTTAGAGGATCTTATCAAACGATGTTATCCATAAATTATGCGCTCTATTGAAAGATATATATATATATATATATATATATTAATTTCTTTCATGGCCTCGTAATCAGAATAAGGCTAGGATTCGACTGATGCCCATTATGTAGGCGACAAGCATGCATGCCATAGATGGTTGCCGTCTACCGACTTCTTTATTCCGGGGGTCCTCTTGTTAGTACTTGTCAAATATCAACTCTACACATATATTGCCTTTCTCTCAACTTAAAATTATTTTTTATTTATTCTTTTATTATTTTCAAAAACCAAGATCTCACAAAACCATTTGTTATATCCAACAACGGAGAGAAAATTGGACATTCTAGAATGCCAGTGGTGAAGGAAAAAAAAAAAAAAACCCGTGTTAGTATAATTGTTTTTTTTTTTGTTTTTTTTTTAAGGAAATGTTTGTAGAATCGTTATATAATACATTATCCATTGCACACATAATACATGTAGCTCGATCAATAAGATAAGTGATTTTAAGTGCTAACAAAACTGAAGATAAGTTTGTTAGACATAAATTCTCATCAGAAAATAGTATGGAAGAGTCCTTTCTTCTTCGGATCAAACTTTACATTCATACCGACTTTGATACTTCTCTAAACACTTGAAATAGTCCATTAATTGCTTTAACTACTATTTTCAATCTTGGTCTAATCATGTCTATGTCTTCAAGTAATTACTAGTAGTATTTGCCTATTGTCGACCAATTTTCTCATAAATACGAGAAAATTACATGTTATATGCATTGTTAAACAATGTGTTTATTTATATAACATTTAAAAAAATTGTGCTATACTAACTCATATAATATATTTAAGTTTGTCACACTTAAACATATATGATATATATAAAATGTAAGTTTTAAAAATAGCATTTATAAAAATTTCCAAACCAATTTTACCTCTAATAGAAGTCACTTGGAAACATTGCATCTAATAAAAAAAATTTCAATTAAAATAAATTTTGGTGGTAGTTTTTTATTTTACAAAATTTGAATTATTTGTTTTAAAAATTATCATAAGGTGTTTAACAAGTTGGTGGGAATCAACACCGTGTAAAGCTTTTAACAATTTTAAAAAAATTACTATAATATAAAAATTTTATATACTATCATTTAAAAATTAAGATTTTCAGTTTCGACAAATTTATCAAATACTTTATTAATTATAATTTCAAAAGGGTTTTAATAATTTTATTTTTTTCTACACTAAAAAGAAAAAAAAAAAAGGGCAAAAAAGGGGTGAGGTGGGGGAAGCTTTAAGCCGTTTTAATGGAACCCACGCTCTTTAGCTTCAAGATCTACAGATCCAATGGTTCCCTGCCTCGCAGGACAATTCACGTCCCTTTTTTGATCCAAACTATCACATCTCTATTTGAGAGCGTGAAGGCACGTCCAATAATCCAACGACGTCGTATCTTATAACAGCTACGTCTCCAATCCAAATCAGACACATGGTAAGAAAAAGCTCATGATTGGCGCGTGAAGATACAACGCGATTCACATCACGTGACAGGATCCAGTCTGCATCAGATTAGAAGTGGGACCCAAAAAGTCAGAAGCTCGTGAGGGAATCAAAGAGATGAGGCTCGGGAAAACATCAAGCGTCGACCGTTGGACACGTGTCCCGACATGACATTAACGGGGATCTTTCGTACCGGTAGGGCCGTCCGTGCAGAAACGACGCCGTTAAGTCCTTCTAAACGGCGCAACCGACACTCTGAAAGCGCGGTCCTGTACGGCAAAGAGACACAGTTGTCCACAATTATTTATCGCGAAAAATAACGTTTCTTTTTCTTCTTGGGTAAAATCTCATTGACTCGTTATTTCCACCACGTGCTATTTTCATTACAGTGACCTTTTTTTGGTTTTTCTTTTTTTTTTTACTCTTTTTCTTTTTTTTGTTATGAGAAATATATATTTCAATTTCTCTTTTCTTTTCTTTCCTTTCCTTTTTCATTTTTTGAGGGGATTTTTCCTTTTCATTTAGTTAAGAAATATTATTTTTATTTTTTACTTTACCTATAATGTGTATGCTTTTTCAAGTAAAAATTTGTGCTCACGCTTTCACAATTTCTTTATGTTTTAATGCTTTTCCTTAATGTATTTTTTTAAAAAATGTTTTTCCTTAATGGTTATATCAATGGAAGTGCGCAAAATGTTCCCTTTTTTTGGGCCAAGCTTTCTATCCTGCTTTTTGAAAAAGGCAGTGCTTTTATTATTTGATTTTATTTGAGTATTCTTAATTTCCAATAAAAATTTGAGTGAACTTTAATTTTGAGTAAAAATTTGAGTAAACTCCAAATGACATAAGCGATGTGCCTTTGGGTTGACTTTTCTTTGATTTATATTATTTTTATAATAAAGGGATTATTTGTCTAAATATTTTCTTTGTAAAGGTATTTATCTCTAACTACTATCTTGATTTTATTTAAATGGGACTCACTGAGTCAATTTTTCTTGTTTGAGTTAATTTAATCCTTTTTCTTTTTTTCCTTCAAAGACTGATAATGCTTTCTAGAATTATGTAAGACCAAAATTTGATCATTTTGTAAAGAGAGTGCCAGCTTGATTTACAAAATAACATTCATTTAAAAAAAACGTTGTGGCTAGTTTACAGTGAATCCAAAAAAGAAATTAAACCCAAAAGGAAATTAAATGAATTAATGTAACAAAGAAAATGGTGTGATTATTATTCCTTAAACCACATAATTATAATAGTTTTATGAATAGCCAATTTTAATTTGAAAATTATTAAATTTCTTTAATTGTTTGATCATATTTTTATCATTAGAAAACCTCGTGTAAATTCACCTTATATATTCTATTCATGCATGAGGAAGATTTTTTTGGGGTCATGTATATGGAACACATTTAAGTAGAAATACATTCACTTATGTATTCAGGCCAAATAATATGACAGAACAACTACCAATTAAATAAAAATAAAAAGACAAAACATAGGATTCTCATAAGTTACATTTCAGAAACAAAAAAGAGTGGGAAAGGAAAATAAAAGGGGAAAAGGGAAGAAAAAGATAAACGAAAAAAGAATAAACAGGACACAAAAATAGATTCAGGAATTCCAAAGTGGCACCGGACAGACCCTGAATAGGGGAGAACTTTTGGCTTTTTTTTTTTTTTTTTTGCTCATTGAGAGAACTATTGGCTTTTAAAACCTTTTTTTTGGCATTAATCTGATTTTTTTTGCCATGTGATCGCCAGCATCAACGGCCAAAGAGCAGTAGAATTTCTCGCTATATATTGTCGGCGTATCGTCGGCAGTTTGAATTTTTCGTATCGAGTGAAAATGGCGACTACCCGAGCTTACAAACCACCTACTCATACGGGATTCCCGGACTATTTTTGTGGGACCGACAAGAAAGACCGTACATCCACGTGTCGAGCATGGAGTGGTTTAATTATTTACGCATTTAGGAAAACCGTAATTCCCGTGGGTCCCTGCCGTGATCTAACAATTAGCTGGCCTGCATTTATTGGCCGAGAGGCCCATATCCCCAATCCTAGTCGTCTCCACACCCTAACCTTGCCCCCAAACCAAAGCCACGGTTCAATTCTCAGTTCCACCGATCTAGCGATGCACGTCACCCACACCCCCACTCTCTCTCTCTCAAAACAATCCCAGTCGGCCTCCTCCTCCTCTCTCTCTCTCTCTCTCTCTTTCACTCTCTATCTCTTGGTTTTTTTTTTTTTTTTTTTTCTGGCAAGACGCGGTTTTCTTTCTTCTTCAGAGCCTCTTGTGATCTTCATTGCTCTCTCTTTCCATTTACACCCACATATATATAGATATATCCATATATATATATATATATACTGCTTGGAGATTGTTCGCGGCGACATTTTCCGGTGAAGGTGTTTTCTCGCCGGAATTATACATCGGATCGTTGTGTGAGAGGATTTTTTTATCATGTTTTTAATTGGTTGAGGAAGGAATGGTGTCGGGAATGTCGGCCTGGTGATCGGCGAAGCGAAGATCGGAAGTCTCCTGCAATGTGCGAAGAAATTGAGGTTTTTTGCGGTGTTTGGGGAGCTTTTTTTTTTTGGATTCGGGGGGATTAATTGAACGAAATCTCTGTATTTTGTGAGTTCTAAGTCAAAATTTTGGATCTTCGGCTTTTTATACGCGTGTGGCGGTTTCGGATCTGGGAAAGGGAAGTTTTCTCCTGTCCCAATCTGATTATTCATTCGGTGAGGAAATTTTTTAATTTTTGGGGATTTTCGATCCGGCATTGAAGAGAATTGAAGTTTGGGGGCTAGTTTCATGGAGGTTTTAAGCGGTGAAATCTGAAGGAAGAGAGAATCATATGTGCAGGGTAAAGAAGGTGAAGGAGAAGAAGAGAGAGAGGACAATGGGGATAAAGTCGTTGGGAGCGGAGAAGCTGAAGAGTACGATATCGTCGGCGTCGGCGTCGAGGTCGAAGATGAAGCTATGGATGATACGAGCGACGACGTCGGTTTTGCTGTGGACGTGCGTCGTGCAATTGACGGCGTTGGGGGATATGTGGGGCCCTAGGGTTCTCAAAGGGTGGCCTTCCTGTTTCTCTCAGGAATCCGCCTCCGCCGTCGCCGCTCTGCAAGACAAGACGCCCTTCGTCGAGTCCAGAGTTCTTCCGCCCAAAAGTGAGTCCCTTTTTTTTTTTTTTTTTGTTTATTTGATCTTACTGGTCTTTGAATCTAAACCGGTGAAGTAAATTCCATTTCTTTTTGCTCTTTTTTTTTTTTTGCTTGAAATTTCTCTTGTTCTATTGCGGACAGGATAATTGGGTTGTTCTCTTTTTCTCTGACTTATGTAGACAAGTTTAACTATGTCTGCCCTTTGTTGATCCTGGATTTTGCAGAACATCGTTCTCTTTTTCACACAATATGGGTTCATTTTTTTTTTTTTTTTTTTTTTTGGAGGGTGGTTTGGTTTGCTAGGATACATTTATTAATATATGAAAAGAAGTAATATCTGAATAAAAAACCGGTATGTTCTCAGAAATTGACCATTTTCATTCCGAGTCTTTTTTTTCTGAGTTTTTTTTCGAAAAGTTTTTCCTGAGACTTTTAAATGGGTAGTTTGTTAGGAGATGGTCGCTCATTTTTTATGTGTGTGTGCATGCAGGTAATTTGTATGTTCAAACGATTTAAATCAAGTGTGCTCCAGAATTTAGTAACACAAAATTGATTTTTCCATAAATGAAGTAGTTATAGGTCAACTCTGGGAGGCAATGAAATTCTTTGGCAATTTTTATCTGCTTGTAGTTTTCATAAAGACTTTTTATATGGAAAATGCTTTTGATATACTTTCTGTCGGTGTCGGAGTATTTAGATAATATACGTTTGCTGATTCATAAAACACGCTATAAACTTTTTCCCTCTTTAGTATATATGCCATGAAGTAGCTATTCTTGCACACCTCAGAGTTAGTAGCTTTTAGATATAAGGAGAATGTTTTCATTATGGTCTATGGTCATGTGGACCTTCTTTTCCCAATTTTTTCCCAATTTCTTTCTAAGGCGTTTTTTTTTTTTTTTTAATTTTTAAAAATTCTTGGTTATTGTTTTTCTAACATTCAGTTTGGAACTCGTCTATTTTGTGATTAGGGGTTTATAAGAACAACGGTTACCTGATGGTTTCCTGCAACGGGGGACTTAATCAAATGAGAGCAGCGGTGAGTGGTTAGCAAAATTCAGTTTACAACAATGATATAAACACCGTGATGTTTTGTTTAGTATGGGCATCTTGTGACCGGTTGGGTTTTTCTCTTTTGGTTGTGTGTAATACAGATATGTGACATGGTTGCCATTGCCAGACATTTGAATGTCACTCTTATAGTGCCTGAATTGGATAAAACATCCTTTTGGGCAGATCCTAGGTATGTTAAATTACCTTTTCTTGGATATTTAAAGCTCTTAATATGATCCATGTTTTATAATAAGGGACGAAATTTTTTGATCTATGTTCTATAATAAGGGACAAAATTTTGTTCCTTTGATTGCCCGTCCAGGTTCTGTTACATATAATCCACTGATCCTTTATTGCTTTACATGGCAGTGAGTTTCAAGACATTTTTGATGTGGACCATTTCATTACATCCTTGAGAGATGAGGTTCGCATATTGAAGGAATTGCCTCCTAGGCTTAAGAGAAGAGTGGAATTGGTAGGCGTTTATACCATGCCACCAATTAGTTGGTCCGATATTTCTTATTATCAAAAGCAGGTTAGTGCTTTACCATTAGTTTCTGGTCTCTGGGGTTAGAGAGAAAGTTGAATGCTTGAAGTCGCTAACATTCAGAGCTTCACATATTGGCTTGATTTATTTATGTTAATATAGTTAAATATTTATTTACGTTTCTTTGCACTACTTTTTTGTGTGAATTCAATTTGTATCAGCCCTTTTTATTGCTGTGTTGTTTTGTTTTACAGATTCTTCCTCTCATACAAAAGTACAAAGTGGTACATCTCAATCGAACTGATGCTAGACTTGCCAACAATGGGCAACCTTTGGAAATTCAAAAGCTACGCTGTCGAGTAAATTTCAGTGCTTTGAGATTCACTTCTCAAATAGAGGAGTTGGCCAAAAGAGTTATCAAGCTTTTAAGGCAAGATGGTCCATTCCTAGTCCTTCATCTCAGATATGAGATGGACATGTTAGCATTTTCTGGCTGTACTCAAGGTTGCAACATCGATGAGGTGGAAGAGTTGACGAGGATGAGGTGTGTGTTTACTTGTTTCTTCAACGATAAATTAATAATGCATCCAAAATTTATTTTGCCTGTCTTTCTAATATTTTCCTTTATGGCAGATATGCTTATCCCTGGTGGAAAGAAAAAATTATAAATTCTGAGTTGAAAAGAAAAGATGGTTTGTGTCCTTTGACACCCGAAGAAACTGCTCTTACTCTGAGGGCACTGGGCATTAATCAAAATATCCAGATTTATATTGCAGCTGGGGAGATATATGGCGGAGAAAGGAGAATGGCAAGTTTAGCAGAGTCTTATCCAAAATTGGTCAGTTCATGAAAACCGTAGTCACCTTCCTCAATTTTGTTACCTTTTATTCTTTGTTTTTTTCTCTCATAGGCTGCTTTGGATTTTCGTAACAGGTAAGAAAGGAGACGCTGTTGGATCCATCAGATCTCAGGTTTTTCCAAAATCACTCATCCCAGATGGCAGCATTGGATTATCTTGTCTCATTGGAGAGTGACATCTTTGTTCCCACATATGATGGAAACATGGCTAAAGTTGTTGAAGGCCATCGCAGGTACTGTCTTGATTCCCAACTGTCATTTGCTCATGTAATGCATTGCAACTTAGTTTGTGACCTACCTATGAAATAGGCAATTTTCTTGGTATTACAAAGTACCTTGGCCATTATTCAAATTCATTTTTGTTTTTTCCCCTTTGGTTTCATTAAGGTGATTACTAGTCTCCCGTTTCCTTTTTTAGTGTTTTTTCCTTGTCCTCTGCTTCGGACCTTGAATTTATTTGAGGTTCCCTCCAATTGCGATTTTTGACATTTGCTAATGAACAAGGATCACGTTCTACATCCTGTCAAAAAAAGGATCATGTTTTACATAATTTTGTGGTCCTGGCCTTCTTGGATTTTCTTCATGACATGGTTGAACTGAGTTGTGTGACCTCAGATATTTTTGTTCTTGTTCTCGAAACTAAGAATTTGTTGCATGTGACCACTTCCTCAGATTTCTTGGTTTCAAGAAGACGATATTGTTGGACAGAAAGCTGCTGGTTGATTTGATAGACCAGTACAGTAGTGGATCACTTACTTGGGATGAGTTTTCATCTGTTGTGAAGGAGACTCATGCAGATCGCATGGGGAACCCAACTAAAAGGTCGGTGATCCCAGACAGACCTAAAGAAGAGGACTACTTCTATGCCAACCCCGAGGAGTGTCTAGAACTTCCGGGTGAGCGATTACTGTCTGATGAACAACGATTGAGCAGCACATGATATCCTGTGCTAGTTAGTTTGTGACATTCGTCGGTGTTCTCCCACAGTGATAGCTTTTATTAACATTGATCTTTAAGAAAGTTGTCTACAAACAGGTATAAGCGATAAATGAGATTTTGTTCTGAAGAAGGCCACCATGAAGATCATTGGGAAATGTAAAACTTTGAAGATAGCCTGAGAGAAGATCTATGGATAAGATAAGCTTTGGAGGACACCAATTATATCTCTTTTTATCTATGCCAAAAACAATCCAACTCAAATTCATGTATAGAAGCCACCTTGCCATTTATGGGGTGAGAGCAAATCCGAGAAGGGCAAATGTAGAACAGAGGGAATGCCAACATAAATAAAGGGTGTTGTGGGTTTGCTTGGCACTGAAGGAACCATGAAAAGGTTTATTTCCCTCGACCTTCCATCTTGTATCTCATGTTTCTTATTTGGGTCATCAAGCCCATGGTCTCGTGATTTTGTGGCACATATACACTATATTCTCTTAATCGTTAACTCTTTCCTGTCTGTAGCTTGGGTTATAATGTAACAGGGAATGAAGTGTGCGATATTATGTATTTACTTTTGTTTTTTGGCGAATTACTCGAAATTGATTTAATACTTTGAAGTGTTTAATTTACTTCTTCCACTTTGGAGAGTTTTGGGGTCCTCATGGTCATAGGTCTCGTTCAAGGCTTTTTCCCTCTTCTTTTAAAGTAGTCATTTCTTCCAAAATTGTGGTAAAACTTGAATACACTTATGTCACCAGATAAAAAACTTATAAAAACTCAATAGATGAGATCGTTTTAAGCCTACTCAATGGCAGAAATTTGGATTGCATATACATTAAAAAGGTGGGTTTAATCAGAACTTTGATATAAACAAACAGGGAAACCAACGGTTTTCTGACTTGTATTTTGTTCTTTTCCTTTTTCAGTGTCAAAAATTTATCTGGCTTAGATAATAAAACATGGGTTACATTTGTTTAATATGTGATTTTAAGTCTAGGGAGTGATTTCAATTGGATGTCAGCATGTGGTCATTCTACAAGTTTTAGCTTAGCGCGTGGTAGCATTTTCTGTTTATTAATTCTTGTAGTGCGTTGAGCTTTCACTTGAGAATTTTGTATGGTCCCGATTCATTTTTGAGCTTTGACACTTGGGGACAATGACATAAAAGAATGACAAGATATGAAGCTATAGCCTATCCTCAAATATCAATTTGTATTTGGCAGAACTCATCATAGGATAATCCAAATAGCAGTACCTCTTTTCTGTCTTTGTTTTCGTTCTTTGCTGGAGTTTATTTCCAAATAGACAGAAGCTAATTGTCCTTGTCAAAGCGCTCACCCAAACATGGTTTTTTTTTTTTTTTTTGGGTTTAATTTATTATTTTTGGCTAAGGATTAAACATTTGTTTGAATGCAAGTACTTGGAGCTTTCAAGGTAGGTGTCGCGTCGCTTGCACAAATTTTTTTTTTTTCGTCTTCTTTAACCGTGATGAGAAGCACGCAGCAACACTCAAATAATTTGAGTAGTGATTAAGGAATACTTGGCTAAAAATAGGAGATCGAGGGAAAGAGCAATTTTTGAAACTTTTGAAGTAAATAGCGGGTTTTGAAGATATTTGTAGTAAATAGCATATGTACAATATAAATAATTTATTTATTGCGTAATAAAAAATTAAGGGGAAAATAAATTTACACATCCAATCTACTATGCATGTATGCAAGTGAGAATTATTCACGTTGTAGATAAGTGGGTAAATATTATTAAAACTATAAATCTACTATTTACTATAAATATTTTTAGAACCTATTATTTGTTTTTTATTTAATTTTAAAAGTGTTATTTACTACAATTTTCTGCTAAAAATTAACATCTATTAACTTCAAAATAATAACAATAATAGTAGCAGCAGGAACAACAACAGCAAAATCTTCTCCTATATGTGGTTGCTTACATTGATCTTAATAGTTATTTACTTAATTAAAATATAATTCCAGCTCAACTCTATACGTTCATCTCTATTGGCTGTCTAACCATTTCTTTTTTTTTTTTTGGGTGTTAATAATATAATTGATATGTATACAGAATGTTCTGTCTTAGTGTTTCACTCGTCATACTTTTCTTTTTGTTTTCAGCATTACATTCTTTTGTTTTTCTAAGCTTGAATTTTTCAAGTTTATTATTATTGCCGTTGTTGGTATTATTTAGTTGTTAACTTTAAAAGAATCGAGCATTTTTAGTCGCATACGAAACTATGATGGAGATGTGTTTCCAATGATAACAATACAACAGACATGCCAAGTAAATTATTTTTACCAATCATTTTTTGTGCATAATTTTCAAACCAAATAAAAAACCATTTTCCCTATTTTTTTAATATATATTTGAATGATCAAAGAAGACACCCTAAGAAAGAATCATATTAGACTTTGATTTGCCCCCCCTCCCCAAAAAAAAAAAAAAAAGTTCAAAGAGAACCTCAAGGCTTTGGCACTAAATGAACTTTTCAGTTCAAAACATAAATGTTAACACTTCAAAGCGAAAAAAAAAAAAAAAAAAAAAAAAAAAAAAAAACCTCTGCTACTAACAAAATAATAAACCCAGTTTAAAAAATACATTACATATAAGTCTAGATCTTATTGTTTTTTAATAGTAAGACTATAACCTTACGAGGTTAAACAGGATTATTCAAAAAAATGATTGAAGATTGCTTTCACACCCCGTCACAATCGGCAAAAAGTCTTCATTTAATACAACAGAAGGGTCAGATATGCACTATAAACGGAAGTAACGTTTCTTAAACAAGAGCTTCTTTGAATGGAGCTGCACATAGTTGCTTGAATTTGAAGTCACTCTAAACTTCTTAATCATTGTCGCCATTGAACAGCTTGGAAACTGTAGAGACAATAGCTTCAGCAACCCATTTTCCAAGGAAACTCTTTTATTATTCAAAACAAGGCAATTATTATTTTAGTAAACTTTCATGATATCTTCAATCTTGCATCCGATCCAATGTATTGGATTGCGAGGCTTGAACACCTGATCGAATGTGTTTGTATATTTAAATATTTCCCGTTTGTTTTAAATTCTAAGTGCACCATGTGCCTTTTATTGAGAGAGAAATCGAGAAAAAAAACACCAAAAAAAAAAAAAAAACCAACTTAAAAGGAAATGTAAGAAAGAAAACGTACTTTTTATTTATTTATTTATTTATTTTGTGTTTTACTGTTTTCCTTCTTGAGAAAGATAAGGTCATGCTCTTTCCAAATGAAATCTGCCACGTGGTTTTCATGTCATTAAGAAATTGAAACATTTTCAAGTCAGATGTGAGCGATCAAATGTGTCTTGGCCGTGCTTAATGGCTGCATTCACTACAACTCAAAGCACTTTCCGCCACGCTCTCAAGCGGTGGAGGAAAGTCTACGACGTTGGTCAAGTTCAGCAACGTCGTAAGACATTTCTTCAAACCATCTAATTTTCTTCTTCTTCTTCCTCGAACGACAGAGAAGTTGTTCTTCTTATCCCACAAGGTCCTCTCTTTAAAAACAATGAACAAAAGAGATAAAATCATGAAACAAAAACTAAAAAAAAAAAGGTACATCATTTAAGAAAGTCCAAAGCAACACCATTAATAATGGAGATATCTAGTGTTGGTCTTGCGTCAGCCGGGGTAGAGGATGTTCAGTGAATGGCAAATTAAAATAGTCAAATTTTGAAGAGAAATGATGCAAAGAAGAGATCTAAATTTTGAAGAGAGAGGATAAAGAAAGGAGATCTGATTTTTTTTTTTTTTTTTTTTTTTTTTTTTTTTTTTTTTATGGAACATGAAATATAATTTGAATTAGTAATAAAGATTCTAGAGGTGGAGAGATTTAAAAAAACAAGATGAGAATATAAAATTTGAAATTTAAAATTTCGAAAGTCGCACATACTAAATTTCGATGTCGATTGACGAGTAATCAATGTGCAAAGCCTTGTGTAGGTACTTTCAATGTGGTTTGATGGACAACCAACATTGAACGCCCTTGTCAAGTACTTTTCATGTCAGTTGTTAAGCATCTGACATGAAAACTCTTGCGTGCCAATCTATCGTACTAATTGACATAGAACTACCATCGTTTATTCATATTTGTGTAGTGGTGATTTTAGTTGGAGCACCAAATTTTAGGGTCATTCCAAAAACTAAAAAGCTGAATAAAAATATTGGATTTTCAACCAATTGGTCTATATAACGTGATCTGCAAAAGAATCACCAAGATAGTGACAAATGGGTTAGTATGATCCTGCCTTCCATTATTGTTGATGAGCAAAGTTCTTGAAGTTACTAATTATCGATAACTTTATTCTGGCTTTTATGTGATCTTTTTATCTGTTCAAAGCCGATTGATAAAAAAGATTTTACAGAATTAAAACTTGATATCAGCAAGAAATATGATTAGGTAGAATTGTCATCTCTTGAAATCGTGATGCATGAAGGATTTCTTAACCAAAGCGGCGACGGATTTTTTTTTTTTAATTTATTTACCACAGTTCAGTCCTCTTTTTTACTTAATGAAGTGCCGCATGGAGGTGTTAAACGCCAAAGAGGATCGAGACAAGGTTGTCCTCGTTCATCTATTCTTCCTTGTTTGCGAGAAAGGGCTCAAAACGCTTTGCAAGAAGCGCTAAATGGAAAGAGTAGTTGGTGAGAGTGGTTTGTTGTGGCCTTGCACCACGGTAGCTCATCTGTTTTCCTCATGAATAACATCTTTTTGGTAAAATATATAAGAAAGTCTGAAGTTGTAACGACCTGTACTTCATTTGGCACAATATTATTCACTTTGGACTTATGCCCACAAGGTTTTGCTTTTGGTTTCACCCAAAAAGGCTTTATACCAACAAGAGATGGTAAACTTACTTACAAACTATGAATTATGACTTTTTTTAGATGATGTGACACTACACAACTTATCCTGTCTTGGCCACTTTTGCCTTAGAAGATCATTAATTATCACAATCATCTCATCTTTTGGGCCCAACATCTTTCATGACCACACTTTCGACTATGTTATATAATCTCTGATACTATATACATCGACACACACCTCTAGTTGTATGATATTGTCCATTTTGAATCTAAGTCCCTATGGTTTTACTAGTCTTGAGCTTTACCCAAAAAAGCCTCGTACTATTAAGGGATGGTATCTTTACTTATAAACCATCACATATGACATGTCTTGCATGATATGGGACTGCACAACTTACTTGTCTTGGCCCTTTATCCCTCAAGAAATTGATGGCTATAGTAGACTCTCTACAAAGTATTATCCATATGCATAAAAGAACACCCAAGACAAGTGATTAGTTTGGAAACTTAGTTATTAGCTTTAGCCCAAATTTACCTCGACATTGGATCTTAAGGGAAACCCATAGTAAAGCTAGAAAATATTTTTAGCAAAGGCACTAAAAAATAAGATATATTTTTTTAAAAAATAAAGACATAGTAATATATTTTAACTATTTCATGAGGGTACAATTATGTTTTTCTTTTTTTACAAAATGAAGGCACAACTAAAATTAGTAGGGCGTACCTAAAATTTTACACAAAAATTAAGAATAAAACTTAAATTTTTGAAAATGTGAGTGATTTTGCAAAATCCGGAGTGAAATCCATTGAGTGATTTTATGATGGAAATTGATGAGTTGCATAGCATTTATATACGGGGGAAATAAATTGTGACAACCAACATCCTATTTCAGTAAGGGTATGTATATTAATCTTTTTTAACATAAATATTATGAAAAATATGTATAACTACATGCAAAATTTTTAGAAATGCAATCTTTTGAAATTACTTTATATAAAAGGGAATTCTCATAAATGCCATCTTTTAATATTTACTTTTCTAAATGCCACAAATATTCATTCGTAGTATAACTTAATATGTAATATGAATGATAGTATGATATAAAATTTTCTAAGTGTGGCATAACTAAACACAACTTTTGAAAGTGTAGCCTAACATATAATTTTCTCTTATATAAATATCGCATATGTTTAAGTACGACACTACTTTTTACATGTGGAATGAATAAATTTATGTTTTTTATAAGTGTGACATAACATGTTATTTTCTCTAACTGTATTAAATTATTTTCTAAGAACTACCAAATGCATATATGGAAATAAAGCCTAAATAAGTGTAAAGTTCTAGGGGTGTAAGAGAATATTATATTTTAGTGGAAGCAAAATAAAAATGTGATAAGATTTTTAAAGCTTAAAAAATTGAGGTAGCTGTCCCACTGGGAACTAAATAAATCCACACTGGGAAATAATAGAATCAAAATCGTAGAAAATGTCACATTTCATAAAAATTTAGTGACAAATTCATGTATACTTTAAGATGTTAGCAAATGTCACCTATCAATTTAGCTATTCAAATTATACAATTGTTAGACGAAAATATCCTCCATATAACCTCAAAACAAGTCAGATGTTTTCTTTTTGTTTTCTTCTTCCTCTCCCTCTCTCTCTTTTATCTCTTTGTTCCTCTCTCTCTCTCTATGTCCACAACAAATCTAGTGATGAGTTGATAACTCTAGTTTAGAGAGTTATTTGGCCACTTTTAGTTAGCGAATATTACTATGTTCTTGAGATAAATTACATGAAACATCTAACTTTTTCATGAAAGTATGCTTTTATTGATGTAGGTTAAAGAAAGAAAGAAAAGAAAACAAAAGGGAGCACGAGTACAAGAAATTGGAGAAAAAATTGCAAATCAAGCACGAACTTGGACCTTGTTGGCAGAGCTGAAGCACCGCGGCGCCCAAAGAGCAGCGCCGCGGCACCCAAGGTGGTCTGGAGTTGATGGCATTTGGCAGGGACTCAACTCCGCGGTGCTGGGAAAGGAGCGCAGCGACGCTATGGCAGAAAAGAAGAAAAAAAGAAAAGAAGCGCTGCAGCGCTTGGAAAGAAGGGCCGTGGCACCAATGGTGATTCTGAACCACGATTTTTGGATGTGAAACAAGGGTTTTGTTAACTTAAAGTAGTATAAATAGACAACGATGAAATAGTCTTAGAAGGGAGGTTTTTCTTATTTTTCAGAGCGTTGTTTATTTTTCTTAGGAGTTGTCAAGCAATCCGGAGTAAGAAGTGAGAGATTGGTGATAGAATTTCTTGCTCTCTTAACTCTTAATGTTTGATTCAATTAAATTTTCAGTTTTTATTTCTTTTTCAATTATGTTCTAATTTTCTTAGTTAGGGCTATGATGTAGCCTAATCATGACGATGTGAATTTCATATTTATGCACCATAATTGATTTCATTCATGTGAGTTATTTGTTATTATGTTTACTGCTTTTGAATGATTAGCTACTATTTAAATGATCTGATGTGCATGTTCAAAACTGAGAAGGGAGAATTATGCAAATGCTTCATCAACATATAACCATGAATTAAATATGGATAGAGATATACCATATTATTTGTGTGGCTTTATCGGGAAAGTTCATGAATCCTAATGCATTCCAATTTATTTAAATTCACATAGAGATATAGTGAGTTAATAAACTGAGTAGATTTGCTATACCTAGAGATAGGATAGTAAATAATTTAGGAATTTCCGTCATCACATGTGTATTGTTAATTGGGTTGCATAATTTTATGAAATTCATATCTAGTGATTATGGAGAAATTAAATGCCTTAACGCCTTGTCGTATTGAAGTATCTCTTGAAATTAATTACAATTTTTATTCTTAATTTAGTACTTTAGTTAAGTAGTTTATTCAATCACAACTTCATATGATCAGCTAGATAAACCTTAGAGTCAATTCAACTTTAGTACTTAGTTAGATTATTATACAACAGTCTCTATGAGACAATACTCTTACTCACTATTGTATTACTTGATCGATAACGTGCACTTGCGTTAGTGAATTTTACCGAACAAGTTTTTGGCTCCGTTGCCGGGGACTACTTGTTTAATACTAATTAATATTAATACTAGATAACTCTTGATTTAATCTAGTTTCTTTTGTTTTGTTCATTTTTAGGAGTACGTTGGTGTATGAGAAGAACTAAACAAGGGGAACTTGTTAAATTTGATCTAGAAATCGTGCGTACTTTCAAAAGTTTGTTAAGAGAACAGAGAAATCGCACTAAGAAAATGGCGGATGCAGTTGAAGCTGAAAACCCTCGTCGACTTTTGAGAGATTATGCAACATCAACTGTTCAAGGTGCCACTTCAAGCATTAGGAGGCCGGCTATTCAAGCGAACAACTTTGAGATCAAGCCATCTCTCATCCAAATGATTCAACAATCAGTGCAATTTAGTGGGCTACCTTGTGATGATCCAAACGCCCACATTGGTGCATTCCTCGAAATCTGTGACACTATTAAATTTAATGGAATGTCAGATGATGCAATTAGACTGAGATTGTTCCCATTCTCGCTAAGGGATAAAGCCAAGAATTGGCTCACATCTCTTCCTACAGGATCAATCACCACCTGGGATACTATGGCTCAAAAATTCCTTGGTAAGTTTTTCCCTCCAGCAAAATCTACAAAAATACGTCACGATATTACTAATTTTTTGCAGATGGACAATGAATCGCTATACGAGGCATGGGAAAGATTCAAGGAGCTGCTAAGGAGGTGCCCACATCATGGATTACTAGTCTGGATGCAGCTACAAACTTTTTACAATGGGTCTAGCGCAAGTATCTAGGCTACCATTGATGCAGCTGCAGGTGAGACATTAAATAATAAAACACCTGAGGAGGCTTTTGATCTAATGAAGAGATGGCATCAAACAACTATCAGTGGCCTACTGAAAGGCTACAACCTAGGAGAACTACAAGAGTTCATGAAGTGGATGCATTATCTGCACTCACAGCTTAGTTTGAAGCGCTTAACAGAAAGATAGACCATATGAGTGCTTCAGCTATGAAAATTCAGAATGCCATATGTGAATTTTGTGGTGGAGGACATGCCAGCAATGAATGCCAGGTAGGAAACAATTTTGCTCAACCTTCTGAAAATGCTAATTTTGTTGGAAATTTTAATAGGTCACAAAATAATCCTTATTCCAACACTTACAACCTGGGGTGGCGGAATCATCCTAATTTTTCATGGGGCAATCAAAATACGATGAGACCACCACCAGGATTCAAGCAACAGGAGGAGAAAAATCCGAATCTGGAAGATATTGTTGCTAAGCTGGCGACCTCCACTCAAGATTTCATGAAGAGTACAGATGCAAGACTCCAGAATCAAGAGTCATCTATCAGAAATTTGGAGATGCAAATAGGACAGATGGCTAATATGATCTCAGGTAGACCACAGGGTTCTTTGCCAAGCAACGCAGAAAAGAATCCTATTGAGAACATAAAGGCAATTACTTTGAGAAGTGGCAAACAATTGGGACAATAAGATGCTAAACAGGAGGTCAATATTGAACAAGAAGAAAAGAGTAATGAGCAATCCAAAGAGACACGCAAGAGTAAGCTTTTTCCAAATGATCCAAAGCCTTATGTGCCTCCCATTCCATTCCCTCAAAGACTCCAGCAGCAAAAATTAGATAAGCAATTTTCTAAATTTCTTGAGGTGTTTAAAAATTTGCATATTAACATTCCTTTTGCAGATGCTTTAGCCCAGATGCCTAGTTATGCAAAATTCTTAAAGGAGATTTTGGCCAACAAAAGGAAGCTGGAGGATTATGAAACGGTGAAATTGAATGAGGAATGTTCAGCCATTCTACAGAATAAGTTGCCACCTAAACTAAAAGATCCAGGGAGTTTTACCATTCCTTGTACTATTGGTGACTCTTATTTCGAAAAAGCATTATGTGATTTAGGTGCTGGTATCAATTTAATGCCTTTTTCTATCTTTAAGAAATTAGGTTTGGGAGAGGTTAAAACAACCACAGTGTCACTTCAACTTGCAGACCGAACAATTAAGCACCCAAGAGGTATTGTGGAAGATGTACTAGTAAAGGTTGACAAGTTTATTTTTCCTGCAGATTTCATTGTTCTAGAAATGGAGGAAGATCATAAGGTTCCGCTCATTTTAGGCCGTCCTTTTCTAGCGACTGGAAGAACCTTGATAGATGTGCAATAAGGAAAATTAATTCTCAGGGTTCAAGATGATCATGTCACCTTTAATGTGTTTGAAGCAATGAAATATCCCTCAACTGGTGATTCTTGCTTTAGAATTGACACTATTGATAAGCTGGTATCCAAGGTTTTTCAAGAAGACGCTTTCAAGGATTCGCTTGAAGCTTGTCTAACCCAATCTACTGGTGCGGATGTTGAGAATGAGGAAATAAGGGAATATGTAGACTTTATGGAGGCAAATCCACCAATTCCGAGGCATAAGGCATTACAACTTGTAGAAGTGGGACAGTCCATCACAAGGCCTAAGCCGTCAATTGAAGAGCCTCCCATTCTTGAGCTTAAACCCTTACCTTCTCATTTAAAATATGCTTATTTAGATGGCAAATCCTCACTGCCTGTAACTATTTCTTCTTCTTTGACAGATCTTATGGAGGAAAAACTGCTTAGGGTGTTAAGAGAGCACAAAGGCGCAATTAGATGGAAGATCGCAGACATCAAGGGAATAAGCCCCTCCATTTGCATGCACAAAATTCTTATGGAGGAGAAATACAAGCCCACTATTCAACCCTAAAGGCGTCTGAATCCAAAAATGCAAGAAGTGGTGAAAGCTGAGGTTATCAAACTATTGGACACTGGGATCATCTATCCAATATCTGATAGTTCATGGGTAAGTCCTGTGCAAGTTGTGCCGAAGAAAGGAGGTATGACTATTCAAAAGAATGATAATAATGAGTTAATTCCAACTAGAACAGTTACTGGGTGGCGTGTTTATATGGACTATAGGAAATTAAATGACGCCACTAGGAAAGATCATTTTCCTTTACCATTTATTGACCAAATGTTGGAAAGACTTGCAGGACATGAATTTTATTGTTTTCTAGATGGATATTCAGGGTATAATCAGATCCCTATTGCACCTGAGGATTAAGAAAAGATTATGTTCACTTGTCCTTATGGCACTTTTGCATATAGAAGGATGCCCTTTGGTCTTTGTAATGCACCGACAACTTTTTAGCGTTGTATGATGACCATTTTTTTTGATATGGTTGAGAAATTCATTGAAATTTTCATGGATGACTTTTCTGTTTTTGGCACATCATTCGATTTATGCTTACATAATTTGGCATTGGTGTTACAAAGATGTGAGGAAACTAACCTTGTTTTGAATTAGGAAAAGTGTCATTTTATGGTGCAGGAAGGGATTGTGCTTGGATACAAAATCTTGAAAGACAGTATAGAAGTTGATAGAGCCAAAGTGGAGGTTATTGCAAAATTGCCTCCACCCACATCTGTCAAACTTGTTCGTGGATTCTTGGGGCATGCTGGATTTTATAGGCGATTTATAAAAGATTTTTCTAAAATTGCTAGACTTTTGTTTAACTTGTTGATTAAAGATGCCCCATTTGTGTTTTCTGATGAATGCTTGCAGGCCTTTAACACTTTGAAGGAAAAGCTTGTGTCGGCGCCTATCATGGCAACACCCGATTGGGATTTACCCTTTGAGCTCATGTGTGATGCAAGTGATTCAGCAATTGGAGCAGTGCTGGGCCAACGAAAGAATATAATTTTTCAAACTATATATTATGCTAGTCGAACCTTGTCGGGAGCACAACTGAATTACACAACAACAAAAAAGGAACTTCTGGTGGTAGTTTTTGCTTTTGATAAATTTCGTTCTTATTTGATTGGTTCAAAAGTAGTTGTTTACTTTGATCATTCTGATTTGAAATACTTACTTGAAAAGAAGGAATCCAAGCCTAGGTTAATCAGGTGGATATTGTTGCTTCAAGAGTTTGATTTGGAGATCAAGGATAAAAAGGGAACTGAGAACCTAGTTGCAGATCACTTATCTAGAATTCCTAATCATGATGAAGTGGGCAGCCCAATTCTGGAGGAATTCCCTGAGGAACAGGTATTCTCTATTAAATCCACATGAGTCTCATGGTATGCTGATTTGGTAAATTTTTTAGCGAGTAATGTTCTACCCCCTGATTTATCATATCAACAAAAGAAAAAATTCTTTTCTGATGTTAAACACTATTTTTGGGAAGACCCTTTCTTGTTTAAAGTTTGCGTAGATCAGATGATAAGAAGATGTGTTTTTGAGGACGAAATGGTAAGCATTTTACAACTTTGTCATGATGGAGAGGCTGGTGGTCATTTTAGTGGTTCTAAAACTGCTGCTAAAGTGTTACAATCAGGTTTCTATTGGCCCACACTTTTTAAAGATGCACACTTCTATGTAGCCTCATGCGATAGATGTCAAAGAATGGGAAATATCTCTAGAAAAAATGAGATGCTTTTAAACAACATTATTGTGTGTGAACTATTTGATGTTTGGGGTATTGATTTCATGGGACCATTTCCACCTTCATTTGGTAATGAATACATCTTAGTAGCCATTGAGTACGTATCTAAGTGGGTAGAAGCAGCTGCTATACCAACAAACGACACTAAGGTCATGGTCAAATTTCTGAAAGAGAACAATTTTTCCCGATTTGGCACCCCTAGGGCTATCATAAGTGATCAAGGGTCGCATTTTAGTAGCAAACAATTTGAGGCACTTTGAAAAAATATGGGGTTACACATAAGGTGGCACTAGCGTATCATCCTTAGACTAGTGGTCAAGTGGAGATTTCAAATAGGGAAATCAAGAGGATTTTGGAAAAGACAGTGAATGCCTCTAGGAAGGATTGGTCTACTAAGTTAAATGATGCACTTTGGGCATATAGAACTGCATTCAAAACTCCCATCGGGATGTCCCCTTTCAGGCTAGTTTTTGGAAAAGCATGTCACCTGCCAGTGGAGCTAGAACATAGGGCTTATTGGGCAACTAAATGTTTGAATTTTGATGCGCAGTTGACAGGTGAGGCTAGGTTGCTGCAACTAAATGAGTTGGATGAATTTCGGCTCGATGCTTATGAGAATGCAAAGCTTTACAAGGAGAAAACGAAAAGATGGCATGATAAGCACATTCTCAGAAAAGAATTTGCAGTTCTATAACTCTCGCCTTAAATTGTTTCTAGGTAAGCTGAAATCTAGGTGGTTAGGACCATTTACAGTAACACAGTCTTTCCATCTGGAGCAATAGAGGTTGCACACGATACCAAAGGCACATTTAAGGTCAACGGTCAGCGCTTGAAGCCCTACTTTGGAGGTGGAGTTAACAGGCATAAAACCAACATCGATTTACAAGCTCCTACAAAGTGACATTGAGACAGTTTGGCTGAAGACAATAAAGCAAGTGCTTCTTGGGAGGCAACCCAAGCATTTCCCTATTTATCATGTAAAAATAAAAATAAAAATAAAAATAATAAATAAATAAATACTTTAGGTTATTTTTGTTTGTCAAGTGTCGATCTTGTTTTGCAGGTGTTGAAGTCAGTAAGGGAGCATGCAGAAAAAAGTCATTGAGTGAACTGAGTTTTTTTTTCGTTTGGGCAGAATCCAAGCGCCGCAACCCTCAATTTAGAGCGTCGCGGCGCTGGTTTGGATGAGAAGCAGAATTTTTGTTTGCAGAAGTAAAGCGCCGCAGCGCTATAACACTAGCGTCGTGGCGCCAAAAAAAAAAAGGGCAGAAAATTAGCGCCGCAGCGCTGGAATCAGCGCCGCGGCGCTGTTTGTGTGATTTCGAAAAAAAAGGGGCTTTAAACATAACCACCCACCTTTCTTTCCTACATTCTCACCCATTCACTTTCTCTCTCTAAACTCAACTCCTTTCTCCCACTTCTTCTTCTCCCTTCTCTCTAGAAAACTTTGCCATCCTCCACCGTTTTGGCTGCCTTCTCTCTTTTGTTCGTCCTTCTCATCAAGTAAGTTATCTCCCTTCCATATATGTGATTTTTTTTAATTTTTGTTATTTTTATTTTATTTTATTATTTTATATTTGTGTGATTCTTTCTGAAATTTGAACTTCTGAGGTTATTTATGATTCATAGTTAGATTTTACCATAGGTGGTCTTTGGTAAGTGAAATCTTGGCAGTGTTGGGTACCCTCTATGCAGTTGTAGGGAGCAATAATTTTTGTTGAGTGTTTAGTCTTTAAGTGTGTGTGCCACCTAAAAAAAAAATGGCTTCTAAGCACACACGAACTTCAGCCTCATCATCCACCACATATAGCCATTTTGTGAGTGAGGCCGCGAGAAAAAGACATAACAATGCCATTGTTAAGAAAACTGTAGTACCGGAACGGGGTTTAGACTTTAGTGATTGTTTTTCTACAGTCTTTTTTAATATGGTTATGCAAAGAGGATGGAGCAAATTTCTTGAGCAACCCGAGACGGCTGTAGTCCCACTTATTCGAGAATTTTATGCCAATGTTTCAGAGCACACTAACCTCCAGGTAAGTGTACGAGGTAAGATGGTTCGTTTTGATAAAAGAACCATTAACAGGTATTATGGGCTCCGAAATATCGATAATGATGATTATTATGAATACCTAAGTGAACATTTGGATTTTGAGGAAGTTCTTGGTACAATAGCTACTCCAGGCACCACGTGAAAATTAACACGGGGCGGCGAAGCAGTGTCATTTCCCTCCTCCGCATTAAACAAGAAGTACAAAGCTTGGTTGTATTTTATTGCGTCTAAATTAATGCCTGTAATGCATTTTTCTAATGTTACCAAGGACATAGCTGCCTTGTTGTTTGCCATTGTTACAGGTAAAACTATCGATGTGGGGAAAGTAATCCAAGACAGTATTCTTAGAACCGCTATGGGTTTGACGACTGGTGGTTTGGGTCACTCTTCCCTCATCACAAGACTATGCATCGACGCCGGAGTCCCGTTCGACCAAGAGGAAGAATTATTACAACCAATGAAAATCATCAACAGAAAGGTCGTGGGAAGCTTCCGAGACCAAGATGTACGCCCTCCGTTTCGGCAAGACACTGGTGCCTCAGCCTCGAGCCAACCCTCTCACCCCGAACAAGTCACTCCTACAGCTCAACCGCCTGCTGTACCTGCCCCTGAGTTACCAATCAGTGATCGCTTGCGTCGTCTGGAACTGGGCCTAGAATATAATATTGCCATGACGCGGGCAATTGCTCGACACTTGGGCATGGATGAATCTCAACTTCCCCCTCCACCGCATTTTCCTGATCACCTTGAGCCTTGATTTCACTTTCAATATGTATTTCATTCTTTAGGTTTTCTTTTCATTCTCAACTTCTTAAGGTTTTTGTTTTGTTTGTTTTCCTTGTTGTCCAGATCACTTCTTGGAGTTCACGTGGCTGCACAAGTCCAATTGGCCTCATTTGTTACTCAGGGGGTTTCCCTTACCTTTTCTTTTTTATTTATACATTGAGGGCAATGCTTTATTTAGTTTGGGGGGGAAACAAAATTTTTTGTTTGTTAAAACTTGTGTTAACCCTTTTGAAACTTGAAGTGATACATTCCTGCATTGATGAATTTTGATACGATTGAATCCTTTATTTGGATGTCTTGAAATTCGTCGGAGGTGTGAATTTTTGTCTAAACGTGTGATGGATTTGTTGTTTAATTCTAATTCTGAATTTATGATCTATTTCTTGAGCACAAAAATCTTGAATTTTTGAATTGTGTGTATGTCCAGTTGATGTTCACCCATGTTTTAGAATTCATTTGATTTTCTCTCGAGGCAAAATCCTAGGCTACATCTGACTGAAAACATGATTTAGGCCATTTTTGGATCGTTTGAGCCGTTCAAGCGGACCTTGGTTAAATATCCCTAGTCACCTTGTTGAGCCTTGATGCATTAGCCGTTCTTTCTTTGTCACCCACATTTGTTAAACCAGCCAATCATTTATACCTTGTCCCACATCTCGGAAACATGTTGATTTCTGAAGAAGGTGAGTGTATTTTGGGAGGTAGAGTGGAGCAAGGGAGTTGTTGAGTTGTTACTTGAAGCATAGAAGTTTTTGAGTTTGACGTTGAATTAATTTCGCTATTTAAGGATCTTATTAGTATTCATATTATTTTTATACCAAAAAAAATGCAAAACAATAAGAAAAGAAAAAAAAAAAGAAAAGAAAAAAAAAAGAAAAAGAAAAAGAAAAAGAAAACAACAACAACATAAAACCAGAAAAAAAAAGAGGTTGAAACAACAACAGTGAGTGACTAAGAAAATGAAAGTGCATAATTGAGTGCAGTTGAGGGCGATGGAGTGAGTGATGAGACTGTAAAAGTGTACATTTTCTAAGGCTTAAATCATTTATTTACGTTTTTATTTCTCATTAAATTCTCTAATTAATAGCAATTTTGTGTTAATAAGTATTTTCGTGTCTTAGTGTGTAAATATGTTTAAAAATGTGTTTTTAGTATGTTTTTATGTTTTTAGTAATTTTTAGAATCATTTTGATGTGTTAAATAAGTGTCTAGTTTATAAATAGTCAAACCGTAAAAGTAATGCAGTTATTTTATTTTGAGTTTTAGAGTGTTTAATAGTGTGCTTTGAGTTTATAAATATGTTTTTATTATATTTTTAGTAATTTCTAAAATATTTCCAAGTCATAAAAATTATATCTGTGCCAAACCGTAAGAGACTGGAAATTTTAGGAGTTTTTATTTATTTTTGTGTGTTTTAATATAAAATAAATATTTTTAATATTTTTGTAAATATTATTTTTGTAAAATAATTAAATTTAGTGTGTTTGTGATTTTTAGATTTGAAATCTGGAGGAAAAACGGAGCAAAATGACACCAAAACGGACAAAATCGGACATCAAATGCATCAAAAAGATTAAGGAAATTTGAATTTATATTAAATGGGACACGTGGTGAGTTTTTAACCGTTCGATCACCTGCCAAATCAATCTCAGCCGTCCGAGGAAGAGACACGTGTCAACGCGTCATCCGGTGCGTCGGCGAAATCTCAGGGTACAGTCCACGTGTCGAAGAACGATTGGCGCGTGTAATTCACGCGTTGACAAGCTGCAGACGCGTCAGAGGGGAGTCGCAGGCCGTGTCTGCTTGCGTGTGGGTGAGTCTACGAAAACCATAGCACCGCGGCGCTGGGAAAGGAGCGCCGCGGCGCTGAGTCCCTGCGAAATGCCATCAACTCCAAACCACCTTGGGCGCCACGGCGCTGCTCTTTGGGCGCCGCGACGCTTCAGCTCTGCCAACAAGGTCCAAGTTCGTGCTTGATTTGCAATTTTTTCATGTCACGGCCTGCGACTCACCCACACGCGAGCAAACACGGCCTGCGACTCCCCTCTGACGCGTCTACAGCTTGTCAGCGCGTGAATTACACGCGCCAATCGTTCTTCGACACGTGGACTGTACCCTGAGATTCCGCTGACGCACCGGATGACGCGTTGACACGTGTCTCTTCCTCGAACGGCTGAGATTGATTTGGCAGGTGATCGAACGGTTAAAAACTCGCCACGTGTCCCATTTAATATAAATTCGAATTTCCTTAATCTTTTTTATGCATTTGATGTCCGATTTTGTCCGTTTTGGTGTCGTTTTGCTCCGTTTTTCCTCCAGAGTTCAAATCTAAAAATCACAAACACACTAAATTTAATTATTTTACAAAAATAATATTTACAAAAATATTAAAAATATTTATTTTATATTAAAACACACAAAAATAAATAAAAACTCCTAAAATTTCCAATCTCTTACGGTTTGGCACAGATATAATTTTTATGACTTGGAAATATTTTTAGAAATTACTAAAAATATAATAAAACATATTTATAATTTTTGCAAAACCGTGGGCGGCACATGGTTTTCGCACAGTAAAACCGCCCACCGATTTTCTCTATTTATTTCCTTCCTCTCTCTCTCTCCACACCCTCACGTCTCACTTTCTCTCTCTCTCTTGATCTCTCTCGGCACTCTCTCTCTCTCTCTACATCTCTCTCAAATTTTTAAACCCCATTTCGAATCCAAGCTTCGGGTTAGCAAGGAGGAAGCTCGGGGACGTGATTTAGCAACCGAGATCGCGGATTGAAGCTTTGATTCGAGGTTAGATTTGAAATTTCTAAACTTTTTCTAAAATTTTCAATTTTGTGCATTTTTGAAATCTAGGTTTGTTTAAGCTTAGAAAACCGTGGATTTGAGTTGAATGAACTTAGAACAACTAGAATCTAAGCTTAGATTGAAGAAAAACGAATTGAATTCAAGATTTTTCATTTTTTCTCAATTTTTCTCATTTTTGGATTTTCGGGATTTTTGTGTTTGAATCTTGTTTAAATGAGTTTTAAAGTGTCTAGATATGTTTTTCTATCATCTATGAATGTTTTCTATGCCTGAGATTTAAGAAAAACAGGTTAGAATCAAGATTTGGGTTTTCAAAAAATCGAAACCCGTGGCTGGAATTTTTGGGTTTTCCCAGTTCGACAGGCCGAAGTGCGTGTTCGGCAGGCCAAAACAGGGATCGGCAGGCCGGTGTTCTTCAGTCCGGCAGGCTGAACCTGGAAATTGTTTGGTCGACCAAACTTTGCTTCCGGTAGGCCGAACTGTGCAATTCGGCAGGCCGAAGTAGGGAGTCCAGCAGGCCGACCGAGGCATGGAAATTTTTGTGATTTTCACTCGTTTTCACTATTTTGAACCCTGATTTAATTCCCAACCTTATAGAATGATTTTAATGATACAAATGGCACACTAGGACATCATAAAATGGTTTAGTAACATAGAATGTCTCGAACTAGATATTGATCGACTTAGTTTGTATCTAGGATCGTTCATGGTTCCGTGGAGCTAACGTATAGCGGACCGGGATTACGGTGTGGGGCACCGGCACGAGTATTGAGGTAGGACTTCTATCCTATTTCTTTGGTAGCCTGGTTTTGAAATGATTTGGCTTTGAAAAGGATTTCTATTAAAATGTTTTCAACGGTGTTTGAAAATGGATTTATCGGTTATATTTTAATATACCGTGATCTGAAATGAACTTCATAATGAATGTAAAGAACAATACTCGGTAATTGGGTTTTGAATGATAAAGATAATAAACACATAGGCATGATGCCATATCAGAGATCGGGTCGTGTAGCGATCGACCTTGGGGGCAGGTCCCGAAACCCAGCTGGGCCACTACGGTGGTGATATCATGGTTTGCCTAGGTAAAAGAAAAATGGTGTTTTGATTGTGCGAGTAGACTGTTCTGGGTCAAGACAGCTCTACTCAAATTATTTATTTATTTTTTATTCAAGTTTTCTTTAGAGTAACTTCTAAACAATGATATATTTCTTTACATTAAATTATTTTATAAAACATAGTCCTACTGAGCCTTTCGCTCACGTTTTATTGTTTTAAATTTCTCCACCCCTCTAGGTGGTTTCCCATTTAGGTTTGGAGAGGATTCTTCGGATCGAACTCAGGAGCAATAGGAGGGTTTATTTATATTTTGTATTATTTAATCAAGGCATGTAAGATTTTAACTTTATTTGTACTTGGACTGTAATTGTATTTATGATATTGTCAGAACCATGTGTGTGCATAAGTTGTGGGTTGTGGAACCCATACTCGCGGTTCTTTATTAATTTTTATTAATTGCTTAATATTTATAAATTCTTTTATAAAAATGTGGTGGAAATCTTCTTATTTCTCACTTAATTTGATCCTTAAACCATTGGTTTTAATTAAATTCTCTTTTAATTAATCTAAATAATCCGCCACGTCACCTCCCGTACTCCGGAGCGTGACATGTCTATAATGCGTTAAAAACTCATTTTTAACAAATAAGTATGATTTTAAAATTAACTAACTAAAATTACTAACAAAAATTACAGCCAAGCATTTACTATGTCATTCATTCTTTATAATAATCAAAGTGTTCCTATGCATCGCCCATGCCAACCTATATCTACAATAAAATCAAAACTTAATTTTGTAAGAGTTTTAGCTAAGTTAACAAGAAAATCATAAGTTTTCTAAAAATGATTTTGACATTATAACTACTTAGAAAACTTTAAAAAACTAAAAACATTTACCTTTATTTTGCTAGAGTTTCCCCCTTTCCTCAGCAAAAAGGAAATTTAAAAGGATATAGTGAAAGTAAAAACATATATAATTTTACTATGCTTAACTATTTTATAACAAAAAAAAAAAACTAGAAGTATCTTACAAAAACATAAAACTACAACTAAGAGAAAACTAACCTATGAAGAGAGAAAAGAAGGGAATTACTCCAAATTATGGAGAAAGGGGTGAAGAATACATGCCATGTAGGGGGTATTTATAGTTTAAGGAAATCTAATATTTACATGATTTATTACATTTTTATTTATTTTTTTAATTTTTTTTATTATTTTATTTGGATAATTTTGATGCAAAATGACTAGCATGGCAAAATGAAAGATTTGACATTTTTTGAATAAAAATTGTAGCAGCCCATATTTCTCTTTAATCAGATTCAAATATGATTTTATTAGATTTTTTGTGATTTTTTCCTTTTTTTCTTCTTTTTTTTTTTCTCATGCTTGAATCAAGTTCAAGAGTTGAGAATTATCTCGCTAATTGTGTGGAGCATAGCACACTCGCATGGAGACACATTGAAGACTATAGGATGAGCTGACAAAGACTTGGCAGATGGCTCGAATAAAGGTGCTGGATGGAGGCTTACTGAGCGTTGGATTTGCTGACTAGTAAGCTGATCTAACCATTCCAACAGTGCTCTCACATGTGATTAGGCACAGTGGACTTGCAAGGAGGCTAGACATGCGGATGTCCTGAATCACGTGGGAGGTTTGATCGGATGGCCATGAGCTCATCACATGTCTAGCTTTGAATTTTATTTTATTTTTTTAAATTTTTGATGCATTTGAGGTTTGTTTTTCCCGTTTTTGCACCGTTTGCTTTATTTTTCTTGTAGATTTCAAATCTAAAACAAAATAAACAAACTAATTAATTATTTTACAAATATAATTTTTGCACTAATTTAGATACAATTAAACAAAAAAATATTAAAAATAAATAAAAACTTCTAAAATTAACAAACTTAACAGATATATTATTTAAGACCCGAGTATATTTTTAAAAATTATTAGAAAAATTGTAAACATATTTACAAACTAAAAACTTACTTATAAACATTTTAAGACAAATTAAATCACACAACTTTAATTTTAAAGTTCTAACTATTTACAAACTAATTAATTAGTTAACACATCTAAATGATTCTAAAAATTACTAAAAATATTATTAAACATAAAAACACACTAAAATATATTTTCATACAAACACACTAAAATACTAATTAATATACAAATGCTATAATCAAGGAATTTAATGAGAAATGTTAGTGCAAATTAATGATATTTAGCCATAAAAAATGTGCATTTTCACAGTCACATCTTATCCCCCAACTATCTATTGAAACAATAGTACGTAGTAGAAATTAAAATTTTTTTATACCAGAGTATTTTTCAAAACACAAGTTTGACATGCTGTATGCATAAATTAACCAAATCTTACTAACCTTGTTTGCTGAAGAACTCCTGCAATTGATGAAAAGAAGAATGTTTCAAAAAAGTCTCAACCAATTAGTCTTTTTTGCTATTCTCTATCCACGATCAGAGTGCATGTTGGAGCATGTCGTACAACTCTTCCCTAGTAACTTTCCTTCCAACCAATCGAGAGATACCCAAAACTACCGTTTGTGATTTGTGAACAATAGCTCTTCAGGAAAGTTTTAGAGACTCACAATATAGAGACACTCTTGATTTCTCAACTGATCTAAATAGCTTTGAAGTCTCACTCCCTATTTATAGAGGTTAGACCTAGGGATTAGTCCTTATTAAATAAGGCCTCAAAAATTCTAATCTAGATCAATATCTGATAAAATCATGTAAAAACGCGTGATCAAATTATTGTTCAGTTGACAGGCCGAATTGACAGATCGGCCTGCTAAACTTGCTCCATTAACAAGCTTATCTGATCGGCCTACTGAACTTACAATAAATTATCCCTACGAATTTTTTATTTCCCATCTGAGATTTTTTGGATAACGCATCAGTTTTAATTCAAATAACCCAATAGAGAAGTTATTTGATTAAAACAACCATGTCTAGATAATCTCTAGGAAAATAAATATTCTAGATAATTCAACAAGGCTATCTTGAATTAAGTTTTCACAAAATTAATTCAACCAATAAACAGACATAAATTCTCTGATCCCATCAAATTTCAGGCAATCTAATAATTTAATATAAGTCACCAATTTATTAGAAAAGCACGTTGTATCGTTACAGAATTTATTATGAGCTAGCAAAGGGGACCTGATGGACCTATATAGTTTAAGCTCCCAATAATTATGAAACCTAATATCCCAGATATACATTTCATAATTATCAACTCTAACACTAGTCCACTAAAAGCTTAGAGCTGCACTCTCGAACTATATAAAATTATAAAGCCTGAATAGCTAAGTCTCCATGACATAGCATAATGTATCATATCCCTATAGGATTATCCATAATCAGTTTACGGACAAATTCTGTTTTACTTTCCTGATTATTTTTCTCTTACATTTCATTATCTCACCATCGAAAAACTTACCATCTAAAGATGGTATACCATTCAGTTACACCTATGTATCTAAATTGTTAAGCCCTCTAGTCTTTCAATTGCAGGATAACGTATATAAGAGGATATCATTGACTCTTGAAGAGGAGCTATGGATTCCGTATCTATGAATAACAAGTCTATGCTATCAAGAGCCATGTCTCCAACGTACTGGTATGCATACCAAAATAAAATCTGGATGTCACCCTTTGGTATATCAAAAGACATAAGTTAAGACAACAAGCCCATTATTCATCTCAAGATTGAGATACAACACATGTGATTGTCTAAAGTGAATTGATTTGCCGTAACAGAATTATTAATCCAAATCAATTGCACTTTATGTCCTGATCCAATACATCGTCACCTATAAAATGCACCAATGTTTCTATTTGTGAAGTCTACCTTCGATGGCTAAGAAAAACTATCTCTTGTTTGGGATATAGACAATATAACAATCTTTGCATGAATAAAGCTTCTAACTTTATTCGCTCGATGGTAGATCTTATGATTTAGGCCGTCACTTTTAGAATCATGTCTTTCGCATAATCTGTCTATCATATGCCTACTTCTAAAGGTTTAGACTGATAGTCTCAGACTTTTGTTTGCTTATTTTACATCCAACAAATATGAAAGTAAAGAAGATACCAATTTGGCATATGAATAATAAATAAACTCTTTATTGATAAAAATATCTCCAAAACATATTATATTTTACTCCTTAAGGCATACATGTCTAACACTAGCTTATTACTAGTCCTGAGCAATTTATAAAAACCATAAAATAGACCAAATGATTGATTTCTCAAAAGCTTGTGACTCCTTGTAGAATGTCTTTAGGGTTTTTTTAAGAATCATGGCTTAAAATAAAATCCATATATTATTCAAGTTTATGCTTCATTTCAAGAGTATGTTTCATATTTAATATGGATTTTCCTGTTTATGTGCTATTCTATCACTAATCACTGCATACAAACCAAATAAATTTACACTAATATAAGCTAATTTATTTTAAAAAAAGCTTCTAAGTTTGTTTTTCATTCTTCTCTCTACTAATATAGAATAACAATAAATTAAGGACCATTAGGACTTTATTCGGCTTGTAATATAAGGCTATAGTAAAAAGGCAAGATGAAGGATAAATTTGAAGCTTAATTCACCCATAAGACGTGTACATTATTCTCAAACCTTTGAAATGTACAAATTATTTTCTAAGTAACAAACTCAGACTTGAAGTAAACTTTCATTTGTTATTTTTTATTTTATTTTTTTTGAATTTATAGACTTATAGAATAAACAAACTTCCTTTCATAACCCTTCTCATCCTCCCATAGCATTAACATACCCCAAAATACATCCAAACCAATTATACATCTTATGAAATAAATGTAAAAAGAAAGGATATGAAATTATCCAAAAGGCTAAGCTAAAAATTTGTGGGTGACAAAGAAAATGAAACATTAAGCACAACTGGATAACTAGAGATATAAAATGTATCTAGGTAAACTTGAAAAACTCAAATGATCCAAAGATGATCTAAATTATATCCTTCACTTAATATTATTTAGAATGCCTTGAGAGGGATTCAAACAAATTATAAGATCTTATAAAAATAAACTAAATTATATTAACATGAACAGTCTCTAGATTAGTGTAACAAATCAAATTTTAAGATTAATGCTCAAATTTTGGGATAATTAACCTAAATATAAGGCTAACACAAGAAATTAACATAAACTTAAACAATATCTGAATCTTATAACAAGCTATGATATAATCATGTTTCTTCATCGAACACGAGGCACATTAAAACAAACAGAATGAAATATGTTATAAACATGATTAAGACATGTCTCAAGAATGCTAAAGACTCCATAACTCAGCTATCCTAAATATACATGCATGCACACAACATGGAGAACATAAACGTAAATGAAAATATATGAAAGATTACATTCTTGGACCAAATTGAGATGCATTTCAAGACTAATGCCTTCACTTAACCATCCCGACACAAAAACAAGAATCTAAAAGTTTTACACACAGAACACCATTTTTTTCTTTTTTAATTTTTTTTAGGTTTTTTAAAGTTTTTTTTACGCTTGATTTTAGAGCAAGTGCCATTTTTGACACACAAAAATAGACTCAAACTTGAAAAATTTTGGCATAAATGTGAAAAATTTTGACACAAACACTTCCTCCTAACCTAAATTGAACATTGTCCTCAATGTTCAACAAGATTAAGCAGAAAGAGCAACAACATATCTATACAAGAGTATTTATTCAAAACACAAAAAAGTAAAAAAAAAAAAAACATAAATAAACAAACATGTTGTAGGTAAAACTAAAAGATCAAAGAGTTTAGAGAGAAATATCCAAATCTAGTTTGCACTTCTAGCTGAGTTTTAAAGATGCAGTGTCTGTCTTGGGAGTGGATTTGCATTTTCTGAGCAATTCCTTAACTGTAGGAGCATAAATTACAATCTTTCCTTCTAACTTTACAAGAAAGTTCTGTTTCACAACATTATTTAGAAAACTTAAAAAACCATCAAAGAAGCGCTAACATTAAACACACCTATTGGTTTATTAAAAATATCTAATTGATTCCAACTACCAACAACAAACATTTCTTCTAGAGTTCCTAGACCTCCTGGTAAATAATGAAAGTATCTAAGTGATGAATCATAGTTTTGAGATGCCTAGGGATATTTTTGATTGTTTTCTTGGTTCATATGGTTTCACCATAAAGATTATCTCGAATAAGAAAATGAGGGATAATATCTAGGACTCCTCCATACACAAGGTTTATTTTTTTCTTAGCCAAGATTTGCCCTAAATGGAATGCAACATATAAATACTCTACACCATTTCCTAGATTAAAACCACAAAATACATAGATATTTTTAAAATTTAGAGATGATTAGGACGAGGAGTCCACAATAGTTTCTAAGAAACTAAGACTCTTTTTTTTTTTTTAGAATTTTACATTTTTTATGACATGAAAACTTTTTACACTGCTCTTAGTAAAACTCTAATGACGAATGAGATATAATATATGATTGAGTGTGGTCGCAGACAAATAGGCAGGTAAAGATAGATGAAGACAAATAGACAGATGTAACTCAACCTTAGAACTTTAAAAATTTTACCAGATAAGTGTTGGCCTCAAGGTTTCAAATGAATTGTTTATTTTTATTTTGATGACAATAAACAATTAATTGCTAAGTGTTAATAATTTATCTTGAGTATATAGAGCCATTTAGTATTATTATTTTAGCATCTAAAGATACTTAGAAGAAATTCATCGTCTTGGAAGAAATTAAAAGAAGAAGAATCAATTTACCAAGAGCATGAAGATTGAAGAAATGACATTAATAAGCATGAAGAAAAGGTTTAATTTTATTTCTAAGTTTGTACGATGTTAGAGCATGCATATATATTTTTTTATCAAGTCTAATGGTTCAAGTTTGATTCTAATTGTTGTTTTAAATGTATTTTTCAAATCTTATCAAATCTTTTAGACCTAGTTTAAAATATGTTTGCAGTTTTAAAACATTATTCTAAATTTGTTCTCTATGCTAAAATCAAATATCAAGACTTAGAATTGATCTTTAAAATATTTTAAGTCGATTTTAAATAAATAGATTAAACAGAGCTTTTGAACTAAAACAAAGTGGTACTGGGCTAGCTGACAAGCCTAGTCAAGCAAGGGACAAGTAGTCTAGTGGATTGGCCAAACCTAGGTTAGGCTAGCTCATGTAGCAAGCTCAGTTGACTGAGCCATGTGTATGGTGGTCGATTGAATGCTCTAACGGCTAGTTTTCTAGCCATTGTAAATACACCTCAAATGGCTAGTTTGGGGTTCTAGCCTATAAATAGCCTTATTTTTGAGTTTGTTGACATCCAAAAACATCTAAAAATCATCCTTATATCAATCTCTAGGTGTTCAAAAAGCTTCCAAACAATCTTAAGCCAAGCTTGTTAAAAAATCTCTTTATATGCTTATTCTTCTCCTAATGAACTTCATATTACATTCTAAGCCTTTCTAGGAGTTGTAGGAAGTGAGCTTAAACATTCAAACATTTATAAAACTAAGTGTACTAGGTTTCTGAAGCCTTGGTAAAATTCAGAGTTGTTTTTGGCTAGCCAATCTCCATAAAATATGTAGATTGTAAGAGGTCATGGTGAGCCTTTGATAGATAAGTCACCGATTTGTACTTAGAGCGATTGTGCTAAAAATATGGTCATAATAGTGGAACAGGTCGAGTGAAGGTCTTGCTCAGGGATAGTGGATGTAGACGTTTTATTGAACTACTATAAACAGTGTTTGCATCTCTTTTCCCTTACCTTTTACTTTTGGCCATTTATATGTGATTGAATTTCTATTTATGCATTTATTGCTTAAGTGTTTAATCTAAAAATTTTCAATAATTGTAAAAAGTTTTAAAAACTTAATTCACCCCCTTTTTGAGTAGCTATTCTTGAGTTATCGACAAGAACTATTCAACTTTTGAAAAATTAATTACTGTACAACTTTTGACATAATGGTACAAAAGCAAAACGTATATGACACACCAAAAATCTATCGAATAATGCATCTAACAAATAAGAAAAAATTTCAAAAGAAAATAGGACAAACACAATAATTAAATAAATAACTACTATAACAATCACAAAAACAAAAATCTTTTTTATTTTTATGTTTTTTAATTTTTTTTCTGATGAAAATTTATTAGAGAATGAATAAAAACTTATAATCATCAAAATGTGTCAGCAGAAAATCCGTTACTTAGTCATTCTGATGGTTTTTCACTAAACCAAATACATATCTCAAATAATTCTCAACAATATTTTTAAAAAAAAAATGAAAACACATAAAAATTAAAAATAATTTACAAATTTTGCTTAGGACCAGACAGACTAGGTAATTACTTCCCTTCTAACATTTTGACAAACTAAACAATTAGGTCTTTTAACATCAGATTCCCTAGATGTTCTTTTTCTACATGATACTGAGGCCAAAACCTACAAATGGATCCTTCAATATAACCACTAGGATGGTCTAAAAGAGAATCTTGACAATCATCTAAGTTTTTTTTAGAAAGCTCATCCTTACAAAACAAAGTATTTTATCTTTTCTATTTACAGACATAAGACCTTTTGATTTACACTTACGCTCATAATTTTTATGAGAGCACTTGGAGTACTTTGAAAATATAGTTCAGGCTCTTCTTTTCCTAGCATACGAACTTGTACCCATCCCAGGAAGACCTTTATTTGTAGCAATACTAGGATGAACAAGACCTTCTATATACATTTTTATATCAGTTGGAAGTTTAAAATGAAAAAGGACCGAAAGATGAGTGATTCAAGTATTGTACTTTTGCCTAATTTCTTTCTGAGAAAGGAAGGAAAGCATTTCTTGAGATGATCATATTTAGGATCCATGATTTGAGAAAAAAAAGATTCTTGAGAGTGAATTGAGAACTTGAAGAGAAAGAGTTGAGTACTTTAAGTCGATTTGAGAACTTTTAAGAGAGTATTGCAGAGATCTTGTGGGATTAAGAAAGAAAAGCTAAAGAATTTTTAGGAAAAAATGTTTAAAGATCAAAGAAACTTTGAAGGTTTTCTGGAAAGTTTTTGAGGAAAACTTTGAAAATCTAGAGAGAAAGCATAGAGAATTCAAGATCATAAAGAGAGAGAGAATTTTGGAGAGAAAAAGTACTGAGAATTCTAGGCTTAGATGTACAATAAACGGTTTTCTAGGCGTAGGATATGGTACATTTAGACGTAGAGGAAACTATTCTAACACGTGTGAAAGGTTAATTTGGGCTAGGCCGAACAATAATTGGGTTAAGAAATTTAAAAATGGTGAAAAATAACAACATTTATTTACAAAAAATATATATATTTTTGTGATTTTAAATTTTTAAAATTTTTTATTGTTTTTAATTTTTTAATTTTTTTTGTGTTTTTCATATTTTTAAGGATCATTTCACTAAAATGTATTTCTAGTGGCTATTGATACAAAGTACCAACTAATTCTAATGATTTAAACCTCCATAATCTTAGCCATTTAAATGAATTTTTAAATTTATTTTTTAAAAAATTTAGGAAAAACGAAGACAATAGAAATGCAACACACTAAAGCAAAATTACAGAAATATAGAAATAGAAATACAAAAATACAAACATTAAAACATAATACAAACATTACTCTATAATTATAATTTCTTTAGAATCAGAATCAACAACGTTGATGACCGGCAAAAAACTAGTTGCCTTATATCTTCCTGGAAGGTAGCAATCCCAAAAACTTAAGTTGCTAGATACTTCAAAAAATCTTTTTCTGATACTCCTCTTCATCCATGGGTCTATGCATAAGTCCATCCAGAGCTTCTTCCATAAATTTATCTTTAGGTTCATCTTCAAAAACTTCATTTCGAAAATCAGGTTTGAAAAATGAATTTTTAACTTCAAAAGTGTCGTTAATTAAAAAATTCATGGGATGGTTTTCAAAATTTGACAAGACATTGAAATCAAAGTATTTGCCAAGTTAGTGAAAAGATCAATAGATGTTCCAAATGTATTTCCCTCAACTAATTCACTTTACACTTGCCAGCAAAAGATTGCGCCATGTTAATCAAGTTGAATTCTAAGGTCATATTTTCAAAAGATAATTTTAGTACTCCATTTCTACAATTAATCAAAGTATTGAAAGTTGTAAAAAATGGATGACCTAAAATAACAAGAATTTGAATATTTAAATTGACAACAGGTTGTATATCCAAGACAATAAAGTTTATTGGGTAGTAAAACTCATCAATTTAAACTAACATATCCTCAACAACACCTCTTGAAATTTTTACAGAATGATCAGCTAACTAAAGCGTGACAGATATTGGCTTAAGTTCAACAAAACCTAACTGTTGGTAAATAGAATAATGCAAAAGGTTGACACTGACACTAAGATCTAGCAATACATGTTCAATTTGTGTATTTCCTATAATACAAGAAATTATGGGACAACCTAGATCTTTGAATTTAGGTGGTTAGTCATATTGAATGACGGAACTAACACTCTCAGCTAAAAATATAGTCTGTTATATTATGCTTCCTTTTAATTGTCCATAGGTCTTTCAAAAATTTAGCATAAGATGAGACTTGTTTGATTACATCTAAAAGTGGAATGTTCATTTTGACTTGCTTGAAAAGTCCAAAAATTCAACATTTTAATCCAACTTTTCTTTTGAAAGCAAAGCTTGAGGAAATGGAATCTTTGGAATAAATTTTTCTCTTCAAATAACCTTTTCTTTTTTAGAATTTTCTTCATCACTATTACTTTTATCATCACTTTTTAAAGTTAAAATAACCTTTTGATCTATTGAAAGAATGGTTTTATCAACAAATTTTTTACTTCAAAGAGTTGTGATAAAATTAAAAGTTTCTTGTTGTTGTGTTGAACTTGGAGAGATAGCTTCATTAACAGATGGATAATGTATAGGTTGAGCAGAAAATTAGTCTTTTTCTTAAATACAAAGTGAATAAGTGAGCTTAGAAATGGACTCTTAAATTTCATAAATGTCTTGTGAAGTGCGAGTTTTGTGAACTTGTTTCTGAATGAATCTTTTTGAGCTTGCATGAATGATTTCAAAGTGTCTTCAAGAGTCTTGACTCCTGAATGAAGATTTTCAAAAGGTGGAAAATTTTGAAGAGGCCTTTAAAAATTTTGTGAAGTTAGTAGAAGTTGTAGATGATTTTGAGTATTTTGAGGTGAAGGTGGTAGTGGTAGTGGTGGTGGTGGTTGGAACTGTTGTTGTGGTTGATCATTCTTCTAACTGAGATTGGGATGATTTCTCTATTATGGATTATATGTATCAGAATGTATAGATGGAAATGGCTTCCTATGCGGGTCCAATATCAGAATGTATAGATGGGAATGGCTTCCTACGTGGGTCCAATTTATTTGTGTAATTTACTTGTTTATGGGACTTTTCCTTAAAAAAATGGGCATTCATAAGTTGAATGTCCTAGAGTCTGGCAAACGCTATACAAAGTTTTAATTTTTGGTTCTTGAATATTCCTACTTCCCATGGCTTCAATCTTTTTAGTTAAACATGCTATCCTAGTATTTAGATCATTTTCTTGACTAAGTTGTTGAACACCTCTTTCAGCATTAGCAAGATTACCTTCAATTACCATGTTGCCAGTATTAAGAGTTATCAGCTAAGGTATCTAGAAATTTAATGGTACATTAGGCTCTTTATCAAGGAATTCTTCATTATACTGTTTCAATGAATTGACAGGTTTCAGGAGTTAAAGCTTCATAGAAAAAAAAAAAAAAACTAATATAACACCATTTTTTAAAACCGTGATGTGGGCAAGAGTTCAACAAATTCTTAAAACATTCCCAACATTGAAAATAGACTTCCTTATATTTTAGAAAAAATTTTGAATTTGTTTCGTCAGAGCATTGTTTTACGAGTTAGAAAGAATTTATTTAAAAATATAGTTTGTATTTCTTGCCATATGCTAATTGATCTTGGTTTTAAAGAAGTAAGCCAAGTTTTAGCTTTATTTTTTAGAAAAAAAGGGAAAAGCTTAAGCTTAACAACTTCATTTGAAACAATTTGATCAGTAAAAGTAGCACAAACGTCTTTAAACTCTCTAATATGTAAGTATAGAATCTTAGATTCTAAACTATGAAATGTTGGAAGCAAATTAATCATGCCTAGCTTAAATCTAAAATTATGAGAATTATGAGGAAAAATAGACTTGATGGAGTGGATTAGGTGATTGTAAATACTCACACATTGAATCCACAATAGGATTAATGATTTATTAATTAACCATGTTATCATTATTCACACTTTTATCACTGATGCAACAGACAAAATAGGTGGTACAGTAGGTCATAGACTTTTTCTAACTAAATGATAAGACTTTGAAGTACAAGATCAAGCATGCATGTAAAACTAAAATAGTTACAAAAAGAAAAGGAAACAAAAAATTTAGTCTATGTGAATAGTAAATACTAACATGCCAATGACATAAACAATAACTTTCTTTTTGCTTTTTTACTTTTTTATTTTGCTATTTTTGGCACCTGTAAAACAAAGAAATTTAAGAACAATAAAAATATTAATAGGATTGGGTGGTACAACAGTCCTGTTAAGAAAAAGAAAAATAAAAAGTGCTGAAAAAATAAAAAATTAGAAGTTAGAATTCAGATTAGATAGTTAAAAAGTTAAAAGTGTTGAAAATATAGAAGTTAAATGTTAGAAACAAAATAAAAGTATAGAAAAATAAATTGCAGAAATAAAAATATATATACAATAATTAATAAGTGGGTTATCCAACTATATGTATGATATTTCATATATTGTCCTTATGTCTATTTGTTCCCCGACAACAGTGCCAAAAACTTGTTCGACTCTTAAAGTATAACTCTTGTATGACCTCTAGCATAAGGTTGTCTAAGTAATAATACTCGGTGAATCCGAGGTCGATCCCACAAGGAAAAGATATTACAATAAGTTATATTAGTTTTATTGGTTAGTTAAAGAATTTGAGGATTAAAGTTAATTATTTACAATTTATTTGTAATATTTATATATTTTGTGCTTTTTTCATTTTTAGATTTTTTTGTGATTTTTGGAACTACAATAATAAGAAACATGACTTAAATTGGAATGGTAAATGGAACTTTAATATGTGTAATTAAATAGAAGATGAAACTTTAATAATAAGTACAATTTTAACTTAGAAGAAACATCAATTATAAAAATGTAGAGGATTAAAGGTTATATTCTAGCAATTAATTTAAATATGTTTTAGTTTTTCTAAAACTATTTATTACAATAGTTTAAGCATGCAATAAGTCATCTTTTGTCTATAATAAATTAAGAGTTACCAAGCATTTAATGTGTTAATTCATATATATAATGCATCAAAAACTCATTTTTAACAAATAAGTATGATTTCAAAATTAACTAGCTAAAATTACCAATAAAAAATACATTTAAGTATTTACCATTCCATTTTGTATTTACAAATAATCAAAGTGCTTCTAAACATTACCTGTGATAATCTATGTGTCCAATAAATCAAAACTTAATTTTGTAGGAGTTTTAACTAAGTTAAAATCATAAGTTTTTTAAAATAATTTTGACATTATAATTACTTAGAAAACTTTGAAAAGCTAAAGATATTTAACTTAATTTTGTCAAAGTTTTTGGCTTTCTTCTCAGCTAAAAAGAAATTTAGAAAGACATATTGAAAATAAAAACAAACATAATTTTACTACGTATAACTATTTTACAATATGAAAACTAGAAATATTTTACAAAGCCATAAAACTAAAAGTAAGAGAAAACTAAGCTAAGAAGAGAGAAAAGAAGAGAATTATTCCAAACTATGGAGAAAAGGGTAAAGAATACATGTCATAGGGGTATTTATAGTAGAAAAAAAATCTACTATTTACATTATTTATTATTTTTATTATTTTATTTAGATAATTTTGATGTAAAAAGACTAGATGGCAAAAAGAGAGATTTAGGATTTTTTGAATAAAAATTGTTGCAGGCCACGTTTCTCTTTAATCAAATTCAAACAATGATTTTATTTGATTTTTTGTGATTTTTTCTTTTTTTTTCCTTCTTTTTTTTTTTATCACACTTGAATCAGGTTCAAGAGTTGAGAATTATCTCGCTAATCGTGTGGAGCACAACACAACGCACCCGTGTGGAGACACCTTGAAGACTACATGATGAGCTGACGAAGACTCGGTGGACGGGTCGAATGAAGGCACTAAATAGAGGCTTGATTAGTGTTGGATTTGCTGACTAGTAAGCTGATCTGACTGTTCCAATGATGCGCTCACGTGAGATCAGGCACAATGGACGCTCAGGAGGCTAGAAAAGTAGACAAGTAGACACCCTGAATCACATAGGAGGTTTGATTGGATGACCTTGAGCTCGCCACATGTCCTGCTTTGAATTTTATTTTATTTTTTTAATTTTTGATGCATTTGAGGCTCTTTTTTTGGCCCTTTTTGTGTCATTTTGCTTCATTTTTTTTTTTCAGATTTCAAATTTACGATAAAAAAAACAAACTAAAATTAATTATTTTACAAACATAATTTTTATAATAATTAAACATATTTATTTTATAATAAAACACATAAAACATACTAAAATAAATAAAAATGCTAAAATTAGCAAACCTTAACAAATATATTATTTAAGACTCAATAATATTTTTAAAAATTACTAGAGATATTATAAAACATATTTACAAACAAAAAACTTATTTACAAACATTTTAAGATAAATTAAAATCACACAATATTAATTTTACAGTTTTAACTATTGACAAACTAACTAATTATTTAACATACCAAAATGATTCTAAAAATTACTAAAAACACACTTAAAACATATTTTTAAATAGATTTTCATACAAACACACTAAAATACTAATTAACACACAAATACTATAATTAAGAATTTAATGAGAAATAGTGCAAATTAATGATATTTAGCCATAAAAAATGTGCAATTTCACAGTCTCATCGTCTCTTTCTTCTTTCTCTCTCATCTCTCTCTACTTCCTTTGCTATTAGAGATTGCAACGAAGCTCATGCTTGGCTGCTGATGGAGCTACCGTAGAGATTGGGATCTTCCATTGCTCTCTCCTCTCTCTGTCCATGCCACCCATAGCCGGTCTTTGCATGTTGCAGCATCATTGAAGGAGGCATATGGACCAGATCAGAAGCGCCGTCACGGGAGGCAGCTAATCTACTCTTCATCTATCACAACATTGTTGGAGGAGATTTGTGGACCAAATCGGGAGCTACCTCCCGAGATCCTAACGGAAATCTACTCTTTGCTTGAGTCCTCGCCTCGCTAGCCGTCCAAACCTTGTGTTTTGACCATGCAGCTACCAGAGTTGCGGATCAAAGACTTTGCCTCCACAATCGTCCTCGTCTTGGTCCTATGTTACTGTCGTCAAATTCGCAGATTGAAGACAGACCAAGCCACTGCCAAGATCACCCCAGTCTTGGTTTGCCTCCTCAATTCAAGCTTTTAGATCTTCTTGTTGTTGTTGTTGTTGATGGTGGTGGTGGTAGTGGTGATGGTGGTGGTGGCGTTGTTGTTAGTTTTTTTTTTTTTTTTCCTTTGTTTATTTAGCCACCAGCAACATCACTAGTACTAGCCGGTGCTGATAAGCAGAGAGAGAAAAAGAGAGGAGAAAAAAATCCTGATGGGATACAAAAAATATCTCGATAGGACACACACCAAATTTGTGACATAAAATTTTTTCATATTTTGTGATATAAATAAAATTGAGTCTAAAAGAGGACATATATGTTAATTTCCCAAGTAATTAGTACGTAGGCCAACATTCTAAATAAGACATGGAAATTTACTCCAATTGAGAACTTTTTTTAAATATATGTACAGTAACATTGTTGAACACTATGAGCTTGTTGTTGTTGGTGTCAAATGGTTGTGCGAGGGAACAGTGTTTTTTTGTAATATATGTACAGTAGCATTGTTGAACACTATGAGATTGTTGATGTCAAATGGTTGTTGTGCGAGGGAACTCTACTGTTTGACTAATAATGCCTTTTATGATCATTCCAAAAGTAAAAAAAATAAAAAATAAAAAAAAGGTAAATTGCATTGTTACATTTTAACTATTCACTTTTTATATAATGCACCTTGAGTTTTTAATTTTGATAAACGACACCCTAAACTTTTAAATCATTGACAATTAGATCTAATAGTTATTTTTAATTTCCATTCAGTATTATTTTTTCATGTTAATCTTCAAATTCTTTTCTTAAAATGATGAGCTCTATTCTTAAAAAAATCCATATGCGAATCTCATGAACAAAATCATCTCTTTTTTATGACGCTAGCTAACTAAAATTACAAGTTCCAGATGCAGATACAAGAAGTAAATAATTTGAGGTGTAAAGGTGTAATTTTCCTAAATAAAAAAAAAAAGCTGAATAAAGCTATCGGATTTTTGACCAATTTGTTTACGACGTGATCCAATCAGCAAAACATTAACAAACAGATTAAAATGATCCTGCCTTCCATTATTGCGTTTGAGCAAAGTTCTTTTGAGAGAGTAATTATCGAAAACTTTATTTTGGCTTTTGAGATGATTTATTCTATTTGTTCAGTCGGCCGATAAAGAGAAAATTACTGTGTTGAAGCTAGATATAAGAAAGGCTTGTGATTGAGTGCTATGGTTCTTTCTTAAAGTTGTAATGTATAAAGAATTTCTTAACCAAAGTGGTGATGTATTGTAACGTCCTGAAATTTATTTAATATTAATGTAATGTAAATGATGAATTAGTGTGCCATAATTAAAGTTTTAACTTTAATTAGATTATTTGGTTGGATTTTTAGTTTTTGGTTGTTTTGTTAAATTGATGTGTTCAAAAGATTTTTTATTGATTTAAAATGATGTTTTGAGTTTTAAAACACAACAATTTGTAAAATGTTAAAAATACTTTGTTTTACAAAACCGTGGGCGGCACATGGTTTTCGCACAGTAAAACCGTCCACCGATTTTCTCTATTTATTTCTCTCTTCTCTCTCTCTCTCTTCACTCTCACGAGCTCTCTCTCTCTCGGCAGCCCTCTCTCTCTCGGCAGCCCCTCTCTCTCTCTCAATCTCTTTCAAAATTTTTGATTTTCATTCGAATCCAAGCTTCGAAACAGCAAGGAGGAAGCTCGGGGACGTGATTCGGCAACCGAGAACGCGGATTGAAGCTTCGATTCGAGGTTAGATTCGAAATTTCTAAACTTTTTACAAAATTTTTGATTTTGTGTGTTTTTGAAATCTAAGTTTGTTTTAGCTTAGAAAACCGTGGATTTGTGTTAAATGAGCTTAGAACAACTAGAATCTAAGCCTAGATTGAAGAAAAACGGATTGGATTCAAGATTTTCATTTTTCTCCTCTTTTTCTCATTTTCGGATTTTTGAGGATTTTGAGTTTAAATGTTGTTTAAATGATTCCAAACATGTTCTAGAATGTTTTTCTATCAATTATAGTTGTTTTTCATGCCTGAGATTTGAGAAAAACAGGTTAGAAACAAGATTTGGATTTTGGGGATCGAGAAACCCGTGGCTGGGATTTCTGGATCTTCCCAGTTCGGCAGGCCGGAGTGATGATCGGCAGGCCGGTGTTCTTCCGACCGGCAGGCCGAATCTGGGGAAATGTTCGGCAGGCCGAACCTTGTTTTCGGCAGGCCAAACTGTGCAGTTCGGCAGGCCGAAGCAGGGCGTCCGGCAGGCCGACCGAGGCATGGAAAATTTTGTGATTTTTACCCGATTTCATTGTTTTGAACCCTGATTTAAATCCCAACCTTATAGGATGATTTTAATGATACAAATGGCACACTAGGACATCATGAAATGATTTAGTAACATAGAATGTCTCGAACTAGATATTGATCGACTTAGTTTGTATCTAGGATTGTTCGTGGTTCCATGGAGCTAACGTATAGCGGATCGGGATTACGGTGTGGGGTACCGGCACGAGTACTGAGGTAGGACTTCTATCCTATTTCTTTGGTAGCCTGGTTTTGAAATGATTTGGCTTTGAAAATGATTTCTATCAAAATGTTTTCAACGGTTGGTTGAAAATGATTTTATCGGTTATATTTTAATATACCGTGACATGAAATGAATTTCATAATGAATGTAATTGACAACACTCGGTAATTAGGTTTTGAATGATAATGATAATAATCACATGGGCATGATGCCATATCAGAGATCGGGTCGTGATCGACCTTGGGGGCAGGTCCCGAAACCCAGCTGGGCCACTACGGTGGTGATATCATGGTTTGCCTAGGTAAAAGTAAATTGGTGTTTTGATTTGACGAGTAGACTGTTCTGTGTCAGGACGGTTCCACTCAAATTGTTTATCTATTTATTTATTTAAGTTCCCTTTCTGTATAACTCCTGTTAATGTTATGTTCCTTTGCATTAAATTATTTTATAAAAACTTAGTCCTACTGAGCCTTTCGCTCACGTTTTATCTGTTTTAAATCCCCCCTCCTATGTGGTTTCCTATTTAGGTTTGGAGAAGATTCTTCGGACCGAACTCAGGAGCAATAGGAGAATTTATTTACATTCTGTATTTATTAATCAAGGCATGTAAGACTTAACTTCATTTGTACTTGGACTGTAATTGTATTTGTGATATTGTCAGATTCATGTGTGTGCACAAGTTGTGGGTTGTGGAACCCATATTCGCGGTTTTTATTCAATTACTATTATTTGCTAAATATTTGTAAATTCGTTTATCAAATGTGGTGGAAAATCTCTTTATTTCTTACTTAATTGGATTTTTAAACCCTTAATTTCAATTAAATTCTCTTTTAATTAATCTAAATATTCCGCCACGTCACCTCCCGTACTCCGGGGCGTGACAGAATGGTATCAGAGCTCAAGGTTATGAACCTTGGGAATTGTGCACACATAGGTTTGACAATGAAATACCTCTGACAGTCCAAATTTTGTTTTCAGAAGTGAGAGAATGGCACCTAGACGTCGTTCGACAGCTGACGCCGAGTTCGGAAATGATGAGGGCCTGATGAGGTCTATGATTGCGGCTTTCCGGCAGATGGCAGCCAGGACTAGACCGGAAGACTCCAGTGTTGGTAGTCGGCATGCTTTCTTTAAGGAATTTCTGCGGGCGTCTATTCCGACTTTTGATGGCAATGGGGATCCGCAGTTAGCAGAGTATTGGTTGGATTCGATCTTGAAGCATCTTGATACTCTTGGTGTGCCTGAGGAGCATCGTGTGGAGTTTGCGGCATATAAGCTCGAGGGTGGCGCTAACACCTGGTGGAAACAAACTAAGCGTCTGGAGCGCGGTGGCGATATCGGTTGGGACAAGTTCGAGGAGCTGTTCTATGATCGGTATTTTCCGCAGGGATATAGAGATCAGAAGGCAGCTGAGTTTTATAGATTGCAGCAGGGTGATATGTCAGTTCGGGAGTACGAGGCAAAGTTTAGCGAGTTGGCTAGGTTTGCTCCATCAGCTGTGGCATCGGAGCGCGAGAAATGCATCAAGTTCCAGGAAGGACTCAAGGCTCCTATTCGGCGGCAGTTGGTTGCTCTACGGCTTAGGGGTTTCGGAGAGCTTGTGTCGTCGGCGATCTCCGTGGAGAATGATTACGTGCAGTATTGTGAGGACCGAGCCAAGGCTTCAGGAGGACCGCAGAGGAGTGGCAGAAAGAGCACCAGTAGTCGTCTAGCTCCAAGGAAGGGTAAGCAAGGCGGTGCGACCAGTGGCAGCAGCAGTTCGTCTGGCAGCGGGCGCAGCAATCCCTACAGCTTTCATTGTCATTTCTGTCAGCAGCCCGGACACATCAAGAGAAATTGCCCAATCAGGAGTGCTCGTCTTGGATCGCAGACCGGGGAGGATGCCAGTCGTTCATCTCAGCCTCAGCCTCAGACCCTACCTCCGCCTCCGCAGTACCCGCAGTTGCAGTATCCGCAGTTTTCTCCTCAGCAATTCTCATATCCGGCACGGGGACAGCAGCCGCAGTATTTTCAGCGCAGTGTTCCTCAGTATAGAGCGCCGAGTACAGGTAGTGTGCAGTCATCTCCATCTCAACAGTATCGGCCGAGTAATGCAGGACCCAGCAATATCGGTAGAGGAAAAGGGAAGGCGCCAGTGCAGGTTCATGCAATGGCATCTGGAGGGTCAGATTCTCAGATTGGTAACGCGGTTGTCGATGGTATGGTTTTGGTTTCTAGATCTCTAGCTCGCGTTTTATTTGATACCGGTGCCTCTCATTCTCTCATTTCGAGTTCCTTTGTACATGCCTTGGGATTAGAAGTAGAAGAGTTTAATGAACCCCTAGTTATAACTTCTCCCTTGGGGCGGGTGTGTGTGAATTGTATGTGTAAATCTTGTAAAATAAAGATTGGGGATGAGATTTTGAAAAGTGATTTGATTATACTCCCCATGAGTTCCTATGATGTGATTTTAGGGATGGACTAGTTGTCCAGGTATAGTGCAGTTGTGGACTGCCAACTTAGAAAAGTGACCCTAGTGTCTGAAAGTGGGACGGTAATCACTTACCAGGGTGGTGGTGATTGGCTAATGAGTGAGCGTCTCATGAAGTCATGTTTAGGAGGGCGAAGGAATCTAGATTGTTTTGCTTTTCTTGCCAATCTAGATTGCGAGCCCTATTTTTCGAGTAGTAGTGTAGCGATTCCGGTGGTTGGTGAGTTCGAGGATGTTTTCCCCGACGAGTTATCAGGGTTACCACCGCATCGGGAGATTGAGTTTGGTATCGAGTTGTTTCCAGGGACATCACCGATTTCCATGGCACCTTATCGGATGGCGCCGGCAGAAATGAAGGAATTGAGGAGGCAACTTCAGGAGCTTGCTGATAAAGGATATATTCGGAATAGCACATCTCCGTGGGGAGCACCAGTTTAGTTCGCTAAGAAGCACGATGGGACTCTCAGGTTATGTGTGGATTATCGGCAGCTAAATCGTGTTACGGTGAAGAACAAGTATCCCTTGCCTAGGATTGATGAGCTATTTGATCAGTTGGGAGGTTCGCGATACTTCTCGAAGATTGATTTGCGGTCAGGTTATCATCAGCTCAAAATCAAGGAAGAGGACATTCCCAAGACAGCTTTTAGGACTTGGTATGGGCACTTCGAGTTTCTGGTTATGTCTTTCGGGTTGACGAATGCTCCAGAAGCTTTTATGGATTTGATGAACAGGATATTTAGGCCGTATCTGGATCAGTTTGTGATCGTGTTCATCGATGACATTCTTGTGTATTCTAACACTTGGGAGGAGCATGAGCAGCATCTTCGGATCGTGCTTCAGACTCTGCGGGAGCACCAGTTGTATGCTAAGAGGGAAAAGTGTGAGTTCTGGTTGACTGAGGTCAAATTTCTGGGTCATGTCATTTCGGAGCATGGTATTTCAGTGGATCCGTCCAAGATTGAAGCTATATTGGAGTGGGAACGACCAAGGAATGTAGCAGAGATTCGCAGCTTCTTAGGTCTTGCTGGATATTACCGGAAATTTGTAAAGGACTTTTCGAAGATTGCAGCTCCGTTGACGAGGTTGATCAGGAAAAACGTCAGGTTTGAGTGGGATGAAGACTGTGAGTCTGCTTTTCAGGAATTGAAGAACCGGTTGACTTCAGCTCCAGTGTTGATTATTCCTAGCAGTGATGAGCCGTATGAGGTTTATGCTGATGCTTCAGGGCGCGGACTTGGATGCGTGTTGATGCAGCATGGACGTGTGGTTGCGTACGGATCGAGACAGCTACGACCTCACGAGCGGAATTATCCTACTCACGATTTAGAGCTTGCAGCGGTGATCTACGCGCTGAAGATTTGGAGATGTTACTTGTATGGAGCATCGTTTCAGGTCTTCTCCGATCACAAGAGTTTGAGGCATTTGTTCACTCAGAGGGATCTCAATCTGAGGCAGCGCAGATGGGTGGAGTACATGGAGGATTATGATTTCGCGTTGCAGTATCATCCCGGGAAAGCTAATGTGGTCGCGGACGCGCTTAGCAGGAGGTCTTCAGGGATTCTCGCTTGTTTGATTTTTGAGGACTGGAGCAGGGATGCGACAGTGAGTGAGTATCGGCTACAGTATCATGAAGATGGTGATCGAGTTTTGTTGTATCACGTGGAAGTGACTCCAGCTCTTGTTCGGATGGTGAAACAAGGTCAGTGGCAGGATCGACATTTGCAGGGGATTTGGTCGCAGATTCAGAACGGGGAGCAGTTCGAGGAATGGAGCGTGCATGCAGATGGATCGTTGTACTTCCGGGAGCGTCTTGCAGTTCCAGTTATCGCCGAGGTGACGAAAGCCGTTCTAGATGAAGCTCATAGGTCTCAGTTTGCTATTCATCCGGGGAGCACCAAGATGTATCGTGATTTGAAGAGGCACTATTGGTGGAGAGGCATGAAGAAAGATGTTCGCGAGTACGTGGCCAAGTGTTCGACGTGTCTTCAGGTGAAAGCTGAGCACCAGAAGCCTGCAGGTCAGCTTCAGCCGCTTCCTATTCCAGGGTGGAAATGGGAGCATGTGACGATGGATTTCCTCACAGGTTTGCCGAGGACGGAGCAGCGGCATGATGCAGTTTGGGTTGTAGTCGACAGGTTGACGAAATAGACGCATTTCATTCCGTTTAGGTCGACGTGTTCTAGGAAGATTCTTGGGGAGTTGTATATGCAGAACATTGTGAGGTTGCATGGAGTTCCTCTGTCCATCACCTCTGATTGAGACACCAGGTTTAATGCTAAGTACTGGAGGAGTTTTCAGGAGGCTTTGGGTACAGATTTGAACTTCAGTACGACGTTTCATCCTCAGACTGATGGGCAGTCTGAGCGGGTCATTCAGGTTCTCGAGGATATGTTGCGTGCTTGTGCGTTGGACTTCGGCGGGAATTGGAAGCAATATTTGCATTTGGCGGAGTTCGCGTACAACAACAGTTATCAGGCAAGTATCGGTATGGCACCATTTGAGGCGTTGTATGGGCGGCCGTGTCGATCACCTGTGTGTTGGGCCGAGCCGGAGGATAGAGTTATTCTTGGGCCAGATGAGATTCGTGACAGCAACGAGAAAGTCGCGGTGATTCGGGATCGGTTGAGAGCAGCTCAGAGTCGGCAGAAGAGCTACGCGGATAGGAGACGTAGACCTTTAGAATTCGTGGTTGGAGATTTTGTTCTCTTGAGGGTGTCACCTCGTAAGGGAACTATGCGGTTCGGGGTGAGTGGGAAACTCGCGCCGAGGTATATTGGGCCGTTCGAGATCACTCAGCGTGTTGGTGTGGTCGCTTATCGGCTTGATCTTCCGCCCGAACTTTCTCATGTGCACGATGTGTTTCATGTGTCGATGCTTAGGAAGTGTCCACCTGAGCAGGGTAAGATAGTATCATTTCGCGATGTGCAGGTTCAGGAGGATACGACGTACGAAGAAGTGCCGATTCAGATTATCGACCGGAAAGTGATTAGCTTGCGTCAGGGTGAGATACCGTTGGTAAAGGTCGTGTGGCAGCATCACGGGGTTGATGAAGCCACTTGGGAACTAGAGTCGAGTATGCGGGAGTTATATCCGCATTTGTTTTGTTTTTGAGATGAGTTGTAAATTTCGAGGATGAAATTTCTTTTAGGGGTTGAGAGCTGTAACGTCCCGAAATTTATTTAATATTAATGTAATGTAAATGATGAATTAGTGTGCCATAATTAAAGTTTTAACTTTAATTAGATTATTTGGTTGGATTTTTAGTTTTTGGTTGTTTTGTTAAATTGATGTGTTCAAAAGATTTTTTATTGATTTAAAATGATGTTTTGAGTTTTAAAACATAACAATTTGTAAAATGTTAAAAATACTTTGTTTTACAAAACCGTGGGTGGCACATGGTTTTCGCACAGTAAAACCGTCCACCGATTTTCTCTATTTATTTCTCTCTTCTCTCTCTCTCTCTCTTCACTCTCACGAGCTCTCTCTCTCTTTCCTCTCTCTCTCGGCAGCCCCTCTCTCTCTCTCAATCTCTTTCAAAATTTTTGATTTTCATTCGAATCCAAGCTTCGGAACAGCAAGGAGGAAGCTCGGGGACGTGATTCGGCAACCGAGAACGCGGATTGAAGCTTCGATTCGAGGTTAGATTCGAAATTTCTAAACTTTTTACAAAATTTTCGATTTTGTGTGTTTTTGAAATCTAAGTTTGTTTTAGCTTAGAAAACCGTGGATTTGTGTTAAATGAGCTTAGAACAACTAGAATCTAAGCCTAGATTGAAGAAAAACGGATTGGATTCAAGATTTTCATTTTTCTCCTCTTTTTCTCATTTTCGGATTTTTGAGGATTTTGAGTTTAAATGTTGTTTAAATGATTCCAAACATGTTCTAGAATGTTTTTCTATCAATTATAGTTGTTTTTCATGCCTGGGATTTGAGAAAAACAGGTTAGAAACAAGATTTGGATTTTGGGGATCGAGAAACCCGTGGCTGGGATTTCTGGATCTTCCCAGTTCGGCAGGCCAAAGTTCATGTTCGGCAGGCCGGAGTGATGATCGGCAGGCCGGTGTTCTTCCGACCGGCAGGCCGAATCTGGGGAAATGTTCGGCAGGCCAAACCTTGTTTCCGGCAGGCCGAACTGTGCAGTTCGGCAGGCCGAAGCAGGGCGTCCGGCAGGCCGACCGAGGCATGGAAAATTTTGTGATTTTTACCCGATTTCATTGTTTTGAACCCTGATTTAAATCCCAACCTTATAGGATGATTTTAATGATACAAATGGCATACTAGGACATCATGAAATGATTTAGTAACATAGAATGTCTCGAACTAGATATTGATCGACTTAGTTTGTATCTAGGATTGTTCGTGGTTCCGTGGAGCTAACGTATAGCGGATCGGGATTACGGTGTGGGGTACCGGCACGAGTACTGAGGTAGGACTTCTATCCTATTTCTTTGGTAGCCTGGTTTTGAAATGATTTGGCTTTGAAAATGATTTCTATCAAAATGTTTTCAATGGTTGTTTGAAAATGATTTTATCGGTTATATTTTAATATACCGTGACATGAAATGAATTTCATAATGAATGTAATTGACAACACTCGGTAATTGGGTTTTGAATGATAATGATAATAATCACATGGGCATGATGCCATATCAGAGATCGGGTCGTGATCGACCTTGGGGGCAGGTCCCGAAACCCAGCTGGGCCACTACGGTGGTGATATCATGGTTTGCCTAGGTAAAAGTAAATTGGTGTTTTGATTTGACGAGTAGACTGTTCTGTGTCAGGACGGTTCCACTCAAATTGTTTATCTATTTATTTATTTAAGTTCCCTTTCTGTATAACTCCTGTTAATGTTATGTTCCTTTGCATTAAATTATTTTATAAAAACTTAGTCCTACTGAGCCTTTCGCTCACGTTTTATCTGTTTTAAATCCCCCCTCCTAGGTGGTTTCCCATTTAGGTTTGGAGAAGATTCTTCGGACCGAACTCAGGAGCAATAGGAGAATTTATTTACAATCTGTATTTATTAATCAAGGCATGTAAGACTTAACTTCATTTGTACTTGGACTGTAATTGTATTTGTGATATTGTCAGATTCATGTGTGTGCACAAGTTGTGGGTTGTGGAACCCATATTTGCGGTTTTTATTCAATTACTATTATTTGCTAAATATTTGTAAATTCGTTTATCAAATGTGGTGGAAAATCTCTTTATTTCTTACTTAATTGGATTTTTAAACCCTTAATTTCAATTAAATTCTCTTTTAATTAATCTAAATATTCCGCCACGTCACCTCCCGTACTCCGGGGCGTGACATGTATTTTATTGCTGCATCTCATTTCTTTCTCGACATAATGGAGTGCCCCATGGACGTATTAAACCTCAAAGAGGATGGAGATATGGGTATCCTTTTATTATTCTCTTCCCTTTTTTTTTAATAATTTGGTGCGAGGATTATGGCTCCCATTATGTTAAGAAGAAATGAAACCATTAATATAGTGTTTGACAAACTCAGCTCAGACTCAAACAATATAAAGCTCTCATATGCTATAATGTAAAGCAAAAATATGTTCCAATGTGAAGTTCTTCATGCTACAATACTTTCAATTTTGACTCTTAATTGTAAATTATTTCCCAAATATCCTATAAGATTTGAAGACTTGATTACACATTCATGCACCTAGCCACTTTAGCTAGCCTTAAATGGCTTCATGAATGAAAGAGCACCAGACAAGCAAATTTGCCTCAAGATTGAATGAGGGAAACACATGAAAAGATTTTGTGATTGGGAATTGGTGAGTTACATGACAAGTATTTTTTAGGTTTGTCCTTGTTTGTTGGGAATAATTTGTAGCATAGTTAGAGCGGATGCATATGCTAATTCTTTTAGAAATAAATAACATAAAATTTTAAAATAATGATATGATAAGACCCTTTTAAAGATGTCATTAATAATACTTATTTATTGACCATTAGATCTGTATGTAATGATTAAAATTTAATAAGCTCGTTACAAGTTAAATAAACTTGCACACACCGAAAACAAAAAATTAAAAAAAACTGATTCAAAAACTGTTTCTCCTCTATCTTTGAGAGGAGTCACTAAAGTTCTCCTCCTCCTCATTGGAGACACGACGATGGCACGGAGGAGCGATGATGTTGGCACCCCTTCCATTTAGGTCACAAATCAATGGCAGCAGAATCATGATAGAACCATCTGCGACACCTCTGCCCAGTCCATCACCTTGGGTCATGAGATTCCATCGATATTCCGACGCCACCCTAGCTGACCTTGGGTCAAGATCGTGAGGGGCCGATGTGACGCAACCTACTGTCGAGGGTGCGACTAGGTTTGCGACCCATAGTGGTTTCATGTTGATTCTCCTCGCATCTTGAGTCGAGATCGCTGCCACCAACGAGGCCGATGCAGCGACCCCCTTCGTCTCCGTCTCCCACGACCCTCTTCAACCCATGATCTCCTTCTCGAATTCGTCGCAACGATGGTTCGCGAACCATGATCTTCGCCCTCCAGTCCCAAATCCGTTGCTGCAATGGTGGCGAACCACATCCCCCGCCGGATTCCATTGCTACAGTGGTTGTGAACGACGCCTCTGCCCTTTGCTCTGATTTCTTTGCTATGCGAACCACCCTAGAGAAAATGGTTGCCGTTGATGCTGCCAAAGAAATAGGTTTTTGGATTTTTTAAATTTTTTAAGCAATTTCAATTTATTTTGTGGAATTATTTGATTTAGAAACAATTAATATTAGATGCAATTTTCCTATTGTAAATTAGATAGAACTTTATTCTGACACCGTCGACGTAATCGGACAGCTATAAAACTAAGTATTATCAATAGGAGAAAAATAATGGGTCTTATCATAGCATTTTTTTTAATTTTATTATATTTTTTTTAAGAACCACCAAACACATACATGGAATAAAGACTAATTCGTGTAAAGTTCAGCGTAAAGTTCTCTAAATAAACATGGAATTTTGATCTTGATTCAATTAAGATCTCTTCCTTAGCGCAGGGAGACCAAAGGAGCTTGGTCTCCCACGAGCCTCCTGGTGCTAAAGATGCTCCCCTGGTGTGACGCTCGTTGGTGCCAGCACAAGCACTTAGATCCGACTGCATCCAGCGCCGACAAACAAAGGTAATTATGGTTGGATCGTGCTAGATCCTATCTGACAAAGAAATCTTGGCAAGGTTTTCCTCTCAAATAATCTTGTAGGGTACCACTGAAGCACAATAGACTGTAATCTGAAACATGATACCAGCTGAATACCTCTAATAACACAACAAACTACCTTAAACAACCGAACAGGTTACTGCCAGCATGAAAGTATGATATTAAGTGTGCAATCAATAATTTTAGATGACAAAAATCAATATTTGAGAAAATATTGCAACTTTGAGGGAATTACCTACAATGTCAGTTTTTTTTTTTTTTTCAATTAGGGGACAACGTAACATTTTTAAACGTATGCTAGATTTCTTTTATTAAAAAAAAGGTATGTTACCCAAGTTTGAGTCTTATATATGGAAAAGCATTTGTTGAGAGAGCTTCTTCCTAGTGCAGGGTCCGATCAGGCTCGAATCCGGATTAATCGGAATAGTCCTTGCTAAAGTTGACGGGCCTTTGTATGGGTTCGTGTCTCTAGCGGTGGGCTTGGATACCAAATGATTTACACCTAAAAAAAAGGTATGCTAGGTATGTCCCAGCTTCAAAGGCCTTTGGCACAAAAGACCTATGTCCTATATACATCCTTTCTTTTTCTTGAGAAAATTAGTGAAAATAATACACACTCATAGCTCCCAAATAAACACTACAATAGTTTATCACAACATTTTTTGGATGGCATCATCATTCCAAAACTAAAAGCTTACAAAGAAAAGCGAAACTCATGAAAACCAAAGTCAAGAAAAATGATATTAGAACAGAAATGACAAAACTTACATGAATGGAAGACTGAAAAAGCGGCTTCTCAACATTAGAATGGAAGCAACTATGACCATGATGAATAGAAAACAAAATGAGATGTATTTTGCTGGGAAAGCTATATACCCCAGCAGACTAACAGAAAAGACAATGCATGGACAACAAAAAATCTAGGTCTTTACTGGTAGTTTATGGACCAGTAGACAGATAAATTGGGGTCGCAGAAGAAAAAATGAATTAAATATAGTTTCTAAGGGGGGAAAAAATAATAAGGCAGAAATATGTCATATTAGTTTTTGGCTGTCCTCATGAGCTTTTTCCGGGCTTGGTCAGAATTATCACCAGGTACAACTCTAGCATGCTTTATCCCTTGATTGCTTGATGGAACCTCATTATCCTAAGAGCAAAATGAAGAAAAACTTAAAACAACTTTGCTCTACGATTTTGTCCTATACAAACTGTTTTGTTTGCAAAGTAAATATCTCAAGGCAATCTCAGCTAACGAGTTCTCTCTTGTATAAGAAGCCTTAGAAGCAACATCGATAAATATACCTTTGAGATGGATGTTGTTGCTGCTGTTGTACTGTTTGCTCGCTTCCCAAGCTTAATTTGCACTGAGATGCTGGCTTGTGACAAATCCACACCAGAACTCTGCAAGGCTTGTGTCAACGAATTCAACAACCTGTCCAACACCAAAACCCCTTCAAGTCATTAAGTCGTAAATCTACATTCAGTTTCAAAATAAGGTTCATCTCTAAAACCATACAAGGATGTAGCCTCTAAAACAGTCAATTTTAACAGATATCTGGGGAGTAACTTGGCAATCAGGTCTATTATCCTATTTCACAGAACTGAAACGGACATTGTACCGAATTTCAAAAATGATTTTCTTGATCAGTGAGAAAGTTCAGATTTAACGCTTTGAGGACATATATTTAAAAAATAAAAACAAAAACAAAATGTACCGCTAATCAAAATATCATATTAAATATAAGCATGTAATGAGATCAGATCTAGTACTTGTTAGAAGCAAATAAATTTGTAAGCTACAGAATCCTCACCCCTGAGAATATGCACTTGAGATGCTGATCGTACCGCCTTCAATAGTCAGATCCTCTTCCTTTATCTTATCATTAGCAACAGCACCATCAACAGTAGAGCATGATCTTGTCTGACATAATTGGGATTGAGTCTGAGGTGATGTGTTTTCTACATCAGCCGGATGCCTTGGTGGAGCCTGAGGTACCACACCGCCATTTCTGACAGGTGAAAAGAAATTTGGCTGTGGTGACATGGGAAATGACATTCCCTTATTCGTTATTGTGCCAGTACTTGTATCGGATTCTATTTGGTTTTGTGCACTCCCAGGAACTGTTGGAGATACAGATATATGTTTCTCATCAAACTTCCCTGCAAAAACCAATGCAGGACCAGGTCCAACATTCGTGCCTTGAGAGTCATCAAAACTTTCCCCAATTCTGTGGCTGTTTCTCTGTTTGACATAAAAAAGAGATGGTCAACTATTTGGTTGTAACCTTTACTTCATACACAAGTATGCTTTGTCAAACAGCCTCTGCCACAAATTTAAGCCTTACGAGGCTTGTTGAAGAACACCCTGAATTCATTAATTCTCACGATGAAAACTTTACAGCTTGTAGTAATGATGTAGATTCTCAAGGAATTAAAGTAAAGAATTTTTACCCAAGGCATCAACTTTGCGGGTTCATTGTTCCATCCTTGATATGAACCCTCATATTTTTGAACTTTTTCTTGTAGAAACTGAATGTATTCGATAACCTGCAAAATAACATAGATATCCCCATGATTCAACAATCGAATGTAAGTTGAAGGAAAGAAGGAATCATAGTAGACGCGTGTACCTCTAGCAAGAACGAGGCCTTATCTCTCTTTTGGTCACTGTGAGGGATGAGTTCTCTCAACATCTGAAACCTGCATAGAAACTTTCAAGCTTAACATCTCATGCTGATGAAAACTAGAAACAGTCCATACAATTGTCAATGAGTTAATTGCTCCCAACAACCAAAAAAAAAATCCCTAAACAAACTAAAAAAAAATGGAAGCCAGATATAGTTTCATGATTTACTCCACGTTTTTCTGTTGAACAACTTGTTCTTTCATTGGATGGACAGGACCAAACTTTAAGGTGCTACTGCCTTCTTACGAGGAGAAATAATGACAGTTGAGGAAAGCAACGTTTAAGATCATTGGAAGTGAGACTTGCCTATCATTTATTTTGCTTCTTCGACGTTGCTCTGTTGCAGAATGTTTCGACCGTGGAGTGTTAGCCTTCTGATCGGAGCTCTTGCCGTCAACTTTTAGCCTCAGTTCTGATTGAAGAAAAGAGCGGAAAAATAAATGAACGAATACTCAGACAATCCCACTTTCTTTAGCTCAAGTCAAGAGAAGAAACACTAAAAGCTGAAACAAATCTACAACATTTTACTAGTTGCTCGTGAAAATAGAAAAACATGCAATGCAACCAACAAGATTACAATCCAGGCAAACATTCTTGAAAGCCCAGTCAACGATCAAGGATGAAAATTTAGATACCAATAAAAATATTGGTATTCTTTGTTTAAAAATTTCGAAAAAGGTTATTAATATAGGAGAAAAAATCATAAAACAAATTATGAAAACTATAATTATTTTTTTTAACACAATATATATTTTTTTATAATTTAAGAAATGATCAACAATGAAAAGATTACATCAATAACAAGTTCCACATGCTAGCAAATGAAAGTTCTCTAAAGCTCAAGCATGATTGGGTTTAATTGTGATTCAATATACCAAAATATGCTAATATACAATGCATACAAACACCCTAAGGGATATAAATCTTTTATTTAGATAATAAAACATGAACAAAGTGAAAAATAAACAATACATTAGTACAATTACATTTTCTTGTATTTTCCATATTTCCCTAATATATTTTCAAATTCTGTCGGGAAAAAACTACAATCACACTGAAATCAATATTTCCCAATATTTACCATTTTTTTCGCTCAAAATATATTTCAAGACAACTTCAGTATAAATTTAGAGTTTATCAAAAATATTTTTGTGCATGAGCAGAATAACCTTTAAAATACATGCAAAGAACCAAAGACACCACAAAAGGGCCTAAATAAATTATATAGTTACTTAAGACACACCTTAAAAAAACAAATAAATAAAGTCGCACCTTTGTGGGTGGTGGTAACGGTAGAGGTCTCTTTCTTAAGAACGAACTGTTCTTCCTCAAGTTCTTCGTGGGAGTTACACTTGGCGGACTTTATCATCTCCATGATGCTCCGGCTCCCCTGCCCTGATGGCCTGACCGTTTTTAACGTAAGATTTTTACTATAAGAAGATGAAAAGTAGCATAATAATAGCATGAATATGGAATTTGGAGGGAGGAATTAGACTGACTGAGATGAAGAGATAGAGCTGAAGTTGCCACGATGATTGTTGGACGATGATTGTGACGGCCGTTCGGATGAAGGCCATTGTCCCACCCTCGACGCAGGCTCTGTTTAAGAACAACCCAATACCTATAAGATATTTTTCAAACGTCCTCTTTTCACTATTTCTTTTTCAGATTTTTGGAGATATCTTTCAGACTTTTCTTTCATTGATTAATTAGTTTATGTGAAAATTCTATCGTTACACACGTATGACATTTGCTTTATGTATTAATAATTTTGTAAGCTAGAACAACAAAAAGATTATTCGCTTATTATTGGAAAATAATTTGAAAGTAATTATTTTTTTATTGATAAACATGTAGAACGGAAAACAAACTCAATTAGTTTTTTCCCCTTGATTATAAATGGAACAGTTCACATCAAACAAAAGTACAACGGTTTAAACTTGGGAAGTGGAGAAAGATTGAACTGGTCTAAATATGATATTTGGATTTGGGTCAATTGATTTTTTCTTTTTCTTTTTATATTGCCTTAATGTCTTTTAGATTTAAAAAAAGAAGAAGAAGAAGAAGAAGTTGTCCGGATGTCATTCATCAAAAAGTCGTGCTAATGTCTTCAATTTTATTTCACCAAACAAGAGAGATGTATGCGTCTTTCTTACAATCCAACCACTCTGTTTTGCTTTTCCTACAAAAAAAAAAAAACAAAGAAAATTGCTTTTGCTTGTTTTATTATTATTATTATTATTATTATTCTTTTCTTGCAGTTTTATGTCCATGCAAGAGTGATGCTCGCCGAAAGCAATGCTCTTTTGAGTATCAACATTGGGTTTCGAACTCAACGGTATGGTCATATCAAGGAAGTCTATCCACTTTACACGTATCATAGTTCTAAGGAACCTACTTACTGCGTTAAGATACTCACAACCACAGTATTCAATGTGCGTAATCTCTCAGCAGCTTCTATAATTTGTAAGATTAGGTACATATCGTAACTGCTCTTGTATCATGCATTCTGTGATTTTGCGCATGGGCACCAACTGCATGCCTTAAACCGTAGCACACCTTAGTATTTATATATACTATACTGCTCTCGTTTAAAACTATATATATCTATATATATGCACACATTTTGCGCATGTATTTTATTGTTGTGTGTTTGGTAATCTTAGTTTCAATCAAAATTTTAGGTTTGTATAGTGTAAAGCTCTCACATGCAACAGTATGAAGAAAAAGTAAGCTACAGTATAAAGCTATCATATACTAGAGTGCTTTCAACCATAATTAGTTCAAACCACACTTCTCAAACATGCTATTAGTAAATTATTTATGCAATATATTAATATTTATGAGTCATAGTTGGGAAAAAATGACCAAAAATGTTTTGGTGATGACATCTTCGAGGAAAAATTATTTTTATAAGAGTAGTTTATGATGAAAAAAGTTTACTAAGATTCGTTCGGAACATAAGATTTTCATTAAAAAAAAGGAAAAACAAAAACAAAAAGGTAAATGGATCGAAATGCACATTTCAATTAAAACATGTGTTTTGGTTGAATATGTGTGTGAGAAAGAAAGTGTAGTGTTTGTATACAAAGCAAGCAATTTTTTGAAAAAGACAAAAAAACTGGAAAAATCATATAGAAAATTAATTATGAGATTGAGAAAAATAACAGTTAGGAAGGCCACTAAAAAATATTTGAGAAAAGGCATATGTGAGAGAACGTTTTTAACATGAATAACTTAGAAGGAATGACATTTATGAGAGATATTAGCTAAAAGTGTCATTGAGGAAAAAAGAACATAGATACGTAGGGAAATATCTAGAAACCAAAACAACAAAAGTTAAATTTAAATAGAGAGGAATAGGATTGAAATTTAAAGGTCATGCTTAGTAAAACAATATCTTGGAGGAGGTAAAATAATGAGCAATAAAGAAAGATTTTAAAATATTTTAACGATACATGTTGTAAAAAATTAATGAAGTAAATCTAAATATATATATATATATAAAGGATATGAGTGGGAAACGCAACAATAAAACACAAAAGCCAAAAAAAAAAATAAAGCATTGGAAATGCAAATAAGAGAGGAGGAAAATATAAAAAAAAAATAAAAGAAGAGGAACAAAAGATTAAAAAAATTAAAAAACTGTGAACGGCAATAAAAAACAGAGAAAAGAAAATGAAAAAACAAAAAAAAAAGTAAAAAATAATAATCAAGAAATGGGGACAGGGCATTGGAACCGTTTCAAAATAAAAAAATAAAAATAAAGGAAATGGAGAGGGAAATGTCCCCTCATTCACGCACTAAAGTGTGGACAAAAAGCCTTTTAGGCTTTTATCTATGGATCAAGATCTCTGTCTTATTTTTATGTCTTTTGGTTATTCTTTAATTAAATTTTAACACATAAATAAATTTATTAATCACTTTTAATATTTTGGTCTTATTTATGTGTTTAGATTATTAAGTTTAAATGATATATCAAAATTTAATTGAAAGAGACAGCCGAAGGGATAAGAAATAAAACAAGAAATAAAACAACAGATATGGACTCTTTATGTATAGGCATAGATTAAGGTAACTAAACTAAAGTACTGGACTTCCTTCAGACAAAGGTTTTTTTTTTTATATAAACAAGAATTAGAAATGAGCCATCTAACGTTAGCATATTATCTTTAAACATTATCAAAAAAGCTTCTCAGATGGTAACTTTGCTAGCTAAAAGGATTGTGTGGCGCGTGATTCTAGCGTTCTAAATTGAGTATTAGGTTGATTAAAAACCTCAAAAAAAAGTCACTCAACAATCAAACCTGTTATCATAAACCCACCACAATAATTCATTACCACCAAACCACCCCACTCGGTGTTCCTTGGTACATATCTACATAAATATACACACACACACATAAATATATAGGCACATATATGCGCATAAATATAATGTGTATGTATATATATGCTGAATAAAACCTTGATATAGCGCACGTAATTTGATCATACATTCATCATGCATGAACAATTAAAAATGAAATTAAAGAAGCACTACATGCATGTAATTAAGATCTTACCTAAAAGTCCAGGTTTTTCTCCCATATTCTCCTTCCCTGTCTTTCCCTTTTTCAGAGCAGACTCTTCCCACAAGGTGAATCCACTTCCGGTATAAGAACTGCAGTTTGAGTTTTCATCATTTCGATCATTACTACTCGCTTGAGCGGTTGTGAATACGATCCCCTCTGGCTTCGGAACTCTTTGATTGAAATAATTAGAAATGTGGCTTATGCTATAAGTCCCAATCCCGCCAGGGAGAACATGTTCCACTGGAGGTGGCGGTTTTTCTGCAGTGGATATCTCCACCGAGGTTTCTTCCTTTGCGCAGGTCTTCCCTACTCGTTCAAGAGGTTGTAGGAAGTCATGAGTTTTGAGAAACCCTCCTGTTTGACACGTGATCAAGAAGAAACCAAAAAATATATATTAATATAAACACACACACACACACACACATATATATATATATATTCATCACAAATATTTCACACCCGGTTGATATTTCCCAAAGTTGTATACTTTATATCAAAGCATAAATTTGAAGCTGATTGATTCAAGTATATTCGTCGGAAAAGAAAATCAACTAACCACAAACTCAAAAAAATCTATTCAGGCCGCAAAGAAAAGATATAAACGTGTTTGTAGTGATGCCAACGAATACGATTAATATTGGACCTAAGGGATTTAGTAGACGAAGCCAATCTGATACCTATATGGGCATGGTAATAAATGTGCAATGTGAAGAAAAACAAAAAGATAGAGGAAGTGAATTTATGAATGCTGAAAGGGAGGAATTGATGCTGTAAGGCGCTCTATACTTAGCGTTATTAATTTGGTGGAAACTGAAGGTATAGGCTTTCAAGATATATATTTTAATTTTATGTATAGAGGAAAATGAAATTATCAGCAAATTTCACGATCAAGTGTATATATGTATATGGTCATTGAGCAACATCCAACAAACTTCAGCAAAATTTTCACACTTCGTTGATCAGGGGAAAAAAGAAAAAAGAAAAAAGGAAGTTCACACACATCCTTTTTGAAGGTGCAACACGCTCTTTTACCTCATTTCATTTATTTTAAAATTATGTATTAGATAAAAAGACATCCAAGGAACGAATAAAATAAGATGTTGCCCACAAAGACTTCTCTGTTATAAAAAATGATTGAGTTGCACCAATTAATTATTAATCTTTCTTAAAAAAAAATAACACATGCATATGGGTGATCTGCTATAAGTGGATATAAAAGATAAAAGAAAAGCACACTAGTCGTAATTTTTTATCGACAAAATTTTTATTACATGATTTAATTTTGTTATAAATTAATCACACAATACAATGTAGTGTTGCAAAAAACATATCATATTTTTCTCAGGGGGAAAAAAGAAGAAAGAAAAGTACACATACAACGAAATACTTTTCCTCTTACATTATCAAAAATAACGCATTACAAGGTTTTCCATGTATAAGTACATGCTGCATATAAAAGAAAATATTTTACTTTATCCTATTCATTTTTTCACGCAGTGTTTTCAATTCAATTAGTACCAGAAGGCCCACGATTGAGAGTGAAGTGAAAAAGAAGGGCGTGCCTCTCTTGAAAAGAGGAGGACAATGTTTTTTGTGTGGCAGAATACAGAATACTATGCACCTGCATGGGGTCAGTACATGTGTGAAACGTCAAATCATAACCCTAAAGTCACTCATATGTGGGTCCCGTCTCATGGCAATCTGGTGGTGCTAATTGGTAACCGCTAGCCCTTTCCTTTTTGGATTTGGCTGCCTATTTATGGCCTCTTGGCCCAGATCCATGATTCATTTCCCACTCACGTGCATTTCCCTTAGCTTATTATTGTAAACTAAACCCACCACAATAATCACATAATTTATTTTTCTTCTTTTTTTCTCCTCCTCTGCCAATAATATTAAATAATAATTGGTTGTATCACAAAGTAGCCAAATTTAAAATAAGAATAAACATAAAAATCAAAATTTGGGATCTTGAATTATTAAAATGAAAGTGTAGAAATGAAGAAGAGGGAATACCTTGAGAAGGTGGCCTTGGATCTTGTTGGGCAGTTGAATGACTGTACAGTGACAGAAAGTCATGCGTTGGTTTTCTTCCTGTGAAAAAAACTGAGAAAATCAAAGTTGGCAAAAAGAAAAAGGAAAAAAAAAACGTAGAAACAAAATAGTTATCTATTTGTCATCATGTTTTTCCCACATGAACAGAAAAATATACACGAAATTAACGAAAAAATAAAAAATAAAAAAACCGAAACAAAAATTTTAACAAAAGCAGAGAAAGAAAAGTTACCTTTGGTTCCATAGGGACGAGGTTGAGAAAGCTCCATCCACAGCTTAGACGATATATATATATATATTTTTTTTTCAAATTTTTATTTTTTTTCTTTTGAAAAAAAAAGAAAAATCTTCAAAGAAGGCGATAAATTCTCTCCGTATTCAGTGAGGATTTTCGGATTAACTGACTCGGAGAGCGTTGAATTTGCTCAGAAAATGAAAGACGAGGCTTTAGAATACTCGAATTCTATGGAGAGCTTCTTAGATCCGTTTTGTTACATCAGAAAGAAAAAGCACAGAAGATTTACGCCTCTGGAAGAAGATCGGAGGCGCATTCCACTTGCTCTCTCTCGTTAAGAAATTTTCTCGCGAGCCAAACAAAAACTCCGAATCAAAACCGCATATAGCTGAATTAAGCAGTCTCAGAAACTCCAATAGCAGATTTTCCTCGAACGCTTCTCGAAAAAAATTTATCTTGATAATATCCGGACAAAATCCTTCTTTTTCACCAACAAAACAGCAAAAATCCACAACTAAATTATCTCCAAAAAAAAGAAAAAAAGAAAAAGAATTCCACAATTCACCTAGATTTTCAACATATGAGATCCGAAACAGAACTTCGAAATCTCAAACTTTGAAAAGAAAGAAAGAATCAATTTACCTTCTGATATATATAGGAAGAACAGAGATTCTTCAATATCCGCAGAGCTATTCAAATTACTGAGCTTAAATTCCGCAGTGGAAAGCGCTTTGGATTCCGAAAGTTTGCAGAGCGACTGCAGCTATATGTCCAGTAATGCTCGAAATGCGTCAGAAGAATCTCATCCAAATTCGAACCATAAAAAACAAGATCAGTTTTCTCGTTCTCTCTATTTTTTTTCTCGGGAAACAAACAGTGCGGCGACAGTCGGGGGCCTTCGAGTCGGGCTTTCTTTCTCCTCTTTCTCTCTCTCTCCTTCTCTTTCTCTTTCTCTTTCTGTTTCTCTCTGTGCGTGAGTTCTTCAGCTGAACATATATATATATATATATATATATATTATAATCTTTTTTATTCTGTTTTCTGCTTCTTCTTGTTCTTCGCTTTGGCTTTCTGTTATTTTTTATGTTTTTTTCGAAATCGTTATTTTTCGTTAGGGGAAAAGAGACGCCGTTTTCGTTTAGTTAACGGCGTTGCGGCTAATCTGACGGCGTCATAGAGGACGCCGTTTGGTTCAGAACTGGGTAAGGTAAAGCATTTGTTCTTGTACTTCACGGAACTCAATGATTTCACTCTCTCTTTTTAAATATTTTTTTATATTTTTATTAATATTTTAATGTTTTCGGCAATCCCGATTTATATATTTTAGGATTTGGCAATCCCGATTAATAATTTTCTTTATCTTCTGCCACTGTTTTAGTCTGTCCTTTTGCCCACCAAAGAGAAGGTTCTTTCTAAAATTAATAAAATAAATTACTAAGTTCTCAACTCACAAACTCACGACTTTTTTTTTTTTTTTTGGCAGAGAAAACACAAATTAGGCGGTGACAACATGAGAATAAAAATAAATATGGAGAATTTTTTTTGATAAAGCAAGCAAAATGGTCGTTTGAATTCTCCAATTTATATGAAATTTTTCTAATCTAATATCTAAATATTTACATAAAAAAATTTAAATATGTGTGATATTTTTTTGATAAAAATATGCATGATATTGATACTGATATTAATATTAAAGTAATTCTCAAAAATATGGTCACCCTTGTTGCCAAAATTTTATTTACAGGAATGGTTGTGTGGAGTATTGAATTGTAAGAACTCTACATAGCAAAAAAAAAAAAATTAGGACGTGCAAGAGGAAAGTTAATTCTCACATTTTTTTTCCATTCTATTTTAATCATGTTTAAGTCTACAATCTTTTTTAGAATTCTTTAATATGGTATAAAAAATTACTTGTTGTCATAAAAAAATATTATTTTAAACAAAAAATGAGTTGCCCATAAAGTATAACTTTATCAGACGTGTTGAAATACAACAAAATTATAAAAGTTTTTATAAAAAGCAAAAATAAATTCTTTTATAATTCATTGCATAATTTTTGTAGCATAAAATGTAAAAAATATCATATTAATGTAAAAATATCATATCACTAATTATCATGTTATTTTTTATTCTTAAATTATTTTAAAATTTTTATTTCAACTACACTCTTACAAACATGCAATGTACCCTATGTTTTAACAAAATTTCAAATTGGTTCATTGTTTAAAAAATATCAATCAAGTGCTATTGTGGTTTTTGAAAATATCACTTGGTACTCTAGACTTATGGTATTGAACATACAATTTGCAACTATATCTTTTATTCATAAACCCTAAATTAATTTCGTAAAGTTATAAAAGAAAATAAAAACAAAAATTCAAAAAAAATCTAAAAAAACTCATAGACATAGTTATACTTTTATTTGATGAGTTTTGTTTATTATTTTATTTTTATTTTTTTGTTATAGTTTCAGGAAATTAATTTGAGGTTTATTGATAAATATATAAGTTATAAATTTTACATCATGAAACACGAGCCCAAGATATACCAAAATGAGATTTTTAAAAACTGTAGAATATGTTTTTGATATTTTCCAAACAAAAAATACCAATAATATTTTGTAAAATAGAAACTATGAAAATGATAAAAATCTCATTGTATATAATCGTGTGTGAAGTTGTTTTTATTTATATGAAAGTAAAAGATAAGAGCAACAAGGAGTATGTTTGAAAACATAGTTGAAACTAATAAGTTGGAATCAAAACAATGTATCACGTAAGGCTTTACACTATAACATATTTTGCTTTATACAATAATATTTGTGAACTTTACACTATAGCAGTTGAAACTAATAAGTTAAAACAACGTTTCTAAACACACTCGATAATTTTAAGTATGAAGAATTAATACATTATTAGTAAGGTTCTGTTTTAAATCTCTATATATGTATTATAGTACATTTTTCATGTCTAATATAACTTCATCCCTTATTTAGGACATCAGTTACAAAGTACGTTTTAAATTCAAACCTAAAAATTAGTTTAGCCCATCATTAATTACAACTGATATTAAAGCCCAATCAATTTGAAACCCATGCCATTTTAGTTCAAACTTACATATATATATTTTTTGTTAGATCCAACATCAAAAAAACATATGCAATACTGATGATAGCAATTAGTCCCCTACTCGTAGAACTCTTAAACAATAAATGTATTTTTTTGTTTATTGCACTTCAACATGTATGGTGGTGAAACAAAACCGGATCTATGTTACCGAGCAGGAAAATGGATGAGTCTATTTGTAGAGTAGATAATTGGGTTCCTATGTTGCTATAGAGTTTTTGGATGGTCCAAATCAATAATTTACAAGCCTATGCAGACAAATTCCAACCCGTAATGGAAACGACAAAAAACGTGGAGGGGGTTATGTCAAGGTACTGCTGAAGCATGAGGCAAGGCTTTGGCCGAAACAGAGAGATTTCAGTGTGCAAAACAGAGAAGAAAGGTTTAGTAGTAGTGGCACTGCCATAAAACTTTGCTCAGATCAGGACTGTTTTGTACGGTTGGAGCACGTGCATTGGGACCGGAAACCAATGCCAAACACCACGCAAATTCTCTCCCCTTGTTTCCTTGTTTTTTATTATATATATGCATGCAATCTTTTACCCCAAGAGGTAAAACCCAACGGATAAGCATGCTGCCAACTTGCATCAAAACGGTTCAATGCAAGTATTTTGGTGCAATTTTTTTTTTAATTCACCAGGAAAAAAATACTTTCAACAAAATATTGAATTAAAAAGATATTTGATAAATTCAGTTTAAATTAATATTTTTATAAGGTATTTGATAAGATGATTAAAGCTGTTGGTTACAGCTATTTTTATTATAACATGTAAGAGTTTTATATTATAACAATTTTTTTTTATTGTTACTGCAACGAATAAGAGCTTTACATTGTTCATAACTGAAAAAGTAGTCTTGGCTACAACTGTCAAACATCCTTTTAGTTGTTATAGTATAAAACTCTAATACGTTAGAGAGATTAAAAATTGAGCTATAGTATAAAGCTCTTACATGATACAATTTTTAGTTTAAAAGTTTTAGTTCTAACTATATTTTCTAAACACCCTATGAATTAATTTGCAATAAAATATTTATTAAGTATGATATTTAAAAGAAAAGTTGAAACCACAAAATTTTAACTGCACATTGTAATATGTGAGAGTTTGATATTGTAGCAAATTTTTGTTTTATGAGTTATTTGGTATCTTGGTTGGAACTATTACAATCAATATAAAGCTCTCAAAAATTACAATAAAAAACAAAAAATTGTTAAAATATAAAACTCTCATATGTTATAATTTTTAAACTAATATTTTTTGTTTCAATTATTTTTTAAACATCTTATTATACTATAATATATAAAAGTTTTATAATATTTATGATAAAAATTGAGTGATTAAAGCCGCAACCTGAACGCCTTAAATGCGTAAACATTAGTAATAATGCTCAGAACATGAGGGTGCATAAGTGTCGCATTATTATTATTTTTTTAAATTTCTAGATTCGGGTATGGAAAGAAAAATTGGTCTGCTCTGGCAGGCAGCGGGCACTCAATTTCGTCAGGGTAATTGAAGAACACGTCACACTAACGTGGATGGTGAAAAATGTTATATCGTGTACGTAGCATTCAGGATGTTTTCATAACCAAATTTAGTTCTAAGCGAAGTTAATTACCTTTTCTTTAAAAAAAAGTGAGAATTTTACATTATTAAATCTGGAAAAAAAAAATACTGGTGGGACTCCATTTTGAAACGTTCGATTTGTTTTAGGTTCTAAGTTTCATACATTAATATTTTTCCGCTATTTTTACTAAATTTAATATTTTTAACGCATGCACAAATTTGATTTTTGTACGGATGGTAAGAAAACTAGTCACGTGAGGGATGAACAGAGAGTTGACTAAGGAGCAGAAAGCAGTTGACCTAGCATTTCAAAAATTGAGAAAAAGGATTAGTGTTAAGAGGTGATGATTAGGGGCACAGCTCCCGATTATCTAAGTTAATAATAAAATTAGTATTACTTCTGCTAACAAAGCTTTTGAGTTTTGGCTTAAGAGAGAGAAAGAGACAGAGAGAGAGAGAGAGAGAGAGGGGCAGACGATGTTGGTGGTAAAGGAGGAAAAGTCACGTGGAAGCGCCAGCATTTGGGTCTGTTATTTTGTGTGTTTGGGGGGATGTTTTTGGCTGTGCCGGGAAACGCGGGGCCTTTTTCTCCGTGGCGTGGCTCTCCCAACCCATGTGCCCCCCAGATTCTTCCCCACATGTACTCCACAGATTTGCATTTATCATTTTTCACTCTATTTTCAGCTAAAAACTAAAAAGGCATCTTCATTATCTACCCAAACAAAAAATAAAATAAAATAAAACACTAAAAAAAAATAAAAAAGGTACACGGCTAAAGCCTAAAGGGTACATCACAATTCTTCAAATAAAAAATAAAGGGTACATCATATATGATGTTAAACACTGTAACTAATAGAAAGATTTGAATCACTGTATTAGGGGTGACTCTTGTAGATATGTGTATATTTGAAGAGAAAATTCGACAATGAGATTACTCTATTGAACTCTACTATGAGCCTAAAGAAATGGCTGCAAAATCGATTAGAATCATGATCATTTTTGGCCCTCGCCAAACCAAAAAATCAAGATCACATGTTACAATAGCTCTCGACTCTAGATTTATGTACAACCAATCAAGTTTATTTGTTGGATTCAAGCTTATTGTCCATTGTCTGTTGTTCATAAATCCACCCTAATAAAGCTCATTGCGGGTTTCAATAGGGTGATCTTTTTGCCTAAAAGCATGTTTGTTACACAAGTATTAAAATCATGTAATGTATTATTTAAATATAATACAATGTTTGATGACATCCATTTATCAAATTATTAAATGTGAATTAAAAATTAATACAATTTTGTTTGTAATATCGAATGTGACCAAAAACCTCTTTATAAGGCCGTACTACTAATGAGCCTATCAAATATGTCAAATATATGAATAATTGATACCAAAATAAAAGTTTAGGAATGGGTCTAGGATTGGCGTTCGGGGTCCAAGGTTAGGGTTAGTGTTGGGTGACAAGATTGGGGTTGGAACTTAGGATTAGGGTCATGGTCGAGTTTTACGACTATAGTTGGGTTGGGTTTCAAGATCGAGGTTAGGGCAGGTGATGCAGTAGGTTTTCCAGACCATGCCAGTTTTCAGGACCCACATCTTGGTCACCTTTCAGGATCGGTTTCAGGGTAGAGTTTCAAGATTGGGGCTCGAGGTTAGGTTCTAGTATAAGAGTCGAGGTTGAGGTTGAGGTCAAGGTCAAGGTAAGGTTTTGGGAGGGGGTTTAGAGTCGGGATCTAGTTTCGTAATGGGGTCAAGGTTGAGATTGAGTTTCAGGATTGGGGTTCATGTTAGTTGACTTAATAGAGTTACAGATAGGGGCTTGGGTTTTGGGATTGACATTAGGGTCATGGTTGGGTTCTGGGCCTAGCATTTTGACATTGTTTTTGGGTCAGGGTTGGACTGAAGAACCTAGGTCAAGATATCGGGGTCTCATGTTTCGTTACAACTGCTGGGATTAGGTTTTGGTATGAGGGTCAGGTTTCAGAACAAAGTTTACGGTTGGGTTTTGAGATTGAGGTTGGAGGCAAGTTTTAGGACCGAGTTTGGGATCTGATTTCGGGATCAGAATTGGGATCGGATTTCAAGACGGGGTTTTGGGTTGGGATTGGGTTCTTAGATAGGGGTCAGGGTTGGGTTTTGTGATGTGTGTCGAGATGGGGTTTTAGTATGGGGGTGTGGTTTTGGAACGAGGGTTAGGTTTCGATTTAGATTTTGGGAACGCAATTGGGACAAGGTTACATGACAGGGGTTAAGATCAAATTTTTGGTTCCAGGCTAGGGTCTAGGTCAAGTTTCCGAACCAGAGTCGGGGTCAGGTTTCAGGCTTGGTGTCGAGTTTTAAAACATGGGTCACAGTCGAGTTTCGAGACGAGGGTATGGATCGGGTAAAATAATATAAAAATAAAATAAAAATAAAGTAAAATGAAATTAAAATTTCAAGAAAACATCCAATTTTCATTCATAAAGGTACTAAAATAACTTTAATTTATAAAGGTATTATTAGTCTAGACCCCATCACCAACCCTGACTCTCCATTTTGAATATATTATATCAAATGACCAAGATACAATATAATATGTGTTCATGTGTGTGTATATATATATTTTTACACATGCACAAATCAGTCCATCGGGTTTATTTACATACGAAATATCCAAATATGTTAGGATTTATTAGAAAAATTCTCTCTGAATTATAGCATGTATAACACTTTGCCCCTCAAACTTCAAAATGTAACATATAGTCCCCCTAAAGTATGAACTCTTAACAAATATGGTCCTTTTGTAAGAATTTTAACAGAAAATTAACAAATGATTATGAAGTTAAGGATATTTTGGTAATTTTGGTTATAAAAAACCATAAAAAATTAAACCTATAATAATAAAAATAGTCATTATTGATGATTAAAAAATCAATGAAAACCATTATACTAATGGAATCCTTCTTTTTTGATATACCAAAATTTTCTTCAAAATTTTATTTTTTTGACTCTCCAAAAAGATTTTGAAATTTTAAAAGTTATATATATTAGTGAAATGAAAAACAATATAACATAAATATATTCAATATAATAAAAAATATAACACAAATTTTTCAAAGAGAAAAACTCTGACAATATTAATAATTTTTTTTTATATTTTAAAAGTTTTTATTGGTATTTATACCTTTTAAAATTTTAAAATAATTTTTGAGCGTGAAAAAAAAGTTAATAAAATTTTAAAGAAAATTTTGGTACATAAAAAAAGAGGGATGCAGATAGTAGTATGTTTTTAATTGATTTCTTTTATTTTTAATTATCAATAAATGTTGTTTTTATTATAGTTTTAATTTTTTGTTGTTTCTATAACTAGGATTATCCAAATACCTCTAATTTTAAAAATTATTTGTCAATTTGCCATTAAAATTCTAACAAAATGACCATTTTTATTAACAGTTTATATTTCAAGGAGAATAGATGTTACATTTTGAAGTTCGAAAGGTAAAGTATTATAAAGGATATAGTTTAAGGAGAATTTTTGTAATCAATCCTATGTTATAATTTTCATTTTATGCAACTATTCAATTAGAACTTATTGAAACTAATCTATCAATTTTCTTCACATCATTATCCACCAAATGATTTTTTTTTTCTAGTATTTGACGCCTATATTAACAATGAATGTCATTCCCTACGTAGTGACACCCTCAAATCACTTTTCAGATTTGTCTGCACAAATGTAGAGCTAGAACTTGATCCTAATTTCACTTGGCAAGAAAGGGTGAAAATGTACCTCAAAAAAAAAAAAGGTTGAAAATGCCAAACATTAGTTAACTGCAATTATCAACATAAATCCACAAAAGAAATGGGTGAATTGTCATAAATCATCCAAAATCCAGATGTTTAATTTAAGAATCCTATATATTTTATTATATATTCAAAGTTTCCCTCTTTGTTCTTTTGTGTCTTCTAATACATGCCACCTTTTTAATTATCGACTCTACTAGTTGTATGTTTCTCAAACATTACTTTAAGTGTTCTTTATTCTCTTAATCTAGGTGAGAATCTTAATCCTATAATAAAGAAATGTGATTCTTTAAGCTAGCTTGCAAGCTCCGACAATCATGGCAAGCATTCACGCTACGGCGCATAAGTATTATTGAACAGCTTGGCCTTTTCTCTTCATCTTCCTCTCTCTCTCTCTTTTTTTTTTTTTTTTTGGGACAAATATGTAACAGCTTGTCTAAAATCACTATCTTTTTGCTACCATCTCTTTTCTTTATAATATTTCTTTGAACAATTTTAAATAAGAAAGAACATGTATCTCCACTCACAAGCTGAATTATGTTATTAATTATCTTTAATTAGGACCAATTTCAGCATGTGACATGCCCACTTCTTTGCCTTTTTTTTTTTTCCTTTTAATACACACCAATTAACAAAATTAATCATCGAAACCTTCATTAGTGTCTACCTTCCTTGAATTTCTTTTAGCGACTCAACTTCAAAACATTTTCGATTTTTTTTTTTACATGTGACACGGTTTTAGGGAACATGCATTAGCCAAAAGGTGGAACCCCGGCCTTCGCTTTTTTTAAGAATAACCCAATAATATAGGAGAAATATGCACGTCAAAAATTTAAAGCAGAATTCCATGTGACACACATTATAGATGATTAAGTAGATATATACTTACAAGATGTTTCTTTTTTCTTTTTTAATTTTTTAGCTTTTCTCTTTTTCAATTTCCTATTTGTCATATGATTTACCCTACAGCTCACCGGGCCAATAAAAGGTATCATGCTCTTTAAAAGACGGAAAATAGATGAAGAAAATTAAAAACAAATATATATATATATATATATATATATATATATATATATTAATTGTTATTCTTACTCTGTCAAGGTGCTGTATCGAATTGCTTTTCACAAAATGTGGTTGGTAAATCTGATTAATTTCCCTTTAAAAAAAAAAAAGAAGTCTGACTAATTCCAAAGTAATCAAGCAGATATACTAACATGAACAGTTACTTTGTCCAGGAAGGCCGTTAAGTAATTGCTTGTCTTACATAATAATTAATTATTAATTGATTGCAAAGGATAACTGAGAAGTCTCACTTCAGCTAAATTTGTACGTACATTAACATCATTGCTAGTCATAAATTAAAATAATCAATCTATAGCTTTCAAAAGGGGGCCCTTGGAAATTTATCTGCTTTTATGCTACTTGGTGGTACTTTAACGAGTGCCAAAATTGTGGTGATACACAATAAAATACACATATTCCATCATCTTGGGTCGTTTTGGAAAATTGATCAACTTTCAGGAGTGAAAAATAAATTTATTGATGAAAATATTGAAACAGAAAAGACAAAATATAGTTTGTAGGGAAAATTAGAAGTATGATTTGATATGTAAAAAATTACTCATATAAGGAGTTATTTGCATCCGCTCAAAAAGAATTTGCTTATAAGATTTATGATACATTACCTCCAATATACAATAAACCTCGTAGTCTAGAATTTCTCAAAACACACAAAAACTGATTTTATTATGAGTTTGAAGTACAATTTATAATTTGCTAGTCCAAATAATAGTTTGGATAGTTCAAATCATAACAAAGGGTTTGGATCATAGTTCAAAGCATTCCACTTGAACAAATTGCTGAATTTAATCATCATCAAGACCATATTCCATATTTGAGCAATCTGACAAGATCCTGTTATCCAACGGTGATAGTTATAATTATCTATAACATTTAGATATTCAATAAATGGTCGTGCCCTTCAATGACTTGACAACTGGTGAACCCATTAAGTAAGCCACCTTATACAAGTTAAAATAAATGTAGATTTTATGTAGTATTTCTTCCAATTTTTTTTTGAGGTTGATTATTCTAAATAGGAAAAATGATGTTTGCTACTTTCCCTATTGCATATGTTATGACTCATTCTCAGAACCTGTTATTTTAGGCTTCCTTGAAACATCGAATGACATATTGTACTGCTATGTAGTACTGAAATATATGGAGAAATTGGCTTTATTCCTTTCACTAGTTACCTAAATAAAATAAATGTAGATTTTATATAGTATTTCTTCTAATTTCCCTATTGCCTATGTTATGACCCATTCTGACAACCTGTTATTAAGTCTCTGATACTAGCAGTAATGACTCGCATTTCAAGAAAAGTTGTGTCATTACTTATGAACCACTACCTATAACCATTTTCAAGCGATGTAGGACTGCACAACCTACCTTTTTTTTTTGCTTCTTTATCTTAAGGGAATTATGATTATCACAATAAAAGTTTCCTAAATTAATTATTAAATTCTGATACCGGGTTAACATTTAAAAGTTATCATGCCCCTTTTCAGCTATTTTCGTGCTATATATTATTTAAAAATGGACAGTTTTTAACAATAAAGGGATCGAAACTGTATATTTCAAAATCCTTAGTATAGCTACGCCTATAAAATTAGATGTCAAAAGCAAAAATAAAATAAGAACTAATAGTATAAATAACCTATCTCTAATTAATAATTTATTCTCGGTGTCGTGCTACTACGTACCCTGGCATAAACCAATTTTCAACCGACACAAGTTACACGTCATATTAATACTCCTCCATGAATATAGATCGTTAAGATCAATATGGACGATGGAGGATGACTGAAGTTTTAAAACTCCAAAAGGGAGCTAGTGTACCATAGAAAACGTCCGACACACAGAGATTATCATATGTTTGAATTACTATATCCTTTTGTGCATTTTTTTGTTGGTGGTTTATTTCATAATTTTATATTACATTAATTTGTCAAAGCCTCTGATCAGAGGTTCCTCTTCTATACTTAATTTCAAGCTGCTATCATTTTTCTTTTGTCTTACTTTCTGTATGTTTAAGAAAACATTTTCACCATTTTTCAAAAAAAAAAAAAACAGAAATTAAAGTATGTATCTATCAGAATTCAGACAATAACCAGCAACAATGTATACATATTCTGCCCTTCTCTTAAAATCATTATTCTAGAAAGAAAGTTTTATTGTAAAATTTATCTTTCTCAATTATTATTATTACCATGTAATTTTTTTGACCAAGATTTTCAATTAGATATTGATAACAAAAATTGGGATTAATTCACACCTCTGAAATTGATACCTATATTAAAATTCTCAATTTCATAATTGGCGGATGAAACACAGAGAGAAATCAAGCTTTCCTGGCCTTCTTTTATCTCTATAGTTACAGTTCTTTTTCTTTTCTATGTACAATAACATTTAAAAAAAAAAAAGTGACACTTCGTTTACCAAACGCAATGGTATATATAGACACTTGAATTCAAAAAATAAAATAAAATATAAACAAAATATCTTTTAACCTCTTTTTTTAAAAAATATTTTCGTTTATGGGACCTTGGGGTGGTTCAAATGCTGACCTAAAATCTTCCAAAAGCACGTGACACAGCTAGTTGTAGTGGCCACACAATAGACGAATGTTGTCATGTTTAATTAAAAGGGAGAAAAAAAAAAGTTCAAATAGTGGTAATAAGATAATTTTTTCAATCGTGTTAAAAAAGTAACTTATCAATATATATTTTATTTTTTAGTCGTTAGGCATGTAAAAAAAAAAAAAATTAGTAAGATTTATCAACCTGACAACATACACTACTTGTTCAGGTCAGAACCGAGGAAGCAGAAGAAGACCAAATTAATAAATAAGGCTAAAAAAATGAAAAAAGAAAGAATAGGAAGAGGAGAGAGGGTGAAGAAGGACGTAACGTGAAAAGCGATGTGCAGTCATATTCAGTGCTTGTCGCCGCTGCGGGCTCCCCCCACCTCACGTGCATGAAAACAAAACGACATTTCTACAATATAATATATTTTATATTTATACACATATACAGACACAGTGTTCGTCAAGCTTTGGATTGACCCACCAACCGAAACTCTCTCTTGTATATTGGGTCCCAATTATTCTATCATCCAAACGAAGCCATGGTGAAAGATAATTTATACTACAAACTTAATTATAAATAATATAAAATTTTTACATATTATAATAAAAAGAAAAAAATGACTACGATACAAAAATCTCATATGCCACAATAAAAATAATTCTCACTAATGATTTTCACTAATGGTTTCCACCACTAAAAAGGTGTTTGGTAGTGGTTCTCACCACTCAGTTTCTACCATAAACTCAGTTATGAACAGTGTAAAGCTTTCACATGCTACAGTAACAATAAAAAAGGTGCTACAGTATAAAACTCTTACATGCTACAGTAAAAATGATTCCTACTATTGGTTTCCACCACCCTTCTAAACACTCTATGTATAAGTCAAAGCAAAGAAAAGAAAAGAAAAAAAAAATGTCGAAATCAGCTTATGAAACCGGATTTTTCACGGTCTGATTTTGTGTGTACTTTTTCCAATGCACGTGAATGGGAACCCCCCATATATAATGATGCGTAGTGGTTGTAAGTCTATAAAGTCTCAAACCATTTCCATGTTACCAAGTTCATGGAATATGAAAAAGAAGATATTGAACTTTGTCATGGGATTATTAGTTAATTGATTGAAAGTTGAGGAATTCCCTATCGCAACAAATAGAGGTGAAACTTGCTTTTAGCCAAAAAAAAAGGAAGGTGAAACTTGTAAAAGAGATAAAGGTTAATATAATACATATCGCTTTCATCTTAGGTTATTATTACATAAGAAAGAGATTATAAGATAACACCGTAAACAACTTCAAAAACGGGAGTAATGCTAAGAATCTCAAGTTATTTATTGTGTACTAAATAATGCCAAAAATAAGTTGTCAATTTTCCCTTGGCAAATTAAACATATGTTTATAATTGGCAAATGACATTTACTTTTCATATCATTTGGTATATAATTTTTTAAAAAATTAGTAGCTAGATTATGTGAGATTCTCATCATAAAAAAAAAAAAAGCCAATGTTGCGTGCATTAAAAATCCTTTGTGGACATTTTCCCGCGAAGTTGAAGTCCTCTAAGAAAGAGCGGATTTGCATTTTTTCCAAGTCCAAGTGACATGTTTCGCTAACCTTAGGTTCTTTTTCTTAAATATATATAATGTAACAAATTAACTGTAAAATATTATTTATGCCCTTGATAGTATTCAACAAAATGGCGTTGAATAGGCAACGGTATTATGACTTATAAGATCACATTTATGCCAAATAATTGATATTTTTAGTCTTAATAGGAATGCTAGCAGTGAGGGTTCTTCTAGTTTTATTTGAGTTAGAATATTAATCAAGAATATTTTAGCAAAGCAAACGGCTTAAATCTTCAACCTCTTGTACCATATTATTTAAATTAGTCATTTTATTTTAAATTATTTGGTGCTTCATGGCGCTCAAGTCATTTTAAATGTGCACATATATTAATTTAGATATTGAAACACAAAACATATCGTAGAAAAGTCCTTAACTAATTAGAACATTACGATGTTAATTAAAAAAAGAAAAACATACACTGAATACATTAATCAAAGTAATTCAAGATTCCCAGTACAGGTTCATGTATCGGCCCGCAGACCTAATTCCTACTAATTAATTAAATTTGCATTTTCCACTCTTTTTATTTTTTTGCTATTAATTGGTATTTTTCTTTCCATTCATAGAATACGACGCTTTAAATTATATAGAATCTTACCGATGATAACGCCTTCCATTATCTATATTATATATATTGATGTTCTTAAGAAGTGTAGAGCCTAAGTTTGCACCCTTCGAATAATCATCATACGCAGAGGATTAGAATGATTGACCTTCTCAATAAGGTCACCGTGAGGTTGAAAGGAGGGCAGGGAACCTCCATCATAGGAGTATGGGGGCATAGCTCCCAGCCCAAAATTTTATTAAGGACGAGCAAACAAGAAAGCAAAAAGGAAAAAACATGCTGCAGCATAAGAAAATCGACGCTAGGGTGTGGAGTGGCAATGAATGCATGCTAGGGCACTAATGGAGGTTGCACAGTGGCAAAGCTAGAACATTTGTTCAGTAGGGGCACTATAAAAAAATAGAGATAGCATTTTATTAAATAAATACATAATTATATATTTTTATTATTAAGTGAGGAATTGTTATAAGTTTTTTGTAAAATGAGGGGCATAATAATATTTTTAATTATTTAGTGGGGAACAGTTATAATTTTTCTTACAAAATAAGGGTATAATTTAAAATTTTTTACAAATTTAGAGCAAAAATTTAAATTCTAAAAATTGAGTGAGGGCACGTGCCCTCACTCACCACCACCTCCTTCCGCCAATGAGGCTGCTGCTGTGCACGTGCAAGGGCCAAAACTTGGAGTGAAGCAAAACACACGCGGTAACACCAGCTGAAGGGTACGGTTGCGCAAGGTCATAGCCTAATGCGAGAAAGTCCTTTTTTTTGTGATTTAATGTTTCCTCTTCCTTGAAAATCTATAAATATGATATTGTGGGGCTTATTTGTATATAGCTAGAAAAATATAGAGTGAGAAAGGATAAAGAAAACCTAGAGAGAGCGTGCAATTTTTCTCTCATAAACTTATTCATCATCATGGTGAATTATTCTGCAATGGCTGAAAGTAGATGTAGTGCTTACATTGAGGGTGAACCACTATAAATTTTATGTGTATTGTTATTTATTTTATCAATTCAAATATTTTTTGCTCTTGGTAAAATTAGGGCTTCTACTTGGCAAAATTATACTTTATACATTAACATGTAAAAGAATGAGATGTAACATATATATTTGTTAAAGTCTATGATAAATACAATTGTTTTTTTCTTTTTAGTTACACACTACATCTAAAATTTAGTTCCTTCCAAAAATAGTACTTTAAATACTCAGTTGATGAACAATTTACTCTTAACACGTCTTATAGGTTATAAATCTTATTTCTACATGTTGAGGATGATCTTAGATGAGGAATTACAATGTATATATACTATGGTGGAGCCACACTTTGGTTAATAGGGGCACACTCAAATTTAGAGATTTTTCATTTTTCTCGTGTATATATATTTCTTAAAATGCTAATTACACCCCTATTTTTTAAAAAAATATATTAGAATTGTAACCCATTTAAAGATTGAATTATGTTGTTTTGCCTTTGTTTTACAAAAAAAATTGTAATCATGTCCATATACAATAATTAAAACGCATAACAATGTTTTATATCAATGAAATACTATATTTAATCTCTTTCCTAGTGTCTCCATTAAAAAAAAACTAACTAACTCTAGTATTGTGCATATATAGAGAGTTTTAGCAACCAAGTTCCAATTGTTGAAAAACAAATGAACAGTGGAATTTTAAATTTTTTTTTATAAAAGCTTTTTCCAGAAATGAATTAAACATGTTATATATTATAAATTAATCAAAGATCTTAGTACCTTGGCAAATAGGTAACCGTAATTTTGGCAGAAAAATATTCAACAGAATTACCACACAAGAATTGCGTCTGAAAAAGCTTCAACCAACTGCTCTTCTTTACTATTCTTTTTTCCATGGCTAAAATGCTATAGGGCACACATCATTTGATTCTCCTTTTGATAACATCTCCTTCCAACCATAGGAGAAAATCAAGAATTATTGTTCTTGATGTTAAACAATAATTTTATGGTAGTTTTAGAGTTTCTCTCTATAGAATACTCTCTATAAATTTCTCAAGTGATCTACTTAACAATAGGAATAAGCCTCTTATTTATAGTCATCGGTAGGGCGTCAATTCTACTCAAATAGGACTTTTACATTCAAAATTGAGCTAAAATTTGCGTCAAAACGCATAACATAGTTACGTTTATCGGCCGGCCAGCTCACACAACTGGCATATCAGTCTGTTTATATCCGGCTCAGGAATCTTTCATAATGCCTTAGTTTTTAATTCAAATAACCTAATGCAAAAGTTAGCTGATTAAGCAGTCATAAACCGATAATCCTATATCAAATAAAATAGATACAAATAATCAAACACATTTATTTTGAATTAATTCACGAAATTAATTTAATCAATAAACTAATATGTATTATCACAAATCATTAATTGAATTAAAACCAATTGTAGAATTAACATAAGTTACTAATTTGCAGGAAGAACACGCCGTAACGTTACAAGAAAATATATGAGCTCATAAAAGGGACCCGATGTACATATATAGATCAAGCTCTTACAATTATAAAAGAACAATTCCCGACATGTTTATTTTATAATTATCAACTCTAAAACTATTCCACTAAAAGCTTTTAGATGCACTCTTAAACTATATATAAGATTACAAAACTTCAATAAAGTTTTCTGCCTATGACATATCATGATATGCAACATCCCCATAGGATATCTATCATTGGTTGAAGGATAAACTTTGTTTTACCTTTTATTGAAGGGAAATTCCATTTTAGCTTTTTATCTTATGTTCTATTATCTTATTATTGGAGTACTTATTATCCATAACCAATACAAATAGTATACCATTCGGTTGCACAAAGACATTCAAATAGTTAAGTGCTTCAATTTTCAATTTCACGACGATGCCTATAATAGGATATCATTTACTCTATCAAAGTTCCATGTCAATGAATAACGAATCTATATCATTCAAGAGTCATGTCTCCAACATATCGATATGCACAACTTCCTTTAATTCAGGATATCACCATTTGGTATATTATAAGATACAAGTCAAGAAAACAAACCCATTAATCTACTTCAAGATTAATATGTAGCAAATATGATTGTCTAAAGTGAATTGATTTATTTAAAAAAAATTATTAGATAAATCGATTTAACTTTTGTCCCGATCCAATATATCATCACCAATGACAATCTACCAATGTCTCTACTCGTGGAGCTTCACTCCAATGACCAAGACAAGTTATCTCTCATTAAGGATGTAGACAACATAACAATCTTAAAATGAATAAAGCATCTAACATTATGCTGTGCCAGTTTGGCATTTTTATGCTGTGTTGTTGCTTTTGTTTTGCTATGTTATTTTGTGCTATGGACTAGAAGCAGGTACACATTTGGTAAATTATTTTTAAACCTACTGTGAACACTAGAAGTAGAATTGCAAATGCTTGATAAACTATATAAAAAAAATTGCTGTGAAAATGTATAATAACAAAAATAGACATATTTTATTAAGCATGTTTATAGTTTTAGTTTTTAATTTTAATTTTAACGTTAAATATGTAATATATGTACGTTAAAAATGATATAATTTTATTTTCATTATTTAATATATTTCTATAAAAATAATTTAATTTTAATAAATGAGATCAATTATATGCCCATGTAAAAAAATGATATTAAATGATATAATTTTATTTTCATTATTTAATATATTTCTATAAAAATAATTTAATTTTAATAAACGAGATAAATTATACGTCCATGTAAAAAAAACTCTAAAAAGCACAACGATATTAAAGAAAATATATGTCCATGTAAAAAAATCACTCTAAAAGCACAACGATATTAAAAAAGTTATCTTATGAACTAATTCTAAATTTTTTTATTGATGTTATTTTATTTGTTATGATAAAAAAAGGATAGATTGGAAATTATGTATTACTATGAAGGTTAGTTTAGTAATTTTAAATTATGACAGTAGAAGTTGCTGTAAAAAAAAAAACCATTGACCTGTTTCTCAACTTTTTCTGTTGTGTACCAATTTTTAAAAATAACTTTATAAAAGAAGGCTTTACTAGACATCTTAAATTGCTATAAACGGTTATATAAGCTAAAAACAGCTTCTAAAAGCAATGCCAAATGTGCCACAGTATTCATGTTCTAACGTTAAGTTCTAAGTTGCTTTCCAAACACTCTTATATACATAACTTATATCTAGCTAAATTTTTGGGAATTGATAATTTTGTAAGGGAAAGAAGGAAATATAAAGAAAATTTTAAAGGAAAAAATGAATTTTTTTTGGGTTAATTTCACTTTTGGCTCTTGAACTATATAACTTGTCCCATTTTGGCCCCTGAACATTAAAACGTAGCAAATCACACCCATAAATTATTCAACTTGTCTCATTTTGGCCCTTCTGTTACTAAATATGTTAAATATTAATGAAATTGAGACAATATTTCACTTTTGCCCCTAAAACTATGCGACTTATCCTATTTTGATCTATAAACTTTAAACTATAACAAATTACACCCATGAACTATGAAATGTAATGACCAAGGAAAAATTCATTAATAAAATCCAACATATAATTAGATTTGATTAATAAATTTATCCTCATAAATTGTATTTTTGTAAAAATTACGATAAAATATAAAATACAGTGTTAATAGAAAGTTTCACTGTAAAATTGTTACAATGCTGGATATTAACAAATACAGATTTTGCAAGTTTAAATACTTAAAAATTTGTAAATAATATCCTTAAAATTAAAATTTATATCACAATTAACTATAGAAGTGTGATATAAATGGCTGGCTAGTTAAGATATAAATAAGATAAAAAGTCTACCAAAACCCTAGACTGGTGCAAAAAGGGGTCTGAAGCGGTATAAGTATACAGCTAAGTGAAAACAGAGATATAAGAAATGCTATGTTTGGCTTCCAAAAGTAAACCAAAGGCAAAGTAGAATATTTTCTACAGTCTAAGAACACGTTTTTACTGGTTTTATCATGACAATATAAGAAAAATACTGTGTGGTGAAAAATTATACTGTGTAAAATTTTAGGGCCCACCAAGTAGACACCCATTAGAATCTTATTGGGCCACCATGCCATGAAAGGTGGCCCAATCACAATTAGCCACCTTAGTAAACCACTTGATTACTTGATGAGTCACCATAATAGGATAAGCTTGGTTAAAAGCTTAAACAAGCCAAAAATTTTTCATTTTCTCCTCCCTTCACCCCACGGCAGCCATAGAAGCATTTCCCCAAAAATTTTCCAACTTCAAATCTTTGCAAAATTGACCCCAATTGAGTTCCAGAAGCAAAGTTCAAGTGATTTTATCAACTTTTGAGGTAAAAATCTAAACTTTTTTTTAAGTTCTCCTAGGGTGTTTCTTGGTTTAAGAGGGGAATTTGATTCAAGGTATTCTTATGTGAAAAATGCTTAGGAAAAGTTTCAAAGGAGCCCTTGGAAAGGCTAGAATCACAAATTTTTCTTTGGGTAAGTTCTAATTTCTCAAACTTAAGGTTTATTTTGTTTTTGTTTTAATTTTTATTATTTCCAAAGGCATGTGGGTATTCAAGCAAGAGAATGGTTGGACTTCTTGAGTATGTGGTTTATGATGTGATGGCGTTGTGGAAATTTGGATTTAAATGTGAAAATTTTGGGTTTATGTACAAAATAGGTTAGTTTTGTAATTTTGATGTTGGTTTTGCAAAGAATAGTGATTTGTCATAAAAATGGTTTAGGGAAAAGTTTAATCTGCCTTTACAGTGGCTGGAATGCTATTTTAAAACTGATTTTCACAAAAACGACCAAAGGACCAAATTGCAAAGAAAAAGTTCTTCTTGGTAGATTTAAAAAATGACCAAAAACACCCCTATGCAATGGAAATTTCAAAAAATTTAAAACATGAGAGTTGTCGAACTCGACGAAACTGTTAAAAATTGCAGACAGTTCGTCGAAAATTGCATTTGTTTGTGAGATATTAATTTTATAAAAATTGGAAAAAATTTTAAAAGGGCAAAAATGTCATTTTGTAAAAGAATTTTGAATATGGTAATTTGAGCAAATATGATCCTTATGAAAAATGGAAAATTATGGTTTAAAGAGATTATTTTTAGTTCTAGGGGTAAAATTGTCAAAATTTTCAAGTGAGGGAAAAAATTGCAAAGTTTCATTAAAATAGGACATTGATGTAAAATAAGTAGACTCGACGCCCCAGGGTATTGTTTTAAATTAATAAACAACAATTTTTGCTAAATAGCAAAATCAAGCTCGGGAAATTTAGAAAGGCCCACTAAAGGGCAAAATCGTCTTTTTCCCCAGGTGACCCGAACGGCTCCTAAACGTTCTAAATAGGAAAAAGGATTACTAATAAGATTCCGCCCTTCATTAGAAATGATAAGGTAGAATAAAATAAGAGAAAGAAAATCCGAGATCATTAGAGCTATAGACAGGTATATAACCAGTCTATTGATAAAACATGTTTTGACGAAATAGTAGAAATGTGGCTAATAGAGTTATATTGGCCAAACAAGACCCTAGCAGATTAGGAAAAGAGAACTAAAAACGGCGAGCACAACAGCCTAGTCACGTAAGTACCAATCCCACCTACAGTATGAAATTGTAGGTATAGAATATGATATATATATACCTGTGTGTATATCAAGGTGTATACCTATGTGTATACAATAATATATGTACCTGTGAGTATATTAATGTGTATCTGTGAGTATACAAAATAAGTACCTGTGTATATATTATGTCGTATACCTGTGTATATATTAATGTATACCTATGAGTATATAAAATATGTATTTGTGTATACTATACAGTAGAAGAGTATTTATGTTTTGTGTATAACATGTGAATATGACCTCATGCATGGCATGATAACCATGATAATTGAACTGGTAAATACACCACCAAAAGAAGAGTGACATACCGACTCTTGACTCAAGTGGAGTTTAAGGCTATAGTATGGTCTCGATGTCACGTAGACCTATGTGCGCAAGGGTACAAACACTTGAGCCCTAGCTAAAGATAAGACATGATAAGGATGAAGAATATTCATAAGAAAGCATAACTGAATCATGCATTTTAGTGAATGTGGCATGTGGGCTATGTTGGGACTTACTGGGCGTAAGCTCACTTATTATTTCATGTTGTAGATATTCCCACTAAAAGGTCAAAATAAAATCACTGATGAGCTAGCGGAGGGATATGAGTGATGTGTAGAACTGGGTATGGATGCCGCCATAGACATGTTTCAGCTGTAATATATTTTAAGTTATTTTGGAACGTGTTGTATAAAAGCTATAACATGGTTAAGTAAGACAAAACCTTTCTCGAAAATATTTAGCAAACAATATTGTAAAAGAAAGTTTGTTTATGCAAATATATATATATATATATATGTTTGTATTTTGAAGGTTGCTAAAATCTGCATGTGTAATATATTTTAAAAAAATATTCCTAAGTTTTTTATCTATACGTAAGTAAGAAATACGTTTTAACACAACTCAAAAAAGGCGGGTTGTGGCATGAAACTTGTCCTATTTTGACCTTTTAATTACAAAATCTATTAAATATTGTCAAATTAAGCTACATATATATGCACTTGATCGATTAATTATAAATCAACGGTTAAGATTAAATCTTTTATAATTGAATTTCACGCATCTCAGACCTATAAATAGGAAATTTTATAAGCAAATGTGTATTCTTGTTGACTTAAAATTAATGCAAATTTTGACCTTTTTTTGTGATTATTGAGTCCAATTAAGCAAAGCATTCATTATTATATTATTTACGTAATTTTCAACCCCAAAATTTATAAGGTGTTTAGAACTTTAGTTTTAATACATCAATTACAACTGTAAACAATAAAAAGCTCTCACCAGCTAAAGAAAAAGGCAAAAATTGCTAGATTTTAAAGCTCGCATATACTACAATTCTTAAACTTAAAACGTCAACTATAACCAAAGTTTTCAATAGGCTATTAGTCCTAACAATGAAAAGTAGGTTATACTGTAGAATCTATATGCCGTTTTTGTTAGGTACCTATATATCCTTGTTTTTTCCTTTATTTGTTCATATTTTCAATTTAATTCATTTTAAATTATATGACGGAGAAAATTTGATAAACTTCTTGAGCAAATAAAATAGTAAAACTTTTATCAACAAAAATATAAAAAAAGAAAAAATAGTAAAACTTATATAATGGATAAACAAAATTTAGGTATTTTGTCTTCAAAATATATGTTGAAAACATATATAGAGCCAAAAAGTCAAAATGGTTATATGTCTTAATCAGTTAATATTTATTAGATTTAGTGATGCAAGGGTCGAAAATAGGAGAAGTTTCATAGTTTAAAGATGTAATTTGTTATAATTTAAAATTTAAAGGTAAAAGTGGGACATATTGCACAGTTTAAGAAGCCAAAGGTGAAATTATTGGCTCAATTCTATTAATATTTAACGAATTTGGTAACAAAATAAGCAAAATGAGACAAGTTAAATAATTTAAAAGTATAATTTGCTATGTTTTAAAGTTTAGGAACTAAAATAAAATAAGTGATATAGTTTAAGAATTAAAAGTGAAATTAACTTTTTTTTTTGTGGATTAAAACTGAAATTAACCTTTTTTTTTTTAAGAAGAGTGACGTACGACGGAATAAGGTCCTGGGAAGAAGCAAAAGCAAGCGCGGTAATAGCGCGAGTGATCTCCACAGTACAATCTACAACCTTAAAAAAGTACTTGAGCCGTTAAAAACGCTGATTAATTAAAAAAAAAAGAAAAAGAAAAAGAAATGTTTTTTGGGGAACAGTAAAGAGGGTTGTGTTCTTGCATTGTTTCCCTGTAACAAGGACATTCCCTTCTTAAGGAATCCTCTTGGGATCAGTTAATTAATTCCCTTTATCAGCGTCTTTAGATTACGATTATAACAATTAATTTAATTTTCTAATTAAGTAATTAAAATGAAGTAGTTGTAGTTTTTTATAATTTAAAAAGGGCATTAGTTAATCATAGGACTTTACGTGTCAGTTTATCCGCAGAATCCGCAACGCATCACGTGATTAAAAATGTCTACCCACCCACATCGTCAGCCTCCCTTATCACGTGGGCAACTCACGCCTGTGTTGTTGGCGGCCCCCACCATACTTCACAGCACTCCCTATCACTGCACCCCCTTTTTTTTTTTCGCTTAAAAAAATAAAAGCATAGATAGAAGATTATCCTATATATGTTTTCGGAAAAAAGAGGGAGGTTTTGGAAAGGCTGTAAAGTGGTATCCACAGTGTCAAACCCATTACACTTTGATATGTGTCGTCACGTGATTAACAACTCTAACCTACTGTTGAATATTTCTGTCCCATCTCATCACTACTCTCTCCACCTAGGTATTCATGAGAGCAAAATTACGGCTCCCCTTTTAAAATTTGTTCAAAGCTCATTTCTTTCCTTCGTGGTTCGATTTACCAAGTTTAATTCTGCTGTCTTATTTTTATGTCATCTTAACTATTTTCTCTAATTATATATTAACACATTGTTTAAGGTTTGTTACATAAAAGCTTTTTTGTTTAATATATTGAATTAACTCTTTGGACTTGGAGTCCAAAGAAGTTTTTGGATTTATATTAAAGATTTGAATATAAAAAATTGATTGAATACCCAAAACAAACAGCTCCTTAAACGTAACAACCTAAACACATAAAATTGAACTTAAATATAAAAAGTGATTAAGAATTTGCTTATGTGTCAAAATTTCATTGGGGAGCCAGCCAAGTGGACATGAAAATGGGACAGAAAATCTTGATTCCAATTTACCTTTTGTTTGGCATTTATGCAACTAACAATATAAACCTCTTAGCAACTATAGTAAAAAACAAAAACTTGCAACAATATAAAGCTCTCATATACTACATTTTCAAGCCAATAATATTTTAAAGTCCATTCATTCTCCTAAACACCCTATTAGAGCCCAATTAGTACTTAACTAGACCATACGGTTCTCTGTCCTTCTTTTTGTTTTGTTTTTTTTTTTTTTTTGAGGTAGGCAATGTAGTTTTCAAATCATAAATTTGAAAATGTTTGAAATTTTACCAGACTACACTGCATGTAATTTTCACTAATATAATTCTTAAAATGTTTCTTTCATGATTCTAAAATGTGTTAATTTTTTGCAATTAATTTAGTCGGTGTTAGAAATAAAAGCAATAAGCAACAAGAAATAGAGAGAAAATTAAACACAAGATTTTATATGAAAAAACCTTAATAAAGGGTGAAAAAACCACGTGTAGAGGAGAAGCAATCCACTAATCACAAAATGGATATTACAACAGTGTTTAGAGCACTAAAATACAGAAATTCACTCACTCAGTTACTCACAAACTCACAAGGCTGAGTTCTCTACATCACTCTCAATACTATGATTTCTATGATATTTTGTGACTACTGTAAATTATGAAGAATATGATGTATATATATGTATGGAGACTCAAACTCTAGCCCAAAATAACCCAAAAATATGTAAAAACATGGAATATATGTTCAGGCCGAATCGGAGCGCCATAGCACTGCTTTTCAAGCGTCGCGGCACTCGTGCACTAAATTGTAGTGCCACGGCACTGGTTCCCCAAATTGTAGCACGGTGACGATGTCTTTCTGCCAAAGTATTTTGGGTCACAAAATAACAATCTCCATCTTGACACAAAATCCACCATAAAGAACTCTAACATGTGATTAATCAAATTCTCTACCTCTTCCACAAAGCCCCAACGAACAACTAACAAACACGAGCATGAACTCCAACCAAGTTCAAGCAATGCTCAAACTTGGCTGTAGGTCATGACTTAGTCATCATATCGGCAGGATTATCATGTGTATTGATTTTGCTCATAATGATATCACCACGAGCAACAATATCACAAACAAAGTGATAACAAACGTCAATGTGCTTCACCCTCTTATAAAACATTTGATCTTTAGTGAGAAAAATAGCACTCTGACTGTCACACATCACCATCATGGTTTGCAAGTCTTCACTGAGTTCTCCAAATAGGCCTTTGAACCAAATAGCTTCTTTGAAAGCCTTCGTAGTAGCCATATATTCAGCCTCAGTAGTAGACAAGGCAACTATAGCTTGCAAGGTAGCCTTTCGACTGATAGCACAACCACCAACCATAAACACATACCCAGTAAGCGATCTCCTCTTTTCCAAGTCTCTAGCAAAATCAGAACCAACGTATCCCACGACACCATCTTTAGTCCTCCCAAAGTGCAAACAAACATCAGTGGTACCACGCAAGTATCTGAGAATCCATTGCACCACTTTCCAGTGCTCTTTACCTAGATTAGCCATGTATCTACTAACTGCACTAACTGTATATGATAAATCTAGACAAGAACATACCATAGCATATACGAGGAACCGACTGCATTATAGTACGAAACACATGACGTGTACTCAATCTCATCGTTTGATTGTAGAGCTAACATAGCTGAAAGTCTAAAATATGCTGCTAACAGAGTGCTCACTGGTTTTGTTTTCTACATGTTGAACTTGTGCAAAACTTCTTCGATATATCCTTTCCGAATCAGATATAGCTTACCTGCTTTCCTATTTCTCAAAATCTTCATGCCAAGAATCTTCTTGGTAGCCCCCAAGTCCTTCATCTCAAACTCTCTACTAAGTTGAGCCTTTAACTTCCTAATCTCTCCATTATCCTTAGTAGCAATCAACATATAAGAGCAAATAAATAAAGGACTCATCATCACCCTTCTTGAAATAGACACAACTATCATAGCTACTCCTCTTAAACTCATGAGCAGTCATAAATGAGTCGAATCTCTTACACTACCGCCTAAGAGACTGTTTCAAACTATAAAGAGACTTTTTCAACAAGCAAACATAGTCTTCTTTACCTATAACAATGAAACCCTCGGGTTGCTGCATGTAAATGTCTTCCTTAAGCTCTCCATGCAAAAATGCAGTCTTCACATCTAACTGCTCAAGCTCAAGATCATGAGTGGCCACAATACCGAGTAAGGCTCGAATTGAGCTATGCTTAACCATAGGAGAAAAAACATCTGTAAAGTCAACACCTGAAACCTGACTATATCCTTTTGTAACCAGTCTAGCCTTATTTCTAGCATCTTCAACTTTCAATGTACCTTCTTTTCCTTTAAATACCCATTTGCAGCAAACAACTTTCTTCCCTTTGGATAACTTCACCAAATCCTATGTGCCATTCTTATGTAGGGATTTCATCTCCTCATACATAACAATCATCCACTTACCAGAGTCAACTGCATTCACCGCCTCTGAATAGGTAGAAGGTTCCTCACCAGACTCAATACCTTCTGCCAATGATAAAGCATAAGCCACCAAGTCGGCATCTGCATACCTTTGGGAGGCCTAACATCTCTCCTCGGCCTATCCTTAGTAATAGAATATTGTGGTGGTAGCGGTGATGGTGATAGGAAAGCACTATCGCCTTGATTTTCTAAACTTGACTGAGAAGTCGAATTATATGATGTACCTGTCTCAATTTTAAACTTCACATGTCTGCTAGATCTCTCCTGATCCACATCACTAGACCTCATAGTAGATGTCCCACGTAACATGAAAGTCTCATCAAATACAACATCTCTACTAAAAATAACTTTCTTGGTTTTTAAGTACCATAACTTATAGCTTTTAACTCCAGGCTTATAACCAAGAAATATGCACTTCATGGATCTAGGCTCCAATTTACCATTATTAACATGAGCGTAGGCGGGACAACCGAAAATTCTTAAATTAGAGTAATCTGTAGGTTCTCCTGACCACATCTCTTGTGGTGTCTTCTTGTTAATAATGATGGAAGGAGAGCGATTGAGCAAATAGCAAGCTATAGAAGTGGCTTCAGCCAAAATGACTTAGGTAGCCCAGCATTAGAGTGTATGCAGCGCACTTTTCCATCAACGTTTTGTTTATCCTCTCGGTCACACCATTTTGTTGTGGAGTATGTTGGACTGTTAAGTCCCTCAGAATTCCCTCTGATTTATAGAAGGTATTAATTTCATCTGAACAAAACTCTAAGCCATTATCAGTGTGGAGATGTTTAACTAGCTTACCGGTCTGCTTTTCTACCATAGTCTTCCAATCTTTGAAAGTACCAAAAACATCATTCTTTTGCTTCAAAAAAAATGTCCATACCTTTCTGGAAAAGTTGTCTATAATCGTAAGCATATAGCTAGCTCCACCATGAGAAGAAACAGTAGACGGTCCCTAAAGGTCAGAATGAACATACTCTAAAATATCTTTTGTGTTGTGAATGCCTTTGCCAAATCTGACTCTCCTTTGTTTCCTAAATACACAGTGCTCACAGAACTCCATCTTGCCTGTGCACTGTCCATTAAGTAGCCCTCGCTTACTTAACTCTGCCATCCCAGGCTCACTTATATGCCCCAGTCGCACATGCCATAACTTAGTGAGATCACTATCAGACATAGTGGATATGGAAACTTTTGCATCACCAACAACTGTAGTACCCTATAGAATATACAAACCAGCAGTCTTCTTCTGCCCTTTCATCATCACAAGAGTGTCTTTACTAACTTTCAGAACTCCACCTTCACCGGTATACTTGTACCCTTTAGCATCAAGAGTATTTAAGGAAATTAAATTCCTCTTAAGATCGGGGACATGCCTTACATCACCTAGTGTCCTCACTACGCCATCATGTATCTTAATTCCGATGGTACCAATACCAACAACCTTGGGGGCGTTGTTTCCTATCAAAATAGAGCCCTTACCTTAGGAACCGTCTCATATGTTGAAAATTAGTCCCAGTTGGGACACATATGAACGTACATGTAGAGTCAAGAACCCAATCCTTACAAGGTTTGGAATCACCACCAGAAATTACCAAGAGCTCACCATCAGAAACCTCTTTAACGACACTAGCCTCATCGGCATCCGGTTTCTTCCCCTTTTAATTTGCAGCCCTCTTGTTTTTATTCTGCAGCTTATAACATTCAATTTTAATGTGCCTTTTCTTCTTGCAATAGTTACAAAACTTCTCCTTATTTTTGGATTTAGACCTACCTCTATTCTCACTCCTAGAACTTCTTTCTTGGGTTCTACCTCTAAAACTAGACCTTCTCCTTGTGTTTTGGATCCATCACTAACTGCTTCATCTTTTCTTTAGAAAATAAAGCCTCATAAACCTCATCTAGGGTAAGAGTGTCCTGACTATATAAGATAGTATCCCTAAATATGGCATACGATAAAGGCAGTGAACATAATAAAATTAACCCAAGGTCTCATACTTAACTTCCATAGCCTCCAAATCAGACACAATGTCCTTAAGTACAGTTAAGTGATCCTCAAGAGATGTACCTTCAGACATTCGATGAGAATATAGATGCTGCTTTAGATGAGTCTTGCTAGTCAGACTCTTGGTCATGTATAATTGCTCCAGCTTGAGCCATAAAGCAGCAGCAATCTTCTCTTTTAGTATATCATACAAAATCTAATTTGACAGATAAATGTGTATTTGGGACAGAACCTTTCGATCCTTATGCTCCTTTTCCTCCTTCGTCCATGATGAGGGCATCTTATCAAACCCAATAGCGTATCATCAAGGTCCATCTACGCTAGAATAGCCTGCATCTTCATTTGTCATAAAGAAAACCTCGTTGTGCGATTCAGCAGCGGAATATTGAATTTCATGGTTGCCATTGCAAATCAAAGCCAATGCTCTGATACCACTTGTTAGAAATTAAAGCAAGAAGCAACAAGAAATAGAGAGAAAATTACATATAAGATTTTATGTGAAAAAACCCAAATGAAGGGTGAAAAAACCATAGGCAGAGAAGAAGCAATCCACTAATCACAAAACGGATGTTACAACGGTGTTTAGAACGCTCAAATTCAGAAATTCACTCACTCAATCACTCACAAACTCACAAGACTGAGTTTTTTGTATCACTCTCAATACTATGATCTCTATGATATTTTGTGACTACTGTAAATTATGGAGAATACTACGTATATATATGTATAGGGACTCAAACCCTAACCCAAAATAACCCAAAAAATGCGTAAAAACACGAAATATATGTTCAGACTGAATCGGAGTGCCATGGTATTGCTTTTCAAGTGATGCGGCGCTAGTTTTTCGAATTGGAGCGTCGCGGTGCTACCTTTCTGCTAAAGGATTTTGGGTCACATAATAACAGTCAGCACTTTGTATGATTTGTGGTTTTTTTTTTTTTTTTCTCTCCTTCAAGATAAGAATTCCATTCACATTTTCTCTTTTTCTTTCTTTTTTTACGCCCTTAAAATGAACTTATTTCACGTCAATTAAGATGGTTTAGGTGACATGATGTTGGAATTTTCATTACATTTTAACCCGCACGATAAAACCTGGACATATCCAATTACATATAAAAACTGGCCGGAAAAATAATCATGATTGTGTGTATATTGTCACATCTATGATAGTGTTTCTTCTATGAATATATATATATATATATAAACGTAGACAAATGTTATGGGTTCTGTACTCCACGTATTAAAGTCTAAACCACACAACTCAAACTACTACGCCACATTGCAAAATGTTGGTGTGACTTGATGTGATTATGCATTTATTATTTTTTTTTGGTGATTAAAAAAAAAAATTCCCTTAACAACACTACTTTAGAAAATAACTATTCTAACTGCGCCACGCCTATCTTTATTTCAAAAAATTACCCGCAACTGCAACACGTACCCTATGCTTTTTTTTTACTAGGATAATGTTAAATACATGTTTATGTTATAGGTTATCTTTTTACAGATTGATATCATGATTAATGAAATATTGATATTGATACTTAATAATATTATTGACATATCTTGTCAGCAATGTATATTATGATTAATCCATCAATTGTACTTGTCTTTGGAGTAACAGTTAGTAGTAGTACGTTGCAATTATTCCCGAGAAGAAAATCCTCACAGACTGTTGTTGATCCATTAGCCTTGGAGTTAAAGGGGAGCCGTGACACAGCAAAAGTCATTGGATTCCTCATGCACGAATATTAATTAAATAAGTAGTTCTCCTGGTTCCATAAAAACCCATATGCGTAATTAATTACAGCATTTGATTATTGTATAGTATCTACACTATTACAAACTGTAGATGGACAACGAATTTTATTTTTTATGATGTTTTTATTTTAAGAAATATTTTGTAATCTAAATATCATGATATTGTTCAGTATTTTTACTGGTGCCAGCTTAAATTTTCGACTTTATGTACAATGATAGAGCCATATTTTTTTTCAATGAAGACCCCATATAGAAAGGAAAGAATTTTATTGAATAAATATATAATTATATATTTCAATAATTGATTGGGACATAATTATAATTTTTTTTTATAAATTAAGAACACAACAATATATTTAGATTATTTTGTAAGAACAAAAAATATATTTTAATTATTTCATGAGAGCACAATAATATTTTTTTATTATTTTGTAAGGTATAGTTATAATTTTCTTTAAAAATAAAGACGTGACTAAAATTTTAAACTACAAAATGAGGGTAAAAATTTAAATTTTGAAAAATACGCTCCCACTCATGACAAGGTAGCTCCGTCGTTGTTTATGCAGAGCGTTATTTCGGCACCCTTTGAGATTATGCATATGCATGTATAGTCACTTTTAACTTAATTTTTGTATTTTGTCTTTTAGAATTATTTAAAATGTAATTTTTTTTCCTTTCTTCATCGTTGTAACTATACTATCATATTGGATTTAAATAGCTATATATCTATATTTTTTAGTCTCATTTTTAAAGTTAAAATTGGCTATTGACAGAGAAAATAAATTTTTACCCTTTAAATGCACTTTGATGGCATACGTTTGCGCTTTAGAAAAGTAAAGCTTTTAGCTATCTTAGACACAAAGTGCATAAAGGTTAAAAAAGTCCATAATTTTCTCACACACAAAATTTAACAGTACGTGTTCGTTTCTACCATGTCAAAATTAATCAGGTGAATATCATACATAATTATATAAATTATAAACTAATTGCATGAATGATCAAAACTGTCACGCCCCGTAATACAGAAGGTGACGCGACGGGTTAATTAGACTAATTAAGTTAAAATTTTAATTAAACACAAGTTAAAGAATTTGGTTAATTATAGAAAATGTGACAATTTTAATCTTTTAAACAAATATTTATGATAATAAAACAAATAAAATAAAACAAGATGAAATAAAATATTGAAGAAAGAGTAATGCAGTTGGGTCCCACCGGGCCCACAACTTGTGCACACACATAATATCGACAATATGTGAATTGCAACCACAGTCAAAAATAGATAGAGATTAAAATAATACATGCATTGATTAATTTATACAAATAACGTACTCAGGTCTTCTACTGCTCACAAGTCTGGTCTGCAGACCCTTCATCAATCCTAAGCTGAATTCCACCTAAGGGAAAGGGTTGAAAACAAATAAAAAGTGAGCGAAAGGCTCAGTAGAACTATGCTTTAAAAACAAATAAATAATTTAGACATAAAACTTGTCATTCGAGAAAACAATTACAAAACAACATTAAATAAATAAATTCACTTAAATTATCCTTATCAAAATCAGTTCATCCAAAAGTACCTTTTTATCTTTTTTGGGCAAACCATAATTATCACCACCGAAGTGGCCCAGTTGGGTTTCATGACCTGCCCCCAAGGTCGCATGCTACACGACCTGATCTCTGAATATGACATCATGCCCATCTATGTATTTCTATAGTTATTAAAAATCTCATTTTACCAAATGTATTCTTTTACATTCATTATGCAGTTCATTATGAAAATCACCTTATTCTACAATTTTATGAAAACAACTGATAAAAACCTTTTTAAATCAATCATTAAAAACATTTTGAAAGAAATCATTTTTAAGGCCAAAAATCATTTAAGAACTTGGCTACCAAGGAAAAGGGTAGAAGTCCTATCTCAATATTCGTACCGGTATCCTACACCGTATTTTCGGTCTGCTATACGTTAGTTTCACGGAACTACGAACAACCTTAAATAGGAACTAGGTTTATCAATACTGGCTTAAGATATTCTACGTTGCTAAGCTATCTCATAGTGTCCTAGTGTGCCATTTAAGTCCATAAAATCATACTGCAAGATTAAAATCTCAATCGGGTTCAAAACAGTGAAAATATGTGAAAAACAACAAATTTTTACTATGCTTGGTCGGCCTGTCAATTTCCCTTGTCCAACCTGTTGAACTTTGCAGTTCGGTAGGCCGACCATCTAGGTCCGGTTTGCAAAACTTTTTCAGGTTCGGCCTGTCGAAGTTATGAGTTTGGCCTGCCAGACTCATGAATCTAGCTTGCCGAACTGAAAAATTTTAGAATTTTTCATAATCAGGTCTCGGCCTTCCCCAAGCAAAATTCTCATTTTCACATGTTTTTCTTAATTCCCAGGCGTGAAAAACAGTCAAAAATGATAGAAAAACATAATTGAACATATTTAAACAAATTTAAACAAGATTTACAGAGAGCAATTCAAGAAAATCCAAAAATGAGGAAAATAGAGGAAAGATAGAAAAACTTGGTTCGAAATCGTTTTTCATCAAACTAAGTTTAGATTATAGATACTTTAGGTTTCACCAACTTAGATTAAGGGTTTTCTAAGCTTAAGGAAGCTTGGATTTCAAAATGCGAAGAAAATTAAAAAACTTAGAAAAGTTTAAAATTTGAAAACTAACATTGGATTTAAGCTTTAAATCGAGTTTGTGATCATCCAAACGCGTTCCTAAGCTTTCAATTCACTAAAAACCGAAGCTTGGGCTTGTTTTTGAATCAAAACGTTGAGGGAAGGAGAGAGAGAAAGAGAGGCAGTGAGAGAGAGAGACGAGGGAGTGAGAGAGAGGGAGAGAGTGTGCTGAGTGAGGGAAAGGAGAGAGAGTGAGAAATTAAATAAGCAAAAAGGGGAGCAAAACCAGTGAAAGAAAACTGTGTACCACCCATGGTTTTGAAAAAGAACGTGATTGGTATTTGACAAATTGTTTTATTCTAAAATTTAAAATAAAAAAATAATTAAAAGTAATTATAATAATTTAAAATAAATTAGAAATAACATTAGTTTAAAAATATTACAAAATAATTAGATTAAATTTAGCAATACATCATGATACATTAATTCACCATCTTATACACTAATATTACTTAATTAAATTTTAAGGCGTTATAAAAACATTGGTAACTTATCTTATCGCTGCGTAGAATTTTTTGTAATATAATATGTTCACAAACACATGCACTTAACTTCATATATCCTAAGAATAAAAGGAAAATGTACGTACCCATAAAATATATATATATATGAACTATCAAAGTTTTGTTAGCATTTTTTTTCTATCTTACGTAGGGTTTAATTTTGACTAAATTTTCCTATGACTTGGTGTTGTTCGTAAATGCACATAATGGATAAGCATTCTTCATGTGGCACAGCTCATATATATATATATATATATATATACACATACGCATTATGTACAACCGAAAAAGTCAACCAAAGATCTTTTTCATTATAAGAATCTCACTGTTTATAAAACAGTAAGATTTAATTTAATTTATAATATATTTTTTAAAATAAAACATAATATTTTATAAATAATAGTATTTTAACCCCAAGGTCAAATAAAAGCGCTCGAAGTTAACTCTCAAGACATTAAACAGCTTGTGTATTTATCCATGCGTGCAGATTGGTACGAGGATAGTAGTAAATGGTATTAGAGGAGTGTGTGGTACCGGAAGTGGTGGTGGGGACAGAGCGAAGGGGAGTGGGGGTGGTTTCGCCATGTGATATGCATACGTGTGCGACTTTATGACGTGACGGGGCCTTTAGACTATATGTTTTAAGATTATATGTATTTCCCATGTAGTTAGACATCGAGAGTTTTTTTTTTTTTTTTTTTTTTTTTTTTTTTATTTTAAAGATTATAAGTTTCAATAAAAACAGGAAATTCTATGATGAGGCAAAAAATTTTGTCTTATGGAAAAAAAATATAGACCTTTAAATCAATGACTCAAAATGTTTTATTTATAAAAATTAAAATAAAACCAACCATATGAAATTATACATTCTTTTTTAATATCAATTTATATCAAAACAAATCTCAACCCCTGCCCAAGCCAAATCACCGCCGGCGCGTCCCTTGCCATGCTCCGACTCGTGCCATTGCCGATCCCGAGGAGATCTACGGCTACTGCCTCCGCCGACAAATCTTTCGCCACGCTCGCAAGCTTCGTCGCAACTCCAACTCTTGTCAGCGCTGATGCCAAGGAGATCGACGACTACCGCCTCTGCAAGCACCGCCCAAATCGCACCATCGCCAAAGCTGAAGAGATCGACAACTACTGCCTCTATGAGCTTCGTTGCAAGCTTCAACGACTACTCCCACTCAGCGCTAGCAAAGTTTTTGATATGTGTTGAAATTGGGTCATTTTTCTTATTTTTTTTGAAAAAAATTAAGACAGTTTACTTGTATAAAAAAACGTTTTTTTTTGTTTAAAAAAAAAAGAAACCATTTACCTAATTAGAATTTTTTTTTGCCCTTTTGTCAAAATCTTCCTAGTCGAGGGATTTTTAAAAAGGGCTTCCGGCCAAAAATTTTTTTTGGTAAATAGACCATTTTTTTTTAGACAGTTTTTGACACAAAAAAAAGGTTTTTTAGACATCAAAACAGTTCCATTTTTTTTTTCCTGTTGGTGATTTTTAAAAATGGCCTTATGAGAATTTTTTTGGACAAATGGTCCAAATTTTTTTGGACAGTTTTTGGCAAAAAAAAAAAAGACTTTTTGGATATCAAAACGGTTCCAGTTTTTTTTTTCATCATCTTGAGGTTCCTTATCCTGCTACAGTCATTTTCCTTATTTTTTTTGAAAAAAACTAGGACAGTTTACCTGCATAGAAAAACGTATTTTTTGGTTCAAAAAAAAAAAAGGCCATTTATTCAATTAGGATTTTTTTTTGGCCCTTTCATCAAAATCTTCCGTTGAAATTAGGGTTTTGGTAGCTATCTTATGAAATAGGGGATTTTTTTTTAGATTCCTAAATATAAGGTGTTTGTTATTGATTATAAAATTGAAGATGAAACGATGACAAATTTGTCTCTGAATTTGAATTTTACATTTTATTTTCATAAGTTCAATTGATTTTTATTCCATGTGTTGAAGCGTTGTGTGGGAGATTGAGGGATGGGATTAAAGGAAATGTAAATTTGTGGCAATTTGCTTTCTGGCTTCGCTTTATTGTCATACTGTAGCTTAGAAAAATTCTTTACTTGGAGCTCGGTTGATTGATGGCTTTAGAGAAGGGACGATTTGAGTTTCTCAAATTTGTTTGGACAATTTTTTTAGCTGAAGAGGATTCACAAGGAAGCTACCTCAGGAACGAGTGGAGTTGGATGGCGCCGCCATGTTTGCTCCGCCGTCGAAGGAGCAGTATGAGTTCGGTGATGGTCTAGGGCGACGGGACTGGGCTCGTTGCAGGTTGGAAGCCCTGGGGCGGTGCAAAAGGGGAGGGTTGTGGAATGATTTCTCTTGGAAATTTTTAATTGTTTTTAAAAAATATTTTTCGGCTATAATTTGATGTAAAAGAGACCATGTGAACCCTCATTGAGATGTAATATGAACCATTAGATTCCACTCCACCGGTGGAGAAAAATAAAGCCCCCCACCGTAGACCAGAAATATAAATTAAGGGCTTATATATTCAAGAGCGGAGCTAGACAAATAAGTTAAGAGAGCTGAGATGCAAATTAAAATTCTAGTCAAATTTTAGATACAAGTAAATTGAAAGATTTTACATATTATATGAGGTATGACAAATATAATATCTCAAAATTTCAAACTTTAAATTTCATATATATGTTCGACCTTATGTAGCTCTGCCTTTATTTATTATTGCAAATATTGGCAATAATAGAAATTTTTTCTCAATGTAATTTGATTAAATCATATTAAAACATGTAAAACGATTGATTAAAACATTTTTTTTCCTTTTAGTTGCACTTTCTAAAAAAATTCTATTAAAAACATATATGCTCCTGCTTCTAATATTTTCACCAAGAGTTAAAATCTTCCGCTTTGCTTAAAAAAATGAATTTTAGAATTAAAAAAAAAGTAGAAAAAAGGTTCTATTTTTGCCTTAAAAAAAATGATATAGAGACGTGTGGGTGAGAGAAGTTTTTGGCACGCAGCGCACGTGAGGAGGCGGCTACTCACGTGCGCCCATCCCCTGCCGTTCATCGGCTAAGTCTGGCCTCTGCCCACTCGCGTGCGGTGGGGACCCCTCTCTCTCTCTGGCCCCACTCCACTTTCGTCCTGTCTCCGTCCCGTTTGAAAGTTAACGCCGTTAGACTGCCGTTTAAGTTAGTTAACGGCTTGGCGGTTGGCGATGTGGAGAAAGTCAGGGTCGGTTAAGGTCGTAAAGCACGTGAAAATGTCTCAAATGCCCAATCACACATTGGCACGGATGTGGTCTCTCCTTGGTGGTTAAAACTTATAAATAAAAACAACTTCTTAAAGTTTGGGAAAATTTTGTAATAAAATGTAGAAAAATTTATGTTTTGTACAAACATATGTTAAAAAAAAAAACAGTTTAAAAACTACCGGCATAAAATTGATAAAAAAAATGATGGTTTATGGCAGGAAGGAGAGAAAATAAGAGGGAGAGAAAAATTAAAAAGGATAAAAAATTAAAAGAAAAAAAAAAGGATTTTAGTTTTCTTTGTTTGGTACGATAAGGAAAGAAAGAAAATAAATTTATCTCTATGTGTCTGATATTGGAAATAAAACTTAAGGGGTGGAAAAATTATAATATCAATATGTTGACAACACAGTTAGAACCAAAAGAACGAATTTGCTATAGCATGTGAGAGATTTATATTATAGTCTATTTTTACTTTATATTGTAACATATGAGAGCTTTACACTGTAACAGTTGAATAATATAATTGAAACATGCTACAAAACAAAGCCTTAATTAAAATTAGAATATTACCTTTTATAATATGATTGCTAACGTACATAAAAGTATACTTAGAACATCTTTTTTAGTAGAATCTTTTTGCCTTGTACAGAAATTTAAATTAAATACATTTAAGTCTAGATCTCATGTATCGTATGCTTGAATATATTACTAATTGAATCCACCAGTGTTTTCTCCTCGGACGTATTCTGAGAGTGAAATTTTTTATTTTTCTCTAATTTATAGGCAGTTTGAAAGAACAATTGAAACTAACAATTTTAGTTTGAAAATTGTAGCACGTAGGAGCTTTACACTTCAACTTTTTACTGTAGCATATAAAAGCTTTATACTATTCACAATTGTAACTTATTGTTAGAACTGTTTTTTCAAACAATCGTTTAGACTTTTTTTCCTTCCTTTGACCAAATTAATATACCCCTCTAATTAACGTAAAAGAGGAAGGGGAATACGGAAGTCAGATCTATTTGTGTTAATATTAGAACAAAGAAAATGATAAAATGAACCCAACCCAATAATGATTTCACTTTTGTCACCAAGATTGTGATACTAAAAGAAAGGTCATAAATTTAGTACCATCTATCTATATTGAATGCGTGAGAGTTTGAAGTAGGACATTCAATTAATTTATCATTTAGGTATATGATGACTAGTATCCATTGGTACTCTGGCATTATTATAATTATAAGTTACAATTGTCAAAGCACATAAAATTAAATATAGTTGGTATTTATATTCCTCATATTTTGCATGCTGATATTTGAATTTTCAAACCACCTATTTAGACATATAAAAATGATATGCATAACGGAATCTTGGTAAAACATATTATTGACATTGTAGTCAGAGGCTTGATCTAACAGTAAATATTTACTACAAAAATAATAACAATCCAGTTTATGTACGGAATTATTTGCCCTTCTTATTGTGCACGTGTGGGAGGAGAGTTAGTTAAAGTTGAATGAGTTATTCATACTAATGGCCCCTAAACTTTTGGTTCTCTTTTACTATGCCTTTTGAACTTTAAAAGTCACCACTATAACATCTAAACTTTCAAAACTCTTCACTTGTTTAAAACTCCTCATTTTGTCTCATATTTTTTATTTTTTGTTCAAATTAACAGAATTAAGCTCACATGATTTGCATATGGGTAACATGTAAAGACAAAAATGAGATTTTGTCACTCTCAGGTTTTCTTTCATATTTACACTCTCATTTAACGTTTTTTTTATTTGTTCTCATTTAAGAAGAGTTTGTATGCACATTTTTTTCTTGATATTGTTAGCCGATATCTCCTCATCTTTAATGCTTAACTCATGTTCGTTAGCATTCAAATTCAGATATTAGTTAACAATATGGACTTATTAAATGAGTTATGTATTAAAAATGATAAGAAATGTATAGACAAACCTTTTCTAAATAGAAATTCAAATAAAAAACAAAAGCTTTAAGTGAGAATGTAAATGTGAAACAACACTTAGTGATAAAATCTCATTTTTTCCTTATAGATGACCCATGTGCGAATCATGTATACTTAATTCTGTCTATTTGAATGAAAAATCAAAGATTTAATAGACAAAGTGAAGAGCTTTGAAAGTTTAAAAGTAAAATGATGATTTTTAAAATTAAAGAGGTAAAATGGAGAGTTTTAAAAATTTAAGGGATAAAATGATGATTTTTAAAGTTCAATAGGTTAAAATAAAAGACCTTAAAGTTTAGAGGTCAATAGTATTAATAATAAGTCAAGTAGATTAGATGATTTTTGTTAATTTAATAGTTTTTCAAAGGAATTTTGGCAAAAAGCGCCATTGGAAAAAGTGTTTTAGGAAGAAAAGATTTTCATTGCTATAAATCATGGTTAATGGTCGCGAAAAAATTATAGCACGAGTTCTATGTTTTTTTTTTTGGAAAAATATGATTGGACGATCTTATTCAATCTTCCAAAAGAGAAAAAAAAAGTATTATTTGGAAATATATGTTGGACTATCTTATTTCAATCTTCCAAAAGGGGAAAAAAGTTTTATTTGTAAAAATATGATTGGACTATCTTATTTCAATCTCCAGAGAGAGAAAAAAAGTTTTATCTGCAAAATTTTGAGCCAAATAAATAAAATGAAAAAAGTGTAAAACTATGATAATATATATATATATATATATATATTTATATATATATCAGAAAAGACTAAAAGTAAAATTTTTTTACTGAAAAGTAAATAATAAATATTGTGAGTAGGAAAAAGCAAGATGATTGAAAATCTTTGAATGCGTGACTAATTTCGTTAAAGGAAGGGAACAAGTTGCATTCTGTACTGTTACACATACGAAATGAATCTGAGATGGATAAAGTTTATTTTGGATCCAAATTTGTTGTATTCGACAGCTAATCCTCCCAACAAAGAAATCAAATAGCTAATAATCATGATTTGGGCAAACCTTCTCTTTCCAATTTTCTCACTTTCTTTTCTTTTTTTTTAATATTAAAAATTATTTTCGATGCAATTCGTGGCAACAGAGACAGGTTATTTTAATATAATAGAAAAAAAGGGCAAGGGACGAGTCATGGGCAACGATTGGGATTTTACAAGACCAATAGCATGTAGAGCACGTGCTGAGAAGGCTTAGGCGGTGGGAAGGAAGGAGGTGTCTCTCTCTCTCTCTCTCTCTCTCTCACTATCAACTGCCTTTCTCTTTCTCGTGACGCTGTCACGTGGGCCGGGAATGGGACCCACAAGTCGCCCCTCGTCAAGGAAGTTAAAAAAAGAAAAAAAATGGAAGGATTTTTATATATAAGGGGAAAAAAGGCAAGGGAACAAATAGTGGGGGCAAGTGCTGGCCTTCTCAAAGGGACCTGTCGTTTATGGGTCAGACTCAGATGGGGGGCGGTGAGGTGAGGGTGGGGTAACCACTTGCTGACGTGGGCACTCACGTGCTGTCGCGCGTGCGCTTCTTGGCTGGTCCTTGCGGTTGATACGTGGCCCCACTTGTGATGTGACAAGTGTCTCAGTCCGCTTGAAGGCAACCTGGATTCGGAGAAGAGAAGGGGAAAGTTTACAAGTTGCCCTCTTGTTTGCTTGGACAATTCTTACTAGGTGTATGAGAATAAAATTAGAAGCATAGGTATTGTTGTACCTTATAAAAATTTTATATTATTGTAAATTTTTGTTTTATGATGTAACATGTAAATACTTTATATTATTTGAGTTAAAATTGATGAAATAAAACTGAGTTTGCAAACACCTCCTATGTGGTGCTAATATAATAACATTATCGGTGGTGATGATATAGTAATTGATAAGGGACCGTGGTTTGATTATTTATATTCACATTTATTCTTTTAAAATAATGAAACTATGTGTTTGACATACATGGATGCAATTATCGCCAGAGCATAAATGATTTTCTTACTGTTTCGCAATAGACAGCTAGTAGATTTTGAAAATAAAGCTAGGTGAAAACGTGAAGATACCACAAATTTATTGTTTTATTTAGGAAGAAAAATCTTTGTAATAAGACTCTTTGGCACATTGATTTTTTTAGGCCATGTTTTATTAATTTAGGACCACACGATCCATTTTCGATCAGCACGTTATTCGTAAAGCAATACTACTTGGAAATTTTGTGCCAAATAAGATCACAAAGCATGTGGCACCATGTCATATAGATCTTACACCATTACATGTAAAACTTTGTTCCGATACAATTTTCACTTTTAAAAAATTTTCACTTTTTTATTTCATTTTTGAAAACAAAAAAAGCACAAAAAATGTCTCTTAAAGCAAGTTCCAAAATGTAACATATCTAGAGTATGTAAGGTGCCTTGAGGACTTTTACCCGTGGAACAATATGATTTTACAAAAGGTTGATGGGTTAGCACATGGATTGTCGATCCATCAATTTAGGTTTTAGATTTTCTAGTTGGGCTAAATAGAAGAAGGTAAATGGTTAATTGGTTTTAAGAGGCGTTCGGAACTTCAGTTCTAACCCTGTAAAGAGTGTAAAGTTTTTAGAAGTTATAGTTAAAAAAATAAAAAGTTGCTAAATCGTAAATCTCTCATATGTTACAGTTCTTAAACTTAAAAACATATTAAAGAATTTGAGTGTTTAGAGAAAATGGAGGGAATTTTTTTTTGAAAAATGAGAGTGTTTGAGACGTATGTAAATACTTTCCTTAAAGGTTTTATTTGCCTTCACTTCTCAAAGTTTGCCTACGAGTTTTATAGCAAATTACTTTCAAGATACAACAAACATTTGAACACAATATCTAGCAATAATATTATGTTCCAGAACATCAAAAAAACCTATAAATTTACATACGTCCAAAAGTTGCTAAATCGTAAAGCTCTCATATGTTATAGTTCTTAAACTTAAAAATATATTGAAGAATTTGAGTGTTTAGAGAAAATGGAGGGAAATTTTTTTTGAAAAACGAGAGTGTTTGAGACGTATGTAAATACTTTCCTTTAAGGTCTTATTTGCCTTCACTTCTCAAAGTTTGCCTACGAGTTTTATAGCAAATTACCTTCAAGATACAACAAACATTTGAACACAATATCTAGCAATAATATTATGTTCCAGAACATCAAAGAAACCTATAAATTTTATAGGGATTTGATAAATGACAAGGGTGCCATTTCAATAAATGGATACAGTCGGTTTAATCCACACAACTATTTACACATATTTACCTCTTCATTGTAAAGGTATCTATTTATATATCGATAGAACTATTATAATAGAAATGTCCGTTGCTAATAGATGTTTAGGTTTGTATGAAAGCATACAACCAATGTATGCAATAGTTCAAAACATCTCAAAAGACACACAAAATCATCATATATCAGCTCGAATGGGCATTGAGACTCTAAGTGCACTACAACAATCGTGGAATTTCAACTAGGCTCTACGGCCTTACCCTTTCTAGCACCTACATAGCCCAAAGCCCAGGCACCACCACCCAACACCTAGGCACATGGTGTTTAGTTCCTCCAAGTGCATAATGCACTTTCTAGTCCCACGGCGCCAGCTATTCAGCGACGCAGTGCTAAGTGCATTACAATAAAAACTCGTGGAATTTTAACTAGGCTCCATAGCATTGCCCTTTCTGATGCTTGGGAAACCTAGCACCTAAGCACCGCCACCCAAAGCCATTCTGTTCCTCCGAGTACATATTGCACTTTCTAGTGCTACAGCCTCAAGTTTGACCATCACAGCGCTCTAAGTTGACTCTAAACACATTAAAAATGTGTATTTTCATTCATTCAACTGTGATTTTTAATCTCTAACATTTGAGATAAACATATTACAATCTCTCTAACAATCTCCACTAAATTGTAATATTTCTCCAGATTTAACGTTGATAAACTTATACATACACCATGGTATCTTTCGATTTTAATGTTCAATTAGTGAATATTCTTCAATGTATTCATCAAACAATAGTGTGCTTTGCAGTAAACTTTGTCTATTAAGCAAATACTGAAAATATATCACATATGAGATATCCTAGATTTGAAATTACATTCTAGTCATTTAACACTATTTTGGCCTTATGCTCGATCTTGGATTCATGAACATTTACAGGACTTATCATGGTCTTGTTGGAAATGACACCATTTCTTATATTCACTTACATGAAGTTTCAAATCATGTCTCTAGCTACTTTGAGACTTGAACTTCATTAAAAGTAAATACTCAACCTCAACCACATAGCTACTTGCACCAAACATCCTAGAAGGGACAAATAAATTTTTTCGGTGCTAACCCAGTCACATAATGATAACTTGTTCTTACCCATTTAATTATGGAACAATGGTACAACTATTACATAGTTGGGTTACCCTACTGGTGACTCTTTTCAAGAAAGGTTTTAGTCTCATTCCACTAGATGTATCCTTGACTAAGTCTCTCGAAAAACATTTTGTCAAGGGATTCGCTAGGTTCTTATTCCACCTAACATATACAACACTAATAGCACCATTGGTTATTAGTTGTTTCACATATTCATGTCTCTAGATAATATATCTAGACTTTCTATTATACAATTTGTTATAAAAAATCGGTTCGTTGACGCAACAGAATTTAAAATTTTTATTAATCAACTAGGAAAATAACTCATGATAATATAAACAATAAATTAAATCTAATTTAATGCACTGGTTCGAGACCGAAAATAACTCTCTTGACTGAACAATTCTTTAAAAACAAATCTCAACACTAGATTTCAATGCTATTCTTTTCCTTCAAACTATTGTATGTGTATGGGCATAACTCAACAAATTTCCACCACAGCTAAATTCTTATAAACTAGACTATGTGATAGAGGAATTATGAGCACTAAAGGGAAGTGATCAAAGCTCTACTCTTTAAGTTGCGATATAGAAGTCTAAGAATAAATAAAGACCCTAGGTCTCTATTTATAGAGGCAGTAGGAGCATACAGAAAGTCTATCAAGACTAGAAGATAAATTTCCTCTCTCCTTTATCTGTTATTGACGCCACCCTCTAGGAAATTATCTCTAAAATTTCATCCAATCACAAAGTAGGGATTTGTGATTATCTGTATTATCCAGGATACTCTAATTCAAATAATTCTATTTAAATTAGAATTCAATTATACATGACAATTATCTAATTTAAATAAATATAAGTAATAATCCTTTATTCATAATTCAAATACAACTAGGATTTAAATTAATATATAAATAAAAATAATTAATTATCACAAAATCCCAATTGCCTATTTGAATAATTATTTTCATAATTAATTAAATAATTAATTATCTAGAAAATTAGCAGATATAGGTGCCAACCCTAGTATGCCATGCGCCCATTAGCAGTCCAACCTTGGACTATGGCCCACGTATGCCATCAAGTCCAATAGCCTGACTCGCATATACTTATATCTTCCTTGTGGTAAACCAAACTTGCCTGATCTGTCATAAATGAATTACGAAGCTAGTATTGGGACCCGATGGACATATATTTGTTAGACATGTATGCCCTAAGGAGTAAAATATTGTAATATGTTTTTGAACATATTTTATCAATAAAGAGTTCATTTATTGTTCATATACCAAATGTTGTCATCTTTACGTTTATATTTCTAAATGTACAATAAGTAAATAAATGTCTATGACTGTCGGTCTAAATCTTTAAGAATTAGGCATATGATGGATAAATTATACAAAAGACATGATTTTAAATGTGACGGTCTAAATCATAAGATCTGCAATCGGAGGAATAAAGTTGGGCACCTTATTCATGCTAAGATTATTATGTTGTCTATATCTCTAACGGGAGATGGTTTATCTTGGCCATCGGAGTTGGACTTCACAAGTAGAAACATTAGTACATTGTCATAAGTGACGATATATTGGATCGGGACCTAAAGTAGAATTGACTTGGATTAATAATTTCATCTATGCAAATCAATTCAATTTAGACAATCATATGTGTTGTATCTTAATCATGAAATGACTAATGGGCCCTTTAACTTGACTTATATCTTTTGATATGCTAAGAGATGACATCCTGACTTTACGATGGTACTTATACCGGTATGTTGAAGACATGACTCTTGATAGCGTAGACCTATTAGTCATAGACATAGAATCTATAGCTCTATTGGTGGCATCAATGATACTCTTTTATATGCGTTATCTTGTAATTGGAAGACTGAAGTGCTATACCATTTGGATGCATAAGTGTAATCGAATGGTGTATTGTCTTTAGATGGTAAGTTTTCCAATGGTGAGATAACAAGATATAAGATAAAAATAATTGAGAAGGTAAGATGGAATTTATCTTTAAGCCGATTATGAATATCCTCTAGGATACGACACATCATGATATATCATAGACACTTGGCTAATTTGGAGCTTTGTAATTTTATATAGTTCGAGAGTGCAACTCTAAGCTTTTAATGGAGTAGCGTTAGAGTTGATAATTATAAAACATGTACCTCGGATAGTGTATTTTATAATTATCGAAGCTTAAATTATACAGGTCCATCAAGTCACAGGTCTATCAGGTCCCCTTTGCTAGCCATAATAAATCCTGTAACGATACTGCGTGCTTTTCCAATAATTTGGTTACTTATGTTTAAATTATTGGATTGGCTAAAATTCGATAGGGTCAAATAATTTATGTCTATTTATCGATTGAATTAATTTTGTAAAATAATTCAAGATAAACTTTCTTTGAGATTATTGGGAATATTTTATTTTCTTTGAGATTATCTTAGATATGGTTGCTTTGATTAGCTAACATCTCTATTAGGTTATTTAAATTAAAACTGAGGCTTTATCTGAAAATCTTGAGTGGGAAATAAAAGATTCTCAAGGATTATATTATCACAAGTTTGGTAGGCTAATTTGTTAGTTCAACCTACCGATGGAGTAAGTTCGATAGGCCAATTTGCCAGTTTGGCCTACCGATCTAGCGATTATCTGATTACACATTTTTGACATGATTTTATCGAAAGTTGATCCAGATTCAAAATTTTGAGGCCTTATCTGATAATAACTAACCTTGGGTTTAACCTCTATAAATAAGAAGTGAGTTTTCTCAGTTCTTGAGATTAGTTAAGAAGTTAAGAGTGAGTACTCTATTGTGAGAAATTCTAAAACTTCTTAAGGGCTATTGTTCATAATCACGAACCTTGGCTCTAAGTCTTTTCAATTGGTTAAAAGGAGAGTCACCGAGGAAGAGCTGTACGACGTATGCCAACACACACTCCTATCGTGGATAGAGAATAGCAAAGAAGACCAGTTGGTTGAGGCCTTTCTAGAACGTTCTTCTCATCACTGATTGCAGGAGCTCTTCGGCATACAAAGGTTAGTAAGATTTGATTAATTTATGTTTATAGCATGTCAAACTTGTGTTTTGAAAAAAACTTTGAATTTAAAATTTTCAAAATTCCATTGCGTTCTAGTTTTCCAACAATATTATCAAGCTCCAATAATAAGAGATATATTAATCCCTGATTAATAACTTTTGTATTTTTCCACTATAGACCCAAAGTTGCAATCTTGATAACATACCGTATTATGAGACTATCTTGTCCATGACTTATCATATTATGTGTATCACCATAGGTTGTCCATAATTAGATAAAGGACCTAGTTCCATTTTACTTTCCAATTATTTTCTCTCAAAGTTCTATTATTTTACCATTGAAAAATTCATTCATTTATAACATATACAAAAAGAATAGCATCTGGTTATCATATGCATCTAGATGACTGAGCCCTCGTTATATTTTCCAATACTAGAATAGTGCCTTGAAAGGATAACATTAACTCTTTCTTTAAGAGCCATGGATTCTATATCTATAGATTATGCTCTCATCGAATTCATATTACATCTCTAACATACTGACAATGAAGCCTTTGATCATTGGAACTCTTGCTTTTAGCATATCAAAAGATACAAAGTTATAAACATGAAGTCATAAATCCATTTCAATAGTAAGTTGATACATAAATGATTATCAAAGATAATTGATTTAAGTTAAATGGAATTATTACTAAATCAATTTTGCTTTGGTCCAATCCAATGTACGACCACCATTACGTCTAAAACACTAATGTGTCTACCATGGAGTCAATCCACTCCAACAGCCAAGATAAACCGCCTCCCAAATAGAACGTAGATTCTCGTTACAGTCTTATCATGTATAAAGTGCCCAGCTCTATACATAGATTGCAGACTATATAATTTAGACTATTAATCTCTGAATCTTTTTGCATATAAACTCCATATATGCCCACTTCTAAGATTTTGTTCTAATAGTCATGAATCACATATTTGCTAATATACAATCATTAACATATAAGTAATATGACGACTATTATTTTTACATGTAATATTGGCATTATTATTTATTTCACTAAAAATGTCATAAATACACCTAAGGTATTTATTCCTTAGGGCAACAATCCTAACAATCTTGCATTTGTCCTATACGAGTAAATGTGATATATTGCGCGTCATCATACCTTCCATAAAACCTTTGACTGCAAAGGTCATAATAAAATGATAGACGAGGTTGTCCTTGGATGCTAATTAGTAATTCCATCACATTGCCACTCTAGAAAGCTTTTAACGATATGATACATTTTACTAATATGTTTACTTTTCTTGTGGTATCTTGAATCTTTAGTAGTATTTATAGTCGTAGTATTCTGCAATACAAAACTATAGATTTGTCCATATCATAGACTACCTCAAGATCTCCATGGAAATATCCTTATCCACATAATTTCCTTGGATGCCTTAATGGCAACCACAAATCCAACCTCCATAGCAGAATCATCAATACAAGATTGGTTGATAATATTCCTACTATGGCTCCACTGCCTACAGTAAAAACAGACCCAAAGTCAATTCCTTTAAATCCTAATTCGACAGAAAGTCAGTGCCTGTATCTTGTCGGTGTTAGGTCCTCTCCTAGAATACACTAGCATATAATTCCTCATTCTCCTAAGATACCTGAGTTATACCTTGACTGCTTGTCAATGTTTTGGCTTAGGATTTGATCATGTCAACTTACCATCCTAATTGTATAACAAATATCCGATCTTATGCAAAGCATAACATACATTAGACTCCCACTGCTAAAGCATAAGCATAAGGAATTCTTTCTATGTATTCTGTTTCTTTTGATGTCTGAAAACAGTCATCCCTAGAAAGAATGATTCCATACCTAATAGGTTAAAGAACCTTTCTTAGAATCATGCATTACAAACCTCTCTTAGAACTTTATCTAAGTTCATGGTTCTTGGATAAAGCTATCATTTTGTTCTTACTGTTGCAAAACAGTCCTAAGAACATAATTAGCCTTTCCAAAGTACTTTAAGTCGAATAGTTTAGATAATCAAACTTTGACCAGTGACATTATAACAGATGATTTGTAGCTTTTAACGATTTTATGTGACAATATGAATGAAAATTATGACTTAGAAACACATTTGTGTGATGTTCGTGAATAGGATATTTATGATTATGAACTTTTTTATGAACTAACAAATTTTGTAGTGGATGGACTAGGGAAGTTCCAACGACATAAAGTACCTAATGTATGATTATTATGATTTCTGTTTGCAAATTATCTATTTTGATGAATTACTTGGATTTTTAATTGTTTGGGTGTGATATTTTAATTTTTTTTAGATTTTTGGAGGATTTATTTTAATTTTTAGAATTTAATTGATTTTTAGAAATTATTTTCATAATTTTTTTTTAAAAAAAAGAGGCCTTCCAAATGAAATGTCATTTAGGAGTTGATAACCCAAAACGACACGTCGTTTTAGGAGTTGATGAAGAAAAAAAAGAGGGACCTCCCAAACGACATGTCATTTGATAGTTGGCCACCTTGTTTTAGGAGGTAGAAAACTAAAAAAAAAAAAAAAAAAAAGGCCAAACGACTTATTGTTTGGTCTATCTTCCTCCCATGTCCAGAAATTTGTAGAGCTTGTTTTTGATTCCAAATTCATATTTGATCATTTTTCTTCAAATTTTCGTGTCCAAAATCATGGAATATCTCCTCTAAACTTATCTAGAGCATTGTTTATAGCATTGAAGATTTTTTTAAAAAAACTAAATGTGGGTGCCTTGATCATATTCATCCACTCCCAACAACTCCTATGCACTCACACAACCTCTCCATCACCTTCACTGTTGTCCTCATTTCCTTTATACCAATTGAAATATGCAAGACCATAATTCTTTGTTCACAAACACACGTGAACAACTTTTTCTCCTTTCCCATGTTCTCATCCCAACAACTCCCAATCACTTCACATTCTTATCATTGTTCCATTTTATCCTTTTGGCTAAATACAACCTAGCTATGTGAGACCATACAGGCTGTCCAAAACCCCAAAGATTCAAAACACTCTTTCTTTCATTCCTCCTTTGTTCTCTCCACACTGAGACACACACACCCCCCTGAGATATACACACGACTTTATACACCATACATCACAACTACAAACTTCAAGCCTCTAAACTCTACCCTCAACATTCATAAGTATTTCTCACGTCAAGAACAAAGCATCTCTCTAAAATCAAAAGCTAAATGGATGAGTTATGATATGTTCTTCAAAATTATAAACAAAGCTGGAACAGAGTTTCAACCACGTTCGAGGTGAGCTTTTCTATCTATTTTTATATAAAATTTTTCCTATGATATTACAGAATATATGGGTATGATTTCATGTGGTTTAATGTTTAAATTTGTTTAAGAAACAATTTTTTTATGATTATTATTATTCCTAATCCCCTTTTTAGGTCAAAAATTCGTGCTACGGGATTTTCCAAGAAGAATAGAGATAAGATTTTGAGAAAATTCCTTTTAAGCATTGTTCATATATATGTTAGGAATCTCCCATAAAAAGTTCAAACTCAAATATACTATTTTTGATTTATTTGAGAATTTATACTAAATGTTGTTTCTTACAACTCTTAAACTGCCTTCAAATGTGACCATTTATTGGAAGTAGATAAAACCATCTACTTACAAGAAGTTAAGTAAACTTGCTGCAAGTCGAGTAAGTACATTCTCATCTGCAACATAATAAAGGTGTAACACCCGAGTATTTTTTGTGTATTAGAAATGTAATGATTTAAGGATTACTATTTAATCTAATTTATATGATAAAGTCTATAAAAGCAAAAAAAGGGATTTTAAGGGTAAGAATCATGCCATAGCCTTAAATAAAGAAGGAATGATATGAAAATAAGCTGGAAAGTTTAATTGTTGCAAATTGTATTGCATCAAATGCTAAGATAAAAATACAGTTTAGGACAAAAATATTGTATAATAATATAGAAAATTACATAGTATTAGAAAATTATATAGTATTACTTTACCTGAATCAAAACTGAGATTCTATCCCAAGAATCTTGGGTGGGAAATAAAGATTTACAGGGATCATTAATCGTAAGTTTGGTAGGCCGATCTTTAAGTTCGGCATGTCGATGGAGTAGGTTCGGTAGGCCGATCTGCTAGTTTGGCCTGCCGATCGAGCGATAAACAGATCACGTGTCTTCACATAGATTTTATTAGATATTAATCCTAAGTTGATTCTGATTTGAGTTTTCAAGGCCTCATCTAATAAGGACTGACTCTTGAGCCCAACTGTTGGAAAAATAGTACGCGGTGAAATTTTAAAAATTTTATATCAGAGTATTTTCTAAAACACAAGTTTGACACGCTATATGCATAAATTAGCCAGATCTTACTAACGTTTCAATGCTGAAGAAACTCCGCAATTAGTGAAGAGAAGTAATGTTTTAGAAGAGCCTCAACCAACTGATCTTTTTTGCTATTCTTTATCCACAATTGGAGTGAGTGTGGGCTTACATGTACAACTCTTCCGCTAGGTGACTCTCCTTCCAACCAATTGAGAGAACCAAAGCTAGTGTTCGTGATTTGTAAACAAGAGCTCTTAGGGAGTTTCAGATTCTCACTAGTAGAGTATCACTCCTATTCTCTCAATTGATCTAAATAACTTATGAGAATCACTCTCTATTTATAGAGGTTGGGTCTGGGGTCAGTCCTTATCAGATTAGGTCTCAAAATTTGAATTAGAATCAAATTTGGATCAATATCTGATAAGATCCGCGTAAAAACGCATGATCTTATCCTTCGTTCATTGGCAGGCCAATCAGGACGATCGATAGGTCGAACAGGCCCCATCGGTAGGCCGATCCTCATGTTCGGTAGGCCGAACACCCGATAAAAAAATCTCAGCAAATCTTTTATTTTTCACCCAAGATTCTATAGGATAAAGTCTCAGTTTTAATTCAAATGACCCAATAGAGAAGTTATTGGATTAAAACAACTTTATCTAGATAATCTCTAAGAAATTAAATGAATTCTTGATAATTCTACAAGTTTATCTTGATCTAATTTATCCAAAATTCAATCAACTATAAATAGACAAGAATTATTCGATCCCAATAATTCAACAAGTTTATCTTGAATTAATTTTTATCACAAAATTAATTCAACCGATAAATAGACATGAACTATTTGATTCTTTCGAATTTCAACCAATCTAATAAATCTGACATAAGTCAACAATTATTGGAAAAGCACGCCGTATCATTATAGGTTGTTGTGAGCTAGTAAAGGAGACCAAATGGACCTATATAGTTCAAGCTCCCAATAATTATGAAACCCAATATCCCAGATATACATTGCATAATTATCAACTCCAACACTACTCCACTAAAAGCTTGGAGCCGCACTCTCGAACTACATAGAATTACGAAGCCCGTATAGCTAAATCTCCATGACATATCATAGTGTATCGTATTCCCATAGGATTATCCAGAATTGGCTTAAGGACAAGTTTTGTGTTTACCTTCCCGATTATTTTTATCTTACGTTCCATTATCTCACCATCGAAAAACTTACCATCCAAAGACAATATACCATTCGGTTACACCTATGTATCCAAATGGTTGAGCGGTGCAGTTTTTCAAATACAGGATAATGCATATAAGAGGATATCACTACTCCTAAAGAGGAGCTATGGATTCCATATCAATGAATAACAGGTCTACGCCATCAAGAGTCATACCTCCAACGCACCGACATGCATACCACTATTAAGATATGGGTGTCACCCTTTGGTATATCCAAAGACATAAGTCAAGACAACGGGCCCACTATTTATCTCAGGATTAAGATACAATACAAATGATTGTCTAAAGTGAATCGATTTACTGAGACAGAATTATTAATCCAAATCAATTCACTTTATATCCCGATCCAACACATCGTCACCTACGACAACGTGTCAATGTTTCTATTCACGGAGTCCACCTCTGATGGTCAAGACAAACCATCTCCCAATAGGGATATAGACAACATAACAATCTTTACATGAATAAAGCACCCAACTTTATTCCCTCGATTACGGATCTTATAATTTAGACCATCACCTTAAAAATCGTGTCTTCTGCATAATCTGTCCATCATATGCCCAATTCTTAAAGGTTTAGACTGACAGTCTCATACTATTGTTTGCTTAACATACATTCAACAAATATGAAAGTAAAGAGGACAAGATTTGGTATGTAAATAATAAATAAATTCTTTATTGATAAAAATGTCTCCAAAAACTTATTACATTTTTACTCCTTAGGGTATACATGTCTAACAATCTCCCACTTGCACTAAGTGAGTAAATATAACAAATTCACATCCCCATAGCTTCCACATGCCTTTCGAAGACTCTCCCAGTAAGTGTCTTCGTAAATGGATTAGCTAAATTGTCTTCTGATGCGATCTTGCACACCATGATATGCCCGCCCTCAACGAAGTCCTTTATCACATGGTACTTTCGATCAATATGCTAACTCTTTTTGCGAAATCTTGGTTCCTTAGCATTAGCTACCTCTGCACTGTTATCATAGTATAGTGATACCGCCTAATCCATACCAAGAACAACCTCAAGATCCCTAAGGAACTTGCGGAGCTACACTGCTTCTTTTGAAGCATCACTAGCTGCCACATACTCAGCCTCCATCATTGAATTCAAAGTGCAATCTTGCTTCACACTTCTCCAACTAACGGCATCGCCGCCTAGAGTAAACACAAAACCTGAAGTGGATTTCCCAGAATCCAGACAAGATTGAAAATCCAAGTTAGTTTATCCTAGAGGAGTCAAGTCCTCACCTAAATACACAAGTATATACCCTCGAGTCCTTCTCAGGTACTTGAAAATATGCTTTACTATAACCCAGTGGTTCGGTCCTAGATCCGCCTGAAATCGACTTACAATCCCAACCGCATAACAAATATCCGATCGTGTGTAAAGCATGGCATACATGAGACTACCCACTGCCTAAGCATATGGCATCTTCTTCATGTATTCTCTTTCTTCTTTAGACTTTGGAAAGTCTTTCTTAGAAAGAGTAATTCCAGACCTAGATGGTTGCCTTCCTTTCTTGGAATCCTGTATTGCATACCTCTTGAGAATTTTATCTATGTCGCCGGCCTAGGACAAAGCTATCATGTTGTTCTTTCTATCCCAAAAGATCTGGATACTGAGAACAAAATTAGCCTCGCCCAAGTCCTTCATGTCAAGCTGCTTGGTCAACCATAATTTGACCGATGACAATGCCCCAATGTCATTGCCAATTAGCAGAATGTCATCTAGATAAAGCAGTAGAAAAACCACATTTCCATTCTCAATGTGTTTGTAAACACATGGTTCATCCACATTTTATGAGAACCCATAAGTCTTGATCACCTGATCAAATCTTATGTTCCAAGAACGAGAAGCCTACTTAAGTCCATAAACTGACTTTAGCAGTTTACAAACCTTACCCTCTTAACCCTTGACCTTGAACCCGTATGGTTGTTTCATATAAATGGACTTATCAAGATAGCCATTTAAAAAAACCGTCTTGACATCATTTGCCAAATCTCGTAGTCGAGAGCGGCAACTATGGAAAAGAGAATCCGGATGGACTTAAGCATGGCTACAGGTGAAAAGGTTTCCTCATAATCGATTCATTCCTTTTGCGTATAACCCTTAGCTATCAGTCTAGCCTTTAAGGTTTCAACCTTTCCATCCACTCATCTTTTCCTCTTGTAGATCCACTTACACCCTATGGGTTTTACTCCTTCGGGAAGATCCACAACTCCCAGACCTGATTAGTCTCCATATACTTCATCTCTGTGTTCATGGCCTCTGTCTAGAGTTTTGAATCAACATCCTTCATAGCCTCTACGTAAGATAAAGGATCTCTGTCATGTTCATCCGGTTCAGCCAAAAAGACTTCCCAATTGAACATATATCTCTCAGGTTGACGCTCGATCCTCCCACTACGTCGAAGTCCCTGAGGTTTTTGTTCAGGTTTGTTTGGTTTTTCTACATTGATCGAAACGGTTTCATTCGGAACCTCTGGAGTGATCTGATCACTCCTTAACTCCTCAAGCAACCCTTTGCTTTGAGGTTTAAAGTCGTCCATGTAACTCTCCTCAAGGAAAGTTGCATTAGTTGAAACCATGACTTTATTTTCCTTTGGGTTATAGAAATAACCCCCTTTAGTCCCTTTTGGATATCCTACAAACACGCAAACTTCTGAACGTGCTTCAAACTTATATGCATCCTCAAACAGGACATGAGCCAGACATGCCCTATATGTGATATGGTTTAAGGATGTCTTCCTGCCCATCCACAACTCATGAGGAGTTTTAGAGATCTATTTTGAAGGCACATTGTTCAAAAGATAACATGCGGTTTATAGTGCATATCCCCAAAGGAATAAAGGTAATGATGAATAACTCATCATGGACTTGACCATATCCTATAAAGTCCTATTTCTTCTCTCCGCTATACCATTCTGTTGCGGAGTGTCCGGCATAGTCAAATGGGATAAAATCCCATTCCCTAATAAGTGTCCCAAGAACTCATCAGAAAGGTATTCTCCATCTCGATCAGATCGAAGTACCTTTATGGGTCTACCTAATTGCTTTTTCACTTCAGCCTGAAACTCCCTGAACTTGTCAAAAGTTTCACTTTTGTGGTGCATTAGGTACACATACCCATACCTTGAGTAATTGTCAACAAAAGTGATGAAGCACTCATACCCTCCTCGTGCCCTGATGTTTATCAGTCCGCAAACATCCTTCGGCCCTATTGGCCTTAGACCCGAATGGTCTTTTGGTCATTTTACCCTCCAAACAAGATTCACATTGAGGTATAGATTCCACCTTTAAGTGACTTAAAGGTTCATCCCTTACCAACCTTTGAATCCTGTTCAGGTTAATATGACTAAGGCGCAAATCCCAAAGATAAGTTCTATTAAAGTGAGAAGTTTTAAATCTTTTAGAGTTGTTATCATTCATCACAACATTAAGCAGTAAGTCCATCTTAAGTTTGATAAAATATAGATTATTTTACATCCATCCAAAACAGATAAAAGATTTATTTTTACGAATCACCACTTTATTATTAAAAGAAACCAAATAGGAGTCTTTAAATAAACAAGCTACAGAAATTAAATTCCTTTTAAATTTAGGAACATAAAAACAATCTTGCTAAATTAAACTCCTATATATATCAAACTAAAGATGGACGTCTCCCACTACTTCCGCTAAGACCAAGAATCCATCGTCCATCCGAAGCGTGAAGTCTTCATGTAGCAGACTTCTCGTTTCTTTAAAACCCTGTAGAGAAACACAAACATAATTAGTTGCATCGGAATCTATGACCCAAATGTCACTGAATTCCTCAACCAAACATGTTTTTAAATACAGAAGATCACACCTACCTCCTTTTGACAGGAAGTCACTGCAATGTTTCTTTATGTGCCCGACCTTCAAGCAAAAGAAGCACTTAAGCTTCTTTGGGTTCTTATTCTTCTTTTTCTTGCTCTTGGTGGTAGCAGGAATAAAAGACTTCCTTTTTTTTGGCCCGTTGCTTCTTTCCATTCCCAAAGTTGGGATTGGAACCAGAAGCAGCTATCAAATTGGCCTATCCACCAGCATGAGACTCCCTAATCAGCAGTTCAAACTCTTGTAACTGTTTCATTAATTTTGTTAAGGTCATATCTTGTCTATTGCTCAAATTAAATGCAGCTCTAAATGGAATAAATTCCTTTGACAGAGTCTCAAAGACCATAGTCATTTAAGTTTCAGCATCGATGTCAACTCCATTGGTTTGAGCCTCAGTGAGGTAACCCATGACCAACATCATGCGCTCCTTTACAGATGTCCTTAGCCTCTGCTTATAGTTAAGAAGTTTTTGAAGCGCCCTTTGCCGCTTTATTATAGCCTGGCCTCCAAACATGTCTTCAAGATTATCCAAGATCTGCTTAGTAGTCTCATAATCCTGAGATTGAGAATGCACCACGTTATTCATGCTGGCCATAACATAGCAGCGGGCCTGATCATTTGCATCTTTCCAGCGATCATACGCTTGGAATTGTTCATTAGTGGAATCTCCTGTAGGCTCGGGAGAACAAGGGGTCGTCAGCGCAAATTTTAGTTTCTCAAAGGAGATGACGATATCCAAGTTCCGTTTCAAATCATTATAATTCTCTCTAGTTAATAGGTTTTTGTCAAGTATCGAAGATAAAGCTTTTTTAGACATTTTTAATGTACAATAAAGAATCATATACCAAACATAAGCAAACATATCATAATAATTTAGTAAGATAACACAATCATGTAAAAATAAACAAATGTGTTTATGTGTCAAAACCTTAAAAATATCACAACCTTACAACGATAATTCCCAACTCATAATTTAACAAGCTCCTAGGGGAGTCATGCTAAATTCAATTAGGAATAAGGATCCCCTCCTGATCAATATATGCCATCCAGGACCTATATGATCCAGCATATATTAATAATCGTTTCTTTGACTATTAATTTTATTAACAAAGCTCCTAGGGGAGGTTAATAGAGTGTATAACCATCGTTTCAATGTTCTCTCCATGATTTATAATCACCACCTGCAGGTGTGTAACCATAAATCATACTAAAATACCTTATCCTCTCAGAGATCCAATCTGGTACATGATAGAAATCTCTTCCTAGGGGTTAGGACAACTATGTTCTTCCTATGGCCAACCATGGAGGCCGTAGGTCATCTTTTTGAAAACCTTCTCCCACTCAATCTTTTGAAATCAAAGTTTTATTTTAAGTGAGATGCATGAACAATTTTAATATGAGTGGCACTCCCTATTCTATATGACATATTATCAATATACATGGTAAATCATATTATAATGCAGACAAGCAAAGCAATCAAGCAAAGTTACAAGCAAAATAATAATAACCATAATATTATAGTTCCACCGTAGAGAATAGAAATCAAAGATTACAAGAAAATAATCGAAACATATTATCGATTTTTCATCCTTGAATCCTCATGCTGTATCCTCCTCCATGTAATGCTCATTTTCAAGTCTTCAATCCCGTATGAATCGAATACTTCATATTTCTGGTCATATCCAAATTAAATGTTTCTCAAAATTCTCCCAAAAATAAAATTAAAACTACACATTTTTTGGAAATTTTTCAGCTTTCGGTCGGCAAGCTGATCTGGGTGATCGGCCTGCCGGTCACGACCCATCGGCCTGCCGAACTAGAAGTTCGGTCTGCCGCTAGAGCCCCTCGATTTCTACCCTGTTGTTGCTGAACCTCATGTCTGGCCTTTTGATCCGCGACCATCGGCCTGTCGAACTGGAGGGTTCAGCATGCTGACCGAGCAAAAATCACCCATTCTAGAAAATACAATTTTAATGCAATTTATCAATTTTATTTTCAACAATTCAAAAACATAAAATTAGAGACTCAGGAAATACTTGGGAGCGCCATCATCGTTCTTCTAGATCTGCCTTTTAGATCAGTCTTTTCTGAATGATTATTTAATTACAAAATTCTTACAAATTTAAAAATAAATAATATGTCCTAGATGGAGATGATAGTCCACCATCTAATTATATGAAAAACCTAGATACACATTCTAACCTCTAAGGAACCATAATCGGTATAAATTAATTAATTAATAAATAATTAAATAATAATTTTATCAACCATAATTAATTAATAAACATTCACCACATAATCTATGACAACATATAATTATATAGAAACTTAAAGTGCCAACTTTTTATAAAATTAGATCCAAGCATAGGAGAGATAAAGATCACAAAATTCATACATATAGCATGATCACAAACTTGTAAATTTACATAAAAACCATGGCTCCGCTACCAGTTGTTGGAAAAATAGTACGCAACAGAATTTTAAAAATTTTATATCAGAGTATTTTTCAAAACACAAGTTTGACGCGCTAAATGCATAAATTAACCAGATCTTACTAACCTTTTAGTGTCAAAGAATCTTCGCAATCCATGAAGAGAAGTAACGTTCCAGAAGAGCCTTAACTAACTGGTCTTCTTTGCTAATCTCTATCCACGATCAGAGTGAGTGTGGCTCACACGTACAGCTCTTTCGCTAGGTGACTCTCCTTCCAACCAATTGAGAGAACCTAAAGCTAGTGTTCGTGATTTGTGAACAAAAGCTCTCAGGGAGTTTCAGATTCTCACTAGCAGAGTATCACTCTTAATCTCTTAATTGACCTAAATAACTTATGAGAATCACTCCCTATTTATAGAGGTTGGGTCCAGGGTCAGTCCTTATCAGATTAGGTCTCAAAATTCAAATCAGAATTAAATTCGGATCAATATCTGTGTAAAAATGCGTGATCTTATCCTTCGCTCATCAGTAGGCTGATTAGGACGATCGGCAAGCCGAACAGGCCCCATCGGCAGGCCGATCCTCATGTTCGGCAGGCCGAACACCGGATAAAAAAATCTCAACGAATCTTTTATTTTCCACCCGAGATTTTATAGGATAAAGTCTCAGTTTTAATTTAAACAACCCAATAGAGAAGTTATCTGATTAAAACAACTTTATCTAGATAATCTCTAAGAAATTAAATGAATTCTTGATAATTCTACAAGTTTATCTTGATCTAATTTATCCAAAATTAAATCAACCGATAAACAAACTAGAATTATTTGATCCCAATAATTTAACAAGTTTATCTTGAATTAATTTTTATCACAAAATTAATTCAACCGATAAACAGACATGAACTATTTGATTCTTTCGAATTTCAACCAATCTAATAAATCTGACATAAGTCATCAATTATTAAAAAAGCATGCCGTATCGTTACAGGATGTTGTGAGCTAGCAAAGGGGACCAAATGGACCTATATAGTTCAAGCTCCCGATAATTATGAAACTCAATATCCCAGATATACATTTCATAATTATCAACTCTAACACTACTCCACTAAAAGCTTGGAGCTGCACTCTCAAACTACATAAAATTACAAAGCCCGTATAGCTAAGTGTCCATGACATATCATAGCGTATTGTATCCCTATAGGATTATCCATAATCAGCTTAAGAATAAGTTTTGTCTTACCTTCTCGATTATTTTTATCTTACGTTCCATTATCTCACCATCGAAAAACTTACCATCCAAAGACAGTATACCATTCGGTTACACCTATGTATCCAAATGGTTGAGCACTGCAGTTTTCTAAATACATGATAATGCATATAAGAGGATATCACTACTCCTAAAGAGGAGCTATGGATCTCATATCTATGAACAACAGGTCTACGCCATTAAGAATCATGCCTCCAATGGATTATTAATCCAAACACTGGTTGTTCAAGACAACGGGCCTACTATTCATATCAAGATTGAGATACAATACAAATGATTGTCTAAAGTGAATCGATTTGCCGAGACAGAATTATTTATCCAAATCAATTCACTTTATGTCTCGATCCAACACATCGTCACCTATGACAACGTACCAATGTTTCTATTTACGGAGTCCACCTCCGATGGTCAAGACAATCCATCTCCCAAAAGGGATATAGACAACATAAAAATCTTTGCATGAATAAAGCGCCCAACTTTATTCCCTCAATTGTAGATCTTATGTTTTAGACCGTCACCTTAAGAATTGTGTCTTCCGCATAATCTGTCTATCATATGCCTAATTCTTAAAGGTTTAGACTGACAGTCTTAGACTATTGTTTGCTTAACATACATTCAACAAATATGAACGTAAAGAGGAAAAGATTTGGTATATAAACAATAAATAAATTCTTTATTTATAAAAATATCTCCAAAAACTTATTACATGTTTACTCCTTAGGGCATACATGTCTAACACCAACATCTATGAAAAAGGGAGTGAGACTCATTGTTATTTAAGTCAATTGAGAAATCTAGACTAAGACTCTGCCAGTGAGACTCTATGACTCCCCAGAGAGCTGTTGTTCATAAATCACAAACACTAGCTTTGGGTTTTCTCAATTTGTTGGAAGGAGAACCACTTGTAGAAGAGCTGTATGAGTGTGCCCACACACACATCGATCATGGATAGAGAAGAGCAAAGAAGGCCAGCTGGTTGAGGTCCTTTTGGAATGCACATCTCTTCACAGACTGCAGGAGTTTTTCTGCATTTACAAGGTTAGTAAGATCTGGTTAATTTATGCATATAGTGTGTCAAACTTGTGTTTTGAAAAATAATCTGGTATAAAAATTTTTAAAATTCTGTTGCGTACTATTTTTTCAACAATTGACTCCACCAATAGAGCTATGGATTTCATATCTATAAATAACAGGTCTACGCTATCAAGAGTCATGTTTCCAACAAACTGGTATGCGTACCATCATAAAGTCAGGATGTCACCTTTTGGCAAATCAAAAGACATAAGTTAAGATAACCGGCCCATTAGTCATTTTAGGATTAAGATGCAACACATATGATTATCTAAAGTATATTGATTTGTACTAATGGAATTATTAATTCAAATAAATTCCACTTTATATACTAATCCAAGACATCATCGCCTATGACAATGTCCCAATGTTTCTACTAGTAGAGTCTCACTTCGATGGCCAAGACAAACCATCTCCCGTTAGGGATGTAGACAGCATAACAATCTTAGCATGAACAAAGTGCCCAACTTTATTCCATCGGTTGTGGATCTTATGATTTAGACCGTCACCTTTAGAATCATGTCTATCGCATAATCTGTCCATCATATACCTAATTCTTAAAGTTTTAGACCGACAGTCTCAAACTTTTGTTTGCTTAACGTACATTCAACAAATATGAACGTAAAGAGAACAACATTTGGTATATGAATAATAAATAAATTCTTTATTAATAAAATGCCTTTAAAAACATATTACAACATTTTACTCCTTAGGGCATACATGTCTAACATAGTGTTGGTATTTTATAACCTTCATAACCTTCCAATTGCCACTCTATTAGTATTATTTTGTTGTTGTCTCTTGACTTTTGGTTTCTCCTACTTTATGATCCTTGGCCTATATATATAAACATTGAGAGCTTGTATTTGTATACAATATGGGATGATGAATAATAAGTTCTTTGCATTTGTTTTATAACACGTTATTAGCACGAGTCTCTAACCATTTTTGTTGTAGGGGCATTTGAAATTCTACAAAATTTTAAAGATCATCTTGGATGTTAGCACCTTGTCTTCAACGTGTATATAATATTCTTCATGATATCCCAACTATACCTTAAGGTTGAACAAGTTATATGTACATCATATGATTATTGTGTCTATTATCCATTACAAGTCTATTACTATTGTTTGAAGATCAAAATGCTTAATCGGATCCTACAATTTCTTGCTTGAATGTGTGTTGCAAATAAAAGGTTTTGATTGTTGGTTATTAACACTCTCTGAATGGTATGTTGTAATTATATATATTTATACTTGCATATACTGTTATGGATGACGTTTGTAGAGATTTTGACATGTGCTTTCATATTATATCTACACAACTATTGTTTGGCTGTACTCTTCATGCATTCACTTTGAGTGGTGAGCAATATATATATTTTTCGTATGTCAAAGTGCTTATCTTTTATTGCTTCTTTTTATGAAAATATGTTCCTTCTACATTATTATTTTTTCATTTTTGCAAACCATACTTGTTTATAAAATTACTTTATCATTATCCAAGTTGATTCAATGACCATGAAAATACAATCGTCATTTTCTTTTGTTTGGTTATTTTAGAGTCAAGAAATTGATGATACTTTATAATCATAAATGACAATTCATCTATTATAATTGTGTAAGTGCGTTTTAGATGTTATAATTGTTAACCCAAAAATAGCTACCCAAGAGGGGTGAAATGGGTTTTTAAAACTTTTTACATTTATTGAAAATTTCTAGATTGATCGCACAAGCAAGCAATATGAATGAATCAAGTAATTAAAAATGCACAAAATTAAAGAAATAAAGAAAAAGAAGTGCAAATTCTATTTATAATGGTTCGGCAATATGCCTATGTCCATCATCACTGAGCAAGACCTTGACTTGACCTCTTATACTATCTCAACTGCCTTTTTGGCACGATCACTCCAAGTACAATCCGGTGACTTGTCTATTCGAGGCTCATCGTAACCTCTTACAATCCACCAATTTTACGAAGATTGGCTAATAAAAAACAACCCCGAATTTCACTAAGACTTCAAAAACGTAAGGCACTGGGTTTACAAGATTTTTGAAAGTTTAAGATCAACACTCACAACTCCAAAAAAATGATTAGAATACAATTTGGAATGAACTAGGAGATGCATGCTATGAGAATTTTTAGCAAGTTTAGCCTAAGAATGATTGAAGACTTGTTGAACACTTAGGGCCCGTTTGTTTGGAGAACTTTTTGAATTCTTTAGACTCAAATTTATATTCGAATATTAAGAATCCTTTGGATACGTGTTTGTTTCATCCAAAATCCAAATCCTTTGAGTATCAAGAATCTAAGTTTTTAGAGTTCTAACTCCCCCTAAACTTTTATACTCGGATATCTCTACTATAGTAAAAACTAAAATTCTCTCTCCTATATTTGAGGAAAAAAAAATCATAACTTCTTCATTTGCTATCCTATTGAGATGATTCTTTTTTCATTATGTTCCTAGTGAAGAAAGGAATAAATTAAGTCCATATTACATATTTTTTAGGATCATTATCATTAAGATTTCATTAGATTTATTGATAAATCAAAAACTACTTTCACTACTTCTCTAAACACAAATTTCAATTTTATTTCATACTCAGATTAAAGCTTAAATGCACATCCAAGTGTCAATTTGGATAACAATTCAAATCACTAACTCAAATCCTAATTCAAATCACACTAACTCAAATCAAATCACTAATTCGAATCCATTTATCAAACGAACCCTTAGAGATTGATATAAAGATGACTCTAGGAGTTCTTTGTTGTCAACAAACTAAAAAATGAGGCAGTTTATAGGCTAGAACTCGAAAGTATCTATTTATATCCATTAGAGACGCATTTGCTACGACTAGAAAACTAGCCGTTGGAACACTTGGTCGACTGCCATACACATGGCTCCGTCGATCGAGCTTGCTACACGAGGTAGCATGGCGCGGTTAACAGGGCTTCTGCAGCAAGTTTGGGAGCCAAAAATTAGTCAAACTATTGTATTTCAAAAACAACTTAAGAGCATATTAAGAGCAATTTTGAGCCTTGAAAATAGATTTTAGGATTGGAACTAATTTAGAATGATATTTCAAGATTTCAAACATGTTTTAAACCAAGTTTGAAATATATGATATCAAGATTAAAAACTTTTGAAAACAAGTTCAAAAACAAAAACTGGAACCAAACTTGAACCAATTAAACTTGATAAAATTTATATGTATGCTCTAACATCATATAAGTTTAAAAATGAAAATGAAACCTATTCTTCATGTTCATTGATGTCCTTTCTTCAATTTTGCAAGCTCTCGGTTTTATAATCCTTTATGTTAATTTCTCCAGAGTCTTGATGAATTTCTTCCAAATATCTTGAGATGCTTAAAATAATACTTATAAATATCACCACATACTCAAGATAAATTATTACCAATTAAGCAATTCATTGTTTGTTGTCATCAAAAGAAAATTAAATATTTCATTTGAAACCTTGGGACTAATAATAATTGTATAAATAAACATGCCATGTTATTACTATAAAATTCCATTTTTTAGAACCAAAACCTTTATCCCATCATCTTAATATGAAATGGTACTGTTTGGTTCAAGATATCATTTGTTTTATTAACACAATGTTTGTCTAATTTGTATTCATTTATAATATGTTTTTATTTGTTCATATTATTTGAGAGAAACTAGAAACATACTCTAGCTAATCTTTGAGACTTACATTGACATGAATATAAATTATGTTACCATTTAATTTTTGAGCCCATAATTAAAGAGCCATTAATTTTGGTGAATTGGCTCTACATCTTTATAAAATGAATGTGTATTATTACAGTTATTGATACAATTATGATGAGATGGTATTAAGGTCATTTATATTAGACGTGATCTTTTAGTACTGACAACATAATATGAAATGACCATATATTTTGTCTAATTATTTTTGGATATTTCAAGTGAATGCAAATCTAATGGCTATGGGATTTCTAAAATTTCTTAACATCCCTATTGCCAAAGAAAGCCATAAAGTATGATGGAAAAGTGAAAAAAATATATTGATAAGAGAAATTAAAAAGCTTATAATATTGCTCCCATGAATAATCAAATTTAGTCACTTGGCATGTGACAAAGAAAGGTTTTGGCACGTACTCGTTGTACGTCTAAATGTCAAGACCAAGCCTAAATCAATGGAGAAATTTTCATTGGTTTGTTATAAGAATATAATTATGACATATGAAAAGGCTATAGTGGTGCCTCTATGAAGGACATACCTATAAAACATTCAAATATAAATATGATCTTATAAAGCCTATGGAGAAAAAGCTAGAGAAAGACTTGAGCTATTGATTATCTCCTTTTTGTTTTGAAGAGTTGAGCTATTGATTGTCTCTTCTTTGTTTTATCTAAGTTTATTTAGTGCAATGTGATATTATGATACAAAGCATTTTCCAAGTTTGGAAAAGTCACGTGCAAACACTAGGAGTGGTAATGTGACAAGAAAGGAAAATCAATAAACTTTTGAGACAAAATTATTTAGAAAGATAACATACATGCAATACATTAAAGTAATAATGGTATTTTATTATTATATAGCCTAGTGATTTAATGAGAATTGGTTATAATATTTAATTTGTTGAGTACACAAATTAAATGTTTGTTATTAATGATGTAAACTCCCATAGTATTGTCAATATATTGATGCAAAGGAAAAAATTAATTAGAGTGGCTATAACTGATATGAGATATCTCTATATTATGTTTGGTTTTATGCACAAAGAAACATGCAAGATGAAACATGTTGTTACTTATATGGATATGAAACTTATTTCCACTTTCTCTTTCAACTTGTAATAAGATAACTGTGAAAATTTTTTATGATGAATTAGAAGTTTGCTAACCCAAAAGGCATATTAGGTAAAAACATGCGTACTTTGAAAATCTCTACAAGTAATATTGTTTGAAAAAATATTCTTACCATCAGAAGGAAGGGAATTTGCAGTTAGATATTATTGATCCTTGCACAGATTGATTGGTTGAGCATTGCAATATATTATAAAATTGTTAATTAATATGATAAAAAAGAGAGACTAAATCGCTTCTTCAACTACTAATTTAATATCTTTGATTGAGGCCTCTAAATGACAATTTGTTAACTTATAAGTTTAAGAAATTCTTGAAGCATTGAAGGCTTGTCTAGACTGAAGTACCACAGTTATTAGAAGAGAAAGAAACTTGTAAATATGTTGGTGTTATAAAGAGACCAAATTCTTAAAGAGGATATAGTCGTAAAAGGTTATTGACATAAAAATTTGATACATTTAATAAAGATCAAACTTCTTAAAGTCATTGAGCTCCTGAAGTAGTTCAAAGATTATACTTGAAATTTAGAAATAGCGAAGAAAAGTGGGAGATCTCGCAAGTCATGTCAATATAAAGTAAAGTTAAATTGTCATAAAAGTTATTGTCGACAATTACAAAAAGCATGAATTGTTAGTACATTGAAACGAATTTGAGGATCTTAAAAAAATTTGAAATCCACCGAAAGTGATTAATGTGAAAAAAAATGCCTATAAGTAAAAGAAGCAAAGTCCATGCAAGCATATACACCGATGCAAAGTATAGTGGACAAGTAGCCAAAATATTTTAAATATTAAAGCCAATATGGCAGAAATGAATATTCATATGAAATAGTGCATATGAAAATGTACGAGGTTATAGAATAAATTATGTATTATAATAAGTTTTTTGTAAAAAAAAAAAAACTTATAAAAAAATATGAGTAGCGTTACTCATATATGATGGATAAGTAATTATATTTTAATAACCTGTTAATATATAAAAATAAGTTCATATGCGTTTGAAAAATATGTTGCAACAATCTATTGATATTTATAAAAATCCTTAGGGCCTAAAAGATCTAAAACTATAAGTTGAAATTGCCCGCTAAATTATTAAGGTCATAAAGATCTTTGTATAAGTTGATGCAATCTAGATATAAATAGTACCACTATGTTTTAAAGAATAGAAGTGCTAACAAAATAATATCTCCATTGCTTTATTATTAGCTCAAACATACTAGATTTATTGTATATGTTAAAAATTCTTTAGGAGATTATAAGGGAAATTTAAGAAGGCACATCTCATAAAAAAGAAATTTTATGGAAACCTGAAGATTGAGATTTTCTTAAAAGAATGTTTGTGTATAATTTCTCTTACATATAAAAAATTTTTCATGAAGAACTTTCAGGGATATTGTGTATTTTTAAAGTTTTTTTATCATTTATGTGATAAATATATATTTTAAGGATATACCAAAATAATTCTAAGTCTTAAATTTTTTTATAGTGTTTTGTATATTATCTCAGTATTTAATTTAGTATATTATACTATGAGATATTATCTGAATAATTAAGTAGAATGATGAGTATGCAGCTATAAGATGCATAATATTTTATACTCCTTTGGAGATGAGTTTACATGCAAATAATTGTTGCCCCCATTGTTCTATCGATTAGGAAATAAATATATGTAAAGGTTTATTCATGTAACCCATAAAAATAGCCAACACTTTTATTAAATTCTTTATGACAAATGAGCTCTTAAAGAGCGATAGTTGAAATATTATCAAAAGTGCTAAGGGTAATAAGTTCAGATAGTCGATTGCAAATATCTTAAATTTGTTTACAGTAATATGCATCAACTCAATTATTTTCTATCAAATCAATTGTTTTGATTGAAACATGATATCAATACAAGGGAGACACAAATACACATTGTACTCTTTTTTCCCTTGGTCAAGGTTTTTCTCATTGAGTTTTCCTGATGAGGTTTCTAATGAGGTAGTTACAGCATATTATAAGAACGATATACTCTTTTTCCTTCACTAGAATTTTTGTCCCATGGAATTTTTATCTAGTAAGGTTTTAATGAGACACATTTTAAAGTGTTGAACATCCAACAAAGAGTCTTATAAATTATATTGACTTATTATTATTGATGCTCACCTTCTAAAATATCCAATGTCTTCTCCAATGGTTGTGTAATCCCTTGAATAAGGATGTTCTTGATTTCTTGAAGTGAAAAATTATCATCCAAGTGATATTGAAGAAATTCTTGGTCCAAATAATACTATTGGTGCACTAATGTATTTTGCTAATAGCACAAGACTCATACGACAATCTTTGCTATTGTACTAGCAAGATATGGCTCTTAAAGACATTGAAAAGGTATTAAACAAGCATTTCATTTTCATTGTGAAACATTTGATATGGCTATTAGATTTGATTGATTGTTGAATATTTTTCAATCCATAAAAAAGCATGATTACACTCATGCTACTTGTTTACATATGGTGGTACTATTATATCTTGGCCATTTATAAGGCAAACTATTGTTGTTACATCTATGAATCCTATTGAAATGTTTGCAATTCATGAGATGGTCATCTTATGTGCGTTATATTGTCGAGATTTTTACTCCAATATATCCAAGTAGCATATGACCTTTTATTTAGCAAAGGAAGTCCGATGAAGAGAATATAACATTTATCACCCAAGTTAAGGAAACATCATAAAACACGTTTCCCAATTCTTTTTCATGCATGAGCTCTTAAAGGATGACATTCATCAAATTTGTTCAAGTGACAACTTGGGAAATTTTTATAGAAATGCTTCCTACAACTACATTTGAGAAATTAGTGCGCAAGATTAGTATACGTCTACTTAAAGATCTTTGCGCGCGGTTTTGCAGAAGAAGACATGTTGACATGAGGAGGAGGCTAATGGTTACTGTACTCTTTTTTTCTTTGCGTAGGAATTGTCCCATTTGATTTTCCTAGCAAGGTTTTTAATGAAGTAGTTCTAAGTCAAATCTTGCAAGAATAATATACTCTTCTTTCCTTCACTAGGATTTTTCCTACATGGTTTTTCCTGGTAATGTTTTAATGAGACATATATTCTTAAGTAATGAACATCCCAAAGGGAGTTATAAATAAATTATTTTATTAATGTGGATATTTATATTCATAACACCCTCATGAATTGCATTATCTCCACCTTAATGACTATTAGGGGCCATTTGGTATTGTTTTCAAAATAGGTGAAAATATTTTTGTTTTGAAATGAAAAATTTTTTAGAATTATGCTGAGAGTATTTTTAAAATTTTTGCCACGAAAAGCATGCAAAAACATTTTAAAAAATTTTGAGAACAAAAACAAACAGGGCCTTAGTGTTGGTATTTCATAACCTTCACAACCTCTCAATTACCACTCTGTTAGTATTATTTTGTTGTAACTCTTAACTTTTGGCTTCTTCTATTTTATGATCCTTAGTCTATATATACAACTATTGAGAGCTTGTATTTATACACAATATAAGATGAATAATAAGATTGTTTCTCTTTATTTCTCTTGTATCAATGTTATGCTTTGCAATTTAGTTCTTTTCATTTGTTTTATAACATTAATTACTGTTTTAATCATATAAAGAATTTCCCCATTTTAGAGGTTTTTTTTATTAGCATATATAAAAATTTAAATAACTCAACAAAATTTTCAAATTAACAAACAATATGGCAAACTTTTCAAAGTAACTTAATGTAAATTGAATAAAAAAAATGCGGACAATATTTAACAATGAACAAACAGATGTCATTAGAAACTAAAGAAACTTGAAGAAACAAATCTATAATACATACAATAATGGTTGAAAAAACAAGCAAAATCAAAAAGGGTTACGAAACTGAGATATTTCAAACCAACTGCTAATGTCTTGGTCGTTTTCACTTGGCTTTCAAACCGTACAAACTTGACTGTAAGGAAGATGCACCTTGCAACCAGTGATAAACTTTGAATTGAACGTCTCAAGATGATGGCCTTCGGTAATAGTACCTGCAAACATAAAGTACAAGAAATATATTTTACTTTCTTTTCTTCTTTTTTTTTCCTTCCCACACAAGCACCAGAGAAACAGAGTGAAACAGAGGACATACACAAAAATCTTTATGCCATAAATGGATGCATATTTCCGAAGAAGACGCTCAATGGTGTACCACTCTGAACGATCTGTTACAGCTTGATAACCAATTCGTGGCATGTGGATTGAGGCTTTAAAAAGAAATAGAAAATGAACAAAACATAAGGATTATTCAAAACTTCACACAAACAGAGCAACCACACTTCAAGAAAGCAAAACACTAGATTAGCAAACAAATAATAAGAAAGAGCGCTAAATTGTTGCAAAATTTAGTTGATATGATTCAATAGTGAAGAAACTCCTTACCAGCGTTTTGCGCTGCCGAATATGATGCCTTTGATATGCAAGATTCCAAGTCGGTGATAGAAATGTTACTGCGGGGTACTTTGCGCCTGGGATTATAAGACTGCACAACGGCTAAAGCCACCCATTGAGGAGTATTCCTATCCGTACTCTGTTCATCGGAATTCTGTGTGTGCTCGAAAGAAACGTCTGAAAAGGCATAGAGCAATAGTAAGCATATAAGGTAAAATATAAACTTAAAATGCAGATGAGAACTTTGGGGTATTTTACTTATCATAAATGGAGGAAGACAAAGCCAATTCTGACTTGCCCTTTTCTTTCCCAAGAAAAGGAATAAATTACAATATATTTTCAGGCTTACGAAATTTTAACCAACACGTATATGAACAATGACCTCTTAACACTTGAGGTATCAGAATTTCTATTCCTAAAGTTAGTAAGTACTGAAACAGGAATCAATGAACCTTTTTCATTTCATTTCTCCCTTTCTGAAACCTTGTTACTTTCACGCTACGTTCCATTACAACTTAGCAAACAAGACTTTGAATTACAAGTTACAACAAGCATGGCTAAGACGCAAAACTTGCATATTGAACTAGGATGTCTACTAGGTTCAGATTACTTTCCCATTATACTCTCTGCAATGAGCAGTGATCAACAGATTTTGAGTAGATTTCTGATAATCAACTGAAAGTATTAAATTACGAAGCAGCTCAAACTATTGAGATTTTTTTGAAGAGAAGAATACAAATTTACTGTTTACCATTCAATCTTATAAGGTGAAGATCACCAAGTTGCAGGTCCTTGAATTCAGAAGCCCGGTTATATGCATCTGGTATGCTTGCCGACAGTTGGGCCAGTGCATCAAACATGCCTCCGCGACCCCAGTTGCCAGAATCATCGACACAGCTACAAGATAAAACATATATATCTAATCTTGGAGTGAAAATAAATCACCTCTATAGAGGTGAATTTATGGCAAACGAAAAGCAGATGACAAAAAACAGACATCAGGGAAACTACCGAACTATTTAGCATATTGGAATAACAATAAGAATACACAGATCGTGCAGGTTCATTGCCTTTGGATACAAAATGAACTACTCTCCAGTTGCTAAGGGTACAAAGTGAGTTTTTTTTCCTTTTTATTAGGGAAAAAAAAAAAAAAAAAACCTCCTACAAGGAGACCAAAAAAACCTCCTACAAGGAGACCTTTTCCCAGAGAGAGAGGGAAAGAAAAAAACCCTCCTACAAGGAGACCTTTTTCCAGAGAGCCAAACTAACCTGAATATAATGGTGGGTTCAGATGGACAAACATTTGAAGGTTTGGTGCAATCTCCATAAACAAACTGGACAGAACCCGATTCTGACATCATATCACTGTCTAAAGGGGTGACAGGGTCCTTGACAGACAATGAGTGATACCCAAGGGCTTCCCACTTCAACAATTTCTTATCCTCAGCCTTCTTCTTCGCTGCTTCAAGCTTAGCATGCTTATCCTCATCCAATTCCCTTCTTCTTCCTAAATCCATAATTTGCTCGCCACTTTTTTGTGATTCCTCCTTAAATTTTTCAACCCAAGAGAGATATGACGCCTCATCAAAACTAGAATCAAAATCGAAAGAAGTGGAGTCTCCTTCTCGAGCACGAATGCATCCATTTGAACTATCTGTTGGGTTAACCTCAAATTTCCTGTCATCCCTGCCTGCCACTTGTTCATGACGCATTGCCGCAACCTTCTCAGCCACAGCATTCAACTCCGAAATTTTTACTTCACCAAAGTTTTTGTTGTTGATCTCGGTAGGATCAAATCTTCCTAATCCAAATATGACGGATCGCAAATCACTAGCTTCAACTCCAGCAGAATCTCTATTTTCTTGGTCTTCAACATCATCCCCAACAACATTGTAACTAAGCTGCAATTTCCTTTCTGCTCTCCGCATAATGACCTACATTAATTCATTTTTTGAAACAAGAAGATTGAATATATGGCCTTTGATGATAAGGACTCACATCTAAGATCTCACCTCCTCAACGGTACGTTCAGTAACGAGATTTATAGATAACACAGGATTCAATTGGCCAATCCGATGTGCTCTCTGCAAAGCCTGCTTGTCAACCTGGGGATTCCAGTCTTGTTCATAGAATATAACCTGGGTCAAGAGGAAATTTAATTTGAGAAGAACAAGCACACTATCTGCTTTCATGCATGATAGACATCCAGGTAAGAGTTCGATTAAAAAGGATTCCTTAACAATTATACATCATCCACCTCCAATGAATTAGGTTAAGTAGGAGGAAGTGATAGTCTCGCTTAGGTATTCTAAAATAATCACACATCTAACAAGATATCCTCTCCAGGTTAATCTTTATTGGTTGTGATTAAAAAATTTCACACTCCCAACAGCATCGTAACGAACTTAAAACTTACAGTATCAGCAGCTACAAGGTTCAGACCAACTCCCCCAGCTCTTGTAGAAATCATAAACACGAAAGCGCCATTTCCATCAGATTCAGAATTCAAACTTCTTTTGTCTGATTGTCTACTGAAGCTTCTTATAGCCGCAAAACGCTCCTCAGCTCGGATAGATCCATCAAGACGCTCATAAGAATATCTTCGCAACTCCATAAAGTCCTATGTTCGACATACAAAAGGTTCCTTTTTTCAAAGTTAGAAGATGCAGACTAGCATCACTTATCTTAAAGGAAAGTAAATTCTTTTGGCGTTGAAACAAGAGTGAAGAAAGAGAGAACCTGTAGAATGTCAAGTGTATGGGTCATCTGGGCGAACAGAAGGACACGATGCCCAGAATCATGTAGCTTTTGAAGTAGTTGGTCCAAAATAATAAGTTTACCACTGGCCTGTTAGAAATTCAGAGACCAACAGAGATTTCAACTGACAGGAAGCACCATGAGATTAAAATACAAAATATTTACCATGTTCATAACTCAGATATAGCATGAGTTTGCTTCTTTCACAAATGAAGAAGTACGCAGGCAAGTCTTTCTCTTCCTCTTATTTAATTTTCATCATTCAGTGGCTATTAGATTTGAATAAAGAATATTGCACACATATTTCAAGGTCCTTTCAGTTTACCAAATCAATCTAAGAAACTGGAGGTACCTGAACCAAGTGTTCACCTTCTTCATATGGTTCAGGCTCAATGCCAGGGAAAAGGTAAGGATGGCTACATGCTTTCCGTAATTGTATTAACTACAACACAAGTGACAGAATGAATCAGCAGAGCCAGAGACGTGCAAGGATTCATAAATCAATGATGGAGCAAGGGAACATGAAATGCAGTAAAATTAACCAATGTGATGGTGAATTATTAATTAAACATTTAATGCAAGTACAAAAGAATTACAAAGGTAAGGAATTAAACTGTTATCTGTGACAAAAAGAATTCCACTAATCTCCGTGAAAATGAAAGGATATTTATGCAGAAGCAACATCTATTTGATGTGGAAGAAAATACGTTTGCAAAATTGATTTGCAGTCCACTAATCAAGGATTCAAATAGATTATAGTACAACCTCAAATAGGAAAGACAAGAAAGAGATATTCAGGGCGAATAGAGGGTAATAGAAACAACATCTATGGGTGAAATTGAAAAAAGTAACATACGATATTCTGTAAAGATTGATGATTTGAGGCTCCAGAAGAGAATGCAAGTAGTTTAGGGAGCTCCTTCCTCAATATTGACATGTAAACCTTCTTTTGTAGACTGACTAGTGGCACCATCCTATCATGAAAAATGTTATCTTAGCATTGTACGGTATGACAAGCTTTAGGAAGTTGAGTTCCTTTAGCTCAGAAGGTAGAAACATACACTGATATCTCAGTAAGTGGTGGAAGGATTAAATTCCCACACTGAATAAGTCTAGATTTTGTACGTCGAAACATGAAGGCTCCCACTACGCCTTTTAAAGTTTTAAACTGCTCTTTCACTTTAGACGGATCATAGCCTGTTCCAGAATACTAATAAGTCTCACTTTTACAAAAACACTGTTCCAATGCTAAAACTCTCTCACTACCTTAATCAATCAACAAATTCTAAGTTGGGGAGAAAATATGAAGGAAATAAAAGAGAAGGTTGTAATCAGGTTCTCTGGAGACCAGAGCTTGAGCCACAAGCTTGGTAATAGAAATGACCAGTATATCTTGCATGGAATTTAAACCATTAACCTGAGGAAGGATCTCCAGCTTCCTTGAATGCGGAAAGGAACTGGTCAAGTCGCCCAAAGACTGAAGGCATACAAAAATGCATCAAAGCCCAAAGTTCAGTGAGATTGTTTTGAATAGGTGTGCCAGTCATCAGTAGCCGTCTTGGAATGAGAAAGCGCTCTTTCAGGACATTATAGAGAACCTACCAGGATTGAAGTATGCAAGCATGACTGCAACAAAAATCTTACAACGTACATATATACATACAAGGTGCAATGTAAAGCATAATTTAAGTAAAATATAAGGAAGAAAACTTCCAAACTAATGTCATTTCTTATTCTTCAGACCTTTCATTGAGAATTGTTACATGCAAAACGGGTGTAGAACAGTAGCTTATTATCATTTTAAAATCTAATGGATATGCATTCACTATTTATTGTGCAAGAAAATAAATTCACTCCCTCAGAAGCTTCATGGGTCCAGAAATTATTACACTAAATGAATTTTACAGTAACAAGGCAAGCCCAAAACATATAACAGTTCATCACTGTGGGAAAGGCCAGTTGCACATACACTTGAAGGGTTTTTAAGCCTTTGAGCTTCATCAATTACTGCATAGTGCCATGGTATTTGAGAAAGGAAATCCTGGTCCATCAACGCTATGTCATATGTTGTCAACAGCAAGTCAAAAGGTAACAAAACCTGTGAACAGAACCAATTAGGGGGAAAGATCAACAGATAGACTATTGAAAATCTTACAATGCCCCATTCAAACTCACATAATTTTGTGAAGACTGTCCTTTTACTTGCTCATGTATTGTTCTACGCAAACTTCGACGGTGTTCTTTGTCACCGACATAACGTAGAGCTCTTAGTTTTGGAGCAAATCTGTCCATCTCTGATACCCAACCATCAGTTACGCTTAGAGGACATAATACCACTGCGTATATTTAGATGACAATGAGGAAAAGTAAGAAACTTAAACCCCATAACAAACCACAACAAAACTCCAAGGAGTTTTAAAAAGAGAGAGCACTGACTCACAAAATGGCCCAGGTGACAACTTTTGAACTTTCAAATAGCTCATTAAAGAGATGGCTTGAAGAGTCTTTCCTAGTCCCATCTGCAGATGAATAGACGAGCACAGTCAAAACAAGCATTCAACCTTTGTTTCTTTCAGCTCAGTTCACTTGGCCATTTTTGACTTATCACACAAAGGTAAAGGAAAATAACAAATTATCCACTCCCCTTGGTGAAGCTTGGTGAAGAAATGGCAGTGAACCTTTCATTAACTAAAGATTATGCATATTGATGATGACTTGATAGCCAAAAATGTTAATTAATTAAGTTAAAAAAAAAAAAATCGAACATTGCACCAAATACCATTTCACCTCTCTCCATCATGCCTTTAGGCTATGACGTTTCTCTCATTTGATATGGACTCCCTCCTCTAGTCTCAATGTACACAGGGAGATTAAAATCATAGGTAATTGAAGAATTTGGAATCCCGCATCCAATCCATTCCCTCCTCTTTCTCTATTACCAAACAACCATGGTCTCAAAATCCCGCCACTAATCCCCTGAGCCTGCCCTCTCTTTCCACTTTTTCCTCCAATCAGATAAGGTCTTATTGTGGTTGATATGGATTTCCTCCTTAATCTCTTCAAATCATTAAAATTGGTTACTTGAAGGATTTAACCAATCCACTTCCATCTCTTTCCTCCCTTTCCAAACAACCATGCCCAAAATCATTCTACTAAGCCCCTCAACCCTCTCCCATCTACCAAACAGACCTTTTTAAAAATAACCTTAAATGAGGCATTTCTTCAAGTCATAGGAAGCATTACTCCTCTTTTCATTCCAAATTCAAGAATACGACCAATACAATTGATTGGTCTGTGTGCCTCTCTTATTACTTTTTTGTATCCCCCTGTTCCTCAGATACAACTCGATCCTTAAAAAAAAAAAAAAAAAAAACAACAACAACTACGAGTTCAAACAATTATGCTTCTTCCAAAAGCCACAACAATCCCAATTTGAACCTAAGGAGCCGTTTGGCAAAAGCAGAGTTATGAATACAAGATAATAAATAATGCTCACAAAGAAGCCACATCATTAACCAAAACTTCACCAAACCGACTGAAATTAAACAACAGAAAAATCAAAATGACCGCATAAACAATGCTCCAGAGATTAATAGCAGTTTGAATTTGTACCTCGTCTCCTGCAAATGAAAATTCCAACTGAACATCACTCCACATAACCAAAAAAAAAGAAAAAGTAAAAAAAAAAATTCTCTTTCTCTAGAACATTATTTTAAATGCATAATCCTTACTCCTTAATAAAAATTCGTATCGAAATTTCTCAATAACAATCAAGATACAAAGAGGAACACAAAAATCCGATGAAATTCATAAAACTCCAATACTCACCGAGAACGACGTTGACGCCGAGCATATATCGGCGTAGGAGCCATGAAACACCTTCCACTTGGTGAGGCTTCAGAGTCGCCGTCACGCCCAGCTCTTCCGGCTTCACCGGCACGTCGCCGGCTTGTGCGTCGGCGTCAAGGATTATTTTCGCCGCTGCTTTGAGGCGTGCCTCGTAAGCCATCTCTCTGTGTTTCCCTCTCTCTCAGTTTTTTATTTTATTTTTATGTTTTTGCCAAACGGTTGATTTTTTTCGAACGAAAAGCAGGGAAATGATATACATATGGACCAATCTATCCTTTTTCCCAACATGAAAACGTTTTTCGTATAAAACGAGGCTTTGTTTGGTAAATGAATTTAAATTAGTGAGTTAATTTGAGTTAGTATAATTTAAATTAAGATTTGAGTTGGTAAATTAAATAATTAACAGAATTAAAGTTTGGATGTACATTTAAGTTTTAATCTAAGTATGAAATAAAATTAAAATTTGTGTATAGAAAAGTAGTAAAAATAGTTTTTGATTTATTAACAAATCTAATAAAATCTTAATGTTAATAATCCTAAAAAAAATGCAATATAGATCTTAATTTATTCCTCTCTTCACTAAGAACATAATGAAAAAAGAATCATCTCAACTGGATATCAAATGAAGAAGTTATGATTTTTTTCCTTCAAATATAGGAAAGAAAATTTCAGTATTTACTGTAGTGGATATATCTGAGTATCAAAAGTTTATAGAGGAGTTATAACTTTAAAAACTTGGATTATTGATACTCAAATGATTCTGATTTTGGGGAAAACAAACACACATCTAAAAAATTCTTAATACTCAAATCTAAATTTGTGTTCATTGAGTACAAAATATACTCGAAATAAACAATGATAAGGACATCCAGGCTGCAAGGAATTTTCATGATCCGGTTCAAGTTCCAGTTGGTCTGGTGCAAGGGCTCAAGCTAAAAGATTCAAAGAAGAGCTGAATAACCTGGTCCGGAGAGTTCTACAACAAGAAGAGAGTGTGTTCACTACTGAGGGTGAACAAAGGCTGGTTTTACTCATCAAAGTAGAGCTGGAAGGGAGCCAATTAGCCACACACGCACATTGAGTCCTTGAATGGCCAACTTGCATGTTCATTCTGTACACGTACACATGTAGGAGTTATGTGTCCAACAAAGATTCAAGATTCAAGATTCAAGATTCAAGATTCAAGATTCTTTGTTCAAGATTTGAATTCTTTGTAATCTTATTTTAGTTTAAGTTTTAGTCTCAGAATTTGAAATTTAGAATCTTTGTTTCGACTTTATTATAGGCGTGAATAGGAGGAAGGAATCTTGAGTTAAATAATTCCATCCTAGGGCTTTATTTAGGCGTTTCTTTCATTAAGGGTAGGTTATGAATTTTACATTGAAAAATAAACCCTATGTGAATTTCGGCCATATAAGGCCATCTTGCAGATTATGCAATTCAGTTTTTGATGTTCATTCATATTGAAAGTTATTCTTCTTGAGTTCTTGAAAAAACTTTTCCAAACTTATCAAGGATTCCTTGTGGCGTTCAATTGACTTATCAAATGGACTTTCCATACCCATTTGTGGCGTCTTCATCATACCAAAGTTCTTGCTTTGCTAAGCAACGGGTCGCGATTTCACTCAACTTGAGAGGTCTTGGGGTTCGAAATTCCATATTTGGTATCGGGTTTCATCACGTGGTTGGCGTGGTTCATATCAGTTGGTATAAACATGGTAAGAAAAATGTGGTTGTGGATGCGCTTTCACACAGGTATGCCTTAATCTCTACTCTTGATGCTAAGTTTCTTGGTTTTGAACACATTAAGGGACTTTATCTTGATGACCATGACTTTGGGGAGATTTATAGAGCTTGTGAAAAATCTACAGAAGGTAAGTTCTATAGGCATGAGGGCTTCTTGTTTACAAAAAACAAGTTGTGTGTGCCTAATTGTTCATTGCGAGTCTTGTTAGTTCGGGAATCCCATGGTGGAGGGTTAATGGGACACTTTGGAGTCACCAAAACTCTAGCTACTTTGCAGGAGCACTTTTATTGGCCACACATGAAACAGGATGTTGAGAGAATTGGTGCTAGATGTGTCACCTATAGGCAAGCTAAATCGAGGGTTCAACTAAATGGTCTTTACACAGCCCTACCTATTCGTAGCTCACCTTGGATTGATATTTCAATGGACTTTGTTTTAGATTTACCTAGAAGTAGGCATGGAAGGGATTCGATCTTTGTGGTTGTAGATCGTTTTTCTAAGATGGCTCATTTTATCCCTTGTCATAAGACTGATGATGCTTCTCATGTTGCAGATTTGTTCTTTAGGGAGATTGTGCGGTTACATGGTATGCCTAGGACAATCATTTCCAATTAGGATGCTAAGTTCTTGAGTTACTTTTGGAAGACATTTTGGGGAAAACTAGGAATGAAACTTTTGTTTTTTTCTACTTGTCATCCTCAAACTGATGGTCAGACATAAGTAGTTAATAGGACTTTATCCACTCTGTTGAGGACTGTCATTAGTAAGAACATTAAGACCTGGGGAGATTGACTACCACATGTTGAGTTTGCTTGTAATCATACCATTCATTCTGCTACTAAGTTTTCACCGTTTGAAATTGTTTATGGGTTTAATCCTTTAACTCTTTTGGATTTAACACCTTTACCTGTTTCTGAGCATGTGAACTTAGATGGTAAGAAGAAGGCAGAATTTGTGAACCAACTCCATGAGAGGGCACGGCTCAACATAGAGAGGAGAATCGAATAATACATCAAGCAAGCTAACAAGAGATGTTAGAAGATGGTTTTTGAGTCTGGTGATTGGGTGTGGTTACACATGAGGAAAGAACGATTTCCAGCATAAAGACGTTTTAAGTTGCTACCCCGAGGAGATGGTCCTTTTCAAGTGCTAGAATGGATCAATGACAATGCCTACAGACTTGATTTACCGAGTGAATACAATGTTAACGCTACTTTCAATGTTTCTGACTTGAGTCCTTTTGATGCAGTTGCTGATTTGAGGACAAATCCTTCTCAAGAGGAAGGGGAATGATGAGGACATCACGGCTGCAAGGAATTGTCACGATCTGGTTGAAGTTCCAATTGGCCCGGTGACGAGGGCTCAAGCTAAAAGATACAAATAATAGCTGAATAACCTGGTTCGGGGAGTTCTACATCAAAAAGAGGGTGTATTCACTACTGAGGGTGAACAAAGGCTGGTTTTACTCATCAAAGTAGAGCCAGAAGGGAGCCAATGAGCCGTACACGCACATTGAGTCCTTGCATGGCCAACTTGCATGTTCATTCTGTACACGTACACATGTAGGAGTGGTATGTCCAGCAAAGATTCAAGATTTGAATTCTTTGTTCAAGATTTGAATTCTTTGTAATCTTATTTTAGTTTAAGTTTTAGTTTCAGAATTTAAAATTTAGAATCTTTGTTTCGACTTTATTATAGGTGTGAATAAGAGGAAGGAATCTTAAGTTAAATAATTCCATCCTAGGGCTTTATTTATGCGTTTCTTTCATTAAGGATAGATTAGGAATTTTACATTGAAAAATAAACTCTATGTGAATTTCAGCCATATAAGGCCATCTTACAGATTATGCAATTCAGTTTTTGATGTTCATTCATATTGAAAGTTATTCTTCTTGAGTTCTTGAAGAAACTTTTCTGAACTTATCAAGGATTCCTTGTGGCGTTCAATTGACTTATCAAACGGACTTTCCATACCCGTTTATGGTGTCTTCATTATACCAAGGTTTTTGCTTTTCTAAGCAACGGGTTGCGGTTCCACTTAACTTGAGAGGTCTTGGTGTTTGAAATTCCAGATTTGGTATCGGGTTTCGTTATGTGGTTGGTGTGGTTCACATCAAACAACCCCTGGGAGTATCATAAGTAAAGAGATTTTCTAATTTCCTCGTGGCGAGCAATTTTCTCTACATGGCAGGAAACTAGTTACTGAGTATAGGAGCGAGATAGCATTGTGTGGAAGGCTAAAGGGATTTTGGAAAATACAAACTCTCACAGGTTACAATTGCAAAAATTCTTATTTTTAATTTAAAACTCTAATCTCAAATACCTGCGCCAATCGTTGAAATTAATTGATGCCATTTTTATTATTGATAAAAGAAGAATTTTTTTTTTTACTATTTTGTAAGATGTTTGGTATATTGATTTAAACCAAAACTTTATGATTAGACACTATAGTATATAAGAGTTTTATATTACAGATGTTTTTGTTTTACTTTGTAAGATGTGAGAGTTTCACATTGTTTTTTTTTTTTAACTAATGTGTCAAACACTTTATTTGTCTACAATATAAAATTAACAAAAGTTTTTCTAATTTAATAAAAATTAACACCTTCCACTAGTAAATTTTTATATAAACAATTAAATTAAGAGCTTTTTCATGTCCATATTGGTCAGACTGCATTGTTGTTTGGCAACATTGTTTTAACTATTCCAGTATTTGGGAACATAGTTAGAACTACAAATTGAACCAAAATATTATACCATATAAGAGCTTTATATTGTCGTAGTTGAAATTAATAAATTCCAACTATGTTATCATACGAAGCAACTAGACTTTCAATCACAATAGTTTTTAGTAAAACTTTTAGTCACACAAAAAATAAAAATTGTTGTGACTAATAATACAGTTTTTTGTAGTTATATAGTGTAAAGTAAAAATAGACTATAGTGTAAAGCTCTCACATATTGCAGTAAATTGGTTCAAACTTTTAGTTCTAACTGCATTGCTAAACACATTAAATATTAGCATCCAATCCATACATGCATACTAGTAAGATCACATGCTATGCACCTACTTTTAGATATTATTATAGGCTTGTTCTTTGGAAAAAGATGATGGGCCTGTTTGATCGTGTTTTTATTTTGATTTTTGTTTTTAAAAAATTAAAAATGAAAAAATTTTGAGAAATGTGTTAGGATTATTTTTGAAATTGTGTTTAGTTGTATATGATGGTATGTTTTCTAGCACAAATATTTTTTAGTAAAAAAAATTATTAACATAAATAAAACCCAAATTTAATTTAAAAAAACTGATTACTAATATATTAATAATTTTTTATTGGTATTAACAAATCAAAGAGGTCCTTTTAAAATAAACAAATCGAAGAGGAATCCTCTTCCTCTACTCTGGCAAGGTTAGGGTCCTGATGACAGCCCACGCGATAACGACAACAATGAAGATGGAGAGAGCCCTACACTGACCAAGATGGAGACGGATCGAGCCCCACGTGATAACAACCACGACAAAGACAGCCCCACGGCCTATGGCTTCACTCGACAGCTCTCTCGCAGAGATCAATGGCCCCTGCAGCGTGGAAATTGACTGCCCTTGCCTGCTCGACAATGCCACCAACGATCGATGCTTATTGCCTAGATCTGCCACCCAGTTAGGTGATCACTGGAGCTCCATGAGCTTCCCTTTTGGTGTTGTAGTTTGTCAGCGTTAGGGAGTGGTTGGAGTCTATGGGCTGTGGTGGGGGCGCTCCAGTAAGGCTTGGCTCTGGCAAGGCAAGGGTCTCCGGTGTGGTTAGGCCGATGGTTGTCGGTGGAGTTCATCGGAGAGAGTATGAGTAGTGGGAGTAGGAGGGGGGTGTGCTGGGCTTTGCTGTTTTAGTTGAATTAATCAGTTGTGGAAAAATTGAAAAAAAGTTTTTTTGTTTTCAATTTTAGAAGTTTTTTGTGGGCATTTTCAAAATTGTTTTTAAAATGTTTTGGACCAAATTTTAACAAAGCACACTTTTCAAACCATTTTAATTTTTGGTGTTTTTGAAAATGAGAAAAAAAAACTTTTCAAAAATAATACCAAACACCCCTAATAAGAATATAAATTTTGTTTTAACACAATGAGTTGACTTTTAGATATTATATTATAAGGTGAATTAAAACTAAATATAATAAAAAAGAACTAACTATTTTGTTTGATTGACTTTAAAATAAAAGAATTGTCATTTTAATAGGATAAGATGACGTTGGGAGATTTTCCACCAAGTTAGTAACATCGTGACATGTGTCAATGAACATCTTATAGAAATCGATCTCAACTGAGATACTCAATTAAGTCGATTAAGTCCAAAACATGTAATTCAATCCTCTAAGAGACAAATTTTTCTCAACGACTCCTCGATCTAAAGACCTATGATATTGATCAACAACCGATGTCAGAGAACTTCGATGTCTCAAACGATTGGCTCGACTAACATCTCAAGTATAGAACCGCGAGATGTCATGCTGCTTAACCCTATTAAGTCACGTGTAATAACATTAAGGCAACAATCTACAATGTGGCACGTGCCTTGATGTCAAGACAACCACAAAAATGATATGCTCATCAATATATTAGGGCAACCATGATCAATATGATGTGTGTCTATTTACTTGAAATGCAAGAAGGGAAAATCATATTAATGTGCATGAATCCTAAAAAAGATGACAAAAGGGAAAATTATGAATATTCCTAGTAAGCGCATTCCTAGAGGGGAAACTCGAAGGAAACACTAGGCCGAAAAAATGTGTCGTGTCCAAATCAAATGATTGTTGAGACAATCATCTAACCAAGACAAGTCAAGTATAAATAGAACATGAAACCCGTTGGGAGGAATCCTTTCTCTTTCTTTAAGACTTTTTCTCACTAAAATTACTTTTTGTACTATTCTAAGAATATCTCCCTTGTTTTTTGTCTGAGTTGAGTGTCAGAGTGTCTTCTATAGGCCAATCATTGGCACCCCCAAAGAAGGAGCAGTGAGGAGCATAACAGAGGTAGACGAAACAAGTAGAAGAAAGTTGATGTTTAGAAATCCACTCCAACAAATGTTATTGTAAAAATTTGATCAAAATTGTTGTTGTCGAGTATTAAGATAATAATATCAATTCAAATTTATTATTAAATATTTTTCTCAAATTATTCGTCTCAAATGGAAGTATTTAACGCTTCTTATTTGTTCCCACTCTTAATTAGTTCAAGGTTAAAAATCTAAGTATATCGATTAATATATTTCCCAAACAAGAAGAAAAGAAGAAAATTAAAGTGTGTTGAAATATAAATCGTGGACCATCTAAAAATGTGTCTTACATATTCTCTTTTTCTTTATATTAGTATTTTATGTTTCTTTTATTTTTGTACACTTTTTCTCCTTGATATGCACCATCCTTTTTCCATTCTCTCTCAAAATTTTTTTTCCTTAATCTCTTTTTATATTTTCTATTTTTAGTAATTTTTTATCCTCATTTTCTTTCTATAATTCATTATCTTTGTACGTCATTTCTATAAAACTTTTTTTTTCCCATCTCTAGATTTTAAACATCTTTCTATGTTTTCTTTATTATCATTCTCTTTATATATTTTTTTTCTTCTTGTTATTTATAGTTTCTTGTTCTTTATGTTATTTTAATTTTATTTATTATTATTTATTTAGTTTTTAAATGATAATAAATAAATAAAATAAATTTAAGCGGTCTAATACACATGTATTTTTTAAGGGGTGTCAACCAAAGGGCATTCAAAACTGTTATGTTTAAAAAAAAAGGCCTTTTTTCAAATATGATAACGTACACCTTGATGGTGGGTTTTATAAATATTACGTAAAAAATCCAGATGGTCCCTAAGTCTTGCAGTTATTCAAAAATACACCATCTTTCTAAATTGCAGAAGGTTTAGAAGATTCTCTTTCTTTCACAAAACTTCTTTAGAAATTCTTTTAGAGATATTCTCCATTCTTTATGTGTTTATCAATAGTTAGATATTAGATTTTTTTCCTTTATGTTTCCACATTTAGATGGTTTTTTTTTATGCAATTTGAATTCATGTATATATGAAAATCATAATTTTGTGTATGAATAACTCTACCATTTGGTATTAGAGTGTTGTTTTCCTTCCTTCTTGATTTGTTTGAATGGGTTTTCTAAGACTTTATTAAAGTTTTTACAAATACCGAAGACTTTGTTGTACATGAAATCATTTTTTAATAATATTTGATAAAAACCAACATTAGAAATTATTAAAAAATTGATTTTCTAACATTTTTGAGTTTTTAAAATGTCAATTTTAGTGCCCAAAAGGTATAGAATCAACCAGCTCTGCAATTGGACCCATTTGGGTCTTTTCGGGTCAAAAAGACCCATTTTCGTGAGAAAAAACAAAATCTAGGGTCCGAAAAAGACATGTCATTTTGGCCCCAAAAGTGTAGGTTTTGGGCTGAAAGATGACGTGTCATTTTTCATAGTGAATGACACGTCGTTTTTCTTAAACAAAACTCACCAGTCGTTTGTAAAAAACAACATGTCGTTTTCATTTTGTGATGGAAAAAGACATGTCGTTTCAAGGCCAATTTTGGCAAAAAAAAATTATTTTTATTCTATTTTGGTATTTTTATAGAATTTTTTATTTGGGTGTTTTGAAAAATTAATTTTTGACGAATCTAAAATAAATTTAATGAAATTCAAGATTTTATTATTTATGTTTAAATAAAATCTTAGAAATTTATTTTAGATATGTTATTAAATTTATGCATAATTTTTTATATATTCTTTAGTTGTTATATTTTAATACATGCAATTTCATGAATATTTTATGCATGAAAATTAAACGTCTTGAGTGATTTGTATAATTTAAATTGATATGAGAGTAGCCACAGCATCCTTGATTATATTGAAATTATACGTTAAGTTTTTTGAATCACATGTAATTAAATGGGCATTAATTGTAACTAATTATGCTTAGTATAATGAAATTTATCCCATAGAAAATTTTATTACATTAAATATGATTAGTTAGAATGAAGTATTAAATTATTTTCTTAATTTGCCCACAAGGATTAAGAAATAGAATTTAATTTAATAGTTTTATCATAAGGTTGTTTGTGAATATATATGAATTAGAACTTAGGCCACATGTAGTTTTTATAATTTATAATTTTTGTGGCATGATTTACATTGGAAAAACGTGACATATAGTTATTAGCTTTAAATTTTGTGACATGAGCATGTATGTTTGATGTACTGCAGTAATTCAACTTGTTAATTTAACTGATATGAAATGTGATATTTTTAAGCTTAAGAGTGATAACTATAAGGTCTGAAAGGGGAGAATTATCCTTCATTTAGGGTGAATGGACATTGACTATGCCATCAGAAAAGATGAACCCCCTATCACTAAGACCAACATTCTAGATGTTATTGATTGATATGAAAAGTGGGAGCGATCCAATCGCCTCTTAGTTACGTTCATAAAGACCAAGATCTTTGCTAAGATTAAGGATTCGATTGATCAATATGACAATGTCCGAGAACTATTGAAGGCTATTGATGAATAGTTTGAGTCTTCAGATAAGGCATTAGCAAGCACACTGATCATATAGTTTCAATCCTTAAAGCTTAACGGTATTAGAGGTGTGCATGAGCATATCATGCGCATTAGGGACATTGCGGCTCAACTGAAAATGCTTGAGGTTGAGATGTTTGATTTGTTCCTAGTTTACTACATTCTAAACACTCTACCCTCGGACTATAGTCCCTTTAAGATTTCTTATAACACATCAGGCAAAGGGTCAATTAATGAGTTGTTGACTAGGTGTTTTCAAGAGGAGAAAAGACTTGTTATGGAAGAGAGAGAAAGTAAATCTGGCGACCCAAGAAAATAAGAAGAAATTTCAAGCCAAACAAAAGGGAAAACCAAGATTCCTGCTCAACCGGATATTAAGAAGGAGTTCAAGTGCTTCTTTTGCAAGAAGAAAGGGCACATAAAGAAAGACTGCTCTAAATTCGAGAGTGGCTTGACAAGAAAGGTACTCAAGTCTCGCTTGTTTGCTATGAATCCAATATGATTGATGTTACTTATAACACATGGTGGATTGACTCCGGCTCTACAATCTATGTTACCAATTCTTTATAGGGATTACAAGACCTGTAGAAGCCAGTGGGAAGTGAGCAAAGCATCTACTCTGAAAATAAGATGCGCTCACATGTGGAGGCTATAGGAACGTGCAAACTAGTTTTAAGCAGTCGTTTTATTTGTATTTGGAAAAGACATTTTACATTCCTAGTTTTTCTAGAATTTGAATTTTAGTTTCCAGACTTAATATTAGTTGGATATTCCTTTAATTTTTTTGAATCTTCCTTTAGTTTATTTTATAAATCTGATTTTATTGGATGTGATACTTTGTCTGATGATCTTTTTTGTCTTAATTTACAAAATAATACCAATTATACTACTATGCACGTTTATGAAAATGTTGGTATAAAGCGATGTGTTGTGAATGATGAATCCTCTATGTTATGGCATCGGAGGTTGGGACATATCCATTAAGAGAATTAAGAGATTAGTAAATGATAGAGTACTTAGTACTTTAGATTTTACTAATTTCGATACTTGTGTGGACTGCATTAAGGGTAAGCAGACCAACAGGTCAAAGAAAAGTGCCAAGAAGAGCTTTGATTTATTGGAATTCATACATACAGATATTTATAGTCCAAACATGGACGCTTACTCTCAAAGGTACTTCATCTCTTTCATAAATGACTACTCACGATACATGTATCTCTACTTGCTTAACAATAAAAATGAAGCACTAGATGCTTTTAAGGTATTTAAAGTCAAAGTAGAGAGACAATGCGAAAAGAAAATTAAGATTGTGAGATTGGATAGAGGTAGAGAGTACTATGGTAGATACATTGAGCATGGACAAGCACCTAGTCCATTTGCAAGCTTTCTTGAAGAGCATGAGATTCTTGCCCAATCCATTATGCTTGGTTCTCTAGACCAAAATGGTGTAGCTAAAAGAAGAAACCAAACATTATTGAATATGGTACAGAGTATGCTTGCTAGCTCCAAACTTTTTGAGTCCTTATAGACTATAAAGCTCTTAAGATGACAGTGCACATATTGAATCGAGTTCCAACCAAGGCTATTACAAAGACGCCTTTTGAGTTATTCAAAAGTTAAAAACCGAGCTTGCGACATGTACGTGGTTGAGGATGCTTGTTGGAGGTAAGAGTATATAATCCACAAGAGAAGAAGCTAGACCCAAGGACCATAAGTGGATGTTTTGTTAGTTATGCTGAATGATCCAAGGGATACAGATTTTATTATCCATCTCACAGTATTAGATTTGTGGAATCAATAAATGTAAAATTTTTTAAGAATGACTTGATTAGTGGGAGTAATCGATCCTGAGATACTGTTCCTGAAAAAGATCATATAGATGCTCAACCTTCTACTTCATTTGACAGAGTGATTGTTGTACACAACACGCCTAGAGTTCAAACGCATGATGAACAACAACAAGTTGTTGAGTTCCACAGATTGATGATTAAGAAATAATGGATCTAGTTGAACAACAGATACAGGAAACTATTGAACAGCCTATTGAACAAAATGTCTGGCTATAATATTGGAGAAAAAATGATCCTGAAACGTTTTCACAGGCCATGAGTTCTAAGAAATCTGACTTATGATACAGTGCCATGAAAGACGAAATGGATTCTATGGTATCTAATAGAGTCTGGGATCTCGTTGAGTTTTCTGATGGTGTAAGAGCCATTAAATGTAAGTGGGTCTTTAAATAAAGAAAGACTCATTGGGCAACACTGAAAGACATAAGGCAAGACTCATTGCCAAAGGATTCATTCAAAGAGAAGGAATCGACAACACGAAGACCTTTTCTCTTGTATCTAAAAAGGATTCTTTTCAAGTTACTATTGGCATTGGTCGCCTATTTTGATTTGGATTTGTATCAAATAGATATGAAAATGGCCTTTCTTAAGGGTGATCTACAGGAAGAGGATTATATGAAACAACCAGAAGAATTTTTCTCTAGTGATGGTAAGCATTTAGTTTGCAAGCTTAAGAAATCCATATATGGATTGAAACAAGCCTCTCATCAGTGGTATTTGAAGTTCTATGACATTATATCTTTATTGGGTTTTGAAGAGAATATCATGGGTCAATGTATATACTAAAGGTCAGTGGAAGTAGGATTTGTTTCCTTGTGCTATATGTGGATAACATATTACTTGCAACTAATGATAAGGGATTACCATATGAGGTGAAGCAATTTCTCTCAAAGAACTTTGATATGAAGGATATGGGAGTGGCATCTTATGTCAATAGCATTAAGATCCATGGGAACAGACCTCGAGGCAGTTTGGGTTTATCTCAAAAGACCTATATCAACAAGGTTCTAGAAAGTTTTCAGATGAAGGATTATTCACCAAGTGTAGTACCCATTATGAAGGGTGACAGGTTCAATTTGAACCAGTGCCCAAAAAATGAGCTCACAAATAAAAAACATTCCATATGCTTCAGCCGTTCGAAGCCTAACGTATGCTTAGGTCTGTACAAGACCTCACATTGCATTCGCTGTGGGAATGTTGGGCAGATATTAGAGTGACCTAGGTGTTGACCACTGGAGAGCTACAAAGAAGGTGATGAGATACCTTTAAGGGACTAAGGATTACATGTTCATGTATAGACGAACTGACATACTAGAGGTGATTGAATACTCCGATTCAGACTTTACTAGTTTTGTTGATTCACGAAAATCAACATCTAGTTATGTTTTCATGTCTAGAGCTGTATCTTGAAAAAGTGTGAAGCAGACTTTGACTGCTATCTCTACTATGGAGGCCAAGTTTGTTCTTGTTTTAAAACGACTTTGCATAATGTATGGTTAAAGAGTTTTATATATGGGCTTAGAATTGTGGATTATTTCTAGGCCATTAAGATTGTACTAGGACAATTCAACTGCGGTGTTTGTAGCTAAGAACAACAAGAGCAGTAGTCAGAGTAAACACATTGACATTAAGAGAGTAAACACATCGACATTAAGAATGTAGCTATAAGAGAACGTGTTAAAGAAAAGAAAGTAGTCATTCAGCATGTTAGCACTGAGTTGATGATTGTCAATCCTCTAAATAAAGGCATGCCACCAAAGAATTTTAAGGATCATGTAGTATGAGTGGGACTTGGTTCCATAATGTGAATTTCATTGTATGTACATTTGTTATTTTAATAAAACTCTTATTCAGTTGTGATATTTTTTCATATTTAGTTATGCACATATTAGTTATTTTGAGAAATGTCAATTAAGTTAGACCTAGAATAAACATAGGGTTTATTCATTAAGTTACGTTACCATTTATGAGTTAGTATTAAGGAGGACCTATCGCTATGATCCATGTGTTTATTCCTTAAGTTTGAGATTATTGATTTTGGTTATCTAGAAAATATATGTAGACTAAGTGGGAGAATGCTATTTTAATTTTATTTATTATTATTTATTTAGCTTTTAAATGATAATAAATAAATAAAATAAATTTAAGTGGTCCAATATACATGTATTTTCTAAAGGGTGTCAACCAAAGGGCATTCAGAATTGTTATAACGTTTCAAAAAAAATGCCTCTTTTCAGATATGTTAACGTACACCTTGATAGTGGATGTTTATAAATATTATGTAAAAAATCCAGAGGGTCCCTAAGCCTTGCAGTTATTTAAAAATACACTAATTTCTAAATTACAAAAGATTTAAAAAATTCTATTTTTTCACAAAACTTCTTTCGAAATTTTTTTCAGAGATATTTCCATTTTTTATGTGTTTATCAATAGCTAGAAGTTAGATTTCCTTTCGTTTATGTTTCTATATTGAGATGGTTTCTTATGCAATTTAGATTCATGTATATATGAAAATAATAATTTTGTGTATGAAAAACTCTAACACTAGGGTCTTTATCTTTATCTTTTCTTGATTATCATTGGCCTTTGTTCATCTTTTTTCTCATTTTATCTCACTCCACTCTTTCTTACCTACTTTCTCTTTATTCTTTAAATTAAATCTCTCATATATGTATTATCTTTTTCTGTCTTTCCATACTTTGTTTTTTGCTACTCTCTCTTCATATTTGTTCTCTCTTTATTATTTACCTTTTCTTTCTCTCGTAATTTTCCTTCAGTAGCTGAACAAATTTATAGATGAACCTTTTTTAGGGAAAAGATGAATTTTTTATTTTTTTAAAATTAAATGTAAGCAATAAAAAATAAAACAAAAAAAGTTAACATTGCAAATGCAAGTAAAGTAAAATAATGCAAGCGTTGCTATAATACTTCAATAAAATAGTTAACTAGAGGGAATAATTTAATAACAAAAAAACACAAACACATACTTGGGAGACCAAACTGTACGATACCTGAAAAATTATCACCACTTACAGGTATGTAATAGATAGACGATAGATATCACACATGGTCTCTCAACCTTACTTGTATTTCTCCTTTTTTGCTTTTTAAGACCAAATGCATAATTCAGCAAAAAAAAAAAAAAAAACCAAATGCAAACAAGTCGAGTGTGTTTGAAAAACATAGTTAAAACTATATTGTTGGTAACAAATATTAATATTTAAAAGTTTTATATTATAACATATTTTTATTTTATATTATATATATAAGATTTTTACGTCGTAACAATTAAACTAACAAATTTTAAAAATGTTGTCAAAGTGATGATCTTTCTAGAATAGGTTACAGCTTGCATAAACCCAAATAGGTAAATTCAGGCCTGTTTATGGGAGGCAAAATCTCCTGTCCTGTTATGGCAATCTCCACAGCTATTCTATCAATTAAATCTAAACAACTCATATAAATTTTTCAGGTCAAATTTAGACGTGTCAGTTTAATGGGATTAAACTAGAGGAAAAAACCGATAGGTAAAAGATCAAATTTTCTGTTTAACCTGCACTCTCTTCCCCTAGACTCAACTTTCTGTCTTCCTCTCACATTTCGTTTTTTCTTTTTCCTATCAAGTACTGAACGATTGGGACTGCAAACAAAAAATCTTGAACTAGGCACGGGTCAAAAAAAAGGGGAACTCTAATCAGTCATTCTCAAAAGTCATTTTAGAAGATTAAAAAAATCCCAACTGTAAATTTGGGCTATCGGT